>CM050427.1:23348526-24036633 GCA_027564155.1 Gymnocypris eckloni scoliostomus | reverse complement strand
GATTCGGGCCATAGAGCCAGTGTTGAAGCGGTCTCATATGGAGCAGACCGAGGAACTGTCACCGCTGCTGCAGCCATATGCCCCAGGAGCCTCTGAAAGAGTTTCAGTGGAACCGCCGTCCTGCCTGATAAGGTCTTGAAGCAGTTCAGCACTGACTGAGCACGTTCCTGGGTGAGGCGTGCTGTTTGGTTGACCGAATCGAACTCCATGCCGAGAAAAGAGATCCTCTGCGTTGGCACGAGTTTGCTCTTTTCCCAGTTGACCAAGGCCCAGCAGGCTGAGGTGCTTGAGCACCAGGTCCCTGTGTGCAGACAACTGCCTGCGAGACTGTGCAGTATGAGCCAGTCGTCCGAGGTAGTTGAGAATGCGCACACCTTGTTCTCTCAGGGGACAAGGGCCGCCCACGACTTTGGTGAAGACGCGCGAGGCGACAGGGACAGCCGAAGGGCAGGACCTTGTACTGATACGCCTGTCCTCGAACGCGAAACGCAGGAATGGCCTGTGTCGCGGGAGGATCGAGACATGCTGGCGTCCTTCAGGTCGATCGCTGCAAACCAATCTAGGGACGGACGATCCAAAAATGCGTTTCTCGTCAACATCTTGAACGGCAGCTTGTGAAGTGCACGGTTCAAAACTCGCAGATCCAAGATCGGTCGTAACCCACCACCTTTCTTGGGCACAATGAAGTAGGGGCTGAACAACCCCGACCTCATATCGGCTGGAGGGACCAGCTCTATCGCATCCTTCGCCAGTAGGACTGCGATTTCCGCACGCAAGACAGGAGCATCGGCGGGTTTGACTGAAGTGAACCGGATGCCCCTGAACTTGGGGGGACGCCGGGCGAACTGAATCGCATAGCCGAGTCTGATGGTCCGTAGGAGCCACCGAGACGGACTGGGGAGCGCTAGCCAGGCTCGAGAGACCGTGCCAGCGGCACCAACGGAGCCACCGACGTACCCGTGGTGGGGCAGCGATGTGGAACACAGGGACCCGGCCCGGGCCTGTGAAGGCCTGGCCTGTGATGGCGGGGGGCGGGGTCTGGGTGTGTAGTGTAACACTCACCTGATTCCTCCTCGTGTGGGAGGAAACGCAGGAGCCCGGCTTGCGTGTGACGACTTGTAGCGGGGGCTTGAGTGCTACTGCCCTTACCCGGTTCCACAAATGGGCAGGAGGGGTGCTCTTGGGCAACCCCCCCCTGCCTGGCGAGAGAGGAGGAGGGAAGTGATCCCGTGATGCACGGTACACCACTCTCCTCCTCTTGAGACCCAGAGACTGAGGAAACTGCTCTTTATTGAAGTTTTGGGTACCGCTGGCTGCTGGGCCAGCGGCGGAACAAAACAAAACGAAACAAAGGATTCTCCACCCGGCCCTCCTCCGGGGGAGGGAGTGGTGCGGTCACCATCTCCCGACGAGCAGTTCTCTCATCTCTGGGTCGCCCGTCTCAGGAGCCTCTTGCACTGCGCTTGCCGCCTGGTCTGGCGGGGGCCTGGACGGGCTGGGCGTCCTGTCTGTGACCGGCTCCACGACGCCGCACGGTGGAAGGCTGCTGCCGCGGCGTGGGAGCGGGGGCGGCCACAGGGGGGCGCCCACGGCGACGAGCAGGCTGAGGGGCTGCAGCCGGAGTGGAAGCAGCAGCGGGTTTCCTCCGGCGCATGATGTGCTTGATCGCCTCAGTCTGCTTCTGTGCTGCCGAAAACTGCTGGGCACAGCTCTCGACAGCGTCGCCGAAAAGGCCGGTCTGTGACACGGGAGCATTCAGGAACTGTACCTTCTCCTGCTCCTTCATGTCAGTGAGACACAGCCAGAGATGGCGCTCCTGGACCACAAGCGTGGACATCGCGACCCAGAGACTGTGCGGTCACCTTCGCCGCCGGAGCGCGAGGTCCGTCGCAGCACGCAGCTCATGTAGAACCGCCAGGTCGTGCCCACCCTCGTGCAGGTCTCTCAGTGCTTTGGCCTGATGGACCTGCAGTAACGCCATGGCGTGTAGGGCAGAAGCCGCCTCCCCACAGGCTCTATAAGCACTGCCAGTGAGGCCTGACAGTGCCCACAGGCCCGTGAGGGGAGACACGGTTCACCCCGCAGAGTGGAAGCGACTGTTGGACACAACTGCATGGCCACAGACCGCTCCACAGAGGGGATGCCCGTGTACCCCAAAGCGGCTCCACCATCGAGGGTGGTGAGGGGGGAGGAGCCACAAGGTTTATTTCGGGCAGTAAAGGTGCCTTCCATGACCTTGTAAGCTCCTCATGCACTTCCGGAAAGAATGGCACCGGGGGCGCTGAAAACCAGCGCGACCCCGAGAAACCACTCGTCCAACCTAGAAGGGTCGGGACGCGGTGGAGGATTCCACGAGCCCGACGTTCTCGGGCGACCCGGAAAGCATAGCCGTCATCTCTGGGTCTGGCTCGGACAACGCTACCACACCCGAAGAAACAGCGCAGCAGTCGTCATCCCGGAGAGAGGGCTCGCCCTCCGATGCAGCGACCGACATCTGGTCATCAGGGGAGGCACCGAAGGAAACGGGTGGGGTACCCCACTCAGCAGAGGCCCCAGTCCGAACCAACGGTACCCCCGCCGGCTGCGGAGTGCCTGAGGGTGAGAACCTCCACTTGGGGAAGCCCTCACCGTAATCCTCAGATCACCTCTGACTCCACCGGATGCTGTGCCGCCCCGTTTTGTGCCAGGACGAACGCCAGATCGCGGCAGAGGCAGAGGGACTCCGCCATGTTTGACACAGCGGAGTCTATTGCAACTCGAGATGGTCATGTCCCCACATGAAGAACATGAACCATAAAAGCTTCCTCAGCGTGCTGAATGCCCAGACACGTGAGGCAGTGATCGTGACCGTCCTGAGGCGCCAGAGATCGACCGCACAGAAACGCACGGGTGATAAGACATCTTTAAAAAGACGCGATCACCCGTGTACTCTTTTAGAGAAATCTGCTCTCTTAGTGCTGAAGCACGCAGGGGGCTGGCCACCGCACACTCCTAGTGTTACTGTCTTCACGGGAACCGTTTTCTCTTTCTCCCGTGAGACCGCGACCACCGCTGCCGTGCTGTAACGCCCGCACTCGCTCGCTCAGTTTCTCACTCGCGGACAGGAAGAGCAGTAGTGAATACCACCGCTCGGCTCCGAAGCGAAAGGATGATTAATGCGGTGCACCGGCTGCCTCTTATACTCACGCTGTGATCAGCGGCAGCTGGATGCAATGATCGCATGCCAATGTCCATTGGCTCGTTTAGTTACACTCGAAGTGGATAGGTCTCTCTGGCGAGATCCCAATTCGTCGGTCATCCGACGTGACTCGGAGTGACCGACTGAAAGGGAACCGTAAACACAAAAGCTGCAAGTACAAACCCCAGACTCTTACTGCAACTGGTGTAATATTGAAAATAGATTTTAGCCTCATTGAAAAAGTCAATGCGAGTGTTAAATATGTGATTGATGATTGTTCAGGTTTATGCAATTGCACATATTGCTGTCAACGTGGGATATCAAATTCTCATTCTCTTAATCTAATCCTTTCCTCACTTTCTCTCTTTCTGCAACGCGTGAATGTGTGAATGCTTGTGTTCATGTGTAGATTAGTTTACATGTCTTAGCATTATATAAATAAAGTCTTGTTTATATTGAAAAGAGAAATATCTTGTGTTTTGTGCTCATAAGTTAATGCCTTAATCTGTCGATTTTGTTACTGTGCTATTTAATAGTGTTTTCACTATATTTCTGGATTTTAATATCCAGTGCAGAATTTGTTATACTGACTTGTTCAGTGAATCGCCGTGAAACAGTGAGTCTGTTCAAATTCCTATAAAATCATTAATGATTCCCTTTGAGCTAAATTGACCTGTTTCCCTTATAACAATATATATATTATATGTTATCATTACAATATCCTAAAGAGCAGCTCTGGAGGTGAAAAGGTCATAAACGAATATGCCCGCATCAAATGTCTGTCAGATGCAAGACGTGATATGGTGAAAATTTTGGTAGCACATTTGACAAATGAACATGGGTAAGTTGGTTCATACATTACTTCTTAAATTAATGTTTATGATGTTGTAATTATAATTGCTTTTGGTTTGTGTGTGTAGAACAAGCCCTTCCGACATTTGAAGGAAGAGTATGTGAAGGAATTATTTCCCTATTCCCATGTAGCAGACCCCAGGAGCAAGCTTGGATATGTAAGTAGCTGTTGCCTCTCAATATTTTGATTTACAGGAGGATGAGACATTCTATATATTGCAGAGTAAAGACTATCTTCATTATAATTGATATGGCATTTATTGCTTTAATCTGGTAATGTATAACTACTAGGTATGTGTATTGTTCTGGTAATAGGAGCATTATTACAATGCAGAAGATGGAAGTGGATATTTGGCGTGGAGAATCAAAACTATGCAGAAAGAAGCATCAGAGGGACGGATGAAGCGCCCACGGCAACCACAAACAGGTGCAAGATTTGATGCTAAGTGAATGCTTTTATTAGCTTGGCTAATATTTATTAGGCTCAGTTAACTTTCTTTTTTTTTAAATGAATATACAACTTTCTTATTTTACGTCATATTGTGAACGAGGTATAATGTTACATAGCATCTCTACAAAATATAATCACTATTTTTTTTAAATGCAAACATGCTTTGCATAATCATCAACGTTGGGCAAATTTAAATGTCACTCTGGGATATATGCATGTTTTATATTATTTCCTGTCATTTATCTAGTTTTGGCTTTAATGCATTGTGCTTTGGAAAGAAAAGGAACTACAAATGTGGTTTCATATTGTCTTAAACACTTTTAGGTGGGCCAACTTCTGACAGACATCCCTACAAAGAAGGCTACTGTTTGACTGAAGACCGTCAGTGTCAGGAAGCAATAGCCCTGATGAAGCATACAGCTGATGAGGCAGTGGTAAAGGAAAAGATGAAGTTAACACTGGCTTATCGCCAGAAGCTGCTGCATGATCCTAAAGAGTCAACTGAATTTCTATCAATTTTCCCGGTTCCTGGATGTACCAGGCTTGGTATGTGAGACTTAAATTCTTAAAACATGAAAACAGACAAATATGAAATCAAGTGCTATTTTTGTTCTTTAGTAACAGTGACTCATTAGGTAAACAAAGTCCATTCTTACTCTGGTACCTACTTAAATTATCTTTGGCAGATTGATCAAGATTTTGGACTTCTGTTTGGTGATGCGATCTCTGCAAGGTTTTTGGAGAAGTGGTCTACCAACATAAAACCAAAGGTTATTGCACAGAGCCGTGGCCTCACACAAACTAGTGAGCTCCAAGACCTCATCCAAAATGCTGAAGCCACTGAAGTTGAAGAAGGAATCTATATTGTGGTACACCTTAAATTATTTAAGAGGAACTTATGCATTCATGACAAGCATAGCTTTATTCGTATCTACAGAGTTTAAATTTTGGTTACAACTTTACCCACTGTAAATTGTCAGAATTCACCTCTAACTGTTTCTCTAACATTTCTACCCTGTTCTTTTTGCAAGGGCCTAGTACAGGAGTT
The DNA here is from genome assembly GCA_027564155.1 of Gymnocypris eckloni scoliostomus. Taxonomy (NCBI): domain Eukaryota; kingdom Metazoa; phylum Chordata; class Actinopteri; order Cypriniformes; family Cyprinidae; genus Gymnocypris; species Gymnocypris eckloni. Next base: position 24,031,104 of record CM050427.1, on the reverse strand, counting down.
GCATAGTTACAGTTTGAAATGGTTTTCATTTGGGAGTCTGACTATCAAAAGCATATTATATATGTTGTAGTTAAAGTTTTAACTGTATGACCTCAGTTAACATCTGTAGAGGTTTCACCTAAATTCATCCTCACATCTGTAGTCATCAAGACTAGGCCATTGTCTTGTATTGTATAGTATTGTTTCAGCTCTTAATACTGAATCTGTGTGCAGTATTAACTAAAGTACTGGAGTGGTTAATTTATTTATACTGGCACCTCTTCCGAGTGAATCCAAGTCAAGTTAAAGTGAGTAGGAGGTTATGCTCAACCCATTCTGCCTAAAAACAAAAATGTGTTTATTCTGTTTTCTGTGTCTCTAGGTTGGGACAGCGACATGTCTTCCATTCTGGTGCTGGTTCACCTTTGCCACCCTCAAGTCAAGGCCGCAAGAGACCGGGAAAGATCTCAGCTAGACAAGCATGTGATTGTCTTGTGAAGTTCATCAAGGTGAAGCTACTGATTAAGCAGATCAAATGACACTATTTCATAATGTTTTGTCACTGTGTGAACTTGATTATTTCTCAGACTTGCTTATTTCTCTTAAATATCACTTGTCCTCCAAATTGTTGTTTTTGTGCTATTCTTTTCTACTTGGCACATACTTAGTAATGATCTGTTGGAATCTCCTGGAAGTATGTAATGTGGAAACTTTGGTGGAAGACATCACTGTATCTTTATTCATGCTGTATATTGACTTTTTAACTGGTAATTCACATTGGCACAAATGTGTTTTCATTCTTTCACAGACCGGTACCAGTATCCAAGGGCACTTGGATAGCATTGGAGAGAGCCTCAGCCGTATCTTCTTGCTGTTGGGCCCAAGAGAAGTAGGGTCCATTCTTGGTTTATTGTAATTGACCAACATGCTCTACCCTGTAAGGCTTCTAATTCACTGGCCTGTGTTGATGAGCTTTTCAAAGCTCACTTTGTCTTTGGCACTTCATACTGTCAGGAATTGACCAATGTGTATAGCTTTCTGCAAACCACTGTCTATGATATAGATGTTGAAACCACCAAGGTGAATCCCAGAGTAGTTGAGAGCTAGAATCCTCCAGTGAGCAAATGATTTGTTTCATTTGTAAAGGGCATGTTAATGCCAATGCGCTTATAAGGCACTTCAAGTTAGTTCATGGCCTTTGTCCAGGAAAAAGTCTCAAGTTAAAATGTGCTCATAGAGGTTGTTCACATGTTTACCATAGTTTTCTGGATTACGAAAGCATCTCAGTAAGTGTTGTGCAATTGACCCTTCACGCCTCGATTCTTGTGAAAGCTCATCCACTGCCAACTCCATTTCATTAAATGATGTGGGTGTTTTATCAAACCAAAATCCACCTTGTGAGTCTGCACTCTTAAAACAAATATAGTAAACAGTTGTGCAACAGTGGTAGCTGAACTTAAAGTTGCTGGTGTCGCAGAGACAACTATTAACTATGTTGTTGGTGCTCTAGAAGAAGTGATTGGAGACATTCATAGTGAAACTCAAGAATCTGTGAAAAACAGCCTATCCTTAGAAGAGCCCATAAAAAGTTTTGTTGAGTCTCAAATTGATCAGTGTTTTGAAAAAATGCAAAATCCCTTTGCGGCATTAAACACTGAGAGCAAGAGAATGCGGTACTTTTCAGACAAATGGGGAAAAATAGATCCTGTTGAATATGTTCTCGGAACAAGATTTGCGACACGGCGTAACAGAACAACTGAAACTTTTGCCCAAACCATTTTTAAAGATAAATTTGTATATATACCAATTCTTGAGACATTACAGACCATTTATAAGCACCCTAACATTACAGATATGATGGCGAGAGATTCACATCAAAGACCAAATTGTCTTTATGACATACACGATGGAGAATTCTTTAAGAATCATGCACTCTTCTCAAAACAAAGACATGCAGTTCAGATCCAGCTTTTTTTTGATGAATTTGAATGCTCAAACCCCCTTGGATCAAAACGAGGAATACATAAGTTAGGAGCTATCTATTTTACCCTTAGAAATATTTCCCCTAAATACAACTCAAATTTACTTAATATACATTTAGTCACTTTATTTCATGCACAAGATATCAAAACCTATGGGTTTGATAAAATACTAGAGCCGCTTGTCCAGGATATCTCAACTCTGGAAACCAAGGGAATTCAGATTCCTTTATTTGATCATACAGTTTATGGAACTATTGTCCAGGTTACTGGTGACAACCTTGGCGTCCATTCCTTGTTTGGTTTTGTGGAATCATTTAGTGCTAGGTACTGTTGCCGCTTTTGCCTACTAGAGAAAGAGGACTTTCAGACAGTGTTCAGTGAAGATAGTTCAAAGATGACAGTGCGAACTAAAGAACTTCATGCTGAACATTGCCAGAGAATGCAGAGCAATCCCAGTCTGCCTTATGTAATGGGAGTAAAAAAGTCTTGCCTTTTAAATTCGTTGCAATATTTCCACACCACTGCAAATTTTTCCGTCGATATTATGCACGACATATTAGAGGGGGTTGCTCAATTTGAGATGAAATTACTAATTCAGCATCTGATTCAAAATTACACCACATTAGCAGAAGTACACAGAAGAATTCAGAGTTTTAACTATGGTTTCATGGAACAAAACAACAAACCTCCTGGTGTACAATTAAGAGAGGGTTCCAATGACTTGGACTTAAATGCTACTCAGAGCTGGTGTTTATTGCGTTATCTGCCCATCATGTTTGGAGATCTTGTGCATCCTAATGATCAGCACTGGTATTTGTTCATTTTATTGCTTCAGATAGTCAATATTGTGTTTTCTTCAGTTATATCCACTGGTATCACCATTTATTTGAAACATCTGATTGCAGAACACCACGGTGTGTTTAAGCATTTGTTTCCTGATAAGAACTTGTTGCCAAAGCATCATTTCATGGTGCATTACCCCAGTTGTATGCAGAAAATTGGACCACTGATACATTGTTGGTGTATGCGTTCTGAAGCAAAGCATAACGTTTTTAAAAAGCAGCTGAAAAGCTTTAAAAATATAACGAAAACATTAGCAAAGAAACACCAGTACCAAATGGCTTACATTTGGCAAACATTTGATCCAAATGCCATGAAATTTGGTCCTGGTAAAATGGTCCCATTGAATGAAATGGAAGTTGGCACTGAGATGGCTGGGAAACTTAATGTGTCTACGTGGACTAAGGTTCTAAATGTGAAATGGGTCAAGCACTGTGGAAACACATATCGGTCAGGGTTGGCAGTTTGTGTTCAAGTTCAAAATGACATGCCTGTATTTCATGTAATCAGAATATTGTTATTAAAGATGAGCACATCCTTTTAATAACAACTGCACTGAAAAACGTTATTGTCACGCAGAGCGCTCCTACGGCTCCCTCTCCTGGTCATCGACGGGAACCATCACCCAGTACTAGTTTGACTACATCTCCCAGCAGCCCGTACCTGGTACTCATTATCTGCCACACCTGTCGCCTATTACCTGGGCTATTTAACCAGTCTTCCGGCACTGGCTCAGTGCGAAGTCTTGTTTTGCCCTGGCCAACATTCAGCGTTTTCCCTAGTGTGACTATCTGTGTACTACCTGGACTGTTGACTCTCTCCTGATCGTTTGCTGCCTGCCTCACTGACCCCGCCTGCCTACTGGATATCCTCTCTGTCTGCCGCCTGCCCTGACCCCTTGCTTTGTCTCTGTTTACGAATCTGCCTTGCCTACGTTGCCCTCGATACTACTGTTTGTTATTTGCCTGTCTGACCACCTCTTTGTATTAATAAAGCTGCAGATGGATCACCACGTCACTGACCCGTCATTACAGAAGACTTCGCCACAACACGATCCAGCAGCTATCGGCCAGCTATCGTCTGAAGTATCATCACAGGCACAGCAACTGGCGATTCACCACCAACAACTACAGAGACTTACCTCTCTTACTGAGGAATTGGTGAAGACTTTGCAGAATTTGCAGATACCGGCATCCACGCCCGGCTCCGCAAACCAGCGTCAGCACGGCGATCCTACCGGCTCAATCCACCAGCGTGAATCCAAGATTAGCGTTTCCGGAGAAGTATGATGGGAATCCCACTCACTGCAGAGGCTTCCTTCTTCAATGCAATCTGTTCGTAAATCAGCAACCCGCTCTGTATTCCACTGAAGAGGAAGGATTGCGTTCGTCTGCTCTCTGCTTACCGGAAGTGCGCTGGAATGGATGACAGCGGTGTGGAGAGCGGCAGGGTTCCGTTCCGCACATTCGATGAGTTCCTACAAGCGCTTTCGAGAAGTGTTCGTTCATCCCCAGGATGGAAGGAGCCCGATGAACTACTCCTGGCGATATCACAGGGAAGTAGATCAGCAGCAGAATATGCTCGCGTTTCGTACACTCGCCGCACAGACAACATGGACGGAGGATCCTTTACGGGTGCACTACAGAAAGGGGCTGAATCACGACCTTCAGACTGAACTCGCATGCCGCGATGAGGGAAGGTCCCTCGATAATTACATTGAACTCTCGATCCAGATTGACAATCTTCTCAGAGCTCGGCGATCCACTACCCGTACTGCGCTCAGAGCATCCCCTGACACTCAGGAGCCCATGCAAGTGGATAGTCACCACATCTCGCCAGAGGAGAGAAGCCGTCGCATCACCCATCACCTCTGTCTGTACTGCGGGGAGCCCGGTCATTTAAGGAATGCTTGCCCCTCTCGTCCCAATAGTAATCCAGCTACCAGGGTGAGTGTAACCTTGTGTGCTCTTAATAACGATCACTGCATGACTGTTCCGGTTACACTGGAGACCTCATCGGTGCCATACAGATACCAGCCATGATAGACTCTGGGGCAGCGGAAATTTCCTATCACTCAACTTTGCTCAAGAACACGACATTCCTCTTATTCGTTGTCTTTCTCCCTGACAGTCGAGGCGGTCGATGGCCCCCCTGGGCACCGGCAAAATAACTCACCTGACGTCCACGACTCAAGCTAACCACCGGCGCTCTTCATCAAGAATCCATACAGTTCTACATCATACCTACTATGCACGCCTCAGTTATCCTGGGGCTTCCTTGGCTCCGCAGACACAACCCAAGTATTTCCTGGCGAGATTGTCAAATTATCAACTGGGGTGCGGACTGTCTCACCCAATGTATATCCCAGGTTCAACCTCTAGGCGTCCAGACGGTTTCTGTGGCTGAAAGTGAGGAAGCTCTGGCACTTCCCAGTGTCTATAGAGATCTCATAGTAGCCTTCAGTAAGACGAGAGCCTCGCAATTACCACCTCATAGATCCTCAGACTGTGCGATCGACTTACTCCCCGACGCAGTACCCCCTAGGGGCCGCATCTTTCCGTTGTCTCAACCTGAATCCAGGGCCATGAACCATTATATTCAGGAGGAACTAGCCAAAGGTTTCATTCGACCCTCTACCTCACCAGCTTCCGCGGGATTCTTCTTCGTCAAGAAGAAAGGGGTGACCTTCGCCATGTATTGATTATAGAGGATTAAATGAAATCACCGTAAAATTCCGATATCCTCTGCCACTAGTGCCGTCAGCTTTAGAGCAGCTAAGATCAGCCCAGTTCTTCACCAAGCTCGACTTACGCTGTGCATACAACCTCATCAGAATACGAGAGGGTGATGAATGGAAGACTGCATTCTCAACTACTTCAGGGCACTACGAATATCGGGTCATGCCGTTCGGTCTCCAACAGTCCAGCCGTCTTTCAGTCCTTCATCAATGATGTCTTCAGGGATATGCTCGATCATTACGTCATAGTTTACATCGATGACATTCTCGTTTACTCAGAAACTCTCCAAGAACACGTCCAGCATGTCAGATCGGTACTCAACGACTAATCAAATACCAGCTATACGCAAAGCTTGAGAAATGTGAGTTCCATACCACCTCGGTAGCCTTCCTAGGGTATGTAATCAGTCAGGAGGGGGTTGCTATGGACGAGAGCAAGGTTCATGCGGTACTAAACTGGCCTCTACCTTCTACCATTAAGGAGCTTCAACGCTTTCTGGGATTTGCGAACTTTTACCGTCGCTTCATCAGAGGTTTCAGTTCCATTGCCGCTCCACTCACCAACATGACCAAGAAGGGTTCGCGTCGTCTCCAATGGACAGCCGAAGCTCACAAGGCTTTCGATCAACTAAAACGTCAATTTACCACAGCACCCATCCTTCATCATCCGGACCCCACGCCTTTCGTAGTGGAGGTGGACGCTTCCAATGTCGGAATAGGGGCCATACTATCCCAGCGACAAGGTGATCCCGCTAAGTTGTACCCCTGTGCCTACTATTCACGGAAACTAACCTCCACAGAACGGAATTATGACGTGGGTGACCGTGAACTTCTAGCCATCAAGTCCGCTCTTGAGGAATGGCGTCATTGGTTGGAGGGGGCAAGTCATCCTTTCACGGTATGGACAGATCACCGTAACTTGAGTACCTCAGGACTGCCCGTGAGCAACCCCAGACAAGCCAGATGGTCACTGTTCTTCTCTCGCTTCGTCTTCACAGTGACTTATCGACCAGGCACCAAGAACATCAAGGCCGATGCGCCTCTCGACAGTTTGAAATAGGTTCCAACCCACTCAGCCCGAAAATGTGATCTCTCCTACCATCATCATATCCCCCATCCAGTGGGATATCATCACTGAAATCGACCAAGCCAACAGTGAACACGTCATACCTCCCGAATGTCCCCAAGATAAACTATTCGTACCCGAAATACTTCGCAAACGTACCATCGATCAGGTCCACACGGCTCTCAGTTCCGGCCATCCAGGAATAAGCGCCACTATTCAGCTCCTGCAGAACAGATTCTGGTGGCCCACGCTAAGGAAAGACACCATTACCCAGGTTCATCAATGCCAAGTTTGTCAGACACAAAAACCCTCACGCCAATTACCTGCTGGTCTTCTCCAACCTCTACCCATACCACACCGCCCCTGGATACAACGCAGCGAGGAGACATGGAACCAAGCACATCTTCACCTTCGACATGCAGTCAGGCGTAATCAAGTACAGGCCGACAGACACCGAAGACACAACCCCGAATACCACGTCGGACAGTGGGTATGGCTGTCTGCCCGCGACCTCCGACTACATCTGCCATGTCGCAAACTCAGTCCCAGGTACGTGGGTCCTTTCCAAATTACCCGTCAAATAACCCCTGTATCTTTTGAATTAAACCTACCTAATCATTATCGTATCTCTCCCACTTTTCATGTCTCGCTTCTGAAACCCGCCGATGATCCCGGGGAGGGACCCGAGGAGCCGCTCGAGGATGCAGACCCCCTGCCCATCTCAAGGGAGGAAGAGGAGATATATCAGGTGCGAGAACTTCTCGATTCCAGACGCCGGGGACGCACTCTCCAATACCTGGTCGATTGGGAGGGTTACGGCCCGGAGGAGAGGTCCTGGGTCGACACAGAGGATATTCTGGATCCCAGTTTGGTGGAGGAATTCCACAGAGACCACCCGAAAGACCGGCCCCAGACCACGTGGTAGACCCGGCGTCGACCACCTCCTCGCTTCGGAGCCGCTCGCAGGGGGCTCTGTCACGCAGAGCGCTCCTACGGCTCCCTCTCCTGGTCATCGATGGGAACCATCACCCGAGTACTAGTTTGACTACATCTCCCAGCAGCCCCGTACCTGGTACTCATTATCTGCCACACCTGTCGCCTATTACCTGGGCTATTTAACCAGTCTTCGGCACTGGCTCAGTGCGAAGTCTTGTTTGCCCTGGCCAACATTTCCAGCGTTTTCCCTAGTGTGACTATCTGTGTACTACCTGGACTGTTGACTCTCTCCTGATCGTTGCTGCCTGCCTCACTGACCCCGCCTGCCTACTGGATATCCTCTCTGTCTGCCGCCTGCCCTGACCCCTTGCTTTGTCTCTGTTTACGAATCTGCCTTGCCTACGTTGCCCTCGATACTACTGTTTGTTATTTGCCTGTCTGACCACCTCTTTGTATTAATAAAGCTGCAGATGGATCACCACGTCACTGACCCGTCATTACAGTTATGTTTAGATGAACATATCCATGCTTACAAAGTTGCAGATACAGAAGCACCTTATGTTTTGGAGATTAAGGATATTTTGCACCACAAGTTGTTTGACATTCTGATGTCTTATGGTTGTGATTCTGACTTGTTTATTGTACCATATAGTTTCATGTAATTATTTTTCTTCTCCATTGTATTATCACTACTTTTTATTTTAGTATTGTTTTCATTTAATTTTTTATCTTTGTTTACAATCACAACACGATGACACATTCTCGATGACAAGTGAATTAAGTGTAATGTTGTTTGAAGAGGAGCTTGAAAAATAAAATTGAGACATGAGTATACAGTTTGTTGTTGGTTTTATTTTAATACTGAAAAGCAAGTTATTCATTTTAGGACTTTTTGAGGGTAAGATATGAATGATGTAATTCAGAGGAATAACTCAGGATAGAGTGTAATTATTCTTTGTAGTTCACTCATAATTGATGATTAAAAGAACTCTGGAGGAAGTAAATTGTGGTAGAGTAAATTTGAAGTTCCTCTGAACAGAGTTAAAAAAGTAGCAGAGTCAATTTCATGTAGCTCTGAACTGAGTAAAATAGTACGAGAGTTCATTTAAAACAACACCAAATAGAGTCAAATATAACACAAAAGAGTAAAATATTAACTCTAAATTGAGCATAATTAACTCTGGAAAATCAACTCTATCAAAGAGTAACTTTTACTCGTTTCAGAGAGGGACCAAATGTTATCTGGAATAGAGTAAAATTTTCTTCAATTTGAGTAAATTTTACTCGGCAAATTTACTGTGTACACTCTATTAAATCCTTCTGCTCCCTGATCTGGAATTTCATATGCTTCTGTTTCGACCATTCTGACTACCGAGGAATTTACAGCGATCATAATAATGGCAGTTTACATTCCCCTCAAGCCGACGCAGACCAGGGCCTATACCATGAAGCCGGATTTGCTGGCTACCCAGGTAAGTTTCAGTTTAGTTTGCTCCGATCCTGGGTTTTAGGTACCATGGAAATGGCTTGGCTTTTAGCTGCGTTCATTGCCATGGTAACTTACACTCCAAGGCTAAACTGCTCCGGAGCAGGTTATGTTCGGAGTTTGAGCTCACAAACTGAAATTGGACCAATCAGATGTGAGCAAAGTGACACATATCTGACACAAAAAAATTCACTCCCCCAGTTTCCCTTCCTACAAACTAAAGGTCAATATGACAAACAAAATTGACTGGCTTTAATACTAATTACAATTTACATATGATTTAATTAATTATAATATGATTTTTATTGTTATTACTCCATTACACACAAGCACTTTTAGTTTAACAATTATTATAAAGCATTTATTTTAAATTAATATTAATATATACAGATCATATGTAATATAAATTAGTGGTAGAATCAATAGATGAAACTTTAAAAATGGCTACAGGTGACCTTACATGTTTGAGTCTCTATCACTATATATTATCAACTATAAAAGTATCTTCAAAAGAATTCTTAAATTAATGTTTATGATGTTGTAATTATAATTGCTTTTGGTTTGTGTGTGTAGAACAAGCCCTTCCCGACATTTGAAGGAAGAGTATGTGAAGGAATTATTTCCCTATTCCCATGCTTGGCAGACCCCAGGAGCAAGCTTGGATATGTAAGTAGCTGTTGCCTCTCAATATTTTTGATTTACAGGAGGATGAGACATTCTATATATTGCAGAGTAAAGACTATCTTCATTATAATTGATATGGCATTTATTGCTTTAATCTGGTAATGTATAACTACTAGGTATGTGTATTGTTCTGGTAATAGGAGCATTATTACAATGCAGAAGATGGAAGTGGATATTTGGCGTGGAGAATCAAAACTATGCAGAAAGAAGCATCAGAGGGACGGATGAAGCGCCCACGGCAACCACAAACAGGTGCAAGATTTGATGCTAAGTGAATGCTTTTATTAGCTTGGCTAATATTTATTAGGCTCAGTTAACTTTCTTTTTTTTAAAATGAATATACAACTTTCTTATTTTACGTCATATTGTGAACGAGGTATAATGTTACATAGCTACAAAATATAATCACTATTTTTTTTAAATGCAAACATGCTTTGCATAATCATCAACGTTGGGCAAATTTAAATGTCACTCTGGGATATATGCATGTTTTATATTATTTCCTGTCATTTATCTAGTTTTGGCTTTAATGCATTGTGCTTTGGAAAGAAAAGGAACTACAAATGTGGTTTTCATATTGTCTTAAACACTTTTAGGTGGGCCAACTTCTGACAGACATCCCTACAAAGAAGGCTACTGTTTGACTGAAGACCGTCAGTGTCAGGAAGCAATAGCCCTGATGAAGCATACAGCTGATGAGGCAGTGGTAAAGGAAAAGATGAAGTTAACACTGGCTTATCGCCAGAAGCTGCTGCATGATCCTAAAGAGTCAACTGAATTTCTATCAATTTTCCCGGTTCCTGGATGTACCAGGCTTGGTATGTGAGACTTAAATTCTTAAAACATGAAAACAGACAAATATGAAATCAAGTGCTATTTTTGTTCTTTAGTAACAGTGACTCATTAGGTAAACAAAGTCCATTCTTACTCTGGTACCTACTTAAATTATCTTTGGCAGATTGATCAAGATTTTGGACTTCTGTTTGGTGATGCGATCTCTGCAAGGTTTTTGGAGAAGTGGTCTACCAACATAAAACCAAAGGTTATTGCACAGAGCCGTGGCCTCACACAAACTAGTGAGCTCCAAGACCTCATCCAAAATGCTGAAGCCACTGAAGTTGAAGAAGGAATCTATATTGTGGTACACCTTAAATTATTTAAGAGGAACTTATGCATTCATGACAAGCATAGCTTTATTCGTATCTACAGAGTTTAAATTTTGGTTACAACTTTACCCACTGTAAATTGTCAGAATTCACCTCTAACTGTTTCTCTAACATTTCTACCCTGTTCTTTTGCAAGGGCCTAGTACAGGAGTTGCATAGTTACAGTTTGAAATGGTTTTCATTTGGGAGTCTGACTATCAAAAGCATTATATATGTTGTAGTTAAAGTTTTAACTGTATGACCTCAGTTAACATCTGTAGAGGTTTCACCTAAATTCATCCTCACATCTGTAGTCATCAAGACTAGGCCATTGTCTTGTATTGTATAGTATTGTTTCAGCTCTTAATACTGAATCTGTGTGCAGTATTAACTAAAGTACTGGAGTGGTTAATTTATTTATACTGGCACCTCTTCCGAGTGAATCCAAGTCAAGTTAAAGTGAGTAGGAGGTTATGCTCAACCCATTCTGCCTAAAAACAAAAATGTGTTTATTCTGTTTTCTGTGTCTCTAGGTTGGGACAGCGACATGTCTTCCATTCTGGTGCACCTTTTGCCACCCTCAAGTCAAGGCCGCAAGAGACCGGGAAAGATCTCAGCTAGACAAGCATGTGATTGTCTTGTGAAGTTCATCAAGGTGAAGCTACTGATTAAGCAGATCAAATGACACTATTTCATAATGTTTTGTCACTGTGTGAACTTGATTATTTCTCAGACTTGCTTATTTCTCTTAAATATCACTTGTCCTCCAAATTGTTGTTTTGTGCTATTCTTTTCTACTTGGCACATACTTAGTAATGATCTGTTGGAATCTCCTGGAAGTATGTAATGTGGAAACTTTGGTGGAAGACATCACTGTATCTTTATTCATGCTGTATATTGACTTTTTAACTGGTAATTCACATTGGCACAAATGTGTTTTCATTCTTTCACAGACCGGTACCAGTATCCAAGGGCACTTGGATAGCATTGGAGAGAGCCTCCAGCCGTATCTTCTTGCTGTTGGGCCCAAGAGAAGTAGGGTCCATTCTTGGTTTATTGTAATTGACCAACATGCTCTACCCTGTAAGGCTTCTAATTCACTGGCCTGTGTTGATGAGCTTTTCAAAGCTCACTTTGTCTTTGGCACTTCATACTGTCAGGAATTGACCAATGTGTATAGCTTTCTGCAAACCACTGTCTATGATATAGATGTTGAAACCACCAAGGTGAATCCCAGAGTGGCCGAGTTGAGAGCTAGAATCCTCCAGTGAGCAAATGATTTGTTTCATTTGTAAAAAGGGGCATGTTAATGCCAATGCGCTTATAAGGCACTTCAAGTTAGTTCATGGCCTTTGTCCAGGAAAAAGTCTCAAGTTAAAATGTGCTCATAGAGGTTGTTCACATGTTTACCATAGTTTTTCTGGATTACGAAAGCATCTCAGTAAGTGTTGTGCAATTGACCCTTCACGCCTCGATTCTTGTGAAAGCTCATCCACTGCCAACTCCATTTCATTAAATGATGTGGGTGTTTTATCAAACCAAAATCCACCTTGTGAGTCTGCACTCTTAAAACAAATATAGTAAACAGTTGTGCAACAGTGGTAGCTGAACTTAAAGTTGCTGGTGTCGCAGAGACAACTATTAACTATGTTGTTGGTGCTCTAGAAGAAGTGATTGGAGACATTCATAGTGAAACTCAAGAATCTGTGAAAACAGCCTATCCTTAGAAGAGCCCATAAAAGTTTTGTTGAGTCTCAAATTGATCAGTGTTTTGAAAAATGCAAAATCCCTTTATGGCATTAAACACTGAGAGCAAGAGAATGCGGTACTTTTCAGACAAATGGGGAAAAATAGATCCTGTTGAATATGTTCTCGGAACAAGATTTGCGACACGTAACAGAACAACTGAAACTTTTGCCCAAACCATTTTAAAGATAAATTTGTATATATACCAATTCTTGAGACATTACAGACCATTTATAAGCACCCTAACATTACAGATATGATGGCGAGAGATTCACATCAAAGACCAAATTGTCTTTATGACATACACGATGGAGAATTCTTTAAGAATCATGCACTCTTCTCAAAACAAAGACATGCAGTTCAGATCCAGCTTTTTGATGAATTTGAATGCTCAAACCCCCTTGGATCAAAACGAGGAATACATAAGTTAGGAGCTATCTATTTTACCCTTAGAAATATTTCCCCTAAATACAACTCAAATTTACTTAATATACATTTAGTCACTTTATTTCATGCACAAGATATCAAAACCTATGGGTTTGATAAAATACTAAACCGCTTGTCCAGGATATCTCAACTCTGGAAACCAAGGAATTCAGATTCCTTTATTTGATCATACAGTTTATGGAACTATTGTCCAGGTTACTGGTGACAACCTTGGCGTCCATTCCTTGTTTGGTTTTGTGGAATCATTTAGTGCTAGGTACTGTTGCCGCTTTTGCCTACTAGAGAAAGAGGACTTTCAGACAGTGTTCAGTGAAGATAGTTCAAAGATGACAGTGCGAACTAAAGAACTTCATGCTGAACATTGCCAGAGAATGCAGCAATCCCAGTCTGCCTTATGTAATGGGAGTAAAAAGTCTTGCCTTTTAAATTCGTTGCAATATTTCCACACCACTGCAAATTTTTCCGTCGATATTATACACGACATATTAGAGGGGGTTGCTCAATTTGAGATGAAATTACTAATTCAGCATCTGATTCAAAATTACACCACATTAGCAGAAGTACACAGAAGAATTCAGAGTTTTAACTATGGTTTCATGGAACAAAACAACAAACCTCCTGGTGTACAATTAAGAGAGGGTTCCAATGACTTGGACTTAAATGCTACTCAGAGCTGGTGTTTATTGCGTTATCTGCCCATCATGTTTGGAGATCTTGTGCATCCTAATGATCAGCACTGGTATTTGTTCATTTTATTGCTTCAGATAGTCAATATTGTGTTTTCTTCAGTTATATCCACTGGTATCACCATTTATTTGAAACATCTGATTGCAGAACACCACGGTGTGTTTAAGCATTTGTTTCCTGATAAGAACTTGTTGCCAAAGCATCATTTCATGGTGCATTACCCCAGTTGTATGCAGAAAATTGGACCACTGATACATTGTTGGTGTATGCGTACGAAGCAAAGCATAACGTTTTTAAAAAGCAGCTGAAAAGCTTTAAAAATATAACGAAAACATTAGCAAAGAAACACCAGTACCAAATGGCTTACATTTGGCAAACATTTGATCCAAATGCCATGAAATTTGGTCCTGGTAAAATGGTCCCATTGAATGAAATGGAAGTTGGCACTGAGATGGCTGGGAAACTTAATGTGTCTACGTGGACTAAGGTTCTAAATGTGAAATGGGTCAAGCACTGTGGAAACACATATCGGTCAGGGTTGGCAGTTTGTGTTCAAGTTCAAAATGACATGCCTGTATTTCATGTAATCAGAATATTGTTATTAAAGATGAGCACATCCTTTTAATAACAACTGCACTGAAAACGTTATTTTTAGATGAACATATCCATGCTTACAAAGTTGCAGATACAGAAGCACCTTATGTTTTGGAGATTAAGGATATTTTGCACCACAAGTTGTTTGACATTCTGATGTCTTATGGTTGTGATTCTGACTTGTTTATTGTACCATATAGTTTCATGTAATTATTTTTCTTCTCCATTGTATTATCACTACTTTTTATTTTAGTATTGTTTTCATTTATTTTTTTTATCTTTGTTTACAATCACAACACGATGACACATTCTCGATGACAAGTGAATTAAGTGTAATGTTGTTTGAAGAGGAGCTTGAAAAATAAAATTGAGACATGAGTATACAGTTTGTTGTTGGTTTTATTTTAATACTGAAAAGCAAGTTATTCATTTTAGGACTTTTTGAGGGTAAGATATGAATGATGTAATTCAGAGGAATAACTCAGGATAGAGTGTAACTATTCTTTGTAGTTCACTCATAATTGATGATTAAAAGAACTCTGGAGGGGAAGTAAATTGTGGTAGAGTAAATTTGAAGTTCCTCTGAACAGAGTTAAAAAAGTAGCAGAGTCAATTTCATGTAGCTCTGAACTGAGTAAAATAGTACGAGTTCATTTAAAACAACACCAAATAGAGTCAAATATAACACAAAAGAGTAAAATATTAACTCTAAATTGAGCATAATTAACTCTGGAAAATCAACTCTATCAAAAGAGTAACTTTTACTCGTTTCAGAGAGGGACCAAATGTTATCTGGAATAGAGTAAAATTTTCTTCAATTTGAGTAAATTTTACTCAGGCAAATTTACTGTGTACACTCTATTAAATCCTTCTGCTCCCCTGATCTGGAATTTCATATGCTTCTGTTTCGACCATTCTGACTACCGAGGGAATTTACAGCGATCATAATAATGGCAGTTTACATTCCCCCTCAAGCCGACGCAGACCAGGGGCCTATACCATGAAGCCGGATTTGCTGGCTACCCAGGTAAGTTTCAGTTTAGTTTGCTCCGATCCTGGGTTTTAGGTACCATGGAAGTGGCTTGGCTTTTAGCTGCGTTCATTGCCATGGTAACTTACACTCCAAGGCTAAACTGCTCCGGAGCAGGTTATGTTCGGAGTTTGAGCTCACAAACTGAAATTGGACCAATCAGATGTGAGCAAAGTGACACATATCTGACACAAAAAAATTCACTCCCCCAGTTTCCCTTCCTACAAACTAAAGGTCAATATGACAAACAAAATTGACTGGCTTTAATACTAATTACAATTTACATATGATTTAATTAATTATAATATGATTTTTTATTGTTATTACTCCATTACACACAAGCACTTTTAGTTTAACAATTATTATAAAGCATTTATTTTAAATTAATATTAATATATACAGATCATATGTAATATAAATTAGTGGTAGAATCAATAGATGAAACTTTAAAATGGCTACAGGTGACCTTACATGTTTGAGTCTCTATCACTATATATTATCAACTATAAAAGTATCTTCAAAAGAATTCTTAAATTAATGTTTATGATGTTGTAATTATAATTGCTTTTGGTTTGTGTGTGTAGAACAAGCCCTTCCCGACATTTGAAGGAAGAGTATGTGAAGGAATTATTTCCCTATTCCCATGCTTGGCAGACCCCAGGAGCAAGCTTGGATATGTAAGTAGCTGTTGCCTCTCAATATTTTTGATTTACAGGAGGATGAGACATTCTATATATTGCAGAGTAAAGACTATCTTCATTATAATTGATATGGCATTTATTGCTTTAATCTGGTAATGTATAACTACTAGGTATGTGTATTGTTCTGGTAATAGGAGCATTATTACAATGCAGAAGATGGAAGTGGATATTTGGCGTGGAGAATCAAAACTATGCAGAAAGAAAGGGACGGATGAAGCGCCCACGGCAACCACAAACAGGTGCAAGATTTGATGCTAAGTGAATGCTTTTATTAGCTTGGCTAATATTTATTAGGCTCAGTTAACTTTCTTTTTTAAATGAATATACAACTTTCTTATTTTACGTCATATTGTGAACGAGGTATAATGTTACATAGCATCTCTACAAAATATAATCACTATTTTTTAAATGCAAACATGCTTTGCATAATCATCAACGGCAAATTTAAATGTCACTCTGGGATATATGCATGTTTTATATTATTTCCTGTCATTTATCTAGTTTTGGCTTTAATGCATTGTGCTTTGGAAAGAAAAGGAACTACAAATGTGGTTTTCATATTGTCTTAAACACTTTTAGGTGGGCCAACTTCTGACAGACATCCCTACAAAGAAGGCTACTGTTTGACTGAAGACCGTCAGTGTCAGGAAGCAATAGCCCTGATGAAGCATACAGCTGATGAGGCAGTGGTAAAGGAAAAGATGAAGTTAACACTGGCTTATCGCCAGAAGCTGCTGCATGATCCTAAAGAGTCAACTGAATTTCTATCAATTTTCCTTGGTTCCTGGATGTACCAGGCTTGGTATGTGAGACTTAAATTCTTAAAACATGAAAACAGACAAATATGAAATCAAGTGCTATTTTGTTCTTTAGTAACAGTGACTCATTAGGTAAACAAAGTCCATTCTTACTCTGGTACCTACTTAAATTATCTTTGGCAGATTGATCAAGATTTTGGACTTCTGTTTGGTGATGCGATCTCTGCAAGGTTTTTGGAGAAGTGGTCTACCAACATAAAACCAAAGGTTATTGCACAGAGCCGTGGCCTCACACAAACTAGTGAGCTCCAAGACCTCATCCAAAATGCTGAAGCCACTGAAGTTGAAGAAGGAATCTATATTGTGGTACACCTTAAATTATTTAAGAGGAACTTATGCATTCATGACAAGCATAGCTTTATTCGTATCTACAGAGTTTAAATTTTGGTTACAACTTTACCCACTGTAAATTGTCAGAATTCACCTCTAACTGTTTCTCTAACATTTCTACCCTGTTCTTTTTGCAAGGGCCTAGTACAGGAGTTGCATAGTTACAGTTTGAAATGGTTTTCATTTGGGAGTCTGACTATCAAAAGCATATTATATATGTTGTAGTTAAAGTTTTAACTGTATGACCTCAGTTAACATCTGTAGAGGTTTCACCTAAATTCATCCTCACATCTGTAGTCATCAAGACTAGGCCATTGTCTTGTATTGTATAGTATTGTTTCAGCTCTTAATACTGAATCTGTGTGCAGTATTAACTAAAGTACTGGAGTGGTTAATTTATTTATACTGGCACCTCTTCCGAGTGAATCCAAGTCAAGTTAAAGTGAGTAGGAGGTTATGCTCAACCCATTCTGCCTAAAAAACAAAAAATGTGTTTATTCTGTTTTCTGTGTCTCTAGGTTGGGACAGCGACATGTCTTCCATTCTGGTGCTGGTTCACCTTTTGCCACCCTCAAGTCAAGGCCGCAAGAGACCGGGAAAGATCTCAGCTAGACAAGCATGTGATTGTCTTGTGAAGTTCATCAAGGTGAAGCTACTGATTAAGCAGATCAAATGACACTATTTCATAATGTTTTGTCACTGTGTGAACTTGATTATTTCTCAGACTTGCTTATTTCTCTTAAATATCACTTGTCCTCCAAATTGTTGTTTTTGTGCTATTCTTTTCTACTTGGCACATACTTAGTAATGATCTGTTGGAATCTCCTGGAAGTATGTAATGTGGAAACTTTGGTGGAAGACATCACTGTATCTTTATTCATGCTGTATATTGACTTTTTAACTGGTAATTCACATTGGCACAAATGTGTTTTCATTCTTTCACAGACCGGTACCAGTATCCAAGGGCACTTGGATAGCATTGGAGAGAGCCTCCAGCCGTATCTTCTTGCTGTTGGGCCCAAGAGAAGTAGGGTCCATTCTTGGTTTATTGTAATTGACCAACATGCTCTACCCTGTAAGGCTTCTAATTCACTGGCCTGTGTTGATGAGCTTTTCAAAGCTCACTTTGTCTTTGGCACTTCATACTGTCAGGAATTGACCAATGTGTATAGCTTTCTGCAAACCACTGTCTATGATATAGATGTTGAAACCACCAAGGTGAATCCCAGAGTGGCCGAGTTGAGAGCTAGAATCCTCCAGTGAGCAAATGATTTGTTTCATTTGTAAAAAGGGGCATGTTAATGCCAATGCGCTTATAAGGCACTTCAAGTTAGTTCATGGCCTTTGTCCAGGAAAAGTCTCAAGTTAAAATGTGCTCATAGAGGTTGTTCACATGTTTACCATAGTTTTCTGGATTACGAAAGCATCTCAGTAAGTGTTGTGCAATTGACCCTTCACGCCTCGATTCTTGTGAAAGCTCATCCACTGCCAACTCCATTTCATTAAATGATGTGGGTGTTTTATCAAACCAAAATCCACCTTGTGAGTCTGCACTCTTAAAAACAAATATAGTAAACAGTTGTGCAACAGTGGTAGCTGAACTTAAAGTTGCTGGTGTCGCAGAGACAACTATTAACTATGTTGTTGGTGCTCTAGAAGAAGTGATTGGAGACATTCATAGTGAAACTCAAGAATCTGTGAAAACAGCCTATCCTTAGAAGAGCCCATAAAAAGTTTTGTTGAGTCTCAAATTGATCAGTGTTTTGAAAAATGCAAAATCCTTTACGGCATTAAACACTGAGAGCAAGAGAATGCGGTACTTTTCAGACAAATGGGGAAAAATAGATCCTGTTGAATATGTTCTCGGAACAAGATTTGCGACAGTAACAGAACAACTGAAACTTTTGCCCAAACCATTTTAAAGATAAATTTGTATATATACCAATTCTTGAGACATTACAGACCATTTATAAGCACCCTAACATTACAGATATGATGGCGAGATTCACATCAAAGACCAAATTGTCTTTATGACATACACGATGGAGAATTCTTTAAGAATCATGCACTCTTCTCAAAACAAAGACATGCAGTTCAGATCCAGCTTTTTGATGAATTTGAATGCTCAAACCCCTTGGATCAAAACGAGGAATACATAAGTTAGAGCTATCTATTTTACCCTTAGAAATATTTCCCTAAATACAACTCAAATTTACTTAATATACATTTAGTCACTTTATTTCATGCACAAGATATCAAAACCTATGGGTTTGATAAAATACTAAACCGCTTGTCCAGGATATCTCAACTCTGGAAACCAAGGGAATTCAGATTCCTTTATTTGATCATACAGTTTATGGAACTATTGTCCAGGTTACTGGTGACAACCTTGGCGTCCATTCCTTGTTTGGTTTTGTGGAATCATTTAGTGCTAGGTACTGTTGCCGCTTTTGCCTACTAGAGAAAGAGGACTTTCAGACAGTGTTCAGTGAAGATAGTTCAAAGATGACAGTGCGAACTAAAGAACTTCATGCTGAACATTGCCAGAGAATGCAGAGCAATCCCAGTCTGCCTTATGTAATGGGAGTAAAAAAGTCTTGCCTTTTAAATTCGTTGCAATATTTCCACACCACTGCAAATTTTTCCGTCGATATTATGCACGACATATTTGAGGTTGCTCAATTTGAGATGAAATTACTAATTCAGCATCTGATTCAAAATTACACCACATTAGCAGAAGTACACAGAAGAATTCAGAGTTTTAACTATGGTTTCATGGAACAAAACAACAAACCTCCTGGTGTACAATTAAGAGAGGTTCCAATGACTTGGACTTAAATGCTACTCAGAGCTGGTGTTTATTGCGTTATCTGCCCATCATGTTTGGAGATCTTGTGCATCCTAATGATCAGCACTGGTATTTGTTCATTTTATTGCTTCAGATAGTCAATATTGTGTTTTCTTCAGTTATATCCACTGGTATCACCATTTATTTGAAACATCTGATTGCAGAACACCACGGTGTGTTTAAGCATTTGTTTCCTGATAAGAACTTGTTGCCAAAGCATCATTTCATGGTGCATTACCCCAGTTGTATGCAGAAAATTGGACCACTGATACATTGTTGGTGTATGCTACGAAGCAAAGCATAACGTTTTAAAAAGCAGCTGAAAAGCTTTAAAAATATAACGAAAACATTAGCAAAGAAACACCAGTACCAAATGGCTTACATTTGGCAAACATTTGATCCAAATGCCATGAAATTTGGTCCTGGTAAAATGGTCCCATTGAATGAAATGGAAGTTGGCACTGAGATGGCTGGGAAACTTAATGTGTCTACGTGGACTAAGGTTCTAAATGTGAAATGGGTCAAGCACTGTGGAAACACATATCGGTCAGGGTTGGCAGTTTGTGTTCAAGTTCAAAATGACATGCCTGTATTTCATGTAATCCAGAATATTGTTATTAAAGATGAGCACATCCTTTTAATAACAACTGCACTAAAACGTTATTGTCACGCAGAGCACTCCACGGCTCCCTCTCCTGGTCATCGACGGAACCATCACCCGAGTACTAGTTTGACTACATCTCCCAGCAGCCCGACCTGGTACTCATTATCTGCCACACCTGTCGCCTATTACCTGGGCTATTTAACCAGTCTTCCGGCACTGGCTCAGTGCGAAGTCTTGTTTTGCCCTGGCCAACATTTCGCTTTTCCTAGTGTGACTATCTGTGTACTACCTGGACTGTTGACTCTCTCCTGATCGTTTGCTGCCTGCCTCACTGACCCCGCCTGCCTACTGGATATCCTCTCTGTCTGCCGCCTGCCCTGACCCCTTGCTTTGTCTCTGTTTACGAATCTGCCTTGCCTACGTTGCCCTCGATACTACTGTTTGTTATTTGCCTGTCTGACCACCTCTTTGTATTAATAAAGCTGCAGATGGATCACCACGTCACTGACCCGTCATTACAGAAGACTTCGCCACAACACGATCCAGCAGCTATCGGCCAGCTATCATCTAAAGTATCATCACAGGCACAGCAACTGGCGATTCACCACCAACAACTACAGAGACTTACCTCTCTTACTGAGGAATTGGTGAAGACTTTGCAGAATTTGCAGATACCGGCATCCACGCCTCGGCTCCGCAAACCAGCGTCAGCACGGCGATCCTACCGGCTCAATCCACCAGCGTGAATCCAAGATTAGCGTTTCCGGAGAAGTATGATGGGAATCCCACTCACTGCAGAGGCTTCCTTCTTCAATGCAATCTGTTCGTAAATCAGCAACCCGCTCTGTATTCCACTGAAGAGGGAAGGATTGCGTTCGTCTGCTCTCTGCTTACCGGAAGTGCGCTGGAATGGATGACAGCGGTGTGGAGAGGCGGCAGGGTTCCGTTCCGCACATTCGATGAGTTCCTACAACGCTTTCGAGAAGTGTTCGATCATCCCCGGGATGGAAGGAGCCCGATGAACTACTCCTGGCGATATCACAGGAAGTAGATCAGCAGCAGAATATGCTCTGCGTTTCGTACACTCGCCGCACGAACAACATGGACGGAGGATCGCTACGGGTGCACTACAGAAAGGGGCTGAATCACGACCTTCAGACTGAACTCGCATGCCGCGCGATGAGGAAGGTCCTCGATAATTACATTGAACTCTCGATCCAGATTGACAATCTTCTCAGAGCTCGGCGATCCACTACCCGTACTGCGCTCAGAGCATCCCCTGACACTCAGGAGCCCATGCAAGTGGATAGTCACCACATCTCGCCAGAGGAGAGAAGCCGTCGCATCACCCATCACCTCTGTCTGTACTGCGGGGAGCCCGGTCATTTAAGGAATGCTTGCCCCTCTCGTCCCAATAGTAATCCAGCTACCAGGGTGAGTGTAACCTTGTGTGCTCTTAATAACGATCACTGCATGACTGTTCCGGTTACACTGGAGACCTCATCGGGTGCCATACAGATACCAGCCATGATAGACTCTGGGGCAGCGGGAAATTTCCTATCACTCAACTTTGCTCAAGAACACGACATTCCTCTTATTCGTTGTCTTTCTCCCTGACAGTCGAGGCGGTCGATGGCGCCCCTGGGCACCGCAAAATAACTCACCTGACGTCACGACTCAAGCTAACCACCGGCGCTCTTCATCAAGAATCCATACAGTTCTACATCATACCTACTATGCACGCCTCAGTTATCCTGGGGCTTCCTTGGCTCCGCAGACACAACCCAAGTATTTCCTGGCGAGATTGTCAAATTATCAACTGGGGTGCGGACTGTCTCACCCAATGTATATCCCAGGTTCAACCTCTAGGCGTCCAGACGGTTTCTGTGGCTGAAAGTGACGAGGAAGCTCAGGCACTTCCCAGTGTCTATAGAGATCTCATAGTAGCCTTCAGTAAGACGAGAGCCTCGCAATTACCACCTCATAGATCCTCAGACTGTGCGATCGACTTACTCCCCGACGCAGTACCCCCTAGGGGCCGCATCTTTCCGTTGTCTCAACCTGAATCCAGGGCCATGAACCATTATATTCAGGAGGAACTAGCCAAAGGTTTCATTCGACCCTCTACCTCACCAGCTTCCGCGGGATTCTTCTTCGTCAAGAAGAAAGGGGTGACCTTCGCCATGTATTGATTATAGAGGATTAAATGAAATCACCGTAAAATTCCGATATCCTCTGCCACTAGTGCCGTCAGCTTTAGAGCAGCTAAGATCAGCCCAGTTCTTCACCAAGCTCGACTTACGCTGTGCATACAACCTCATCAGAATACGAGAGGGTGATGAATGGAAGACTGCATTCTCAACTACTTCAGGGCACTACGAATATCGGGTCATGCCGTCGGTCTCGTCAACAGTCCAGCCGTCTTTCAGTCCTTCATCAATGATGTCTTCAGGGATATGCTCGATCATTACGTCATAGTTTACATCGATGACATTCTCGTTTACTCAGAAACTCTCCAAGAACACGTCCAGCATGTCAGATCGGTACTCCAACGACTAATCAAATACCAGCTATATGCAAAGCTTGAGAAATGTGAGTTCCATACCACCTCGGTAGCCTTCCTAGGGTATGTAATCAGTCAGGAGGGGGTTGCTATTGACGAGAGCAAGGTTCATGCGGTACTAAACTGGCCTCTACCTTCTACCATTAAGGAGCTTCAACGCTTTCTGGGATTTGCGAACTTTTACCATCGCTTCATCAGAGGTTTCAGTTCCATTGCCGCTCCACTCACCAACATGACCAAGAAGGGTTCGCGTCGTCTCCAATGGACAGCCGACGCTCACAAGGCTTTCGATCAACTAAACGCGTCAATTTACCACAGCACCCATCCTTCATCATCCGGACCCCACGCCTTTCGTAGTGGAGGTGGACGCCCAATGTCGGAATAGGGGCCATACTATCCCAGCGACAAGGTGATCCCGCTGTTGTACCCTGTGCCTACTATTCACGGAAACTAACCTCCACAGAACGGAATTATGACGTGGGTGACCGTGAACTTCTAGCCATCAAGTCCGCTCTTGAGGAATGGCGTCATTGGTTGGAGGGGGCAAGTCATCCTTTCACGGTATGGACAGATCACCGTAACTTGGAGTACCTCAGGACTGCCCGTAGGCTTAACCCCAGACAAGCCAGATGGTCACTGTTCTTCTCTCGCTTCGTCTTCACAGTGACTTATCGACCAGGCACCAAGAACATCAAGGCCGATGCGCTCTCTCGACAGTTTGAAATAGGTTCCGAACCCACTCAGCCCGAAAATGTGATCTCTCCTACCATCATCATATCCCCCATCCAGTGGGATATCATCACTGAAATCGACCAAGCCAACAGTGAACACGTCATACCTCCCGAATGTCCCCAAGATAAACTATTCGTACCCGAAATACTTCGCAAACGTACCATCGATCAGGTCCACACGGCTCTCAGTTCCGGCCATCCAGGAATAAGCGCCACTATTCAGCTCCTGCAGAACAGATTCTGGTGGCCCACGCTAAGGAAAGACACCATTACCCAGGTTCATCAATGCCAAGTTTGTCAGACACAAAAACCCTCACGCCAATTACCTGCTGGTCTTTTCCAACCTCTACCCATACCACACCGCCCCTGGTCTCACATTGCCATTGATTTCATCACTGACTTACCCAATTCCAACGGCTACACCACCATTCTTACTGTCATTGACGGCCTGTCGCCTCATTCCTCTACCCAAGTTACCCACCGCTCTGGAGGGAGCACCTCTGTAATCAGGTCTTCGTTTCACGGACTACCCGAGGATATTGTCTCCGACCGAGGGCCCCAATTTACCTCACGGCTTTGGGCCGCATTCTTTAAGGCTCTGGAAGTGAACATCAGCCTCACCTCTGGGTATCATCCTCAATCCAACGGTCAAGCAGAGGCTCAATCAGGAGCTCGTTCGATTCCTTGATCGTACTGTAGTACCAACCAATTGGACTGGAGTCGTTACCTTCTGTGGGCAGAATACGCTCAGAACTCCCTCCGGAAACCGGCCACTGGCATCACTCCGTTTCAATGCGTCCTGGGCTACCAACCTCCACTATTCCCTTGGTCAGGAGAACCTTCCAACGTCCCAGCGGTGAACGACTGGATACAACGCAGCGAGGAGACATGGAACCAAGCACATCTTCACCTTCGACATGCAGTCAGGCGTAATCAAGTACAGGCCGACAGACACCGAAGACACAACCCCGAATACCACGTCGGACAGTGGGTATGGCTGTCTGCCCGCGACCTCCGACTACATCTGCCATGTCGCAAACTCAGTCCCAGGTACGTGGGTCCTTTCCAAATTACCCGTCAAATAACCCCTGTATCTTTTGAATTAAACCTACCTAATCATTATCGTATTTCTCCCACTTTTCATGTCTCGCTTCTGAAACCCACCGATGATCCCGGGGAGGGACCCGAGGAGCCGCTCGAGGATGCAGACCCCCTGCCCATCTCAAGGGAGGAAGAGGAGATATATCAGGTGCGAGAACTTCTCGATTCCAGACGCTGGGGACGCACTCTCCAATACCTGGTCGATTGGGAGGTTACGGCCCGGAGGAGAGGTCCTGGGTCGACACAGAGGATATTCTGGATCCCAGTTTGGTGGAGGAATTCCACAGAGACCACCGAAAGACTGCCCCCAGACCACGTGGTAGACCCGGCGTCGACCACCTCCTCGCTTCGAGCCGCTCGCGGGGGCTCTGCCACGCAGAGCGCTCCTACGGCTCCCTCTCCTGGTCATCGACGGGAACTATCACCCGAGTACTAGTTTGACTACATCTCCCAGCAGCCCCGTACCTGGTACTCATTATCTGCCACACCTGTCGCCTATTACCTGGGCTATTTAACCAGTCTTCCGGCACTGGCTCAGTGCGAAGTCTTGTTTTGCCCTGGCCAACATTCAGCGTTTTCCCTAGTGTGACTATCTGTGTACTACCTGGACTGTTGACTCTCTCCTGATCGTTTGCTGCCTGCCTCACTGACCCCGCCTGCCTACTGGATATCCTCTCTGTCTGCCGCCTGCCCTGACCCCTTGCTTTGTCTCTGTTTACGAATCTGCCTTGCCTACGTTGCCCTCGATACTACTGTTTGTTATTTGCCTGTCTGACCACCTCTTTGTATTAATAAAGCTGCAGATGGATCACCACGTCACTGACCCGTCATTACAGTTATGTTTAGATGAACATATCCATGCTTACAAAGTTGCAGATACAGAAGCACCTTATGTTTTGGAGATTAAGGATATTTTGCACCACAAGTTGTTTGACATTCTGATGTCTTATGGTTGTGATTCTGACTTGTTTATTGTACCATATAGTTTCATGTAATTATTTTTCTTCTCCATTGTATTATCACTACTTTTTATTTTAGTATTGTTTTCATTTATTTTTTTTTATCTTTGTTTACAATCACAACACGATGACACATTCTCGATGACAAGTGAATTAAGTGTAATGTTGTTTGAAGAGGAGCTTGAAAAATAAAATTGAGACATGAGTATACAGTTTGTTGTTGGTTTTATTTTAATACTGAAAAGCAAGTTATTCATTTTAGGACTTTTTGAGGGTAAGATATGAATGATGTAATTCAGAGGAATAACTCAGGATAGAGTGTAACTATTCTTTGTAGTTCACTCATAATTGATGATTAAAAGAACTCTGGAGGGGAAGTAAATTGTGGTAGAGTAAATTTGAAGTTCCTCTGAACAGAGTTAAAAAAGTAGCAGAGTCAATTTCATGTAGCTCTGAACTGAGTAAAATAGTACGAGAGTTCATTTAAAACAACACCAAATAGAGTCAAATATAACACAAAAGAGTAAAATATTAACTCTAAATTGAGCATAATTAACTCTGGAAAATCAACTCTATCAAAAGAGTAACTTTACTCGTTTCAGAGAGGGACCAAATGTTATCTGGAATAGAGTAAAATTTTCTTCAATTTGAGTAAATTTTACTCGGCAAATTTACTGTGTACACTCTATTAAATCCTTCTGCTCCCCTGATCTGGAATTTCATATGCTTCTGTTTCGACCATTCTGACTACCGAGGGAATTTACAGCGATCATAATAATGGCAGTTTACATTCCCCCTCAAGCCGACGCAGACCAGGGCCTATACCATGAAGCGGATTTGCTGGCTACCCAGGTAAGTTTCAGTTTAGTTTGCTCCGATCCTGGGTTTTAGGTACCATGGAAGTGGCTTGGCTTTTAGCTGCGTTCATTGCCATGGTAACTTACACTCCAAGGCTAAACTGCTCCGGAGCAGGTTATGTTCGAGTTTGAGCTCACAAACTGAAATTGGACCAATCAGATGTGAGCAAAGTGACACATATCTGACACAAAAAATTCACTCCCCAGTTTCCCTTCCTACAAACTAAAGGTCAATATGACAAACAAAATTGACTGGCTTTAATACTAATTACAATTTACATATGATTTAATTAATTATAATATGATTTTTATTGTTATTACTCCATTACACACAAGCACTTTTAGTTTAACAATTATTATAAAGCATTTATTTTAAATTAATATTAATATATACAGATCATATGTAATATAAATTAGTGGTAGAATCAATAGATGAAACTTTAAAATGGCTACAGGTGACCTTACATGTTTGAGTCTCTATCACTATATATTATCAACTATAAAAGTATCTTCAAAAGAATTCTTAAATTAATGTTTATGATGTTGTAATTATAATTGCTTTTGGTTTGTGTGTGTAGAACAAGCCCTTCCCGACATTTGAAGGAAGAGTATGTGAAGGAATTATTTCCCTATTCCCATGCTTGGCAGACCCCAGGAGCAAGCTTGGATATGTAAGTAGCTGTTGCCTCTCAATATTTTTGATTTACAGGAGGATGAGACATTCTATATATTGCAGAGTAAAGACTATCTTCATTATAATTGATATGGCATTTATTGCTTTAATCTGGTAATGTATAACTACTAGGTATGTGTATTGTTCTGGTAATAGGAGCATTATTACAATGCAGAAGATGGAAGTGGATATTTGGCGTGGAGAATCAAAACTATGCAGAAAGAAGCATCAGAGGACGGATGAAGCGCCCACGGCAACCACAAACAGGTGCAAGATTTGATGCTAAGTGAATGCTTTTATTAGCTTGGCTAATATTTATTAGGCTCAGTTAACTTTCTTTTTTTTTAAATGAATATACAACTTTCTTATTTTACGTCATATTGTGAACGAGGTATAATGTTACATAGCATCTCTACAAAATATAATCACTATTTTTTAAATGCAAACATGCTTTGCATAATCATCAACGTTGGGCAAATTTAAATGTCACTCTGGGATATATGCATGTTTTATATTATTTCCTGTCATTTATCTAGTTTTGGCTTTAATGCATTGTGCTTTGGAAAGAAAAGGAACTACAAATGTGGTTTTCATATTGTCTTAAACACTTTTAGGTGGGCCAACTTCTGACAGACATCCCTACAAAGAAGGCTACTGTTTGACTGAAGACCGTCAGTGTCAGGAAGCAATAGCCCTGATGAAGCATACAGCTGATGAGGCAGTGGTAAAGGAAAAGATGAAGTTAACACTGGCTTATCGCCAGAAGCTGCTGCATGATCCTAAAGAGTCAACTGAATTTCTATCAATTTTCCGGTTCCTGGATGTACCAGGCTTGGTATGTGAGACTTAAATTCTTAAAACATGAAAACAGACAAATATGAAATCAAGTGCTATTTTTGTTCTTTAGTAACAGTGACTCATTAGGTAAACAAAGTCCATTCTTACTCTGGTACCTACTTAAATTATCTTTGGCAGATTGATCAAGATTTTGGACTTCTGTTTGGTGATGCGATCTCTGCAAGGTTTTTGGAGAAGTGGTCTACCAACATAAAACCAAAGGTTATTGCACAGAGCCGTGGCCTCACACAAACTAGTGAGCTCCAAGACCTCATCCAAAATGCTGAAGCCACTGAAGTTGAAGAAGGAATCTATATTGTGGTACACCTTAAATTATTTAAGAGGAACTTATGCATTCATGACAAGCATAGCTTTATTCGTATCTACAGAGTTTAAATTTTGGTTACAACTTTACCCACTGTAAATTGTCAGAATTCACCTCTAACTGTTTCTCTAACATTTCTACCCTGTTCTTTTGCAAGGGCCTAGTACAGGAGTTGCATAGTTACAGTTTGAAATGGTTTTCATTTGGGAGTCTGACTATCAAAAGCATATTATATATGTTGTAGTTAAAGTTTTAACTGTATGACCTCAGTTAACATCTGTAGAGGTTTCACCTAAATTCATCCTCACATCTGTAGTCATCAAGACTAGGCCATTGTCTTGTATTGTATAGTATTGTTTCAGCTCTTAATACTGAATCTGTGTGCAGTATTAACTAAAGTACTGGAGTGGTTAATTTATTTATACTGGCACCTCTTCCGAGTGAATCCAAGTCAAGTTAAAGTGAGTAGGAGGTTATGCTCAACCCATTCTGCCTAAAAACAAAAATGTGTTTATTCTGTTTTCTGTGTCTCTAGGTTGGGACAGCGACATGTCTTCCATTCTGGTGCTGGTTCACCTTTGCCACCCTCAAGTCAAGGCCGCAAGAGACCGGAAAGATCTCAGCTAGACAAGCATGTGATTGTCTTGTGAAGTTCATCAAGGTGAAGCTACTGATTAAGCAGATCAAATGACACTATTTCATAATGTTTTGTCACTGTGTGAACTTGATTATTTCTCAGACTTGCTTATTTCTCTTAAATATCACTTGTCCTCCAAATTGTTGTTTTTGTGCTATTCTTTTCTACTTGGCACATACTTAGTAATGATCTGTTGGAATCTCCTGGAAGTATGTAATGTGGAAACTTTGGTGGAAGACATCACTGTATCTTTATTCATGCTGTATATTGACTTTTTAACTGGTAATTCACATTGGCACAAATGTGTTTTCATTCTTTCACAGACCGGTACCAGTATCCAAGGGCACTTGGATAGCATTGGAGAGCCTCAGCCGTATCTTCTTGCTGTTGGGCCCAAGAGAAGTAGGGTCCATTCTTGGTTTATTGTAATTGACCAACATGCTCTACCCTGTAAGGCTTCTAATTCACTGGCCTGTGTTGATGAGCTTTTCAAAGCTCACTTTGTCTTTGGCACTTCATACTGTCAGGAATTGACCAATGTGTATAGCTTTCTGCAAACCACTGTCTATGATATAGATGTTGAAACCACCAAGGTGAATCCCAGAGTGGCCGAGTTGAGAGCTAGAATCCTCCAGTGAGCAAATGATTTGTTTCATTTGTAAAAAGGGGCATGTTAATGCCAATGCGCTTATAAGGCACTTCAAGTTAGTTCATGGCCTTTGTCCAGGAAAAAGTCTCAAGTTAAAATGTGCTCATAGAGGTTGTTCACATGTTTACCATAGTTTTTCTGGATTACGAAAGCATCTCAGTAAGTGTTGTGCAATTGACCCTTCACGCCTCGATTCTTGTGAAAGCTCATCCACTGCCAACTCCATTTCATTAAATGATGTGGGTGTTTTATCAAACCAAAATCCACCTTGTGAGTCTGCACTCTTAAAAACAAATATAGTAAACAGTTGTGCAACAGTGGTAGCTGAACTTAAAGTTGCTGGTGTCGCAGAGACAACTATTAACTATGTTGTTGGTGCTCTAGAAGAAGTGATTGGAGACATTCATAGTGAAACTCAAGAATCTGTGAAAAACAGCCTATCCTTAGAAGAGCCCATAAAAAGTTTTGTTGAGTCTCAAATTGATCAGTGTTTTGAAAAAATGCAAAATCCCTTTGCGGCATTAAACACTGAGAGCAAGAGAATGCGGTACTTTTCAGACAAATGGGGAAAAATAGATCCTGTTGAATATGTTCTCGGAACAAGATTTGCGACACGGCGTAACAGAACAACTGAAACTTTTGCCCAAACCATTTTTAAAGATAAATTTGTATATATACCAATTCTTGAGACATTACAGACCATTTATAAGCACCCTAACATTACAGATATGATGGCGAGAGATTCACATCAAAGACCAAATTGTCTTTATGACATACACGATGGAGAA
Source organism: Gymnocypris eckloni scoliostomus (assembly GCA_027564155.1). Taxonomy (NCBI): domain Eukaryota; kingdom Metazoa; phylum Chordata; class Actinopteri; order Cypriniformes; family Cyprinidae; genus Gymnocypris; species Gymnocypris eckloni. The sequence continues at coordinate 24,000,324 of CM050427.1, read as the reverse complement.
TTCTTTAAGAATCATGCACTCTTCTCAAAACAAAGACATGCAGTTCAGATCCAGCTTTTTTTTGATGAATTTGAATGCTCAAACCCCCTTGGATCAAAACGAGGAATACATAAGTTAGGAGCTATCTATTTTACCCTTAGAAATATTTCCCCTAAATACAACTCAAATTTACTTAATATACATTTAGTCACTTTATTTCATGCACAAGATATCAAAACCTATGGGTTTGATAAAATACTAGAGCCGCTTGTCCAGGATATCTCAACTCTGGAAACCAAGGGAATTCAGATTCCTTTATTTGATCATACAGTTTATGGAACTATTGTCCAGGTTACTGGTGACAACCTTGGCGTCCATTCCTTGTTTGGTTTTGTGGAATCATTTAGTGCTAGGTACTGTTGCCGCTTTTGCCTACTAGAGAAAGAGGACTTTCAGACAGTGTTCAGTGAAGATAGTTCAAAGATGACAGTGCGAACTAAAGAACTTCATGCTGAACATTGCCAGAGAATGCAGAGCAATCCCAGTCTGCCTTATGTAATGGGAGTAAAAAAGTCTTGCCTTTTAAATTCGTTGCAATATTTCCACACCACTGCAAATTTTTCCGTCGATATTATGCACGACATATTAGAGGGTTGCTCAATTTGAGATGAAATTACTAATTCAGCATCTGATTCAAAATTACACCACATTAGCAGAAGTACACAGAAGAATTCAGAGTTTTAACTATGGTTTCATGGAACAAAACAACAAACCTCCTGGTGTACAATTAAGAGAGGGTTCCAATGACTTGGACTTAAATGCTACTCAGAGCTGGTGTTTATGCGTTATCTGCCCATCATGTTTGGAGATCTTGTGCATCCTAATGATCAGCACTGGTATTTGTTCATTTTATTGCTTCAGATAGTCAATATTGTGTTTTCTTCAGTTATATCCACTGGTATCACCATTTATTTGAAACATCTGATTGCAGAACACCACGGTGTGTTTAAGCATTTGTTTCCTGATAAGAACTTGTTGCCAAAGCATCATTTCATGGTGCATTACCCCAGTTGTATGCAGAAAATTGGACCACTGATACATTGTTGGTGTATGCGTTATTTAAGCAAAGCATAACGTTTTTAAAAAGCAGCTGAAAAGCTTTAAAAATATAACGAAAACATTAGCAAAGAAACACCAGTACCAAATGGCTTACATTTGGCAAACATTTGATCCAAATGCCATGAAATTTGGTCCTGGTAAAATGGTCCCATTGAATGAAATGGAAGTTGGCACTGAGATGGCTGGGAAACTTAATGTGTCTACATGGACTAAGGTTCTAAATGTGAAATGGGTCAAGCACTGTGGAAACACATATCGGTCAGGGTTGGCAGTTTGTGTTCAAGTTCAAAATGACATGCCTGTATTTCATGTAATCCAGAATATTGTTATTAAAGATGAGCACATCCTTTTAATAACAACTGCACTGAAAACGTTATGTTTAGATGAACATATCCATGCTTACAAAGTTGCAGATACAGAAGCACCTTATGTTTTGGAGATTAAGGATATTTTGCACCACAAGTTGTTTGACATTCTGATGTCTTATGGTTGTGATTCTGACTTGTTTATTGTACCATATAGTTTCATGTAATTATTTTTCTTCTCCATTGTATTATCACTACTTTTTATTTTAGTATTGTTTTCATTTATTTTTTTTATCTTTGTTTACAATCACAACACGATGACACATTCTCGATGACAAGTGAATTAAGTGTAATGTTGTTTGAAGAGGAGCTTGAAAAATAAAATTGAGACATGAGTATACAGTTTGTTGTTGGTTTTATTTTAATACTGAAAAGCAAGTTATTCATTTTAGGACTTTTGAGGGTAAGATATGAATGATGTAATTCAGAGGAATAACTCAGGATAGAGTGTAATTATTCTTTGTAGTTCACTCATAATTGATGATTAAAAGAACTCTGGAGGGGAAGTAAATTGTGGTAGAGTAAATTTGAAGTTCCTCTGAACAGAGTTAAAAAAGTAGCAGAGTCAATTTCATGTAGCTCTGAACTGAGTAAAATAGTACGAGAGTTCATTTAAAACAACACCAAATAGAGTCAAATATAACACAAAAGAGTAAAATATTAACTCTAAATTGAGCATAATTAACTCTGGAAAATCAACTCTATCAAAAGAGTAACTTTTACTCGTTTCAGAGAGGGACCAAATGTTATCTGGAATAGAGTAAAATTTTCTTCAATTTGAGTAAATTTTACTCGGCAAATTTACTGTGTACACTCTATTAAATCCTTCTGCTCCCCTGATCTGGAATTTCATATGCTTCTGTTTCGACCATTCTGACTACCGAGGAATTTACAGCGATCATAATAATGGCAGTTTACATTCCCCTCAAGCCGACGCAGACCAGGGGCCTATACCATGAAGCGGATTTGCTGGCTACCCAGGTAAGTTTCAGTTTAGTTTGCTCCGATCCTGGGTTTTAGGTACCATGGAAGTGGCTTGGCTTTTAGCTGCGTTCATTGCCATGGTAACTTACACTCCAAGGCTAAACTGCTCCGGAGCAGGTTATGTTCGAGTTTGAGCTCACAAACTGAAATTGGACCAATCAGATGTGAGCAAAGTGACACATATCTGACACAAAAATTCACTCCCCAGTTTCCCTTCCTACAAACTAAAGGTCAATATGACAAACAAAATTGACTGGCTTTAATACTAATTACAATTTACATATGATTTAATTAATTATAATATGATTTTTATTGTTATTACTCCATTACACACAAGCACTTTTAGTTTAACAATTATTATAAAGCATTTATTTTAAATTAATATTAATATATACAGATCATATGTAATATAAATTAGTGGTAGAATCAATAGATGAAACTTTAAAAATGGCTACAGGTGACCTTACATGTTTGAGTCTCTATCACTATATATTATCAACTATAAAAAGTATCTTCAAAAGTTTCACTTGTGACTGCACTGATAGAGCAAGATAATTTCCTTTATTTGTCCTCTTTCATGCTCAAGTACTTCAGTGGAACTGTGTTTAAATTCCTCATATTCTTTAATCTCTTAACCTTTAACAAGTGTTTTGAATCTCAATGGCTCTCGCGCGAGAAGTTAATCACACTTGCTCTGTGTTGTGATTGGCCGCTCCAGACTCTGGGACTAAACAGATCTCTGTGCAGCTGGATCCTGAACTTCCTGAAAGGCAGAAGTCAGGTGGTCAGAATGGGCAACAACAACTCATCTCCCCTGGTCCTCAACACTGGTGCTCCTCAAGGCTGCGTCCTCAGCCCACTCCCTGTACTTCCTGTACACACATGACTGTACAGCCACACACATCTCCAACGTCATCGTCAAATTTGCCGATGACACAACGGTGATAGGACTGATCTCACCGACAACGATGAGATGACCTACAGAGAGGAGGTGAGTACCCTGACTAAATGGTGTCAAGAGAACCACATCTCACTCAACATCGACAAGACCAAGGAGCTGGTGGTGGATTACAGGAGACAGAGCAGAGAACACACATCCATCACCATCGACAAGACTCCTGTGGAGCGGGTAAACAGCTTTAAGTTCCTCTGCGTTCACATCACCGAGGATCTCACACGGTCCGCTCACACAGATGCAGTGCTGAAAAAGGCACATCAGCGCCTCTTCTTTCTGAGACGGCTGAGGAAGTTTGGAACGAGCCCCAGCATCCTCAGATCCTTCTACACCTGCACTGTGGAGAGCATCCTGACCGGCTGCATCACCGCCTGGTTTGGAAACAGCACCGCTGGCAACCGCAAAGCTCTGCAAAGGGTCGTGCGAACTGCCCGCCACATTGTTGGAGGTGAGCTTCCCTCCCTCCAGGACATCCAGACACCAGGCGGTGTATAAGGAAAACCTGGAGGATCATCAAGGACTCCAGCCACACGTCCCACAGACTGCTCTCTCTGCTGCCCTCAGGAAGACATCTCCGCAGCAACCGATCCCGCACTAGCCGACTGAGGGATAGCTTTTTCCCTCAGGCTAATGAACAGTGAAAACTAATACACCCTAAAGCACACTCCCACTTTACGATACGCCATGCACTGCACTTTAACACAGTTCAACTGGACTACACGCACGTTGCACACACTGCACTAATACAACAACCTACCACTGGATACCATCCAATGCACATCCATGACATTGCATATGCAGCTTATGTATAATCTATTGCACCTTTGCATATTATTGTGTGTATATAATGTAGAATGTGTACATACGGTGTATAATGTGTATTGATAACTGTAAGTATGTCTAATAGTACACTGTGTGTACTGAGTATATGTATGTGTATTTTGCACATTGTCATCTGTATAAGTTTGTACAGTAAGTATGTACTGCCTATATGTAAAAAGTTTCTGTACTGTCTGGAGAACGCTCTCAAGAATTTCACTCACCAAGGCACATGTGCTGTGGTGACGTGAAAGTAAAAGTGATTTGATTTTGTTTTGCACATATTCACTGGCAGTATCATGCATAGCTGTGGGAACTAGAAGTGCTAACACCCCCCGCCGCAGGACTGGATCTAAGGGTGGGCAATGCCCCCCAGATTTACATTGTGCCCCTCCAGATTCTTCTTCACGCGATATTACCGTAATTTAAAATTCCGACTTGTAAAAAATCACTCACATCCTCGTTGTTTTTATTAGTCTTATTTAGTCTACTCTTATTTACATCGCATGTACATCTGCATTTTGTTGTTTCTGATGAGAGAATTCGCCAAAGTGCATAATTCAGTCAGAGAGTGAGCGCACTGACCAAAACTTTGTTTAGTAAAATCCCCTTAAATAATAGAAATATTAAAGAAACTAAACTAAAATCATAAAAGCACAAATATATATTCATCTCATAACGCTGTCTTCATTCATTTGTATGTTCATCTATAAGAGTTTGGGCTGTTTAATATTAGGATTTTGTCTAAAATCCCCCACCGCGGCCCCGCCCCGCAACATCAAGCCCCCCAGATAAAATATGTTCCCACGGAACATAGTATTATTTATTAAGAATATTTAGTATTATTTATAAATATAATGAGTAGTATACACTGTGAAAATTATTTCAAATTTGTAACATTTCTTTGTTTATGTGTATTATTTGTGAAATTTACAAGCAATTTCTAAGTGAAACTTGTTTCTACGCCAATTCTTTTTCATGCAGTAGCATTTTTGTGTTATAAATACTTTGTTTTAATTTAATTGTTGTAATTTTCATTATTATTGTTTTAATATTACTATTTATCTCTAGGTTTTATTTCAGTTTTAAGTGCTTAAACTTAGTTGTCAAGACAACACTTTTACGTTAACACCAAGTTTTCATTTCATTAAATGTTTTCATCTAATATTTATATGTAGTTATTTTAGCTTTATTTTAATTAACACATTTTTTTAATAGTTTAATATATAAATGCATCATTCATTCATTCATATATGTGACAAATATACTTTTTAATTAATTCATGGTAACACTTTACAATAATGCTCAATTTATTTAAATATATGTGGGTGTAATTGTCTTTAAGAGACTGAATGGGACCATGATAATGGAGTGTATTTCTAAAAGGTTGATAGATTTTATAGAGTCTACCTTATGTTTATTTTATAAACCTATTTAGAATTGTACTGTATCATTGTCCTTTTAGTATCTGTAGACACTGTGAGGTTTAAACTCCAGTAGGAGGACCTTCCCATCCGTTTATCAGTCTGCGTGTACAACAGTCAACCTCAAGATGGCGCCACTGAAACGCTATACATGTCTACTGATCATTGAGCCGCAGTGCGTGCGGCGTTTTAGAGCAAAACAAAACAGTTCATCTGCTGTACAGTGACAAAGAAACTCATGCTAAGAGAAGTGAGAGTTTGTGTCTATATGAGTATGTGTACACATATCACTTTTTTGCAATGGCTTGCACTCTTTGACACTTGATTGGATGGCTTGGATGGCTTGAGCATAGGTCCTCTGTGCTGACACTGTGCAGGATGGAAAGACAGGGCCTGAGCCAAGACAGGCTGGAGGGAGTCCTTGTTTTATTAACAAGCGATTAACGCAGCGCGTATTTTCTGTTTGACCCATGGCCCAACCCGTAGTTAAAGAAATGAAGATGCACATTGTTGCCAACTTAGCAACATTTCAGACCCCTTTAGCGACTTTTTTTCACTTCTAAAAAAGCCCAAACCTTATTTAGTTTCTGAGACCAGCTGGTACTGCCGCGTGAGGTCTTGCTGTCCCAGCGCACGCTCACCTCTCTCTCTCTCTCGCTCGCTCTCTGTGCATCTGCTCTGTTCAGCGCGCAGCGGAGACGAGCAACACTTTCAGTTAAACAGTCTAATAGACATGAACAAGTTCTTTGAAAAATGTCTAGTCTTCATGCGCTGTTGAGTATGGTTTCAATAATAATAAACATACATTTGTATAAAGCATCCATATTTGTCCATGCCCATGTTGAATAGAGTATTAAACACTTGCAAAGTATTAGTTTAAGGTGCATTTAGAACGAATACAAATTTGCGATTTAATCATGAGTTAACTCATGACAATCATGCGATTAAATATTTTAATCGATTGACAGCCCTAATATATATATATATATATATATAAACCAAACTGACAATGAAAATGACAGTAACATTACAAAATTACTAGAATTGTAACAAATTAAAATGGAAATATAAAAACTAAATTAAAATATTCATAAAAACTATAATAGCTCAATGATACTAAAATAAAATGTTATGTACATTCTGTAATTTTACATGATGGTATATTGCATTATGTTGTTACAATATTTTTTGTTTTCTAAGGTTGCATCTGTTCCAGAGGTCAAACCTGTCCAAGTGAAGACCCCTACAGCAAAACCACGCAGAAGAATTTAATAAGGAAATCGTGGTCTCACATTGAGCAATATTTTAGATATTTATTTCAGTTTCAGCCACAAATATTGTTTAACTGCGTTTTCACTTTGTTTTCATAAGAAATGAAGTGTGGTTCTTTTCAATGTCCATGTGGTTCCTGGAATGCATATTGCTCGAATGTCAGTATGCTCTGCCAAACAAATAAAAGAACCATTTAAGAGCCTGTTCTTTAAAATGACAATAAATTGTACATGCAGATGTCTACCTTTGCATCGGGGAGGCTATTGCCAAACGCTTGTAGTAAAAGGTTTTCATCTTTGACCGTCTTCTCAAAATCAGAATAAGAAACTTTCCCATCATGGTCATAATCCTGAAAAAAAAAGATTGATGTTTTTGGTAAACAATGGTAAAATGTTGCATGTAAGCTTTGATAAATAGTAGTACCATTTTCTTCAAGGCAATCTCCACAATGTCCTTAATCCCCTCATCAGGATCCTCTTCAGTGGGTTGTCTGATGAGGCTGTCTTTCAGCATTTGTAACATCTCCTCCCGTGAGCTGTATCCATCCCCATGCAGGTTGTATACTCAAAACAAACTAATATAAATTACACATTGTATACATAACATTTCATGGTCACCACTCACCTCTTTAAAGTTAAATATAAAAAACGTACATTTAATTTTCAAATCCAGTGTGCCTCGCAAAAAGACAGATCGACCTTCCACTCATTATTTGACGCTTATGTAGCTGTCATTGTCCTTGTCAAAGGCACGAAATACTGTTAATTAAAATAATAATTATAATTAGTTTATATTAGTATTATTTGATAATTGAGAAACATTGGACATATTGTAATTTACTAATATCCTCATAACTTCAAACTTAAGATATATTTTATGCGTGTATTAAACACATACTATCCACTTCAGTGTGTAGTGTCGATTATATTATTGGTCTCTACAGTTACTACTACAGGGCTCTCAAGTTATAGCGAAATTTGAAGTGAGATTAGGGGAGGGGCCACACAAATGGGAGGAGCAACTCAAATATTTGCAACACCCAAGTTTTTGCTAGCATTTAAATTTGACCTATTGTTCATAATTGACCAGCACAAATAGAAATTTTAACATCTGGTAAATCTGATGAATGACAAATTCATCCTATTAAAATAAAAAGATAAAAAAAAAATGTATTAAAAATAAATTGGGGGGGGGGGGTGTTAGTGTGTGTGTGTGTGTGTGTGTGTGTGATAGAGTGTGTGTGTGAGAGAGAGAGAGAGAGAGAGAGAGAGAGAGAGAGAGAGTACACATTTCAGCTTATGTTTCTTCTTTTCTGTTGTAAATGGTTGTTGCACATTTTAATGCCTGATGACAGGGCTAGAGGACACTCACATGATAGTGGGAGATAGATGATAGATAACAGTGTGCCATTCAGTCATACTGTTCCTAATTTTTCCACCACTGCATCTGAATTTGAGTGGGGAAGCCACAGTGCTTTATATGGGAGCCCCCTACCCCTGCCATTAAGGCATTAAAATGTGCAACAAACATGTTGCAAACGGGAGCAGTCTCATATTACGGTCGTCATGATCGTGGATGACAACATGCAGGATCAACACTGTTCATGTATCGCAGGATACGATTATATTAATGTACATTTAACCCGTTTAATATGGAGAGGCACTGAAATGTAGACCTTCGTTTATGTGATTTTGACCTAACGTTACACTGTAACGTTAAAAGACGTGAGAACACTATGCTATTTAGGTTTGTACATTAGCATGGACTCACTAATTAATTACCCTATTGACTTATTTTAACGTTGGCTAGTTTTAGCCAGAGATAACGTTAACTTACCTTGCTAAAGCACAAGATAACATTAACGTTCTGCTTGATCAGATGTAACTTAATGAGTGTATGACAAGTTGACAACCAGAAAATAAAAGTTTTGGTCTTCATTGTATTGGGGTTGAATACTTAGGGGCATTTGTATGTTTTGTTTGGATTCAGGAAATGTAATAAAATAAATTATATAGCCCATCCTCTCGGGATACCTGTAATCTTATACCGACCTACAGGCAGAAACTTAAAGCAGATAAACCTGTTATAAGAACTGTTAAAATGGACTAATGAAGCAGAGCAAGATTTAAAAGCTTGTTTTGACCTCACTGATTGGACTGTTTTTGAAGCTGCTGCCACCGATCTGGATGAGCTCAGAGAGACTTTAACTTCATATATCAGTTTCTGTGAGGATATGTTCATTCCATCAGGACATTCTTATCATTCAATAATAATAAACCGTAGTTTACTGGGAAACTCAAATAGCTTCGTCAGGTCAAAGAGGATGCTTACAGAAGTGGGGATAACATATTGTATAACCAGGCGAGGAACAGACTAACAAAGGAGATCAGAGTAGCTAAAAATAACTACTCTGAGAAGTTGAAAAAAGAACCTTCAGCAAACGATCCGGCATCATTATGGACTTATCTGGGGAACATCACCAAGTACAAGACACCTCCCCCACAGTCTGTGGAGACTGGCTGATGATCTCAATGTGTTTTACTGCCGATTTGAAAAGGCCAGACTGACACCCAGCACCCGCTCTGATCTGCACTTCACACATTCACCTACCCCCTGCGTTCTCTCCCCACTGCTCTTCTCCCTCTACAACAATAACTGAACTTCAATGGACACCTCTGTCAAGCTCCAGAAATTTGCGGACAACACTACAGTCATCGGCCTCATCAAAGACCACCCATTTTTGTGAACTCAGTATTAAAGTATTTGTACAGTGCTTTGTGCTGGCTCTGAACTGTCAAAGCACCTCTCAAAATACTTGCCACGGATGCGAAAAATGCAAAAAATCGAACTCGATCCGAATTTTTTTTATGATGGACGAAAATTTTGCAGAGCCTGCGCCCCAAGGACAATTTGAAACACCCGAGCTGATGATGCGGTCATGACGCGAAGCGGAGTGGCCGTTAAACCTCTGGTGTGCATAATTTTTCTAATAATTCAGTGGCTCGGAGTCAATTATTCTGTTTATACTACGGTTGCCACACCTCAAGACATCGATCAGATTATATATTTTAAGGTATTCGTCTTGTTTTTCTAATTCAATCGCTATTGTGAGTAGGATTATTTCTTCAGCATCTCATACAACGCATCCCTTGCTAATTCCAAAACGTCATTTTAAACAGTATCAGAGGCTTGATCGCAGACGAATGCAGTTAATACAGTTAATAACTAAGTTATGAGAGAGAGAGGGATTAATGTTAACGTTACCTCTGTGAGTCAGTGATCGGCAGCAATGTAGTGAGACTTTAAGTTATTTTTCTTCACGAACAGTGCCGTTGTTGTTACCTCGCTTGTGAGAAGTCATGTAGTTTTTAAGTTCTTAAACTATGTTACTGATAAAATCGTCAGAGTAGTGCTAATTACATTAGCACTTATGTTAAGGTGTGTGCAAATTATATGTGTGTCTGTGAGGCAGGGGTGTAGATTACACGGGGGACGCGGGGGATGTGTCCCCCTCACTTTTTATAATAAGTAAATTCGTCCCCAGCTCTTTTTTACTGGACAGTTGTGTTCTCGACATGTTGAGGTTTTAACGGAGCAATGTATATACATGCAGGCTGCAGAAAGGGTATGGCGCAAATCACAAAAGCCTACTGACCTTAATTTTTATCGATCACTCCTCTCTGACTTCTCTGCTAATGTCTCCACTGCTAAAAGGACATACTATCATGACAAAATTAATAATTCACCTAATTCTCGCATGCTCTTTAAAAAAAATTCCTCCCTCCTTTGTCCTCCTCCTCCCCCTCCTTCATCAACTCTAACAGCTGACGACTTTGGCACATTCTTCATTAATAAAATTACAAACCTCACTGCACAATTTTCCACACCACAATCTGTCAAACACATCTTACCAGCAAACATAAACTCGTTCACATACTTCTCTCCACTCTTTGAGGCAGAAATCTCTAAACTCATCCTTTCCAGTCATCCTACTACTTGTCCGCTTGATACTATTCCATCTCATCTCCTTCAAGCTATTTCTCCTGCAGTTGTTCCTGCACTAACTCACATCGTTAACACATCCCTTTACACTGGAATTTTTCCCTCAGCATTTAAACAGGCTCGTATAACCCCACTTCTTAAGAAACCCACTCTTAACCCAACTCTTTAGGAAACTATAGACCGGTTTCCTTCTACCTTTCATTGCAAAACACTTGAATGAGTTGTGTTCAACCAAGTCACTGCCTTTCTCACACAGAACAACCTCCTGGACAGTAACCAATCTGGCTTCAGAAGTGGACATTCCACCGAAACTGCCTTGCTCTCAGTTGTTGAAGATCTAAGACTTGCAAGAACGGCTTCCAAGTCTTCATTACTTATATTGCTGGATCTGTCTGCTGCTTTTGATACGGTCAACCACCAGATCCTCCTGTCAACCCTATTGAGAAAGGGCATCTCAGGAACCGCACTCCAGTGGTTTAACTCTTACCTCTCAGATAGATCCTTCAAAGTATCTTGGAGAGGTGAGGTATCCAAGTCGCAACATCTAGCTACAGGGGTGCCACAGGGCTCAGTTCTTGGACCACTTCTCTTTTCTGTCTACATGGCTTCACTAGGTTCTGTCATTCATAAACATGGCTTTTCATATCACTGCTATGCTGATGACACTCAACTCTACCTCTCATTCCATCCTGATGATCTGACGATAGCTGCTCGCATCTCAGCATGTCTAGCAGACATTTCTAGCTGGATGAAGGACCATCACCTTCAACTAAACCTAGCTAAGACAGAACTGCTTGTGGTTTCAGCAAACCCATCGTTTCATCACAATTTCACCTTCCAATTAGGCTCATCAACCATAACTCCTTCAAAAACAGCCAGAAACCTTGGAGTTGTGATTGATGATAAGCTGAATTTCACAGACCACATTACTAAAACTGCCCGGTCCTGTAGATTTGCATTATATAATATTAAGAAGATCAGGCCCTTTCTCTCGGAACATGCAACACAACTCCTTGTTCAGGCTCTTGTTCTGTCCAGACATGACTATTGCATGCTCTCTTGGCAGGTCTTCCAGCCAGTTCCATCAAACCTCTACAATTAATCCAAAATGCTGCTGCAAGATTAATCTTTAATGAGCCGAAAAGAACGCACGTCACACCTCTGTTCACACCAATAGCTGCTCGCATTAAATTCAAGGCATTAATGTTTGCCTACAGAACCACCTCTGGCTCTGCACCCCTTTACCTAAATTCATTTCTTCAGACTTATATGCCCTCTAGAAGCTTGCGTTCTGCAAGTGAACGACGCATTACTGTACCATCCCAAAGAGGCACAAAATCCCTTTCACTGACTTTTTCATTTACTGTTCCCATCTGGTGGAATGACCTGCCTAACTCAATCCGAGCAGCTGAATCCTTAGCCTTCTTCAAGAAATGGCTAAAAACACATCTCTTCCATCTTTATTTGACCCTCTAACTCTAGCACTCTCTATTCTAAATGTATTTTATCTAATCTGTCTTCTTTTTATAAAAAAAACAAACAAACATTTGACCCTCTATCAGTTGCATATTTATTCTCTAACTGCTAGCTTTTCTTATAATACTAACACTTAGTTTAATTTTTCTATATTTTACATTCTAGTTTTCTGAAAAAAAAAAAAAATAAAATCCTTCCTACGTTAGGCTAACCAGGACTTGTAATGGCACTTGCATGTTATTGCTCTTTTGTTGGTTTTGATTGCTTCTATAATGTTCTCATTTGTAAGTCGCTTTGGATAAAAGCCTCTGCTAAATGACTAAATAAAATAAAATATTATAATTTTTTTCAATAAAAAAAACAATATAGTCTATACATGACGTTTACGTTTCCATGGCAATCAGTCACTCAGTTTGTCATGTCACGACACGCCCTAACTCGCACCCGCGTTCCCGTATTCAACATTCATAGAGGTCACGATGAGTTCATAGCGGCAAAAAACTCTTCACTCCTTTTTTACGAAAAAGTCAAGCAGCGTAAATTGGCATGTGGTATCCGAATAGTGTTGCACAATGTTGAGTGACTCTGTCTATTGCTCTTGTTGAATAATTAGCAAGTTTTGATGTTAATTATATGGAGAAAAAAAAGCTGCCTGGACAAACATGCACTTATTTTCAGTGTATTTTTGTAACTCTTTTGTAACGTATTTTATTTTAACAGGTATGCATGTTATCAGAACCCTTCAAATAAGAATAAAGATAATGTTGAACAGAGATTTTCCAGCGATTACAGCGTTGTGATGTTTAACTCTGCCAATCCTACATAATGTATTTCAATCAAGTATGCATGCATTGACGATCCGATATAGGAACAATCTTAATTTAATTTAATAAAGTGAGAACAAATAGAGTGGCTTTTAACACCTGGCTGTTTTTACATTGTATAAATATATATTAATACACAAGTGTTTGTAGGATTTTATATGGACCAATCATAAAAAATGTAATTAGTAAAATATAGAAAAAAATGTAATATTAGTACAATAAACAACTTGGCATGGTTTTCTTCATGACAATAGTTTGCATCCCATAATCCTACCCAATACCTAAACTTAACAACTACAACGACTACCTTACAAGCTATTAATAAGCAGTAAACGAAAAGTTTGAGGCAAAAGTCATAGTTAATAGTGAATATGTGTTCCCCATACTAAAGTGTTAAAAAATAATTTAGGATACAATGATTGGTTATTGTCCAGCAGTGTACTTAATTTGTTATTTTCTTCTGTATGTCACTATTCCCTGTATGTACACGTTTCAAACACTATTTAAACAGAGGCAGAAGTGAATTCAGAGTTGAGCGTGAATGAGGGAGAAAGATTCAATGAGGCTTCAGAGGTAAGGACAGATTATTTACAGCATTGTCTATGATATTATTATCTTTTAACATAGATTAATCAGACTAATTTGTACTTGTTTATACTTCAGTTTTAAGTAGCTTTATATATTGAGATATGCGTTGGCTTCAATACTGTGTCAAAAAGCTACTATTTTTAACAAACCAGCCAGAAAGCTTAAAGGAAATGTCACTAAATGTGTATTTCATCTCATTGTTTAATTGATATATGGGTCTACATACCTTGACATGTTTGTAAGTTGAGCTCAATATATAGTTTCTTTGCAATAGTTTGTTTTGAATGTACATACAACATACAATATGTAAACAATAGCACCCTTGTAAGGACATATTTTTAACTTATACTCAAAAAGGTGCACATTAGTACCTTAGAGTACCAATATGTACCTTAATGTACAACTATGAAACTTTTTGGGGTAAATAAAGTACAAAGATGCCCCTTTAAGGGTACTATCCCTGTGACAAGCTGTTGTATTTCTTTCTTTCTTTTTTCTTTCTCTCTTTCTTTCCTTCTGTTTTATAATAATATATAATAATACAACCATAAAGCATATTAAGCAAAAAAGTATGATAAAATCTGTGAATTAGACAAGGGTTAACTGAAAAGAAAACAGGTATAACACTAGACGTTCCGTCCCCCCCACTTTTGAAATGATGGCTACGCCCCTGAGGGAGAGACCGAGAGCGGGAGAGGGAGAGTAGGCTATGTGCTTTCCGTACATAATAAAACGTAATTTTGTGGAAAAAACATGGACAAGATCTGTCGATTTTATCCTTTTGTTGTCATGTCATGTGGGTTTTGGTTATTTTTCTTTTATAAGACCTTTGAAAAAACAAATCATTTGGCGAAGTGATATGGTCATGTAATGCGGTCAAGAAAGCAGCCTGGAACTATGTTCGCCGTGAGTTTCCCTGAAAATAATTGCACACCTCAGAACATTCGTCAGCCAATCAGAATCAAGCATTCAACGGCCCCGTAGTATTTGTTTATTTGCACACTGTACTCGCAGGCTTCTAATAATGCAAGTTACAATTCATGTATGTCACTGACTGTAATCATCTCCGATCGCTCAAACTACTTCAGGAGGTGGTCTGGGCCGCATTCCAGACGAAACTGGACAAGTATAAATGCATCTGGTTGTTGAAACCACATTTGATCATATTAATCCTCCCAAAGTATTAAAATAATAAATGTGTGAAGGCGTTTTATAGGCTAAATGGCATGTTATAGTCAGATACGACAGCGCTAATGCAACAAGCATCAACGCGGATGAGTAGCTCTCTTTAGCAAGCCGATGCCTGATGCATGTTGAAATTAACCATGAACACAAAAGCCACACCACACAAATGGCTTTTAATTGGTTTATTTAGTTAGCAAACATGCAACTAGAATTGTTAAGTTTCCATCTATCATTTTCTTACTTTCACATTTGAAATCTTTCATGAGGTTAACCTATACCCTACTTGTGGTCAGTCTGCACAAGATGAACAAGCTTGTTTGCGTTGCGGCCCCTTTAAATACAAGACAAGCATACGATCTACGTCACAGCGTCAGAGCTTCCACAAATCTTTCTACAGCGTTGCTGGCAGGGCGGCCAGGGTGACTTTTGATGCTCTCGCCGCGTCCGGTGTGAACGCACAGTTACTGGCAGAGCGGCCATGGCGAATTTTGGCGCTCTCGCCAGCGGTGGTGTGAACGCACTGTAATGATAACATATAATATATATATTGTTATAAGGGAAACAGGTCAATTTAGCTCAAAGGGAATCATTAATGATTTTATAGGGAATTTGAACAGACTCACTGTTTCACGGCGATTCACTGAACAAGCCGTATAACAACCTCTGCACTGGATATTAAAATCCAGAAATATAGTGAAAACACTATTAAATAGCACAGTAACAAAATCGACAGATTAAGGCATTAACTTATGAGCACAAAACACAAGATATTTCTCTTTTCAATATAAACAAGACTTTATTTATATAATGCTAAGACATGTAAACTAATCTACACATGAACACAAGCATTCACACATTCACGCGTTGCAGAAAGAGAGAAAGTGAGGAAAGGATTAGATTAAGAGAATGAGAATTTGATATCCCACGTTTACAGCAATATGTGCAATTGCATAAACCTGAACAACCATCAATCACTGATTTAACCCTCGCATTGAGTTTTCAATGAGGCTAAAATCTATTTTCAATATTACACCAGTTTCAGCAAAGTCTGGGGTTTGTACTTGCGTTGCTTTTGTGTTTAAAGGATTCCCTTTTGTCGTCCTTTGCAGAAAAGGGTTTCTCCGAAGTCGCTGATTGGCTTAGAGTTCAGGAGTCGTTGAAGTGGGCGTTGGCTGGTTTTGCAGAGTCTTGGGCTTGTCGTCTTTGGCAAACGCAACTTAGCACACGAACTCACGGAAAGAAAATAAACAAAAGTCAAAGAATAAAAGGATGTAAAGACTAGGTGGCTTTTCTTCTCATCATGGTAGCAACTGGCTGGGTGTGTTCAGAGCACATGGCTGAAGAGAGAGTTCATTTTTCCGGAGAGAGAGAGAGAGATCCAAGAGGACGGAGCATTCAACAGCGCGAGGAGAAGTTAAGAGAGAGTTAAGAGAGGGTTTTCAAGGGGGTGTCCTAGTATTTATTCTCGGCCTTTTAGGGACCTCCCAATGGTTGTCTTGACCAATTAGATCCCATGCTGACTCTGGGTGCCGCTTTGTAGCTCCACCCACTTAATAAATTAACATGTCATGGCCAGTCACATTGCCCGAATTTTACATTCTCTTGCAAGTATCCTTTTGGATGTGGTTTCTATAACCAGAATATGATGCATTTGACAGGAAATCAATTAAAAGAAATGTTCAAAGCTGGAATTATCATGCTCATACATACTAAACATGACATTAACCCTTACGGCTTAGCTAGTCAATACTAATTAAAAGCACGATAAACACAATGATTAAAACAAGGATATTCCAAATTGTGGGTCACATACATAATATGCAGTTATGCATAGAAATGATTAGTTTCATTAACCATGAGCATGAAAGTCCTTTAAGATGATTTTACAGTCTGTAGCTGTGATTTCTATCACAGATTTACATGTAATGGTCACATGTTGCATCTCTTTGTCCATCAATATTTATTCCTCAAATGTATTACCGAATTCCTGCATTGGAATTATCATTGAGTGTTCCTTTGGTTTTGCAGGCTGTATTCAGGCGGGCTGGCGCTAGGGTCTGATTTATGACTTCCTGCTGTTGTCTTGTGGAATTCGGCTTCTCATGTTTCAACCATGCTTGATCGAATCTTGATTTGCCAATTATTCGGTCCTTGATATTCTACACACCCCTTCGCTTCGGCGAGGTGTTTTAGCAGAAGACATCGTCGAGCTGGAAAAACAAGGGCAGAAGAAGCAGACAAAACACAGCACACAACAAGACAACACCTCCATGACAGTTACTGTACTGGTGCGGGCATTAGGTTATTCAATTTTGGAAATGGTTGTTTTAATTCTTGATCAACTTTTGCGACTAGATTTGTGTGTTTCTTCTAAGTTGTCTTAACTTAAGAATGTTCACATTTAGTTTCTAGTGAACTAATTTGTGGTAAAATGAATCGACCTATCGTGCATGGAGCTCTCTGGCTTTCCTTCAGTCTAGAGTGGCTTTGCGGATATTAGGTGTGAGTCAATCCTAATATCAGACCTTTGACCCTTGCAGGGTGTCTAGGTGTTTCACCTACTAAAGAAAGAGGGGAAGGAAAAGGATAGGTAAAGAAGAACAAAACAAAACAAAGCTGCTGTGGGTTTTCCTAGCATGATTTGCAACTACTGTTGAGCTAGGATGTCATGTGCAGCTAGGGGCCATGCACCTTAACCGTGTCAGGTGTTCTAACTCTTGTGAGGATAGCTATATGTTTCTTCATGGTGGTGTATGTAACTGTGTTGTGCTAAAGTTGGATATTCTACTTGTGGGAAGAATATGTTTGTTGAATGTGTTATCAGTAGATGTGGTTACCTCTGGGTGTAGGTAATGTTGTGTGTGTTAAGGGTGTAGTGTATGTGTGGTCAGATCTGTTCCAGTCTGTGTCGTCTCCCCCCTTTTCAGGTATGTTACATAAGACTGGCTCTCTTCATCCTTGGCTTGGATGTGGGCATGTCCATGATCTAATGGGGGTCAGTCCAGAAAGGCAGGAAGTTCTTTAGCAGACAGTCGGAGGTAGTTTGGCATGGCTGTGTGAAGCTGGGCTGCAAACTTTGTCTCCTTTGTTGCATTCCTCTTGTGCTACCTTCTGGATGTGGCAGACTTTCTGACCTTCTGTGCTTTGGTGGTTGCTGTTGCACAGACAGGAATGTGGTTCTAGGAGTTGGAGTTAACATAGCAGTTTGCTAGTGAGTGATGGGTGAGTGAGGTGATGTTCTCTGGTACCTCAGTTTTCATCAACGGTTGGCCGTGAGAGACTTGCTCGTCCTGTGTGGTTGTTGAACAGGTGCTTGTCATCTCGGATATGGTGGTGTACCATGCGATCGTCGGCCTTCCGTTCTGTCGCTGGTTACAGCGAGCATGACTCAATTTCGTAGTCATCCGTGTTCAGCTTATCTTGAAGGAACTCGTTCAGTTGGCTCATGACTTGTTCCATGTCTTCTGACGGTAAGCTGTATGGTTCTGGAGCATACTCAGCACTGTGCATGTCTGAGTAATGCTGAGGTGGGTTTCGTTGTCGCTTACCCCTACGAGATGCTCTTGGATGAGTCAGGCGATTACCTTTGGATGTCTGGTTAGGTTTCCAGTTGTTGCTATCTTTTGCGTTTCTTGAGAAGCGTGGCTGGTCCCATGGATTTTTCCAGAAGTTGGGCTGATAGCTTTCGTGGACATGGGGATCACGTTCTCTGTGCTCTTGATGGAGGACTCTGGTTTTGTGATGCATCTGGGTGTCGTCCAGTGCAAGGCTTGAGTCTTTGTTGACAGAGTTCAAGAGTGTGGATGTTTTGTCACCTTTCTTTGAGGCCATCTTCTGCTTGTTGTAGGCCTTCTGTGTTAGGTCACGCAACTGTTGGATGGTCATGGAGCGTGGACAGGCCATGACGCCTAGATGGTGGCTGACTCCAGGGTGCAGATTTCTTAGGAAGAGGCTTTTGAAGTTCACATCCTCTTCAAGGTCAGGTTCGTTGTGTGCACCAAAGTAGGCTTGTCGGAGTCGGTTGTAGTAAGCTTGTGGAGCCTCTTGTCGACCTTGTTTGGTTTCTAAGGCAGTTAACAGTCCATGTTCGAGTCAGGGTCGGTAAACTCTTTAATCAGGACCTCACGAAGTAGCTGGTAGTCTGACTTCGTTCGACTGGGCTGTCGATCTAGGAAGTTTCGTACCTCGGAACTGGACGTGGCTCTAAGGAGGTATAACCTGTCTCTGTCAGTCACGTGAGGTCTCATTTCTAGATAGAAGTTGACATCTTGAAGGTGGGCCTGGATGGTGTGGCCCCCTGTGGAGTTCGGGTTGAACTTGCTGATGTTTTAGACAGCTTGTCGAGGTCTTTGATGGTCATCCCAGGTGCAGCTCCAAGGTCTGCTTGGATGGGAGGTTTTCTTTCGTTGACAGGAAAGAGTTCTGTGGCGAAGGCAGGTGAGGTTTTGGGTTGTGGCCCTTCGCTTCTTTCGCTGTATACGAGTTCTTGGACATGGGACTCTGCTCTGCTCAGCAGTGGTGAGGCTGAGTGTGGTTTTCTCGCTTTGGCTCTTGCTTCTGCGCATAAGCATGTTTGAGTCCTCTTCTGACCATGTAGAGCTGATCGTTGGTATCGTCTAGTTGTGGGGTCAGATCGTCCATTTCAATTCTGTACCTTTCAAGGTGGTCCTTCAGGGCACTTATTTCAGCATTCTTGTTGCTGATGTCATGCTTGGCTTTCTCTAGTAGCTGGTTGGCATACTGAAGTCTGTTTACCAGGTCTTCCTGGGCAGCCTTTGCATGTTGTTGGTCGAGCTGAGCTGCTGTCAGGGCTGCTTGGAGCTCCTTAACTTGTTCCGTTGTTTCCTGCTCGCTCGTTGGGTGCTTTGAGTTGATCTTGAACTTTCACTTCCAGCTTGTCTATGCGACGTTGAGCACATGTCAGTTCCTCTTGAAGGTGGGTGATGTGCTTGTCGCTCAGTTTCACTGGGTCGTGAAGGCATAGCTTAGGAGCTGGCAATTTTGACTAGCTCCTCATGGTTGTTATTCTGGCTTGAATCTTGTGTCAGGAATCTTCTCAGACCTAGGATTATTATTAAAAATAATACCAGTTCAAACGTCTTGGGGTGAGGCTGTCTGTCGTACCTCTCAGCCAAGTGTTCACATCTTCCCTTGCCAGGGGTCTGCAGTCTGCGGCATGTTGGCACGCTGGGGAGAGAGACTGACACAGATCTGTGTGGAGTGGAAGCTTATGTGGGGTGTGACAACTAAGTGTTATGTCAGTGATTCTGAACCACTGGTGAAGTGTGGTGATCACTGTGTTGGTCTCAGAGTATCTAGGTAGACTAGCGATGTGAAGACTTCGTCACTCTAATGAGGAAGAGGGAAAAGAGACAAAAAGGTGAAAAACAAATTTAATAAAAAAACAATTCCTTTCCTATTTTTTTTTTTCAAATGAAGAAAATTCTTTCCCTTTTTTTTTATTATTAAATGTTGTTATCAAGGAGGCAAACAATATTATTAAATCTTTGTCTTAGACAAACGAATATAATAATAATTCTGATATCTCTTTTCTTAGTCTGACAGAATTGACAACGCACACCTTACAGTTGGGACCGCTCACCAGGGAGGCTGCGAAGGCGACAGTTGCTCAACACTTATCTCTATTAAAATTGATCTCAGTGTTGCATGAGTTGTTCAAATTTGGATTGCGTTTTAAATATAGGGAGGTTAAGAAGAACAAAAGTAGGTTTGATTGCAATCAAATTCGTAAGGATGATTCGCCTTTTGACAGGATTGTATATCTCATACACTTAGAATTGATTGATGGTTCTTACAGGTCCCTACAAATGTGAAAAGTGAAGAGGAAAGAAAATGGTAAGACAAAGTAAAATTGTAAAGTAATAAACAGGCAAAATAAGCAAATATGAAATTAAGTAAATGAGGAAATAAGTAAATAAAATAGTGGTTATGTTTATAACCAAAACAGGAAGAATTAGGGTAAAACGCAATAAAGTAATGAGTGAGTATAAGTCTGAATAGAATCTACTTATATGGGTAATAAATCAATTAGGTAGAATAAGTTTACTTAAACTTTCAAAGTTCAATACTTATTTGTACCTAAAATGATTATGCCCAAAAGGGAATACTAGAAGGAAGGACCATATTAAACAATATGAGGGTGAAAATTAGAATGATTCCACATAAATTTAATGTTTTAATTAAATTTGAATTTGGCACAATTAATAATTGTAAACTAGTATTTTCCTTTCTAGTAGAACTACAAATAAGTGGTAAAAATAAGGAAGATAAAGACCAACAAGTATATTAGTTTAAATGTTTAAAGGGTTAAACCACTTTAGCTTCTCAAAACACACTTTATTCAACCATTGGATGTTTAATGCTAACTTCTAACCTTTGAGGCTAATGGCTTTAGCATAGACTTCAATGTAAACACCACCGTGCCATTAGCAACAGCATGGAGCTTGTTTACAAAAGCATCGATGTACTGCGCGTGCGCAGTTCAAAGTTGCTCCGGAAGTATGTTAAGACTTTCGTGTCACAACCGTATCTGTGGCAACCGACAAACTAGTGGCTAGCACATTAATGGTTGCATTACAAATACAGTTAAGCATGTTACATTAAATGTTGGCGCATCTCAACACTGTACAAATAACAACACCGCTTGTTCTGCGATGTGGCGCTTAAACTTTCAGTTCGTTCAGAGTTAAACTTAAACCTTATTCAAATAATAGCTTCGTGCTGCGGTTGAGGAAACAGTGAATCACAAGCCCGTGTCCGTTTATATGGACATAAACACAACAGGGTTTCTTCGCTGTTGGTTCAAAGGTAAACTTTACTTGATAAAGCTTTTAAAGCTCCCATTCAAATCACTCTCGGACACGCGCAGTGTTTCGCGAGATTTAATTCACTTTGTGAACAGTGTACACAAACAGGCAAGCATTATTCTCTAATGTTTAACCCAGGGAGTCATAGCATGTTATATGATCTGACAATGGAACACGCACTGACGATCAAACTATGAATAATAAGGCTTTGATAAAAAGAATTGAGGAACACGCTCAAAACTATTCTTTATCCACTGATTTATTTCCCTTTTAATTGCTGCAGTTTAGCTTCGTGCGGCTAACAGTTACTGAGATTATGGAGTAAGTTATAGCTATTAGATGACCTGGAACACGCAGGAAATTAATTCAGCTATAAAACAAGGCATTACAAGAAGAGAGGAACACGCTCAAATCCGACCTTGTTCTCCGATCTCAACTGGACAAAGGAGAGGCTGACTCGAGTTACAGCCTTCTCTGTGCTCATTCATTCAAGGAGGCGCGCGCTGCTGACGTCACTCACACAAACGCACACACACACCAGTCTCGATCTCAGATCTCATCCGTAAGAATATAAAAGATTAAATAACTTGGTTTATGCTCATAATTTAGATTAATCTGCCCGCATTCTCCACCAATATGTAATGATAACATATAATATATATATTGTTATAAGGGAAACAGGTCAATTTAGCTCAAAGGGAATCATTAATGATTTTATAGGGAATTTGAACAGACTCACTGTTTCACGGCGATTCACTGAACAAGCCGTATAACAACCTCTGCACTGGATATTAAAATCCAGAAATATAGTGAAAACACTATTAAATAGCACAGTAACAAAATCGACAGATTAAGGCATTAACTTATGAGCACAAAACACAAGATATTTCTCTTTTCAATATAAACAAGACTTTATTTATATAATGCTAAGACATGTAAACTAATCTACACATGAACACAAGCATTCACACATTCACGCGTTGCAGAAAGAGAGAAAGTGAGGAAAGGATTAGATTAAGAGAATGAGAATTTGATATCCCACGTTTACAGCAATATGTGCAATTGCATAAACCTGAACAACCATCAATCACTGATTTAACCTCGCATTGAGTTTTCAATGAGGCTAAAATCTATTTTCAATATTACACCAGTTTCAGCAAAGTCTGGGGTTTGTACTTGCGTTGCTTTTTGTGTTTAAAGGATTCCCTTTTGTCGTCCTTTGCAGAAAAGGGTTTCTCCGAAGTCGCTGATTGGCTTAGAGTTCAGGAGTCGTTGAAGTGGGCGTTGGCTGGTTTTGCAGAGTCTTGGGCTTGTCGTCTTTGGCAAACGCAACTTAGCACACGAACTCACGGAAAGAAAATAAACAAAAGTCAAAGAATAAAAGGATGTAAAGACTAGGTGGCTTTTCTTCTCATCATGGTAGCAACTGGCTGGGTGTGTTCAGAGCACATGGCTGAAGAGAGAGTTCATTTTTCCGGAGAGAGAGAGAGATCCAAGAGGACGGAGCATTCAACAGCGCGAGGAGAAGTTAAGAGAGTTAAGAGCGGGATTTCAAGGGGGTGTCCTAGTATTTATTCTCGGCCTTTTAGGGACCTCCCAATGGTTGTCTTGACCAATTAGATCCCATGCTGACTCTGGGTGCCGCTTTGTAGCTCCACCCACTTAATAAATTAACATGTCATGGCCAGTCACATTGCCCGAATTTTACATTCTCTTGCAAGTATCCTTTTGGATGTGGTTTCTATAACCAGAATATGATGCATTTGACAGGAAATCAATTAAAAGAAATGTTCAAAGCTGGAATTATCACGCTCATACATACTAAACATGACATTAACCCTTACGGCTTAGCTAGTCAATACTAATTAAAAGCACGATAAACACAATGATTAAAACAAGGATATTCCAAATTGTGGGTCACATACATAATATGCAGTTATGCATAGAAATGATTAGTTTCATTAACCATGAGCATGAAAGTCCTTTAAGATGATTTTACAGTCTGTAGCTGTGATTTCTATCACAGATTTACATGTAATGGTCACATGTTGCATCTCTTTGTCCATCAATATTTATTCCTCAAATGTATTACCGAATTCCTGCATTGGAATTATCATTGAGTGTTCCTTTGGTTTTGCAGGCTGTATTCAGACGGGCTGGCGCTAGGGGTCTGATTTATGACTTCCTGCTGTTGTCTTGTGGAATTCGGCTTCTCATGTTTCAACCATGCTTCGATCGAATCTTGATTTGCCAATTATTCGGTCCTTGATATTCTACAGCACAGTAAGTCGCAGATGGTCAACACACAATCTTCTTCAATAAAAGTAGTGAGACTAACCTATATTTCCAGTGCTGATGTTACGCTTTCTCCTGTTGTGGTCTCTGATATTGAAATTAGCTGATAATGAATAAAATGCAGCGCATATCGCTTTCATTGGCGTGAACTCCGTTAAATTTGTATATAGCACGGGAATTGAAGAACGGATTTATATCCATTTTGCAAAGACACATTTATGTGGCCAAGTGTAAATGGAAACGTTTTAACAAATCAGATAGATATCGA
The DNA here is from genome assembly GCA_027564155.1 of Gymnocypris eckloni scoliostomus. Classification (NCBI taxonomy): domain Eukaryota; kingdom Metazoa; phylum Chordata; class Actinopteri; order Cypriniformes; family Cyprinidae; genus Gymnocypris; species Gymnocypris eckloni. Next base: position 23,975,942 of record CM050427.1, on the reverse strand, counting down.
TCAGAGAAAACACATGAAGGGACCAGATGTAAACAGGCCCAACTCGGGCCGATTCTCAATCTGACAGAAATCTAACCAAAAGGGGCAGAACTTTTCTCATGCTGATAAAACAAAGCACCACTTAATGTAGTGCAGCAGAGCAGAATCAAAAATGTTATCGAGCGTGGACAATCCCGTGATGTCTATTATTGCCCTACATGGGAATTGTGGGGATTTTGATTCATCGCAGTGACTTGAATATATTGAATCACCTTCAGATTTGTTGAAAGCTGATTCAGTGACCCTTTTTGTAGATGTCATTAGGTGGCGAGCACTGGCGACCAGTGAGAGTGTTCTGTGTTAATGAGTCATTAAATTACCAAAAATGTATCACAGACATTAAGTGTTTGGGGGAAGTCATGGCCTAATGGTTAGAGAGTCAGACTTGTAATCGAAAGGTTGCGAGTTTGAGTCTTGAGCCGGCAGGAGTTGTAGGTTGGGGGGAGTGAATATCCAGCGCTCTCTCTTGAGCAAGGCAGTAAACCCCAACTGCTCCCAGGTTGCTGCAGCATAAAAGGCTGCCCACTGCACCGGGTGTGTGTTCATGGTGTGTGTGTGTTCACTGCTGTGTGTGTGCACTTTGGATGGGTTAAATGCAGAGCACAAATTCCGAGTAAAGGTCACCATACTTGGGCGTATGTCACGTCACTTTGATCACATGAGCTCATTCCGCTCCAGTGGTTGACATATTTTTTATGTTTAATTTGTTCTCTTAAAATAATCATTCATAAGATTCATTCAAGATTCATTCAATAACAAAATATCACATATCCTATGAATATATCATAAAAAATACAAACAAATAAAAACGCACTCTCAAAAACAATTTATTTTTTAAATGACAATGAAATTTGGCTGCAATATTTTTTTTTAACTTTTTTTTTTGTTGCATTATTTGAGTTTTTATTATTGATTTTCCTCAAAGATAACTGACATTTGAAAGCCTCTTGCACTTTGACAGTCTTTGATAAGAGCTGCACCCAGGACACGTGGACACGATGTTTACTTACAACACCATCTCTGTAAAAGAAAGAAATATAACATGAGCAAACACGAAACTTCACATTGCATGAGTTTTTATTATATTTATGGGTTATATTAAAACCTATGTTCATCATCATTTATTTGAGTGTTATTATTAGGCATGATTAATACAGCAAAATAAAGTTAGTTTACCGCTGCAGCACCCCCACTGGTCAGCTGCTGACTTGCAGCAGAACTGCTCAGTTGGGCAGAAGACATTTCCATCACAATGAACCTTCTCAGTCTGGCTCTGCCAATCGAGAGCCTGGTCAAAGGACACAGACTGCAAAAAGAAAAAACTATATATATATTTCATTGCAGGGATTACGTTAGTAAACACGTAATCAGAAGTTCACCTGCTTAGAAAATAACCATTACAATTTTTACAGCTCAAATAATACACATTTAATTTTTTTAATACAATATTAGTTTGAATAATATAATAAATATAATATAATATCTGCTCTACTGTTTTACTCTATAAATGAATGCTGAAATCGAAGTGATTGTTTATTGAGAACCTGCTACTGAATGTGAATTGAACCCTAGCGGTCTCTTCAAATGATTCAAAAAGCATATGCCTTTTTATTGTATACTGTTTATTATTTGCAACGTGAAAATATTTAACCACGTTTTATTACTGCCGGACATGGTGATTAAAAGTCACTTGACTGTAATGCATATGGTCATTGTGATGCAGAGGTTTTCAATCCTGGTCCTGGGGACCCACCGCTCTGCACATTTTAAAGTGTGTCACCCTTATTTACCTCACCTGATTTGGATAATCAGCTCCAAAAAAAACGGCAACTGAATGTGCAGAGCAATGGGTCCCCATGGACCAGGACTGAAAACCAATGCTTAAACTATAGGTCGCAACATGATAGGTTGCATTACTAGGTGCGTAATTTTGAGTTACTGGTTGCATAGTTTGCATACAGGTTGCATATAGTTTGGGATACTGGTTGCATAGTTTGCATTACTTTGGTGTCATATACAGAACACAGTGCTGGCTCACCTGAGGTTTCTGGATAGCTTTGGTGGCCAGCTTGGTAGAAGATGGCAGTCTCAACCACCCCCTCAAACAATGGGTCGATGTCGAATCGCAGTGATAACCATGACGACAGCAATGAATTCCATCTCTGCAGCACTGACCCTGAAAGAGTGGGAAGAATGAGCAAAGGTTAAACATGAAACTTAACTTTATAGAGTATAATAAAACAATTAGACATTTTACTGTGACTCACTGACCATTGAGACTGGGCAGCAGGACCACACACCATAAGGACTCCGACAGCATGTTGTTCCATCAGGACATATAGTAGAAGCATCACAGTGAACCACAGAAACAGACTCTGCTGGCTCTGAGAGAACCATCATTGGCTCGTCTGCAGCTACAAGAGCTGCCATGAGTAACACCAACACGGAAATCATCTGAAAATATGAAATTAAATAATGATTATATTATATTTTATTACATCTTTTTATTGCTAACTTTTTTTTTCTTTTTGAGAATAAGAACATTTACCTTGCTGGCTGGGACTGTGTCTTCTCTGGTGTGGATTGTTTTGCTGCTGGGTGTGCTGTCCTGTGATGCTCTTACTGTACCTCTTATATTTATACACATAGCTCCTCCCACTGTAAAACAGGAAATCGGTTCAGTCAAATTTTAACCAGGACATTTAGATACCGCTTTATGAGTTTCTGAACATATACAGAAGTCTTTGCACGATCATGATATATTAGGAAATGAAAGAATATGTGAGAGTAAGGCAGAACCTACAGAGGTAGTGAGAGGACCACTTCCTCGCATCCAAGGCATATATTTAAAATGTATTTGTTATTAGCAGTGTTGGGGGTAACTCATTACAAGTAACGCAAGTTACGTAATAATATTACTTTTTTCAAGTAACTAGTAAAGTAACGCATTACTTTTTATTTTACTAGAAAATATCTGAGTTACTTTTTCAAAAAAGTAACTTGTTACTTTTTTTCCATTTATTGACTGACAGTGCGCTGTGTGAACATGATCTTACTGTAGTTCTAATCTAGACTAAATGTGAATGTGTATTAATTCATCCCATTCGAAAAATACAGATTCAGTATTCATCAAAATGAATTAAAACAGTGAAATGCAAACTCAGAATATGACGCAAACCTGCAATAATTAAATGTTAAACAACACAAATATATCTAATCTCGTTTTATTAACCAATGTGTTTGCAGATGACCTTTGATGATCCAGTTCAACCATATTAATAAGCAAAAATTACTTTAAATAAACTAACAATTGTGCTTCGTTGTTTTTTTTATTGCTGAAGTGTTGAACCTTCTTTTTCTGTGTTCTACTGTACAGACGTGATTTACTTTTCCTTCAGCCTCAGGTTTATTCATTACACTTTTTGGTGTGAAAGGGCTTTCACATTTGCTATAAATAGAACTTCTTGTATTAAAAACATACAATCAAGTCCTGCTCATATTTAAAAAGTAACGCGTAAGTAACGCAAAAGTAATATAACGCATTACTTTCCATAAAAAGTAAGTAAGTAACATAATTAGTTACTTTTTTAGGGAGTAACGCAATATTGTAATGCATTACTTTTAAAAGTAACTTTCCCCATCACTGGTTATTAGTAATTAAAAATGTTTAATCAGGTACAAAATATATTATTACAATTAAATGTTTGATACATTTTAAAATGTACTTTATTCCTGTGTTTATTCCTGAATTTTCCTCCAGTCATCAGTGTCACAAGATTCTTCACACATTTTAGTTTTTTGTTTTGCTTTTGTTTTATTTGAAGATCAAGGTAAATTGTACATAATTTGTCTTCCGGGAAAATGAAAGTATCTTCTATTACTTCCGAAAGGCTAAATGGGAAAAAAAAAGATAATAATAACATAATAATACAAAAATGTATTATAATAATAAAAATAACAATAAAATAATGAAAATTCTTCATCCTGTTCAAAAGTTTTGTAAATGATTACTCTGTGTATTACTGGTAGCTTGAAGATATTCACCCGTTTAATTACTGTTGGAAAACGTGATTAAAATCATATGACTGTATGAGTATATGCATGTAGGTATGTATGTATAAGTACTGTATCTAGGTCATTGTAACATGATAGTTGTATTACTGGTTGCATATTTTGCATTACATTGGCTCCAAATAGTACTATTTGATACTACAATGTGTATGTTTAAATCATAAGATTCCTGGTCTGATTAAAATATCCAAGCAAGTGAAGTTTGATCAAAGCTTTATTTTGTATTTGTGCCAAGGGTGATGAGAAGATTGCATTAAAATTATTACTAAATAAAAAATGTCCCTGCTCTGATACATTTGCAAACTGGATATTTTTAAACTTTCACTTTCACTGATTATGTAACATTTGGAACATTAACATATATTTCAAAACCACACCAACTGCCTACACTTTCACTTCATTTTTTAAATGTAGATTGTGGTTTTTACTTCTATAGGGACATATGATTGTGGTATATTAAACCTTTTGTTTCCATGGTTACTGTCTTGAGGTTGTCAGTCTGTCACACAACCCCGTGTTCAGGACCTGCAGATGACAATTCTGTTAGCATCAAGTGCAAACTTTATTTGTTTTTTTTCTGCCATATTTTTATTCTTTGTCTATAATTAATGCAAAGAAAAGGAAATCAGAGCTTGAATGAAGTCTCAATCAGCTTCCACCACAGCATACAGCAAACAGGTTAACTCTGTTTACCTTTAACATTCATGATTATTTGGTCTTATAAACTAATATAATTTATTTATATTTTGTATAGACCATATGATCTCACTCGTTTCTTCTCTTTATCCCCTCATAATATTAAGCTATTTTTTCTGTTAACATTTTTTGCCAAGACATTTGCACTGAAGTCTGTGACACATGCTTTTCTTACTAAGTGTAATGGAAGGTGTGGTGGCTTCTGCCATTTCTATGAAGAATCACTCTTGAAATCTTGGGGTTTTGATGCCAGAATATAGATTTTATTTCAAACAGAGAAGTAAAGCCGAGATGTTCCTGCAGGAAGGATCTCCCGATTGTATTTCGTGTCCTCCTTAAATAGTGTTACGGATTGACCCACAGAGACAAAGGGAGATGTTAATAGTGACGTTTTATTGACAGTATCCAGATGAATAGCAGGGAGCAGGTGAGTAATGGGTATGATGATACTTCTACGGGTGATGAGCAGATCAGACCGGTGGTATCCTTCAGTTCCAGGAGATCGTGGAAGGAGACAAAGCGGGGAATCCTGGACTGGAACAGGAGGATGGATCAGAGAGGAGGAGGACAGAGGACGAGGATGACATGCTGGGAATGACACAGAAGGTTAGTACTTTCAACAATAGAGCAGTCAATGGGGAGAACAGAAAGAGTGAGTCCAATAGTGTCTGAACGAGACTGGACGAGGAAGTGCTCTGGTGCTGGTGCTTATGAAGGTTGGGGTGATGAGGATGAGATGAGGTGCAGGTGCGCTTGATTGGGGCTCAGGTGAAATCAGGTGCGGGCGAGTGATGATAATGATGATTGGCTGGGTAGGAGGACAGACAGATCCGTGACAAATAGTGTCTCCTATAGGCGTGTTCAACACATTTCATACACATGCGTTTTCCTTACACATACAATTTGCTTCCTCCCTAGAGAGAAGGGACCCCAAGACCTTCCTTGTTATAGTAAGGAAAGAGGCCCCAAACAGATGTTTCATACCTCGAAGTCAGCACAATCCATTTATGCAGGCGTCGGACACACACATATATATGCTTATAATGGAAGAATAACCTGATACATAAATGGCTAAATTCACCTTGATTATTCTTGATTAATTCATATTTTGACTAATAAAAATGTTCTACAAACGCAGACTCTAGATTGTACTGCTCATCTCTCAAATTACACTACCAGTGTAATGGGTCAATAAGTTTGGGGTCAGTAAGATTTTTATATGTATTTTTTTTAATGATTATGAAGTATCTATTACCTACCAATGCTGCATTTATTTTATCATACAGTAAAAGCAGCGATATTATTTTATAATTATAATTTTATAGTATAATATATTTTACATAATAAATAACAATAAATAATGTAAGTCTTCAGAAATAATTCCAATATGCTTATTTTCTGAAACATATATATGAAATATTTCTTATTAATATCAATGTTGAAAACAGTTATGCTGCTTAGTATTTTTGTAGAAACTGTGATAATTGTTTTCAGCTTTCTTTGATAAATAGAAAGTTCAAAAGAACAGAATTTATTTTAAACATAAATCTTTGGAACATTATACATGTCTTATAGGTCACTTTCAATTTAATAGACCTTGCTGAAGTATTTATTTCTTTCCTCATATTTGGGAATTAAATATACGTTTTTTTTAAGGATCTGGTTTGCGAAGCCTCGTTATCTTTCTGACTCTATTCAATAAATTGATCAGTTCAACTTTTTTCATTTTTATTTGTATTTTTTTGGTTACTTCCGATGATCATGCAACTTTTAAAACTTCCTCTTAAAATGTACACTATTTCAACACTTAGCCCAACTGTCTGCCCATACACTTCACTTTTTAAAACAAAAGTTACATTTATCGTGGGATTTGCTGGTGTCACATTTATGGTCTGTGTTGGTTTTGTTTTGCCTCTGTCTTAGTTCCTGTTTCCTTATTTGGTCATTTTCTTGTCCTTGTTTAGTTTGATTATGATTACGTTCAGCTGTGTGTGATTAATTATCACTTAAATACAAGTCTGTTCAGTTAGTTTTCGTCTGGTCTACTCGTTACTCCGTATTCCTGTGTGTCTTCCCTGCCTTGTTTGTATTAAAGACTGTTTAATTTGAGTTCACTTCTCGTCTTCTGTTCCTTGTTCCTCCTCATTGTGTGCACTATGACAGATTGTAAATTAGCGCCATATAGTTCCCAAATTGCTTAGCTGCACTGTTTGTTAGGTTTGTTTGCTATTTCTCTCTAGCATACTTCTTATATATTTGTATTATTATTTATATGAAAACATTTTAAAACAATCTAATTTATTCCTGTAATGGCAAATCTGTTTTTTCAGCATCATTACTCCAGTCTATCTATCTGTCTGACCGTCCGGCCGTGTGAAATATTTCAAGCTTTTATTTCGTGAAATTTTGATGATTATGGCTTACAGACAATGGAAACCCAAAATTCAGTCTCTCAGAAAATTTGAATATTATATAAGATCAATAAAAAAAGGATATTTTAAAAGTATGTTCATTTCTATGCACTGTACTTGGCTGTGCCTCCTTTTGCATGAATTACTGCATCGGTGCGGCGTGGCATGGAGGCAATCAGTCTGTGGCACTGCTCAGGTGTAATGAAAGCCCAGGTTGCTTTGATAGCGGCCTACAGTTCATCTGCATTGTTGGGTCTGGTGACTCTCATCTTCCTCTTGACAATACCCCACAGATTCTGTATGGGGTTCAGGTCAGGCGAGTTTGCTGGCCAATCAAGCACAGTAACACCATGGTCATTGAACCAGCTTTTGGTACCTTTGGCAGTATGGGCAGGTGCCAAGTCTTGCTGGAAAATTAAATCAACATCTCCATAAAGCTTGTCAGCAGAAGGAAGCATGAAGTGCTCAAAAATGTGAGTGAAAACACTGTGAACCAACACCAGCAGATGACATGGTAGCCCAAATCATCACTGACTGTGGAAACTTCACACTAGACTTCAAGCAACATGGATTATGTGCCTCTCCACATTCCTCAAGACTCTGGGACCTTGATTTCCAAATTAAATGCAAAATTTACTTTCATCTAAAAAGAAAACTCCGGACCACTGAGCAACAGTCCAGTTATTTTTCTCTTTAGCCCAGGTAAGATTCTTCTGATGATGTTTCTGTTTCAGAAGTGGCTTGGTGGCCCTTTTCCTGAAGATGTCTCAGCGCGGTGACTCTTGATGCACTGACTCCAGCTTCAGTTCACTCCTTGTGAAGCTCTCCCAAGTGTTTGAATCAGCTTTGCTTGACAGTATTCTCAAGCTTGCGGTCATCCCTGTTGCTTGTGCGCATTTTCCTACCAAATTTATTTCTTTCCAGTCAACTTTGCATTTAATATGCTTTGATACAGCACTCCTTGAACAGTCACTTCTTTCAATAATGCCCCTCTGTGACTTACACTCTTTGTGGAGGGTGTCAATGATCGTCTTCTGGACCATCGCTAAGTCAGCAGTGTTCCCCATTATTGTGGTTTCAAAGAACAAGAGATACCCAGACTGTATTGATGGTCATTTATCGAAACTCAAATGTAAATATTCTAATATTTTGAGATAATGATTTTTGACTTTCATTAACTGTAAGCTCTAACCATCAAAATTAAAACAAAAAACTTTTTAAGTGTTTTACTTTACATGTAATGAATCTAAAATATATGAAAGTTTCACTTTTTGAAATAAGTTACAAGAAAAAATGAACTTTTTCACCATATTAAATTTTTTTAGATTTACCTGTATAATAGGACAAGGAAACCGTCCATCTATCTATAATAGTATTATATATAATAGGGCAAGGAAATGTTTTCTGTATTTAAAAAAAATCAATTTAGTTACCACTTCTAGTCCACTTGAACCCATCTTTCATAAACTAGTGGGTTTAGGTTTACTACAAGTGGTAACTAAATACATAAAAAATACAAAAGATCGTATGTTAAAAGCCCATTTTTGTTCATATTCATGGTATCCCAAAATTGCACATTTGAGTACACTTAGCTGTTCTTAAGACAGAGGTACTAAAGAATAATTTGTAGTATATTAAGTACAAAATTAGTGTGTTAAAATAGAGCAGTTTACGTACATTATGGAAGTGCACTTATTTTTTGCCTGGGATGAGGTATAAAAATTTGTAAAAGCTTGAAAATGTGCACTCTTGCTAGTGTGAACTAAAAAGTTTAAAACTTAACAAAAAATATTTTCTAGGTGTATTAGAAATGCAAATAAAAATCCTCAGTAAGAAAATAGCATTATGCTACATTACATCTAAGGAAAACATTTTCATAAGGGTGCTTATATTTTGTTTTTTACTGAAACAAATCCTTTTTGTTATGAAGTTTACTACGGAACCCCTAAGAGGCCATGCTTTATTAATATTTTCTTGTGAGCTCAATTCAAAGACTGAGGCTTGTTGCACAAAGCCAGAATCAGTGGCTACCCAGGTAAGCAAGGTTAACTTACTGTCACAAATAGCCTGAACTCTTGGTTTATTAATCACAAACTTTCTTACTCAAGGCATGCAGGTTCCAAAGCCATGCCTAGGAGTAAGATCAATCAACCTGAGTATGTTCACGGTGAACACACAAGGCACAAGCGTGCCATATGTCTTTTTCTTATTTTTGTTTGTTTGTTTGTTTGTTTGTTTGATTTACAAAGGCATTTAGGGCATATCATCACCTAATTGGTGGTTGTGCAATAATGTTTTAATCTTATAAATTAATCTTTTTTCATCAGTTTTTATCACTAAACTAAACAGTCCATGCTTGCTTGACAATTTGGCTGTATACATTTTTTTAATGTTTAGCCATTTTGCTTTCACATTTGTTATAAGATGGGATGTATTTCTATAATAAAAATACATATGCGATACATTAGAAAATATCCGTGGCAGAAAACTTTTGAATGCAGATCCACGATGTGTGAGATTAGAATACAATAACTAAATCACAGTAAAATAAACAAAATTAATTTTTATAATAGTGCTTTTTTAAAATAATTGAAGAAAGAGATATGTCAAGAGCATAATTTGCCATGGCTACTTACATATCCTGAAAGTTATCTCTGTTTTTGGAACTGAAAGTTTAAGTTATCTGTTAACTTATCGATAAACTAACCGAGGTATAACCTGATTTCTGGAATACCTGTTTTTCTTATTATTTGAAAAATCAATCAATGAAAAATAAAATCAGTTGTTTTTTAGTTTTTTAGTTAGAAGATGTGGTTCCCTAAATGTTTGATTGCTTAATATTTTTAACTGATATAGTATAGGAAAATGACTTGTTATGTCGAGATCACAAGAAGATTACACAGAGATCACAAGAAACAAACATTGTATTATGTGCAAATCAGAAGAAAATTGTCATGACTCATGAACAACTTTTGTTGAGATCAGGAGAAAAAAAAAACATTCTTAGGGCGTTTAAGTTTCATGTTCTCTCGGGCCTTTAGCTAAACTCAACTCAATCAAAAGCAGAAGTCTCTAATATATTGTTATGTCAGTGGACACTGAATATAATGTCATTTCTACAGTTTGGATCGACTGGACAATTTTGAGCTTGAAAAATGTAGTTTTGTCTTTAAAACACATCCCCGACATAAACAAGTTGTTTTAACATAATATAGAATAAGTGTATATACAGTATAACAAGCAGCTATGCATTTGTAGGCCTTGGACACAAATGGTTTATGAATATAATTCCTCACAATGCTATACATTTCTCAAAATATTAATTCATTATTAACTAAATATTTACAATAGAGGAAGAGTGTCAGAAATGACAACAGAAAGACCTCTGAAATGTTGAACATGAAATGTCAATTTGCCCCAGACTATATGAGATGGAATACGTCTGTGGCTCAACTCTTAGAACTTTTGTGCTTTTGTAATTTGTGTACCCTATCTTTGACACCAGTTTATTGAGATATGAATTTTGTATGTGATAAAGCAGATCAAAATGAGGCCATTAAACATACCAAAAAGAAAATAATGATCAAGAATATAAAAATGTAGTCCACATTATGTTTAATGGATTATGTTAAGTGGTGTTTTTGAAACTACACCACAAAGAAAAAACTAAACAAAAACATTTTACAAACCTAAGTTAACATGTACAACTAAATTAACATGTTTTGTCACGACAAAGGTTTCCCAACTTCTGTAATATATTCCTGTTCAAGACAAACACATTTAAGCAGGAGAGAAAAAAAAGTTCAACAGAACAAAAATAGATAGATGGACTTCACTTTCAGGCTAAGTGAACCGATGCAGCCTCTGTATGGACCTCTCTGGTGAATAATTGTCTAGTATTAGTGTTCTTTCACTACTTGACCTTATGCATCCTAATTCAGTTCTATCTTTATTCACGTAACCAAACTGCCACTGAGCTTTTTGAGCTATATTTATTTGCCTGGTTAAACACTTCCTCTTTGCATAGCCTAATTTCTAAAAAAGTAATTACAAGTCTATTATAAATCAGTGACCAAAACCTATACCATGGATTATTTCGACTTCAAACCAATAAATAAATAAATATAAAGCTGTGTTCTTCTGTGAACTTGTTGCCTGCTGCATTATTTGCCTCACAGAAACCTGGATGTCTGCAATGGGGTGCGATGTCTCACAGGGAAAAACAGAGGTGGGGGCGTCTTTTTCTATATCAACAACTTTATTAAACTCAAACCTACACTCTATTAAATCCTTCTGCTCCCCTGATCTGGAATTTCATATGCTTCTGTTTCGACCATTCTGACTACCGAGGGAATTTACAGCGATCATAATCATGGCAGTTTACATTCCCCTCAAGCGCAGACCAGGGCCTATACCATGAAGCCGGATTTGCTGGCTACCCAGGTAAGTTTCAGTTTAGTTTGCTCCGATCCTGGGTTTTAGGTACCATGGAAGTGGCTTGGCTTTTAGCTGCAGTGGTGGTCAGTAACGAAGTACAACTACTTCGTTACTGTACTTAAGTACATTTTTCAAGTATCTGTACTTTACTGGAGTAGTTTTATTTTGAGTAACTTTTACTTTTACTTCACTACATTCCAAAGCATAAGATCGTACTTTTTACTTCACTACATTTCATAAAACATATCGTTACTCACGTGATACATCACGTGCTCCGAGACGCAGAAGCGGTGTCTGATTCATGAACAAACTGATTATTTTCAATGAACCTGTTCAATCGGTTCGCAAATCGCCACAAACGATTCTTTCACAAATTGGAATGATCCGATTGCAGCTGTTCTCGAGTCGAAAACTCACTGATTCAAATGATCCGTTTAGAGCGAGTCTTCTTCAGTGAACTGAACTCACAAGTAAAGAACCGGGAGATCTTGTGAGCGCGCGCTACTGATGCTGTGAAAAGTACGTTACTAATTTCGAATTTTAGGATTAATTATTGTAACTGGAAATAATATTTAGGTCAAAACTGTCAGTTGTTTGTGAACTAAATCTGCTGTAAAGGGTGATCTATTTAAGCCCACTGAAATGCTTGAATGCAGACAGATTAACATCAGTGTCTCTAACGTTATGTTTTAGGTCAAAAAACAAAACATTAAAATAACACCGATTAAATAGAATAACTCATGCATGTTCATATTCCCCGCTGCTGTAACGTTAGCAGTTTTATTAAAATGCTATGCATTTAGACCTATGTGACGTCTGTTTTTATATTGTTTATCAACAGTATACATTTTTATATTGTTTAGATCAACTAGCGAGTGGACAGATATGAATGTTTATTCATAACCATACTGAAAATAAGTAAATATTGTTAGCTGATGCTAACTGTCTAGCTAACAAGCTTGCTGGTGCTAAGTTGAGGAAATGTTTAGATATAAAGTCCAAATATCTTTATTCAGCCACCTAGATAGATTCCATCTGAGGGAAAAATAAAGGATGTGATGTTTAGAACATAGTAACTACAGTAATTATCAGAGTGGGAAGTGATGATGCCCTCCGGGGGCATTTGGCCAGGGGTGTTTTTACACCACAGACAAAGTTTGAGAAGAAAAAAAAATCATTATGAAAATATAATTAGATTTTCCTTAAAATGTTCTTCCTAATTTCAGGCCTAATTCTCATGTCATATATAACTGACGTTCTGCAAAACAACAAGTTCTAAAACACTTTTTTCTTACTGGTTAAAATTAGATGGTGAAATCTGTTTTCTCTCAGGTACATGGCAGTGTAAGCTTCACAGTGAACATTACTACATCACTCTCATCAACGTAGTCCATATCAACAACATATATATCTTGACTCTATATAGTGGTTATTTTGGGAAAAACCCAGGTATTTTGGGCAGTAGGATTATAAAAATATGTGTAGTCTATATAAAATTGCAAAATAAATCTGTCTATCAGTACTTTTTTACTTAAGTACATAAAAAATTGAGTACTTTTGTACTTTCACTCGAGTAAAATTGAAAAAGCAGTACTTTTACTTTTACTGGAGTAATATTTTAGTATACGTATCTGTACTTTTACTCAAGTACTTGATCTGTGTACTTTGACCACCACTGTTTAGCTGCGTTCATTGCCATCGTAACATATGAGCAAAGTGACACATATCTGACACAAAAAAAGTAACTCCCCCAGTTTCCCTTCCTACAAACTAAAGGTCAATATGACAAACAAAATTGACTGGCTTTAATGCTAATTACAATTTACATATGATTTAATTAATTATAATATGATTTTTTATTGTTATTACTCCATTACACACAAGCACTTTTAGTTTAACAATTATTATAAAGCATTTATTTTAAATTAATATTAATATATACAGATCATATGTAATATAAATAAGTGGTAGAATCAATAGATGAAACTTTAAAAATGGCTACAGGTGACCGTACATGTTTGAGTCTCTATCACTATATATTATCAACTATAAAAAGTATCTTCAAAAGTTTCAATTGTGACTGCACTGATAGAGCAAGATCATTTCCTTTATTTGTCCTCTTTCATGCTCAAGTACTTCAGTGGAACTGTGTTTAAATTCCTCATATTCTTTAATCTCTTAACCTTTAACGAGTGTTTTGAATCTCAATGGCTCTCGCGCGAGAAGTTAATCACACTTGCTCTGTGTTGTGATTGGCCGCTCCAGACTCTGGGACTAAACAGATCTCTGTGCAGCTGGATCCTGGACTTCCTGAAAGGCAGAAGTCAGGTGGTCAGAATGGGCAACAACACATCATCTCCCCTGATCCTCAACACTGGTGCACCGCAGGGTTGCGTCCTCAGCCCACTCCTGTACTCCCTGTACACACACGACTGTACAGCTACACACAGCTCGAATGTCATCGTCAAATTTGCTGATGACACAACGGTGATAGGCCTGATCACCGACAACGATGAGACGGCCTACAGAGAGGAGGTGAGTACCCTGACTAAATGGTGTCAGGAGAACCACCTCTCACTCAACATCGACAAGACCAAGGAGCTGGTGGTGGATTACAGGAGACAGAGCAGAGAACACACATCCATCACCATCGACAAGACACCTGTGGAGCGGGTAAACAGCTTTAAGTTCCTCGGCGTTCACATCACAGATAATCTCACATGGTCCGCTCACACAGATGCAGTGCTGAAGAAGGCACATCAGCGCCTCTTCTTTCTGAGACGGCTGAGGAAGTTTGGAACGAGCCCCAGCATCCTCAGATCCTTCTACTCCTGCACTGTGGAGAGCATCCTGACCGGCTGCATCACCGCCTGGTTTGGAAACAGCACCGCTGGCAACCGCAAAGCTCTGCAAAGGGTCGTGCGAACTGCCCGCCACATTGTTGGAGGTGAGCTTCCCTCCCTCCTGGACATCTACACCAGGTGGTGTATAAGGAAAACCTGGAGGATCATCAAGGACTCCAGCCACCTGTCCCACAGACTGCTCTCTCTGCTGCCCTCAGGAAGACATCTCCGCAGCATCCGATCCCGCACTAGCCGACTGAGGGATAGCTTTTTCCCTCAGGCTAATGAACAGTCAAAACTAATACACCCTAAAGCACACTCCCACTTTACGATACGCCATGCACTGCACTTTAACACAGTTCAACTGGACTACACGCACGTCGCACACACTGCACTAATACAACAATTTACCACTGGATACCATTATGGCTTATGTATAATCTATTGCACCTTCGCATATTATTGTGTGTATATAATGTAGAATGTGTACATAATGTAGAATGTGTACACATAGGGTGTATAATGTGTATTGATAACTGTAAGTATGTCTAATAGTACACTGTGTGTACTGAGTATATGTATGTGTATTTTGCACATTGTCATCTGTATAAGTTTGTACAGTAAGTATGTACTGCCTATATGTAAAAAGTTTCTGTACTGTCTGGAGAACGCTCTCAATAATTTCACTCACCAAGGCACATGTGCTGTGGTGATGTGAAAGTAAAAGTGATTTGATTTTGTTTTGCACATATTCACTGGCAGTACCATGCATAGCTGTGGGAACTAGAAGTGCTAACACCCCCCGCCGCAGGACTGGATCTAAGGGTGGGCAATGCCCCCCAGATTTACATTGTGCCCCTCCAGATTCTTCTTCACGCGATATTACCGTAATTTAAAATTCCGACTTGTAAAAAATCGCTCACGTCCTCGTTGTTTTTATTAGTCTTATTTAGTCTACTCTTATTTACATCGCATGTACGTCTGCATTTTGTTGTTTCTGATGAGAGAATTCGCCAAAGTGCATAATTCAGTCAGAGAGTGAGCGCACTGACCAAAACTTTGTTTAGTAAAATCCCCTTAAATAATAGAAATATTAAAGAAACTAAACTAAAAAGCACAAATATATATTCATCTCATAACTGTCAGGGATGGGGTGAATGGAAGAGAGCGAAGACCCAATCGCTGGAGGAAAATAGGCTTTTATTAACAAAAACAAACAAACAAACCGACGAACGAACGAAAACCACCCCGTAGGGGAAAAACTAAACTGGCTGGTTAGCGAGCTAGGCAAGGCTGGACAGGCAGGACAAGGCTGGACAGGACACAGACGACATCAAACATAAGGTACGAACCCACACGGAACTGCAAACACAAGGAGATTTTAAAGGGAGCAAATGATGAGGGTAACGAGGGAAAACAGCTGGGGAAAATGAATCAATAAACAGGTAACAAGATGGGTGGGGTCAAGACAAATTGACATGAGAGCACGTGGCACACAGAAAACTAGGACAGAAGCCACGTGCTCACACAAAACAGAAACACAAGCACATGGCCAGCAAACAAATCACCAGCCATGTGCAAAACAGGACATGAACACGCAGCTAATGAGAAAACTCATAAGCCACGTGTTCACACAAGACATGACAACATGAAAGCACGCAGCCAAAGAATATACAAGCTGCGTGCCACACAGCACAAGATACAACATAAATGCACGCAGCCGATAGAAACACGAACTGCGTGCAACACAACAAAACCCACGTGGACAAGAGTGCGCGGTGCCGAGCGAACTCGAGACCGCGCACTCACACAATGACAGAAAATGGAGCGCGAGTGTCCGAACCCCGTCACGTGACCAAAACTCAAGACATGAGTGCCGGGATCCAAACACCACGCTCCAACATGAAACAAGGCACGCAAACGAGAGAGCGCGCGACTCGAGCACACTCGAAGCCGCGCGCTCACATGAAAACGCGGACAGGATGGGAGTATCAGGGCTCTGTCACAAAACCATGGATAACACTAGACCGAAGTGACAGAACCCTGACAATAACGCTGTCTTCATTAATTTGTATGTTCATCTATAAGAGTTTGGGCTGTTTAATATTAGGATTTTGTCTAAAATCCCCCACCGCGGCCCCGCCCCGCAACATCAAGCCCCCAGATAAAATATGTTCCCACGGAACATAGTATTATTTATTAAGAATATTTAGTATTATTTATAAATATAATGAGTAGTATACACTGTGGAAAGTATTTCAAAGTTGTAACATTTCTTTGTTTTTGTGTATTATTTGTGAAATTTACAAGCAATTTCTAAGTGAAACTTGTTTCTACGCCAATTCTTTTTCACGCAGTAGCATTTTTGTGTTATAAATACTTTGTTTTAATTTAATTGTTGTGATTTTCATTATTATTGTTTTAATATTACTATTTATCTCTAGGTTTTATTTCAGTTTTAAGTGCTTAAACTTAGTTGTCAAGACAACACTTTTACGTTAACACCAAGTTTTCATTTCATTAAATGTTTTCATCTAATATTTATATGTATTTATTTCAGCTTTATTTTAATTAACACATTTTTTTTTATAGTTTTAGTTTTTGACATATTAACGATAATAACCCTGTTTGGAATACCATGTAATTAATGTGAATATGATAACCATTTAGTGTCATATATGTGACAAATATACTTTTTAATTAATTCATGGTAACACTTTGCAATAATGCTCAATTTATTTAAATATATGTGGGTGTAATTGTCTTTAAGATACTGAATGGGACCATGATAATGGAGTATATTTCTAAAAGGTTGATAGATTGTATAGAGTCTACCTTATGTTTATTTTATAAACCTATTTAGAATTGTACTGTATCATTGTCCTTTTAGTATCTGTAGACACTGTGAGGTTTAAACTCCAGTAGGAGGAACTTCCCATCCGTTTATCAGTCTGCGTGTACAACAGTCAACCTCAAGATGGCGCCACTGAAACGCTATACATGTCTACTGATCATTGAGCTGCAGTGCGTGCGGCGTTTTAGAGCAAAACAAAACAGTTCATCTGCTGTACAGTGACAACGAAACTCATGCTAAGAAAAGTGAGAGTTTGTGTCTATATGAGTATGTGTACACATATCACTTTTTTGCAATGGCTTGCACTCTTTGACACTTGATTGGATGGCTTGGATGGCTTGAGCATAGGTCCTCTGTGCTGACACTGTGCAGGATGGAAAGACAGGGCCTGAGCCAAGACAGGCTGGAGGGAGTCCACGGTCACACTGCAGAGCCAGTGTCCCTGTCTAAGCCCACCTCAGTGAAGATGAGGTACTGCTTATAGGCTATTATGGTCTGAGAAGAAAGAGACTGTATGAGAGACATGAAGCTAGCATAGTGTAGTACAGATTGGCTGCCAGATACAATGGGTAAATACAGTTCAGTGGTCATTATACAGAATGTAGCCAATAACCAGATAGCTATTAAGGCATGCATGATATATCAGTAAAATATATACCTGTATCACAAAAGTCCCAATAAAAACATTCATTCTGAAATAAAGATGTTAATACATACCGTTTAATAACAAAAACTCACTAGGTATACACATGTATGTATGCAGCCATACGCATACACCGTTTTATATGTAAGAATCACATTCACAAATACACGCACTTGAGATCAGATTATAGAGACGTGTGGTCCCTTGTTATGAGTACTGTTTAAAAGCTTGGGGTCTGTATGATTTTTTAAAACAAATTAATACTTTTATTCAGCAGAGATGACAGTCAAGACATTTATAATGTTATACAATATTTTATAAGATTTGACCCATACAATGTATTTTTGGCTGTTGCTACAAATATACCTGTGATACTTATGACAGGTTTTGTGCTTCAGGATCCCATAATCTCTGGGAAATACTGTCAATTATAATATTGTGATGCCTAAATTAACTTATAGCAGGTGCGGATCTATAAAATATTTTTTAGGGTGGCAAAGGGGTAGCATGGGGTCTATGAGGGGTGGCAACACCAAAGCAAGCCCCCACGCATAGTTTTTGAGTATTCATTGTCTGACATGCACAGTTGTGTTCACAAATATTGCATTACCATTAAGTAATCATCTATAGCCTACAGTTTAAAAATGAAAAATAAATAACAACATTTCAATATCCATCATGACACCAAGTCAATACACAATATAAAAAACTTCAAAAGGTTATAAATGTTTCTGAACTTGTATCATTAAAGACATGCGGTTCTATTAAATTGATTTAGGCTACTTATCACATTTTAGTGCAAGTTTAAGAGTAACACTTTTGAATTTCCTAACATTAGAAATAAATACAATAATATCAAAGCATTGAAACTGGATCAGTTTGAAAACAATGTTTGATTTTCTGTTATTACCAGAGGTGAGAATGTCTGTAATCACCAAGAACATAGGGCTGCACGATATATCGTATGCGATTGTTATGCGCATCTTGTCAGTATATCCTCTTATTGTCCAAGGTGAGGGAAGGTATAAAACAAAAGAAAGATGGCCACTTTGAACTACCACTTCCTTTCAAGACAGACAGACATAGTCTCCCAGATAACAAACAATGTGCAGTTCATAGACTCACCTCATTGGAGCGGCGACTGAGAAGAGATAAGCAGTATTATGAGGATTATGTTTATTTCACGAATGACATCATAACTCGAGGAGATGCTGAGAGGGTTCCAAGGTCTGAACTTGATGACCAACCAGTAGGGGTGTGATGAGACACTTATCCCACGAGACGAGATAAGACGAGACACGAGACTGAGTTCACGAGAACGAGACGAGATGAGATTTTTTGACTTTTTTTTTAAAATCCTCAATGATGAAATATATAGGGGAAAATAGCCTTTTATTCAATCTCGAGGAGATGCTGAGAGGGTTCCAAGGTCTGAACTTGATGACCAACCAGTAGGGGTGTGATGAGACACTTATCCCACGAGACGAGATAAGACGAGACACGAGACTGAGTTCACGAGAACGAGACGAGATGAGATTTTTTGACTTTTTTTTTAAAATCCTCAATGATGAAATATATAGGGGAAAATAGCCTTTTATTCAATTGAAAAACACAAAATGCAAAAAATGGTGCATTTTGAAATGAACTTGTACTTTATGAAATTAAACTTCTATTTTAATTAATTATATGCAGTAATAACAACATGTTAACTACAGCTGCACGATTCTGAATAAATTGAGAATCACATTTTTTTTTATAAATTGGAGATTCTCTCAAGATTCTGAAAAAAAAGATTAGAAAACTAAACTAAATAATGTAATTTACTAGTGGTTCTGATTAAATGTTCATTGCTTAAGTCTTTTAAAAATATATATTCATTTGAACAAAATTAAAATTTAATTAAGGAATCAGTGTCTCACTTCATAAAGACTTCTTTCACTTTTAGAATCTCCTGAATGAATGATTTAATGACAAATCCTTTTTAAACAGGTTGTCGTTTACAATACAAGTGTTAAGATTAGAGGTGGGCATAGATTATTTTTTTTTATCTAGATTAATCTAGATTAATTTTGGAATTAATCTAGATTAATCTAGATTAAAATGGCTCATTTGAATTCTGCCGAAGGCATTCAGAATATGTGTGCTACCCAAATAATGACTAAAAGTAAGTCTTTGAGAACGGGTTTCTCAAGCCAGGTGGCGCATTAGACCAGGGGCTCATCTCCTGTTTCCAAAATGCATCACAATCTTTAATCTCTTCCTGTCCCAATCCCACGAAAAAACTGGAGGAAAATCCCGTTCCACTCCCGGAAGAATGACTCCCATTCCCTCCCACTCCCGTGTTGTTGTTTTTGTTTTTGCCGATAACTGTCAATTACAGTAAAAATATAGTACAGATCACAGCGTGCCCACCTTATTAGTTGAATAAAAACCCAAAATGTCGTTTTTTGTTATTATATTGAACTGAAAGCCATCTTATGCACAGTGTTGCACAGATTAAATTTCATGTAAATCATCCATGCTAACACACACGTCTTCTATTTTTAATTTTTAGACATTTCACTCTCTATAGATATATTTTTCAAAGACGGAGTTTCTAAGTTTCTCGCTCAAGTTCACATGAGACCTAAAGCGCATCCTGTTTGCTTAAAAGCGCAACGTTTCGTTGTTATTCTGAGTGCACACAAATAAACGTAGAGTCTTTACAGATTCGAAAGATGTATTAGGCTACTTTTATCTGTATGACCAAAATGACGGAGATTTTAAGAGCAAGTGAGCGCACCGGAGCCTGTCCTGCAGCAAACGCTTCCACACAAACACTTCAATAGCGCACATTTCTCTAGGTTAACATCATATTGAGCGGCCATGTAAAGTTGCTACTACATACATCTTTCAGATGAAAAGCCATATTTGAGGTTGATGAATGATAGGTGAGCGTTTGGATGTCCTGCCCGATTGTATTACCACATAGACCAGCCGTTAACAATCTGTCCATCACGGACTGCGAGCCTCTAGTTCAAGACTCGCTTCTCGCCCTACAGTGCAATTCGCTAGGTATACATCCGCTAAAATATCAGGGTGAAAGTCATCATAGCTTGCGTAGTATAGACCCAGCTCCCAACCCAACTTTGAGAATAGATTAACGGCGATATTTTTTTATCGCCGATAAGAGTCTCACGTTAACGCAGCACGCGTTAACGCCGATAACGGCCCACCACTAGTTAAGATACTTTCATTTTCCCCCCATGTAGGCCTAGTTTGCCATTTTTTTCACCATTGCAAAAATTAAATTGCCAAAAAGTGTTTTTTACTGTTTTGTACTGCTTTTAAATAAAATAAATAAATTAAAAAACAACAATTTACAAATATTTACTTAACACTGCAAATTTTTTAACATTCTATCAGACATTATACCAACAAAGCAAAATATTTTGACCTTTTTGGACCCCCTTCTTGAATCGGCATGTATTGTTTTCTGTACAAATAAATGCAGCTTTGCTAAAAAGATACTTCTTTTAGAACATTAGAATATATTGCAGATCCCAATTTGAACCCTCTGTGAATGTTATAATAAATGTATTAATAGAGCTGTTGTAGGGTAATTATTATTATCATTATTATTGTCTTACTTTATTGTTTAATTTTACAGAACAACATTAAAATTACAATACTAACAATAATGAATGGTGATGGAGCTTTTATTTTGGCAGAAACCTGCAGGAACCAGAAAGAGCTCAGGGCTTCTTTTTGTTGACAGCAGATTTATAAATGATTCTGATGAGTTTGGGAATATGTTTGTCGCACGTATCGCATTGGCACATGCCTTTTAAAAAAACTAATACAAATGTTACTGAGCAGCTGGCGAGTAACAGTGTTTTAGCGCAGATTTTTCTCGCGCTTTGGACTACTCTTTGGAATCCTGGCACCGTGAGCTTGTGCAGTGCTTTTTGAATAGCATTGCATGCAATCCGTGCGTGTATTAGAAAACATAACATTCTGCAGTTTATTTACTAATCGTTTGAGGCCATTTTGCGATTTATCTTTTATCATACAGTAACCATCATCAATCACCCTTCTTCTTCTCATCGGAGACTTAAGATGTTTTCGTGCTTGTAATGATTTCTGTACATTTCTTTCTCGTACAGTTTTAAATACTTTCACGCTGCAGACGTGTTTCTGCATTAGTGCACGCCTCTATTTGATTGTGTCATGTCATTGTTCGGTACAATTTTTTCGGTCGTCTCGCTTATTCATCCGAACACCAAAAGAGCTTTTTTATGTTGTTGCTATTTTCGATTGCCGAACATTCGGTGCATCCCTATTCCTAGTACTTCTGTTATTTAAATGTTTTGAACACATAAATGATGATGTGTGGTTGAAAAGACTGTTTGTGTTGCTCTTTCTGGACCAGTAGCAGCATGAATACAGATTTGAATGTCTTTTGTCAGGAGAGATGAGGTCGAGGACTCAAATGCAGAGGAAATCAGGGTTTTAATAATAAAATGAAACAAAAGAACATAAACCACCCCGAAGGGGAAAAACAAGCAGGCAGACAGAAGACTGGAGCACAGTCAAACATTTAACTCACATGACATGGACACATGAAAGACAACGGATCAGCACAGGACTGCAGACACAAGGAGACTATATAGGGAGACAAACGAGGGTAACGAGGGAGACACAGCTGGAGCCACTGAAACAATGATTAAGTAACAAGATGGGAGGGAACAGACAATCGACATGGGAGCACATGGCACCAAACAAACAACAAGCCATGTGCTCAACACACAGAGACATCTGGTGGCCAGCCTGGGCACACCAGCAGGACCGTGACAGTCTTTAACATATCTGTTTCACAGCATCAGTGGAGCTTGAGCAGCGCGTGTTTTGTCACCGCCCATATAAGTTAATGACAGCGTTCACACCTGGGCAGCTACAAAACGTGCTTCACTGTGCTCCACTGACACTCACCATGTGAAACAGTCGCAATACACATAACTGAATCGTTGTCATTCCGGAAAAAGATCACGTGGGTGTTTGAATCAAGAGGTGTTTTTAATATTAATGGTGCAGCTCTAATGCAAACACTGCAAAATGTTTTGGGAGGATCTCGTCATGTTCTCGCGAGACCATTCGGATCTCGTCCCATCCCTACAAAGAGCATGGTATATTCTGCACCATGGAGTCTACCACCTCCACAAACCAGGAAAGATCTGCGTGGTTTTTGATTGTTCAGCACGCTTCCATGAAACCTTTTTGAATGATCACCTCTTGATTGGTCCAGATATGACCAACACGTTGGTTTGAGTGCTGTGTCGGTTTAGAAAGTGTCCAATATCCGTAATGTGTGACATTGAAATAATTTTTCATCAATTTCACGTTGTGAAGGAACCCCAAGACTATCTGAGATTTCTCTGGTGGGATGATGGCAATCTGAATTCCAAACCTTCAGTATACAGAATGAAAGTACACCTTTTTGGAGCAGCTTCATCCCCCGGCTGCTCCAACTTTGGACTCAAGTACATAGCATCGCAGGGTCATGGAAAGTTTAGCAAAGAGTCCATCAAGTTCATCCAGAGAAGCTTTTATGTGGATGACGGCTTAACAAGCGTGAAGTCATTTGCCGAAGCAGTAAATCATATGAAGGAGGCAAGAGCCTTGTGTAGAACAGGAAACCTTAGACTCCACAAGTTTATGTGCAATGATAAGGAAGTGATTTCCACAATACCACTTGAGGAATATGCTCAGACCAAAGATCTTGATATGGCCTTGGGAGAGCTTAACATCGAGCGAGCACTAGGAGTTCAGTAGTGCGTTGAAGCAGATGAATTCCAATTCAGAATTGTAGTCAATAAAAATCCACTCACAAGAAGAGGAGTTCTCTCAACGGTGGCCTCTGTCTATGATCCGCTAGGTTTTGTTGCACATTTTCTATTAGTCAGTAAACAGATTCTTCAGGAACTGAGTAAATAAAAGTAAACTGGGATGAATATCTCCCCAAGCATATTCTACCACAGCGGGAGTCATGGCTTGCCTCACTTGGCTTTCCTGAAAATTCCAAGAAGCTACCTTCCATCAGACTCTGACAAGGTTGTTTCTTATGAGCTTCATAACTTTGCTGATGCCAGTTTTAGTGGATACGGTGCATGTTCATATCTCAGAGCAGTGAGTGAAACAGGTCAAATCAGTTGCTCACTCCTCATTTGGAAGGCCAGAGTAGCCCCTACAAAGCTAATGACCATACCAAGGCTTGAATTATCGGCAGCAGTGACTTCAGTCCGAAATGGAGACGTTGTGAAAAGGGAGCTTTAAATTGAAAACTTGCAAGAGTATTACTGGACTGACTCTAGAGTAGTTCTTGGCTATGCGAACAACGATGCCAAGAGATTTCACACATTCGTAGCCAATCGAATTCAAAGCATAAGGTCTAGTACATGCCCTGAACAATGGCGACATGTTAATTGAGAAAACAACCCTGCCGACCACGCCTCAAGAGGGCTTAGTGCAGCTCAGCTGAAAGATTCAAACTGGCTGAAAGGGCCTGACATTCTGTGGCAGAGAGATTTTCCACATGAAGGGGAAACGGTGGGAGAAATAGAAATTACCGACTCTGAGCTTCGCAAGTCTCACGTTCACAATCAAGACGAAAGAAGTTAATTCAATGGTAAACCGCTTTACAAAAGTTTTGGACTGGTCCCGAGTAGTGAGGGCTGTTGCCAGGCTGAAGAGGTTTGTAAGAGATTTCAAAGGAGTTCAACCAAGAACAAATGAAGCAACCAGTCTTGAAGAGAGAAAGCAAGCAGAAATCATCACCATCAAGCTAGTTCAAGAAGAGGCCTTCGCAGAAGATTTTCAAAGGTTCAAACTCCAAAAGGATGACACCCTGAACAAGTGCAACAAGTTACGTCGCATCATAACATAAAGCATCCTGCGATACTTCCGAAGAAGTCTCATTTGTCAGCCTTAATCGTCAAACATCATCACGAGCCTGCGTACCACCAAGGAAGAGACATGACCATGAATGAGTTACGTGCAAATGGAATATGGATCTTAGGATGCGTAAGTGTGTAAAATGTAGAAGATACAGAAGAACTACAGAGGTTAAAAAAATGTCAGATCTGCCAGAAGAAAGAACTGAGGCATCCCCTCCCTTTACATACTGTGGCATAGATTGTCTAGGCCCTTTCATCGTACAGGAGGGAAAAAGAAAGGAACTAAAACTATATGGATAGCTGTTTACTTGCTTGTGCTCTAGAGCTGTGCACAAAGAGACACTAGACGACCTGACAACAGACGCTTTCATGAATACACTTCGAGTGTTTATAGCCATCAGAGGACCTGTACGCCAACTGAGATGTGATCAGGGAACAAACTTCATGGGCGCTAGAAGAGAGTTTTCGGAGTTGCTCAAGGGGATGGATCAAGAACGTCTTCAAGCAATCAGTTGCGAATTTGTAGTCAATGTCTCATCAGCGAGTCATATGGGTGGAGTTTGGGAACGCCAGATTCGAACAATCCGAAGTATCCTGACCACCATGCTCGACAACTCTGCAAGCAGACTTGACACCACGACACTTAGAACCTTCCTTTACGAGACAATGGCCATAATCAATAGCAGACCATTGAGTGTTGAATATCTACATGATCCTACCGGTCCAGAACCCCTCACTCCCAAATCACATACTAACCATGAAATTTTCAGTCATTCTGCCACCTCCAGGAAAGTTCAGCAATGAAGACCTCTATCTGTGCAAGAGGTGGAGAAGAGAGCAGTTCCTGGCAGATTAATTTTGGCAGAGATGGACACGTGAATATCTATTAAATCTCCAACAATGCAAGAAATGGCAAAGAACATCACGAAATTCACAAGTAAATGACATTCTGATACTACACAATGACGGTGCTCAAAGAAATGAATGGAAGCTTGCCAGGGTAGTGGAAATTTACCCTAGTGCCGACGGCATTGTGCGAAAGCTGAAGCTACTAGTCAGTGACACTACATTTGTTAAAGGAAAGCCTCACACTAGATCAGTTTACTTAGAAAGGCCTATCCACAAGGTAGTTACTTTAATCGAGGCCAATTATGTCAGACACATGAAACAGTTACACTCATGTACACCTGAAATTCGAGTAAATGAGTTACTGAGTTACTCGAGTAAATGAGTAAGTGCTGTTATGCAGATGTTCTGTATATTTGTTTAATAATTAATTACTTTGTAATTTATTCCAGAATTTCTTGTATTAAGTCATTTGAGGTTCAATTTCAAACATGTAAATGAGTTGTAATGTGATGTAAATTAATTTGTTGCAATTTAAAACATAAGGCGCAAAAATGCTTCACTTTAACGGAAATGACGTGCTTATTAGTCGCCCGATGGACTGATGATGAGCCGACGCATCACAAGGCTCTGCAAGGTTAAAATAAGTTTTAAAATCAGTGCTGTCGCAAGTTAAAGGACAGTAAAGAAGATTTTCATAAACTCTAAGAACTCTTTTCATGACAATCGGCCATCTAGGTATTTGTTTGTAACGAAAGTGTTCATAATAGCACTAAGCGCCATTTTGTATGGCACATGATGTATTTTGTACTGTTTTCACGTGTACAGTTCTCACAGCGTTATGGTGTCAAGACGTCAAATACGAGAAAGACATAAAGAGGAAGACCCTAAGAATAAAACACCATTCTAAAGAACCAACCTGTGTCTGTGTTGTTGTGGAGAGAGCTACAGTAGGCATACAGTAAACAAATTAAAATAAAGTAAATTCAGCGTTCTCTGCACATTTGGTCAAATTTCATTACAGTATACAGCATTGTTCCCTCTAAGCTACGCACACGCGGCCACGCACTTCTTCCGCCACAGCCGCACAGAGAGATAATGTGCCGCGCACACGCAAAAAAAATAGTTGGGAAGCCATTTGATTGAATTCTAGTAAAAACGAGAATTTTTTTTTGCAATGCTCAGGCAATCCACTATAGAGTTGATGTCGCTATAGATTTAGAACCGGTGAATGCGGTTAACAGGATTCATAAAAAGACTGAAAGAGAATGATGTGCGCCTAACGAGTCGCTGTAGAAACCGAATACTTCAATGGTTGCAGTGACGTGAAAAAAAAGGTCCTCATGTATTAAAGAAGAGTGGCTTGATTAAGTGCTGGAAATAGCGGAGGATGGGCACAGAACGGTAACAAAACTCTATAACTCTAACGGTAACAAAAAATATATTTAGATACCGTCACACACCGGTGTATTGTGCTACGGTGACGCATTTCTGCCACAGACATAATATTTTTTTCCGCTCAATTATGTCGTTATAAGGAGATCTTTTCTCGTTAAAACAAATATTTTCTCGTTATAACGACATATTTTTCTCATAATAACGACATATGTCATAAAAACGATACGTTTTCCGTTATTTTTGAATAATTGACTGGGCTTGGAATATTTATTTATTGGAAAGACAGCAGACAGGAGAGTGAGGGAATAATGGAAAGAGATTTAATGTCAACACCGCCCTTGTGCATTTTCGTTGAGAATGAAAATTGGGTTGACATCAGTATTTGATGTCAATTTCTCGTTGACTTAACATTGAATTTTTGTCACCTGGCCTTGCAACTGAATTTAACCAAATATCAACATCTTATGATGTTGTGTGCCTACTGGGAATGTTTGGGATACCCCGATCAAAACTTCGTAGACTATTGTAGACTATTGATGTTGAATATTGATGTTGTATAATCTTTCAAATCCTTTCAAATTACAGTGAAAACCAAAAACATTTGTGGGTTAAAATAACTTTTGTGTGTTCAAAAAGTAAAAAAAGTAAAAAACGTATATACTTCACTGTCCAATGGAGCAAACCAATCCTGTGATGTCACATGCTATGGTATTGCAAAATGGTGGCACCCTTGCTCCAAAAGCTATAACAAAATGTCCTTTTTGTTTAAAATGGTTACATTAATCGTATTTGTTAAATATTTTAATTCAAGTGGAAATCAGTTTACTAAATAATGTAAAATTGACTGACTACTTCACTTCTACTTTAAATGTCACCTAATGAGGAAATATACAAGGATTTGGGACAAAGTTTGCGCAATTGCTTTTTTCCTGGTTAAAATGAATAGCCACGAGCTTTCAGAGCGTAATGAGAAGAATAAGTACTATAGAAAAGTGAATACAAGAAATCTTGATGCTCAATATTTCATCTGTAGTAACAGAAGTCAAGACTTTCCATTACAAGAGCCAGTCATATTTTTGATGAAGGCATTACCTGTTTTTTTTTTCCTTACAGTATTTCCTATAAAGAAAATAGCATTTTAAAAGTGTTTCACACTGACTTAATTTATAAATACAGCTAAAAAACAACATATACAGAAAGAGAGAGGAAGCGAAAACTACAGTCTAGACTGAATTGCATTGGGCATTGGGCGTCATCTCACTAATAACTTATTAATAACTTTCTAATACTTACTAACATCTCGCTACTAACTTAATAACACACACACACACACACACACACACACACACACACACACACACACACACACACACACACACACACAATATAATATCTTTGTCAGTCTGTCTGTCTGTTTGTCTGTCTAGCTATCTAATTATTGGTGGCATGGCTCCGCCTCCTGCCATCCCATCTAGAGACTCTTTTTTATTCATTTGCATACTATGGGAGTAGTATATTTTACACAGTATAGATTAATTACTCAAGTATGAATGTGTGTGCATAAGTGATTTATTTAACTCACATCAAGCACATTCCTTTCATTTACTTGGCCTCAGCCTGCCCGCCCTGATGTCTTATTGCACAGCTCTGCCTGAAAACATCTTCACATTCTTTACTTGCTAATGGCTCAGACAGTCAGAACAGTAGTGTCTATGTGTATGAGAGTGAGAGAGACTGCGACGTCTGCACTTCTGTCTCGCCTCTTTAATGCATTCCACTTTCACTCAGCTATCTCGCCCACACACTCGGCATGTGACTGCCAGTGACAGGAAATCAAGGATGTCAAATCCTGCTCTGTGCTATGCAGCGCCACTCTCTCTCCAAGAAGGCCTTCTCAAAAGCCTGCCGCACATTACCATGTTGTCCGACCCTAGCAGTTTTGCCTTTATATCTATTAGAATTCCTGAATAAGTCAAGATGCAGGACTAATTTTCCCTAGCTTTCAATTTTTGCACCGATTCCTTGCTTGCATATCTTTGTAACCTTAAAGGGCAATCATGTTTTTTTTACAGTTCCCTAAAGTATTTAGTGCTGATATTTTTGGGTTGTAGTTCTGTAGAGCTGAGACTTTTGGACAGTTTACAGTGCCACATTATGATCTCAAATGATGTTATTGTTGTTTGCTCTGTTACGTTTTCCCTTCAGGGACACAGAGAGGAGAAAACTAGAAGACTGGTCAGCTTGACAGCATGAAGACTGGTTGGCTTTCCTCGTCACGCACTCGATCCAAACCACTTTGCTACAGCTAGAAAAAAACATTTAGAAAACAGATATTGATCCGAAATTCTAAACGAATGTGCTGCTGTTGAAGCCATTGTTTAGAATGACTTTATATGCCAAGTATAACCTAGTTAGAAACTACATAACTTGGCAGGAAATCTGTTTGTGCCAATAACGTTAATTAAGCAAAATATATATGACATTACTTTTATACAGCAGCTCACAAAATGTTAAAATTAAGTATGCTTGTCTATTTTTACACCGTAGTCGCAGCAAGCGTTTCTGAATGAACGCTTTGCATTTTTGAATGAATCTGTTGAATGAATGACTCCGTGAGTTACTCCTAAAGACAGTCACTTGTTTCATTCCTCAGTGAATTATTATAAAACAAGTAATTGTGTACTGCATTTTACCTTTTACTTTTTATTAAATGTCAGTAATTTAAAGGATTAGTTCATCCAAAAATGAAAATTCTGTCATTAATTACTCACCCTCATGTCGTTCCAAACCTGTAAGAATGCAAATAAAAATATTTTTTATGAAATCCGAGAGCTCTCTGACCCTCTATAGGCAACAAGGGTCCTACCACAGTCCCAGAAATGTAGGACATTGAGTGCATGTCACATGCAGTGGTTCACTGGATGAGTGGTTCAAACTGAATTTTATGAAGCTGACTACGAGAATACTTCTTGTGCTCCAAAAAACAAAAATACTTTTATTCAATGATTTCATCTCTCCCATGATAGTACTCTGCCATTATCATTATGGAGGGTCAAAGAGCTCTCGAATTTCATAAAAAATGTCTTAATTTGTGTTCTGAAGCTGAACGAATGTTTTACGGATTTAGAAAGACATGAGGGCTAACCACTGTGTCAATACCCCCCCAAACGTTAAAACATTTCTTGAATAATAGCAGTGGCGTATAGCGTCTGGGCATGCAGGGTATGCAGATTGGGGGCCTGCCGAGCCGAGGGGTAACTTTTAATTGAAAGGGAACGAATATAGAGCCTTGCATGGGCCCAGCCCTTGTCCGACTGCTTATAAGAAATCAAATCTCCACCCGAGTCCGACGCGAGCCCGTGTCTTTTCTCTCTCTCTCTCTCTTCCCCTTTACACTATACAATGGCGTTTTATTGCCTCATTCAAAATAAAAAAGATTACAAGATAAAATTTTCGAGAATAGAGTCTTGAAATGTTTCAACAATAAAGATTAAAGTTATAGCCAAATATTTTGAGAGTATTAGCCTTTTGCGCATGCAAATGGCCCAGATTGGGAGTACCGGGAGATATTCCAAAGTCTCAGATTTCAAAATCTGTCAGTTTTATAGCAAAATACAAACAGTGTAGGCTATATTGCAATAACATGTTTGTCTTGATCTAATGTGGTGTGACAGCTAACTGTATTAGCTTCAGTTTAAGTGGCATGTGGGTCAATCGTCTTTCCGATTACAATAACGAACCAGACATTATTTTCATTATAAATTAGGCTAAACTGTTTTTTTTCATGCCTTCTGATGTTCCTTCACTTTTATATCTTGCTATAAACTTGAAATATAGAGGGAAAACACATTTATAATTTGTATTTCGTTATAAAACTGACAGAATTTGAAAGCTGAGTTGCGTTATATTAAAAGCAATAAAGCACAAATTTTTTGCGATTACTGTTGGCTGGTGCGCTACAAATAATGAATGGAAGACGTTAAATATTATGTCCAATAATTTACTGTATTATACCATGAATAAAACAGTTTGTGAATAGTCACTTAACGTATACAGCCTACCTCAGAAAAGACAACAATAAATATAATGTTAACAAATTTGAGTTCACTTCAACCTTTTTATTGCTGTTTAATTAAATAGGCTACATGTGAGGAATGAAAGTTTGGACGCCACAGACGTTTTTGCAGAGGTGGTGGAATTTTCACAAGCACACTGTCCCCGTGAGTATGACACATGGTATGATTTCTGCTAATAATCCCACATATATTTGAAGTGTTTTGAAAACGCCCTAGTATTACACAGCTGCTGTTGCAGCCATTCAAAAAGTTCAGTTTTGTTTTTTAATGGTAAAGTGCTTATATTTCGTTTCGTTTCTAAATTAAGTTAATTTAAAGAAGCATGATTTGAAAATGTTTTGTTTGTTAAATTCAAGTTTTTATTTTTTTAATACCAAGCGGCCAGCACCAGACAGTGAGTTGAGCATATGTTTGATCAGTTTAGCCTTCTCAAATAAACACGATTTGAGACAGAAGAAAATTATGCATTTTACAATATAAATAAAAAAAAATAAGATAAATGTGTGATAAATATCCAATTATTTGTGCTAAAAGTGGAAGCTGAAGCTTGCTTTGGGGGACACGGAGGCGCTAGCGAGATCACTTCCATTTTTTTCTTAATAAGAATGGAAAATTAAAATACGCCGGAATTGTTCCTCATAAAGGTAAGAGTAGGCCTATACATAATTCGAAGCTGCAAATAGTTTTATTTGTGTGCACTCACAATATCAACAAAATGTTTTGTAAAATAAAGAAAACAAACAGGGGTGCGTTTCCCGAACAAAGATGTAACTCGCTGATTAACCACCATACCATGCATTGTTTTGGAAACGAAGAAGCTAGTCCAGCCCGATCTCACGGCAATTCGTACATATTTTACAAGGTTGCTAATTCGTACAACCTCACTTGTACAAATTCATACGATTTTTTACTAAATCGTACGTATTTTACGAGTTGCCAATTCGTATGAATTCGTACGAATGACCTACACCAAGCCAACACTAAACCAACCCGTAACAGGGGTTTAGAGAAATCGTACTAAATCGTACGAGTGAGGTCGTACGAATTCGTACGAATTAGCCACCTCGTAAAATATGTAGCCAACGAATTGCCATCAACTGTTTCCCGAACATGATCACATCTCTGTCGTTTGAACCACATTAGTTCAACAACATTGTCAATGACGTCACAGGCATATGGTGGAGGAATAACTTATGCTATTTAACGTTCGTTTGAACTATGGTTTCGGGAAACACAGAATCCTTGACCTATGCTGGTAACGACGGAACTTGCGACCATAGTTGGCTAACGATGCTTTTGGGAAACGCACCCCAGGATGGTCTTGATCTTGAGCAGGAACACTTCACAAAAACTGAACTGAAACTCAGCAAATTGCCTCACTGACATGATAAATATATTTATAGAATGCTACAAATTACTACTTTACAGGAAAGTAATTCAAATAAAAAACTTTCATTAGCATATGTAATCCGTAAAGATCTATTTCTCGCTAAGGCGCGTCTAGTGAGGAGATATGGCGAGTCAGGATCCTCAACTTCATACTATTTTATTTGTATGTATGTATGTATGCATGTTTTTGGGCCACTGTGCCAAGATTCAGCAGCATTAATGGCTGCCCACTGCTCCGGGAGTGTGTTCACAGTGTGTGTGTTCACTGCTGTGTGTTTGCACTTTGGAGTGGTTAAATGCAGAGCACACATTCCGAGTATGGGTCACCATACTTGGTCGTATGTCATGTCACTTTGTCACTTCACGATTAGCATCTGTGAATGGTAAACCCTGCCTACTTTGATTTGATTGGCCATCTCAGTCATTTTGGCATGGACTAGCATTGTTAGACCGATTAGGCTTTGATCTGAAGTGCAGTGGTCAGTTAAGTTAATTCTCACACTTTAATAGTATTAATAGCTCCTAACAGGCTTGTGTGATTATGAGAAGTTATTACATCAAAATGTACATCAGCATACAGCATCCCTATTGCTCATGTGCCAGCGATTATCACTCTGCGTGCCACTGTTGGCATGCGTGCTGTAGGTTGTCGACCCCTGTTGTAAATACTGGAGATACAACAGGTCATGTCTTCATGAGGTAACTGAGATTTGAGAACTCCAGCTGCTGTAAATTATTTTGTCAGTTCAAATAATTTTGCTCTGCTGTGGTAAACACAACGCAAATACCCACCTGACCTCCCACATGAATTAAAGGGATAGTTCACCCAAAAATTGACCCATTTACTCACCCTCAAGTAGTTCCAAACCTGTATTACATTTACATTTATGCATTTAGCAGACGCTTTTATCCAAAGCGACTTACAGTGCATTCAGGCTATAAATTTTTTATCAATATATGTGTAATGTATGTGTTCCCTGGGAATTGAACCCACAACATTTTGCACTGCTAACGCAATGCTCTACCACTGAGCCACATGAATGTCTAAATGTCTGAGTGAATGTCTTTATTCAGCTGAACACAAAATAAGTTATTCTAAAGAATGTGGGAAAAAGCTCAGTTCTGGGGTACTATTGACTTCCATAATATTTTTTCCTATACTATGGAAGTCAATGGTGCACCAAAACAGGCTGGTTACACACTTACTTCAAAATATCTTCCTTTGTGTTCGGCAGAACAAAACAAATTAATACAGGTTTGGAACTACTTGAGGGTGAGTAAATGATGACAGAATTTTCATTTTTGGGTGAACTATCCCTTTACCACAACTCACGTGTTGTTCTCCGCCCCTCACAGTCTGAGTGGATTAAGAGATGATGAACATGCTCAGAGGGAAGCCAGGGAAAGTTTGCACTTAAGTGATGTAATCTAAAGAGATGGTTTTCCAAATATGCAGCATGCTATACAGACACATGTGTTAGCTGCCAGATAGAACGAGCCAGAGGTATTTTGGCTCAGGTAGTTAACTCTGTCACCAAATTATTCAAAAAGACAAGCCAGATGGGATTTATTCAACTGCACGAGCACACATTACTTCACCAAAAGGTTAAATGTTACAGTCTGCGGTTAACACAACCGTGATTCATGTAAATATGATAGATCTCTAAACATGTGGTTCTATTAAGAAGTGGGAAAAAAAGAGCTCTTAAACCTTATTCAAGCAAATCATTCAAGTCTCATGTGTCTGAAAGCACGATGATTGGAGAAAAACTGATACTGCACAATCCATAATGAAAGTAGTCACTGTATAATGATTTATATGCAAATTGAAATCAAAGTACTGCTAGCGGCACCTTCAAAGACCAAATCAAAGTCTTTTAGATAAAACGATCCTTTATTTCTTTTTATGGCATACATAAAGGACGGAACAATGAAGGACTATAT
The DNA here is from genome assembly GCA_027564155.1 of Gymnocypris eckloni scoliostomus. Lineage (NCBI taxonomy): Eukaryota > Metazoa > Chordata > Actinopteri > Cypriniformes > Cyprinidae > Gymnocypris > Gymnocypris eckloni. The sequence goes on along the minus strand of CM050427.1, from coordinate 23,941,363 downwards.
GAATTTATAACTACAATATTTATACAGAGCGGTTACTTGACATGTTGCACAATATGGGTAGTGACAAAGCGATAACGCTAAGTTAGTGAGAATATGATGTGAACCACAGATTCCACTGGAATGTCATTGCTGACAAAGCAAGCAAAAGGTGTTGCTAAGCGACAACATCGGATATCTTGCACTCATCTCACACAAAGAAAATGACACCAACACACTTCCTTCACTGTGTTGGTTGTTTCTAAGTAAATATTTGAAGTAGCACTCTGCAAAACTAATGTAACAAGTGACATACAAATGCCTACTGTAAAATGCAATAGATAAAAATATTCACCTTAAAATAAACAGGTGTACTGATTTGAAATATGACCACAAATATAACTAAAGTTATTACCGCTGGGTACTGGTATACACTAATTTCATTTGTTTCTGCTTCACAACTTCTCAGTTGTATATGAAAGAAATGATCTCTCAGCAAGTAGAACCTTCTAACTTTGTGGCGACATTACAAAAATACTAATTTTACAAATTAGCAACAAGGCTTAAACTATGCTGTTCAATTGCAATTATATAACAAGTGAGTTCATGAGTCCATTTAAATGAATCATTAAAATACCCGACCAAAGAGTCATTTGTTCAGGAATAAGATTCATTCAGCTACAGTTTACGCTTTTATATCACTAAAAAGAACCAGTTCTCCAGAGGTATTATTTATTTATATACTACGTATTTATCACATGCAGCCATTATAACAAAATACATGTTTTGCCATTATTTCTTAAAATTATTATTATTATTTAAATATTTTTCAATTATGGCTGCTTATGCAAAGTGGCACATGAAAAGTCTTGGGATTTAAAGAACAGATGTCAAGATTGTTAGAATAAAACTCATGATTAATCAAAATATATATTTTTAAGTCAACCCTACTTATTATACAGGTAAAATTCAGTAATAATAATATTGACTAATATGCACTTCTCTGTACGCAATAGTTTGAGAGTCACCCTAACTGACCCCCAGTTGACCCCCACTCTCACAGTATTTCACACATTCAGTGATGTACAGTACACTGAATTTCTCCAAACATGCCCTGGTTTTGGAACAGTGCTTCATTTTCACATGAATGTGAGGAGCAGCTGTCAGTTTATAAAGTAAAAGGGGCAGCTCTGTGTGAGCTCGGAGCCGAATAAACAGTAGACAGCTGGCCTGGGACAATAGCACCTCAGTTAATTATTAATGCTGTTAATGAACAAATCAAGAAAGCTCTTGATACTTTCCAGAACTCTTTACTCACAGCCAGCGATGTGCTGACCCTTAAAGGCCCCTCGTCACGGGTCTGTGGTAGAAGTGCTTGAGGAAGGAGAGGCAAACAATTTCAGTCACTTTGTGTCAGAACAGTACCACTGAAAAACAGCAGATACGTGAGTCAGCATGGTATGGACTGGGCTGGCTGTGTTTTTTTATGTTTAAACAGTACTAATGCAACATTGATACTGTGTTTAGCCTCAAATGCTGATGTAATCATCACAATATAAGCAATTTCCTGTGCTGAGAGAGAGCTTCTGCTAAGAACATAAATTCAGATCGGCTACAAAACACAGCGTTAGCATTGATTCTCCACTGTGACAGTAAAAGCTTTGAGATCTATGGGATATTCTTATGATGTTTATTCCGCTTGTGCGCAGTCCCCTCACAAATCACTGATAAATGGCTATTCATGTAAGTGATAACAGATGTGAGGGTCTCATTGAGAGCCAGTGAAAGTGTGTTCTGTATGATGTGTAAAAGCCCTGTGTGTTCGACCCTCCATTAGCAGAGGTGGCAGGTGTTCCTCCGTTCTCCAAAAAAGCAAGATTTTATGTTCCTCCTCGAGTTAGTTACTTGGTTTCCATGGAAATGCTTAACAGAAAGAGTCTTGTCTTAAGGGGCCTGTGTCGGGGAAGGCTTTACTAGCTGCCTGAAATGGACTTTAGTGAAGAGGGGGAGAAAGTAGGGGAAAAAAGATGAAGAATAAACCCAACATGAATAAACAACGGAGCATTGTCTCTGTGCCTGATGCTGACATTGAATGGAGATGTTTAGAGCAGATGTTTCAAATGAGAGAGTGCTGGGCTTACATAGCACATGACAATGAATTGTCTTAAAATAGCCTCTTTATAAGCAACAGTTTATTTATAATGCACACTTAACAAAAATAGAACAGCCTTACAATTGTGTATCTATACCGAGAATGGCAAGACTCCGTGAGACTTAAAAAGGAAACATCAGGAAGAATCTAGATACCTGTTTTCAAATATGTTAAAGTGGTCATAAACTGAGAAACCAAAATTCCCTTGATCTTTTGATATCACTGTACTATAAAAACATCCTGTATGTTTCAGAAAAAGTGTATCATTACTCTAAAAACAGCTTATATTGAAGGCAGTCTTCCACAATGACAGCTTTTGGAATGTTCTACTCTATGATGTAATAGTGTGGATAAGCACCGCCTCCGCAGAAGAAGATCAACGCCTGCTTCTACATCACTGCCTGTTTAGCCCCGCCCACTCAGCCATGCATGTAGTGTTTATGGGAGAGGCAAACATGCAGGATACGCTTTATTTTTAATGAAGATCCAGACCACGTCAGTAATGAAAACAGTTGAAAAATCCAGCATATGCTGGATAGGTTTTGAAGAATGGCTGCTGGTTTAAGCTGGTCCTTAGATGGTCATGAGCTGGTTTAAGCTGGCCATGCGCTGGTCATGTGCTGGTCACGTGCTGGTCCTGTGCTGGTCCTGAGCAGGAACTAGTTACTTAGGACCAGCACATGACCAGTTAAGAACCAACTTAAACCGGCAGCCATGCTTCAAAACATACCTAACCAGCATATGCTAGTTTTTTCAACAGGGTTACTGACTGAACTTGGTCCTTTGTTCACTCAATTTTACTACAGATTCATTTACAAACAAGGCACAATTTGACTCGGGATTTTCAAAAAGATTGAAACTAAAAGGCAATGCTGTGCCGGCTATATTGTATCTGACAGTAATGTTGCACCACACAAGTGTGAGTGACTGTTTTTATTACATGCATGGTCACTATTGCTTTGTCTCTTCTTAAAGATCGCTTGATATGTATTTAGTTATTCATGCGTTTTTGATCTAAAGCACAGCAGCGTCCATCTATGAGGAATATACGCTGTCAAACATACACAACTCTTAGCCAATCATAGCAGTGGGCGTTTACTTTTGAGTCTACAATCTGCCATGCCTATTCAAACAGTGTTCTGATAAAGGGGGTTAAAACAGTACAGAAAAATTATGATGATTTTTTATCAAAAAATCTTGCTAACATTTTAAGTGGACCTCAAATAACAGTACTGTACACACACAAAAAAGGCAGTTCATGACCCCTTTAAATTAGTATCGGCTCTAGTTGTATGGGTTGAACTAGTTAAGTTAGAATGAGGTGACATGCAAGAAATGAATAGTTTTATTTAGCAGGTACACATTAAATTGATACAAAATTGTCTACTGTTACAAAATATTCTTATGTCAAATAAATGTTGCTTTTTTATCTTTCTTTCAGAATCCTTAAAAAAACTGGTTTCCACAAAAATATTTTTTCAACATAGATTTTATTTTCTTCTGAGCACCAGATCGGCATATTAGAATGATTCTAAAAGATCATGTGACACTGAGGACTGGAGTAATGGCTGCCTTAAATTCAGCTTTGCCATTACAGTAATACATTACATTTAAAAGAGAAAAAACAGTTATTTTAAAATGTAATAATATTTCACAATATTACTATTTTACTGTATTTTTAATCAAATAAATGCAGCCTTCATTCATGAAGAGAATTCATACAAAAACATATAACATCTTACAGACCCCACATTTTGAACGGTAGCCTATTAACAACCTAAGTGGGTGAACAATAGCCACATCTTAGATTATTTAGACTGTGAATGAGGTTCCCACTATAAATCTGAGTAGTTCACTTCTAAAGTTAAATGCTGGTTGATACAATTTAAGTGCTTTATAGCAATAGTTCACCCAAAAACAACAATCTTGTCCAACAAAAAAAAACCGACAGGAGAGTAGATTAACTTTGGTGGACTTAAACTAGAAAAATATTGTGTATTGACATCTTTCTGTGGTTGAAATAAAATATGTTCTGATATTCATTCATGTTTATTTCATGCTTTAAGTAAATATGAAAAGACATTTGGTTCAAGTGTCGCTTAAACTGAGGCACTAAACCGATCTGTCACAACACTTTAAAGAGCCACAAAACATCCTATATCTTTTTTAAAATTTCTTTAAATGTCTTTCTAAAACGTCAAAAAGTCTTTCTAAAATATATTACTGTCATTGATTAGAGAGTAATGATTTTCGATATGTAATCTCCTTCATCCATATGTAAACCAAACATACGGTTGTTTTATCATTAACAAACCACACAGACACTGCGTTTGGGGTGTGGTTAGCAGTTATCAGTGAATCGACCAAGAGTAACATGAGGACTGTTGGGATCACTTTCACAAATGTTGCCTCCATGTGTGGCTGAATCTGATTTGAGAAAGCCGATCTGAGAGGCTGCTGTCGGGCCGACTGGTGTCTGTTAGAAGTGTATGGGGTGGAAAGGTAATCTGGTTGAATGTCACCTGTTCTCCACTGGAGAGAGTCTCTCTTACATAGACAGAATGATCCCCATCTGCCACTCAAGCTTCTCAAATAACTGCAGATATTGTCATTTAAAAAGCACTAATAGTGTATGATTCGAGCCTTTCATCTAGACTATACAGCTTACACTCTGCTCAACCAGCAGCCATTGTAATAAGCAAAGCATATGCAAAAAGACACATAAGACGGTTGTACTTGTTCAAGAAATGAAGTTTTATAGATTCTAATCTTTTTTATCTAATTAGAACCTCAAAACTGTAACACTAGTGAAGCACATTTGCATCTCTTGATGTTATTATACAATCGTGTGTGGCAATATAAAAAATATATTAAAAAGTCACTGAAAAATACAGTTATTTTGAAGAAGCAAAAAAAACCCTGGAAATTCTCACAACATTTACATATTTAGGTGTTTTTTGCTGACTAAATTATGTATATATATTTTTTTTGTTTTTTTTTGAAGCATGTGTTTGTTTTCATAAACCATTAAAGCTTTTACTGGGAGACAGTTCAAATTCCTTGGTAAGTGTTAATTATCTCAACCACAAAATTCCTTTTCATCCTTACATAAAAAAACAGCACACACCACCATGCTGCATAAATCTCTCAGAGCATTTCATTTGCTCATTTGTTATCTCTGTATCATCGTCCCCAAGAAGGATGTGATGTTTTATATTTAGATAATATTGCTGCTTTCTGGTTTTAGATATACATTCAGTGACTCGTTTGAGTCTTGTTTTATGACATCTGTCTCGCAGACTTTACCCAAAATGTGTGACTGTTTCTCCTTTTTCAAAATAACTGCTGTGGCATGGCTCAAAGGACAGTGAGCATACCACACACAAACCAATTTACTTGTTTTGTTTTTCACTGCCTAATAAGCATGTGTATGCATGGTAATGTATTCAATCTGGGAAATGGCTATCAGAGCTCATTTAAAATGAACAATCATGATGCATAAATGTACAGGGAAGCTTTTGCAGTTGTTGGTTTAGAGCCCATTGTGTGTAATGTGTGTTCTTTGTGATGCAAAAAGTAGAATTTTAAGTTGACAAGAGGGGCTTACAAGGGGAAACTGTATTGGCAGACAAACCTACTTCAAACTCATCATCTGCCCCCATGCCGAACCGCTCTCACTCAAACCAACGAGTGTTCAGTTTCTCTGAATACTGAAGATGAGCAGATTCACCTCACCAAACTACAAAGCCCCCCACCCCCCATCATTTACCCAACAATACAATTCATTTAGGAAGATACACCCATATTCTTTGCCTGTTATCAACACTTTTCATTTTACGTGCAACAGAGACAGCTAAGAGCTACATTTATTGGCAATATTTTATTAACACAGTAACAAGACAAATATATTTATAGACTCCATCACACACGTGTATATAATTTATTGCTAGGCGGTCTCCGTGCAAGACATTATACAGCAGTGCAGTATTGATCAGCAAAGGCAACATGGATCCTGTGACATTGAACATGAGACCAATTATGACAATAATTGCAAAAATAAACGCATGTCCTGATTTTGCTGAGTTATACGTGTTCCTGGGTCAACATATATTCTTGACCCTGGAACAACCTTTTAATCCAAAAATGTAATCTTGACCATTTCCCTACACCTAAACCTAACATTACCCATGTTTAATCCCTAAAATCAGAGGAAATTATAGATGAATGACACTGATGTACAAGCAACAAACACTGATTGTAAGCCTAAACTTCACAAAAATTATAAACTTGTTCTTAAAATCTGATCGGTTAATAACAATATTGTTCCAGGGTTAACAAAGATGTTGATCCAGGAACATTTTGCACTTGGTAAAATCCAGTTCTGCAAAACAAACATAAAATCCCATAAAATAATTTAAAATCATATTGATTCCCCCCTCCCCCCAAAAAAGCCAAACCTTCTTGAACAATAATACAAATAAGAATATAGGCTACTAATAACCTAATGCAGTTGTTCAAATAGGTCACATGATTAATTATAATTCATCATAAGTATAGCCAATCTGGCCAGATATTGTACAACACTACAATACTATCATGGTAACACATATTAAATGATACATATAAATTATATTAACTAAACAAATACAAATAAACTATTGTCCATAAAAACAACACAGAAAAGGAATGTAAAAATTATGCAATAAAACCTTTCACTAACGAATGAAACCACTTTCACTATATACACAGTAAAAATGAAAATACTTTTAACAGGACATTGCATGTATTTTGAGGTAAAATATTGTCAAAATTATGTTTTTTGTTTGTTTTAAAATGGTTGATTGTATCATATAGGTTAATCCTACTTTTTTTACTTCTAAAACAAATCAATTTTACAGTAAAAGTTCATGCAATGTCCTGTTAAATTATTATTATTGTTTTTACTGTAGTATCTTTTTGCTTTTTTATTGTTTTTATAGCATTTTTACATTCCTTTTCTGTTAACATGATTTAACATATAATAATATAATCCAATAAGTCCACAAGGGCAGTTATTGATAATACATTATATGCATATATATTTTTATATTGTCATATATATTAGAAGAGCAATCTGTTGCCTCACTAATCAGGATTTTTAGATCCACATACTTTCCATTAGATGGGCTGATGATGCATCCAATAACCTTTCCGCGTCCCGGCTCTTTCCCCCGCGGTGACACCGAGACAAAAACAAAAAAAGCAGTCTGAATGGTGAAGAAGCGAGCAGGCAGGGAGAAAGCAAGAGGAGGCGGTTAGTCTTTGTAGTCGGGGAGGAATGCGGAAACGCTCCTGCTCTGTGTCAAACTGCTCTGAAGGGGGTCAAGGCACATTCAGCCAGCGTGGGAAAGCGAGGAGCAGACCGAGCACACACACACACGCTGCATATTCCTGCATAGATGGGAAAAGCATAAAGGGGGAAGGACGGCCATAGCAGATCGATGAAAATCAGTCCCTTTTTTATCCACCCCGCTTTCTTGAGGGGACTAATCAGACGACATTTCACTTGATTTGCTGTTGCAGCAGTGTGTACTGCTGGGAGATGGGGCTTAGCGCGTGCACCATCCGACTACCTGTGTGGCCCGTCGCGAGGACACTGCACGAGCTGTGATGCGTGTGGAGACGCTGGGAAACTTTAAAGTTTATGAATGACGCAACTCTCCAGGCGGAATATAACAAACGGGGTAACTATACTCTGCAAACTCCCATTCACTTTCGTTACTTCAACATTCAGTGCGCGTGTTTGTGCATATGGAGATTTGCATGCACATTAGATGGATTTTTAAGCACACGTTCATGTTGTTGGAAACAAATATAGGCGCTTTAGTGCCAGCGTTTATTAATACGCACAGCTAAACAATGAGGAACCACGTGCTCAGGGCTGTGTGGCAAAAAGAAGAGCAGGGACAATCATGTCATTAGAAAACTCCGTCCGTTTAATTTTATTGACAATATGCGTATGGGTTAGATTCAAAGCTTGAGTCTGTTACAGTCGTTTACTGTACGGAAGCGAGTTACATTAGGTATACCTGTGTCGACTCAGGTTAGCAAGTAGCCTAATTATGGATCAGTGACGTGAGGTTATTAAAAAACAATTAAATATGCAATTCATACAAAATAATTTGAATATAAATTTTCTAGACCTTTTCTGTTTGTTCAACTTCTGAATTAAACGCTACTATTGTTACTTTTATTTAGGCTACATTTATTATTTAAAATATGTTTTACCCTGAATAAAACGCGTATAGTTCTATATTTCAGTGGGTGTGTACAAATATCTGGGTGGTGTAACTGCCGAAATTGTTTAAAAAGGTTTTTGTTTAATAATTCATATTATTTTTAAACAATGTATAATTGTTTAAAGTATGTCTATACATATATAGTAGGTCTATACACTATAAAGTCTGTCAGGGTGATTTAACTAGAACGCAAGAAACCATTTTGTTGTCATGTGACAAGAAAACTATTAAATATTGAGGTCCCGTGTAGACTCTTGTAATTCAGTCAAGGCCATTCTTTATATATATATATATATATATGTATCATATATAAATATACGATAATGGCTTAAAAAAACGAATAACACGCCCCCCCCAAGTCAAATCAAGTAACCCAAATACATTTTTCCAAATTTGACAAAAAATTATAATATTTGTTTAAAAGAAACAATAACCTTGGAAAGTGTTAAAGCAATTTGTGAAAATTATGATCAAGTTATGTGTTCAACCACGTGTTCAAACTGTAAAGTATATTTTTGCAGATAGTTATGCCACTTGACACGTTTAGTCATTGGCTCGAGATGCTGTGAACACAGGCTGAAAAAAACCCGTATCTTTTAACTAGACTTTTGAAAGATTTCTTCTTTATATCATTCAGGGCATCATCATTTGTCATTCACCTATACCTTCTTCCTCTGGACTCCAGATGTTGATATTTAACGGACTTCCCTTTATATTTGGCTGTAAAGGCGGCTGAGCTATAGCTTAGTGTATGTTGTGTTTATGGTTTAAGCTCCATGTCTGTTATCTTAAGTGCGTAGATAAGATTTGATTGAACTCTTATCACAGTTGTGTTTACCTCTGCCTCCTTTTGTGCTCGCGCTCTACAGGCAGTGCACGTGCCAGCGCCGCTCTCCCAATAATGCCTTTGTGAAATATCCGCGCGCTCGTCACGTTTCGGGATTCCCCGCAGTACCTCGCCGTGAGAAAAAAAATGGACAAAGAGAGCTCGACCCAACAATATGAGCCGGTGGCTGAGATCGGCGAAGGTGCATATGGAAAGGTGTACAAAGCACGGGATTTGAAGAACGGGGGCCGCTTTGTAGCCCTAAAAAGAGTTCGGGTGCAGACCGAGGAAGAAGGAATGCCGCTGTCAACCATCCGCGAGGTGGCGGTGCTGAGGCAGTTGGAGTCCTTTGAGCATCCCAATGTGGTCAGGTAAAAAAAGTGGGGGGAATGTTTGTACTGTTGATGAGGGATTTATGATAACTGTTTTAATTTGTTTATAGATGGTAACTTAACATACTTCCTTATGTTGTATGTATTTCCTGCAAGGGTGTAGGTTTGTTTGAAAGTCAGACATCTTACAATGATATAGCTTTGATATTATAATGTTTTAAACAAGATTAAAGGAGTGAGGAAGAAGACCTTGCACATTCAGAATGTTTCTGTTAAGAAAAGCCTGGTGCTACAATGAAAATAACTTTATTCCTCATATTAAAAGTTTCATTTCCTGCACCTTTCTGTGGCCCACAATATTAAATATGACTGCTGCTGACATCCTTTTCCTGATTTCAGAGGATATTATACTCTAAATACTGTCCTTACCAATTGTTACAAAACTTTTAGGTAGGTTGTGTTACATTAAGTACTTTTGGTCCCTCTATCCAGAAGAGAATCTGGTAATCTGCAATATAGGAGTTCAGCTGTCACATGTTCCTATCTGTAAAACTCAATGATCTGCAGTGTGTAGGCATCCTAAATTGCTTGGGGAAAAGTGCCCAAAACTTGCTTCAGACTTATATCACGCCTATGGTTTCCTGTCAAATCATTTTGCACTCATCGACCCTTGATTAAGGGAGATCCCCTAAGAACTTAGAGAAAACTGAGACACTTTTTTCCAGTTGACGATAGCTGCACACATTTGGCATAAATTTGCCTCCATCAGCTTCTTTTCTTTCTTCTTTTCGGAGCATTATGCCCACTCAGTTTTTAGTTGCTAAAAGTGTGGGGAGCTTGTTATTAAATTCCTAATAAACCAATACATTGGCTAATTTGACATTACTGGCATTGGATGACTTTTTTAGAGTAATGAGTAGTTTTAGATATTATTTTATTGAATTTTGAGAAAATATAAATTGTGTTGCTTTAGCCTTTATTACGGCCTCTCTTTTGCTATATTGGTATCAGCATTGGCCCCTGATGTAATCATATCTGTCAATCACTAGCCATAAGTGATAAAATGACTCATCTGAGTCAAATTGTATCGAGTCAAATACGTATAAAAGATGAGTATTTAAGATGAGGATGTATTCAAGGTACAGCCATTGTTTTGATAATTGGAGTGTCAAATGCAAATCATACCATTGACACATGCGCCGCTCTGACAATTCACCTTTCCTGGTCAACTGAACGATATCCATTGTTGACCTTTATGTAGAGATGTGAAACCACTGCAAATATCCGTGAGCAGCCAGCTGTCTTATTCAACTACTAATAGATGCATTTTAATTCCTTATTGTCTGTGTCTGCCATCAAGGTCATCTTGTATTGTTTTGGTAATGTGTTGATATTTTTAGCTTGGTGGCTTATTAATGTTAAAATGGGTAGGTGGAAAATCTTGTTTTGAGATCACTGATGACTCCGTCAGGGGAGTTCTTGCTATAGTATGGCAAGCCGTTGACTTTTATTCCTTCACGTTATATGAATTCTTGATATCATCAATTCAATTTTCACTAGTTAAAATGGTCATTCTTGATATCAGGAATTTGATTACTACTAGAAACAATTACTATGTTTGATATCAGCAATTGCATTTCCACTAGTACACATTTTCATTTTAATATCAACAATTCAATTTTCACTAGTTAAAATGCTAATTCTTGACATCAAGGATTAAATTGTGGATATCTGTAATTGTATTTTCACTACTTAAATGTCACCATAGGCTGCCATTCGGAATCAATTGTTGATATCAAGAATACAATTCTTACTAGTGAAAACTGAATTGTTGAAATCAAGAATTCACATTGTTACTGGTGAAAATGTAATTGCTGATATCAAAAATAGCAATTGTTACTAGTAGAAATCAAATTCCTGATATCAAGAATTAGCATTTTAACTAGTAAAAACTGAATTGTTGATATCAAGAATTAATATCCTGAGAATGAATAAAAGTAAAAACGTCTTGCCATAGTTATAGTTCACTCAAATGGTGACAGAACTCACATCATTGGCTGGCTTAGCTCAAGGCTTTAACTTGCAATAGATTATTGTTGGGCACTACAAGCGGCTGAGCATGTATATGTCATTCTTTTGGCTAGACCAGACAAGGTCTGAATTGCAAATGTAAATTTAGCTGGTTTATAATTTGCCCATGGATGCAAATCAATCTCTTTTATATTTTTTTTTTCTGTCCATTTGTTTCCCTATTTGCTTTAATGACAACAGCGCTCAAGCTGCATGAACTTCATAAGTTTGACAAAACCTGATCATGTTCTCCAGCATGATTTTAGATGTTCCAAAGATTATCATGATTAGTGACCTGGAAAAAGTGCATAAGAAAAAGTTCATAATCTGAAATATTTCTTATTAGGTTACATCATTTATATAAAAAAAAAAAACTTCAAATGTTTTAAATTCTTTTATTGGGATTGCAGACGTTTGGACCCCAATGTTTTTATGAGTACATGACGTATATGTGGGATCGACAGAACACATTTTTTTGTAGAGTGTAAGACATGAAAGCGAATGGAAGAAAATAGTTTTAAATGAAACGCTGAACACTATTAAGAGATGTAGGGACACGATCCTATAGTGCTGTCTGTTTGGAATGCTGTGAAAGTGCAGGCAACTCTCAGTGCGTATAATGAGAATATTATTCATGCCATATGTTTTGCTGGTTAAGAGGCTTCATTGTTCAATCTGGATTTCAGCAGAAGCGTTTCCTGGAGAGGTTCCGTTTATGATGTCATGGGATCGAGTGACGGTACCATGAAAGATTATTTTGGTAGATTACGGATATATGACTTTGTCTTTTACTATTAAGTCTGGGATAATTCAATATATTTGCAAGCGACATCAGACAATTAGAGAACTCCTCCAAATTGCATTGAGATGATGCTATGCTGACAGGTTTTGCCAATATCAGTTTGAGGACAGTGTCTGTTCGTCTTGTTTAGAAGGTTTTTTCTCCATTAAACTCTTCATTACATATTATATTGTACACTCTTCAAAATAAAGGTGCTTCAAAAGGTTCTTTAAGCGATGCCATTAAAGAACCATTTTTGGTTCCACAAAGAAACATTCAGTCAAATGTTCTTTAAAGAACTCTCTCTTTCTTACCTTTTTATAATTTGAAGAATCCTATTTCACCACAAATAACCTTTTGTGAAACAGAAAACATTCCTTCAGATGTTAAAGGTTCTTTATGGAACCATTTAGACAAAATGTATCCCAAATAATTAACAGAGATCACTCAGAGCTTTTAATGAAAGCTTTCTTGATTATGCTTTTCCCTTGTTTAGGTTGTTTGACGTATGCACAGTTTCCAGGACTGACCGGGAAACCAAACTAACTTTGGTCTTTGAGCACGTGGACCAAGATTTAACCACATATTTGGAGAAAGTACCTGATCCAGGAGTGCCACCTGAAACCATAAAGGTACTATCACACCAGCAAATTCATCTCGGTATTGACAATCAGGCAAAGAAACTGTAACCTGAACAAATCAGAATAAATCCGTTTTACTGTTTAATGCACAGATTCAATGCAAATCCTGGTCTTACTGTGCATGAGTCATACTTGTGTTCATAAATATGGTGTTTTATAATATTTTAATATTAATATTTTTATTATTTTATCAAAATATAATAATTTGTTCTGCATCTAAAGTGACTTTCCTTTTTTGCTGATGTCTTGAATTAACTCCTGCATTGCATCCACATTCTATTATGTTAACTGTTATGGATAAAACAAGATATTTTCATACACATTACTAGTTGAATCTCCAGTTTTATCTGAAATAAATTAGGTTATGTAAGTAAAAAAGGTTGTGAATAACATTTTGCATTGACCTTAACTGTAACTGAAAATAATTAACTAATACTATAAAGAGAGGAACATGTTGAATCTAAAACCTGTATTAATTAACTTGTGCTACAGGTGTGCATGTTTTATGGATGCTTACTTGAAACACATTTTTATTCCCATGTTCCATATTTTCTCCAATGGGTATTTTTATATTAAAAAGGAGAATAATAAGGAATTTTGTATTTGTACTTTGAGACCTTGAGCAAAAAAAAGAGTGTTTTGGCCTTCTAAGTCAGCAGATGAAGGATGGAGCTCCTTCAGATCACAGAGTCTTGTCCTTTTGATGAGCAGTGCATGTGGTGGATGGGCTTCTAATTAAAGGGCTTGGTGCCTGTGTGCCTCTATTTCCATTCAGCCCTGGCTTTCACCAAAGATTGGCCAGAGGAATGTTGCTTCAGTGTATGAGGGTTTGTGAAAGTGTCTGGTTAGTGGCCTCACTCTCAGCCTTTCACTAGAATGAACCAGTGGACTGCAAGGGGCTTCCTTAAGGGGCAATAAGTCATTCAGGTCAGATATCGTTTTCATTAGTCTAGAAATAATCCTGGTGCGTGTCCTGTGTCAGTGTCCTCTTACATTCATTAGGAAAGCATTGAGCAGAAATTGTGGATTTTATTTTGTCCTGATCATCTACTCATCTAATCTATTTTGACTTTTCCCACATGGTAGTCTTACAAATCCATTCATCATATTTCACTACCTCTCCCCCTAGGACATCTTACATTGAGTCCTGGAACAAGCCGTTTCTTTCTCTTTGTCATTTGTGCCAAACTGAAATGGAAACAGAAGCTAAGAAACATTTTGGAAAGTTAAAAAGTGACACCTAAGGGGTTTTCTTTGCAAGTTTTGTGTATCATTAAGGAAGGATTGTGTATCGAGAGGGACTTTTGAACATAACGCAGTCTTGGTTTGAGTCTCTAGTTTGAATGTGAGAGATATATATGTGGTTTCCTTACATTTTCCCCACCTAAAAGACCTCATTTAAAGGATGCTTTAAACCAGGGGTGCCCAACCCTGCTCTTGGCGATGGACTGTCCTGCAAAGTTTAGCTCCAACTCTAATCAAGAAAATCTATGGGGTATTGTGAAGAGGAAGATGCGATATGCCAGACCCAACAATGCAGAAGAGCTGAAGGCCACCATCAGAGCAACCTGGGCTCTCATAACACCTGAGCAGTGCCACAGACTGATCGACTCCATGCCACGCCGCATTGCTGCAGTAATTCAGGCAAAAGGAGCCCCAACTAAGTATTGAGTGCTGTATATGCTCATACTTTTCATGTTCATACTTTTCAGTTGGCCAAGATTTCTAAAAATCCTTTCTTTGTATTGGTCTTAAGTAATATTCTAATTTTCTGAGATAATGAATTTGGGGTTTTCATTAGTTGTCAGTTTAAATCATCAAAATTAAAAGAAATAAACACTTGAAATATATCAGTCTGTGTGGAATGAATGTATACATTATACAAGTTTCACTTTTTGAATGGAATTAGTGAAATAAATCAACTTTTTGATGATATTCTAATTATATGACCAGCACCTGTATATATGTGTATATATATATTTCACATTAAATTGTATCTAGAGATCAAGCCACAAATTAAATGTTGTTGGTAAATTCTATATATTTAATAAATTATTGGTAGTCATTTATTGTATTCATATTATACAGTAGTCTTTTATACTACATTTATGCATTATACAGGCTTTCCGAATCTGAATATTTTAACCAAAGAGCTCTTGAATATGCATTAGTTAGATTTCATTTTGTCAGGCGGCTCAGGCCACACAGACATCAGATAACAGACATCCGTTGTAGACAGACCGTGTGGCTCTCCCAAAGATGCCCAGCAATCCTTATTCACCAAGGACACCAGATTGCAGAGGTCCCAGCCTCCACCCCATTCCAGCCCCCAAACTGCCCACTTCTGCCCCATTTCAGACCCACCACATGCTAATTGATGAGAGAGGCCCCGAGAATCAAATGAGCTGGAAGGAGATCAAGCGGCTGGCCCTGCGTTGGGGAGTGCGACTAGGCTCTCCGGCCCCACGCCTTCCCGAGGCCTGTCTCTGGTCCATAAAAGAGAGCCTAATGAAGCATGGGGAAGGAATTACACTAACGTTAACTGGCAGATGTCCTGCATTGTGCCGGGGTACAATAAACAGTATGGCTGCCTCTCATGAATTAGCATGAGAAAGAGGAGTGCCTTCTGGAAGCTCTGTTTTGACTGCTGTTTTGGAAAGTTTTTTTCCTTCCACTCTTTCCTCCTCTGCTTTATTTCCTCCCTTTTTCGAAGAAGAGGTACTTTAGGACAGGTGCCATCAAATATTTCCTTTGTTTAGAGTCTAAATGCCTCTCAGCAAAGTCTTGTTATTTCAGGTTGGTACTGTTGGTTTAATTTGATTAATTAATGTTTTGATTGTAAATTACAGTGCCTCTGTTGTGTGAATAGCATGTTACAACAAAGAACCGTCTCTGAAGAATCTTTCAGATTCCACCTGTTGAGTTACTCCTTTTGAGATTACAATGAGAGATTGTATGACAGGTATGTCAATGTTGATTTTCCACTGAACTAAAGTGCTATTCAGAGTATCACTTCACCAGATCACTCATAATTTAAATAATAATAACGCTTAAATTACTTTTAATAAATATGAGGAATATGTACCCCCAGAATTCTCTAGAATTTGAACGTTGTTCATTTGCAAATTAAGCACACTTTGTGTTCATACATTAAAAGTTTGGGCTAATTATGCACTCGAAATTCAAACGTTTGGATTGGTAAATTGGAAGATCAGAAATTACTCTACTCTAGTCTTCAGTGTCAAACGATCCTTCAGAAAACATCCTAATGTAACTCTCCTTTCAAGCAAGTGTGACCACAAAAAAAGCTAATTGTCATAGACTTATATCACAAAAATAAATAAACCAATATAACAAAATGAATACAAACAAAATACTGAAATTAATTTCCTCCCAAAAGGATATTAATAGCCAGCCAACCTTCCATAAACCCCAATACAATCCAAGCTACTCCGCGCAAAATAATCAAAAAAAGAAAGAAATGACAAACACCCCCCCCAATTCTTACTATATGTAAAAAACACCTCACTCAAAAAAAAGTATTCAATCAACGGTTAATTTCACTGCAAACATAACCCTCATGCAAATAAATAGTTCATGTGTTTTAAAGCATCATCAGATTTAAGGGGTACAAAGGTTGGCTGGCAACATGAGGCTGGGAAGTGATTTACCAACAAAAAAAAACAGAAATAAAAAAATAAAACACTCTGCTCCAGTCACAACAGTCGCTGCGCTGGAGGCATGCAAGCGCGCACATGCAAGAACCGGCTAGCTGAGAACATGCAACATAACAAACACTGGAGGAACAGCGATCAACTAAACCTAATACAAAAACACAATTAACAATATATTCAAAGGAAAATGACTCCAATGCTTAATTCCAAGGCTTACGAATCCTGTAAAAAACCTCTGCAATTACCTGCAACACCGCCATCAATCCCGAACTATTTTCCAAACGGTTTTTCGGATCAAAAAAGAATGGGCGTGACCATCAGCAAACAAATCCACGATACTTACATCTACATTAAAAACATAATACCCTACTTTAATAAAACAAGGCTTTATTAGCAAAACAACCTAAGTTCGTTTAGCCTACCTGCTCACCCGGACCATGTGTACAATCAAATACAGAGGTACTACACGTACAGAGGACAGCACAATGTTTATGTCTGCTCACCCAGACCTAGGGATGGCTGACGCGAAACATGGTGTCGAGATCCCGAAGCGCAGAGGTTTTGAAACACTGCTCCAAAGTGTGATTCAAAACACCCATGTCACGTGACTAAGGAGATTCGAAGCATCGGGGCGTCACAAGTGTTTTAAGACATGGCATACCTGCCGATTCTGCGTTTGATTCACAGGGTCGGGAACAAATCACACAATTGCACATCTGTCTCAACCTAACTCCCACAAAGTATAAAAGTGCAGTTAACGCATCCTCACTTCGTGGGTTTTTGTGAGAGTTTTTTTTCAAAGGCTGGAGAAATTCTATGTAAAAAAAGAAGTAGGCTAAGTCCATCAACAGCAGAACAATTAATATTTTTAAGTAAAACTCTTTATATGTAAAACAAATTAAAAGACATTGTAACTTAACTGTTGTAACAACTGTTTCTTTGTCGACGCTGTTTCAGAGCAATACTTGAAAATGACCACTAGTTGAGATGGGTGTCGAAATGTTTCGAAGCCTCGACACATTTGCTTCGACTACTTCAGTGTTTCACGAAGCCTCGCTCTGCCCACCACTACCCAGATCATGTCCGTGCACCAACGAACAGGGAAGTGCTACCAGACAGGCACTTCCACACAAAAAGATCGGACCCCGTCTTCAGCCATCCTTTCAGGTGCCTGCTTAAAAGCTAAAACTACCTGATTGGCCACTCCCTTTACTACTAACCACCTCCCCGGCTACACTAATATGCAAATTTGGTTGTGTTGTTAAACAGCACAGTTGTATTTTTGTGGAAAATATTCAGGATTTTCTTTCAGGATTGTTTGATGAATAGAAGTGGATGCTGCACACTGGTGGTGGTTGAGGAGAGAGATGGTTGGAAAGCACTTTGGGTGTACAGCAATACACAAAGCACAATATAGAAATGCAAATATAAAGTGTTATTCATTCATTCATTCATAGAACATTCAAAAGCACAATTATTTGAAATGGAAAACTTTTGTAAATGTTTTAATGTCTTTACTGTCACTTTCACCTGATTTAATACATCATTTTCTGAATAAAAGTAGTGATTCATTTAAAAACAGTCTTACTTACCCCAAGTAGTGTATGTTTACCATATAATATTATATTCAGCTACCAGTTCACACATTTAAATGAGACACTCTGAAGATTTCCCTCTACAAACTGAAAATGAGCCCAGACTCCATTTGTCATGATAATTAGATACATAACACATACATAAAAGGTACAAAAGCTGCTTAATGGGTTAGGAGGAGACAATATGCATATTTATCCTCTGGTCATGCTTCTGAGGCGGTTGTGTTCCTTTTCTTTTCACCTTTGTCTTTAGCAAAAGTGGGCCAATCGTGAGCCATTTTAGACTAAGACAGAGGAGCTGGTAGAGGGTGATGCCGTTTTAGGAGCTCCCAGAATAACTGCCTGTGCCTCAAGGTCTGAGAGGTCATGGCTGGATGGGCATTCAGAAAGGCTCCTTGTTTATCCTGGCTGCCTGACTCTGACACACACGTGTTCCCTAGTGCAGGCCCCCAGCACGCACATTGTGAGGACCTCCGTCCCTTTACCCTCGCCCGGTCTGACTCGAGCCGTTTGCAGTTTTCTGCTTGAGTGTGCACCCCATTGTTTCAGTGGTTTTAATCACTCACCAGCTGGTCGGGGAATGAACAGTGCTGCGGGCTCAGATCCATGCCACTTGTGAGGTCTTGGCAGCGGGCTTCTCAGGGGTAGGCTGCCACCGCTTGATACCTCTGCTTTGGAATAAGTCAAGCAACAACTCTGAGCAAATGCTCCTCGATCGGCACTCCGACCCGATGACTTTTTCTATCCCCTTACGCATTGCTCCATTTTTTTCTTATCTATTTGACCGTTATTGTTTCTACTAAAGAAAATGGCAGTTGCTGTCTTTTCTTCCCACCTTCTTTTTGTGTGTGTTTTTTGTTTTGCTTGTTTGTTATTGAGTTTCATTGTCATGGTCTGATTTCATATTAGCCCATATGCAGAACGACACAATTCACAATTAGCTGTGATCCCAGGACAGCTGCAGGGAAGCAGATGCCTACAGGGATGGAGCCTTAAAGCTGTGTGTCTTTCCTGCTCTGCCATCATGTTGGTTATCAACATCTGCCATACTTTAGGTTTAAAGGCACATGCACACTTTTTCCCTCCCCGCGCATATATACATACATATATATCTTGATATTAGACCTTTACATTCATAAAAAAAATCCACTTTAGGTTATTAAAATATATTTGAAATGACTCTGGTATTGTTTTGTCAGGATATGATGTACCAGCTGCTGCAGGGTCTGGATTTCCTCCACTCTCACCGTGTGGTTCATCGAGATCTTAAGCCTCAAAACATTCTAGTCACCAGTGGAGGACAGATCAAACTGGCTGATTTTGGTCTGGCGCGGATCTACAGCTTTCAGATGGCTCTTACTTCCGTGGTGAGTAACGGGGTTGCTCAAGTGTTCGAAGCAGCAGACATATAAAAAAAAATCATATGTCATAAAAATGCCACACACACATTTACTATATATTTACAATATATAAACAACATAAAGACGATATCATTTTTATATTTATTTGATGCCATCTTTTTTATGATTTTTTTATGCATCGCTGATATCAATACTACTGATGTCTCTATAAAATAGTTTTTCCCATTAATATTTAACCATTGACTGTAGTCATTCAGCATTACATTATAATTGAGAGCTATCAATTTTAACATTTATTAGATTTAACTTCTAATTTAAGTGAACTCAGTGAACAATCTTCACACGAACCCATTATAATAAATGCATATTTAGCTACCTGTGCCCTTCAGCAGAAATATACAGAAAATGAATAGTTTTCAAACACTAAATTCTAAATTAAATATAGATGAACCCCTTAAAGCTATAAAATTATTGATTCCCTCTTTTTTCTTTTGTTCTTGGATTAATAATTAATAGACAGCACAGCAGCTGGTTATTAGCTTATTTGCCTGCTATTGCTTTAAAAGCCGCTGTTTGACGCGAATCTGACATGCATCTTATTTTCCCACAGCTTTCTTTATCTTTTCTGACACACTTCAGGTCTTAAAGTCTCTACTAATGAGCAGACAAGTTGAATCGGGTGTTTTAGATGAGGGAGGGTGTGCTGGGGTGCCTCAGGACAGTTTTTAAAACCATTTCAGAGACACATTCTTAAATGTGACGCATATATTGCATGCATGCTCACAGTTTTAAGGCAGCTTTTTGGTAACTTCATGCCTTAACTGACGGCATAACTGGGACATTACATGCACGTAGTTTCTTTTGTTGTTTGATATGAAATGATACAGGCTACAGCACATGCCGGCACCTTTGTGCTGTATTTGTAGAGCGCACTACGAGCACGGTTTCTTTTCCAGTATTTTTCTTATCCTTTTCAAGAAAAAAGAGGCAGCAGTTGTGAATGGGGTGGCCAACCCTAGCCCCGCCTAACCATAGGGGCGGTCACACTGCACTTTTCATTCTATTGACTTTTATACTTATGCGAATGCGTCAGACCGGAAATGCAAGCCCGATAGATGTCACAGCATGACCTCGTATCTGAATTAAAATAACAAATTTAAAACTGCAGCACTACAGGAAAGTGGAGTAGATTGTGTTTTGTGTTGAATTTACATTTTTGAAAAGATGCTGCACAGCGTGATGTCATATCACGACCGTTACAGCATGCGAAACGATTTAGTTTAGTGTGACCGTGCCTTTAATCTGAAGAAAAATAATCCACTGTGTTAATGCGTTAATTTTGATACCACTCGTTTATTTATTTATATATATATATATATATATATATATATATATATATAACTAGACTGTCAATCGATTAAAATATTTAATTGCGATTAATTGCATGATTGTCATGAGTTAACTCGCGATTAATCGTACATTATTATTTGTTCGAAATGTACCTTAAATTAATAGTTTTTAATACTCTAATCAATATGGACTTGGACAAATATGGATGCTTTATGCAAGATATGTTTATTATTATTGAAACCTTAGTCAACATAGATCATGAAGACGAGACATGTTTCAAAGGTCATAGATGTTTTTCAAAGAACTTGTTCAAGTCTATTAGACACATGAAAAAAGAAAGAACATAGAAATAGGTTCCCTTTTTCTTTGCACCGAGCAATTTACTGACACAAGCCTGTTTAAATTTTTGCAGGATAGTTTTGCATGACAGGTCAGCTCACTTCTTCTGAACATGCAAAATGTACATAGCCTATATTGTTTATTATTGCATTTATTTGCCTCTCTGTGCACACATACTGTATTTTTATGCAGCTAAATTCTTAATAAAACAGTTTTCATTGATCTGTTTACTATTTCTGTTGTCAGACTGCGGGATGAATATGAAATAATGACTGAAACGTGACCCATTAAAAGATTACATAACTAGCTCTCCCTTCCAATATGTTAATCTGCACAAAAATCCTGATAATCGAGCCAGCGCCTGATGAAATCAAATAGACATAAAATAAAGACAATAGCTGTGCTGTGATTTCGGCTATACTTGCATGTAAAATTTGAGAAGCAAGCAACATGATATCTGTGTTTAACCTAGTGTTCTTGTGGCTGCTTAAAGCCACAGGATATACATACACAGTATATATATATATATATACAGACACACATATACTGCTACTACTACTATTAATTATTATACATACAGTTATGGCCAAAAATATCAGCACCCTTGGCAAATATGATCAAAAAAGGCTGTGGAAATTAATCTGCATTGTTAATCCTTTTGATCTTTTATTTTTTAAACTCACAAAAATCTAACCTTTCATTGGATAGTAAGAATTTAAAATGGGGGCAAATATCATTATGAAATAAAAGTTTCTCAAATACACGTTGGAAACAATTATTGGCACCCCTAGAAATTCTTATGAGTAAAATATCTCTGAAGTATATTCCCATTAATATTCTACATTTTGGGCACTCCAGTGTGATGGCTTCCGGTTTCACAGAAATATAAATAGGAGGAAAAACAAAGCCCAAATTCCCTTAATCATCACAATGAGAAAAATTGTCAGCACTTTATTTTTCAGTATGCGTACTTCCCTGGTACATACATGGTAAATGTCTTGTACCTACAGGCAAATGAATAGTAACACAAGGTACTTACCTGAGGTGTATGTACATGGTAACAAATAAGAAATACGTCTGTACTTAACAGTCATAAATGCATGTAATTAGTGTGGGTGTGAATACATGGTAAATATGTAGTACTATGTTTGTAATATGTAGTACTAATATGTAGATTCTGAATGACTGCCAGCGCCTTCTGTCAGTTGTGTGGTTTCGGTTGCTGTACAAAAAACGTTGTTTCAGTTCTTTATTAATAAGGGGCTTCTGGCTGTTAAGTCGTTGGGCGGATGACTCTCTGTGAGTTCACCTGGGAATCTACCATTAGAAAATATCCCCTCCGTTTTACCACACCCCACACAAACTGAGAAAAAAAACGGGCAATGGATAAGGCTGCCTTACTTGCTTACAGTGAGCATGGACTCTCTGGCTCTCCTGATTAATGTTCCCGTGCCTGGAATCCCCCTATCACCCGCCCTTCAAGCAGCTAAAAAAAATCTATTTCCTCTCTCTTGGCAGTTACAGGAATGTCGTTATTGTGTATGCAAAAGCAGACGTGCTGTTATGGCTTTTGGCTCCTCATTCTATGACAACACTCAGTGTTACAGTGTTAGTTACTAGTTTGCCATGCTGACAAAAACTGCACATTCGTAGACTTGAGAAGTGCTGAATGGACCGGTTGGCTGAGTCATAACTGCCCACCAGAACGCTTGCAGAATTACGATGATTCAAAACAGGCTACCGTTCTCAACTCAATGAGGTTGAATCAGACAGTTAGTATGAAGTAAAGGATACCCGTTTTGCATAAAGCATGAAGAAATATTCCCTTTTGGGGGTTTTCTGTGCAGTGTTTGGTGGTACTTACCTAATGTTTTTTTTATACAATGTATCTGCTAAGCTTAAGCATATATATACTAATATACTTGTCGTCATTGTTGTTAAAGATGTTAATAGGGACTACAATACTTAGCTTTACTGGCTTCTCACTTCGCTCCCGCCTTGTAGATGAGAAAAAACGAGCAACCAAGGGCTGGATGGACCACCCATCGGGTGCACCGAGAGGTGGAGATTAGCCTGACCTTACAAATCTCATGGGTCCATAGCATTGTTAATCATTAGAATGACTCTAGTTCTCTTGGCAGCTTTTGTCCACTTCTGATTGACAGCCTAAAGCATGGACACAAAACAGCAACTTTTCTTTTTCCCTGTTTGTCTTTTTTGGGTGAATTAGATGCCTTTATATCCAAACCAAGGCTGTTTCTCAATTCCAAGAACGCAGAGAACGGACTTGTGTTCTCATGGAGACCAGTCTAGCAAGGCTTGCTTGGAAGAAAGAACTCGGTAGGACGCGATATCACAGAACGCATCCTTGTGAGAATTGAAATGTACTGCATTATTGCTTAACTAACCGCGCATAGTCTCAGCATAAGCAGTGGCCAATTAACAATACATATAACATTACAAACAAATGTCATAACTTATTAAAACATTTCATACTATTATAGATATTATTTTCATATAATTGTTTTATTTTACAGCGTTATATGTTTAACTGTGACTATGTTTAGATACATTTTAAAATGACAATAAAAATGTAGACTTTCTCTCAAGAACACATCCGAGAACTTTCATGCATCCTCTGTACTTGCGTTCTTTAGAATTGGAACTGAACTTTGACGGTCGATGATGATGTAGAACGAGAACACAAGGACGCAAGATCGCTAAAGAACACATTAAGAAACAGCCCAAGTGCATTGAAAAAATGTTGATTCTTGCACACTTTTTTCCCCAGAGTGAAATCTCCAGGGTGTGGCATTAAATGTGCATTCAGTTTTATCTGAAACAGATGAACAAAGTTTAATTACAGTGGATGCTGTACAGATTGCAGCAGTTTGAAAATTAAATATTCGGTGAGTGGCGATAAAAGGTTAATTCTCTATTGTGTTTGAAATTAACGTATGACCTACACTAAACCCTACCCTAAACTAATAATGTTAACTAAATGAAACATTAGATTAAAAACACATTTGCTGAAGCATCCATTCCATTTTAGCTGTTTATCTTGACTCGTGTTTTATGGGACTTAACTTTGAATTGCAAGTACAATGCTGTCCAAGGTGAGCTACTGAGCAAGTTTACAATGCCAGAAAAAAACATGCATATAAGCTGGCTATGTGACGCAAAGCAGTTAAATTGACAAATGATGGACTAAGATAATAGTCTTTTGAGGTGTAACTATGTGAAAAGTCTATATCAATTGATAATCTGCCCTGTAATCATAATGTTTGAAAGAATAAAAGTTGTAGGTGTTTTACTGTCTCTAGTGTCCATTTCAGTTGGAATCTGCGGTAAATTGTATGCGTAGGTATGTTTTTGGAGTCTTGCAAAAATGTAGGTACAGGCATGTCCGGTGAGCCTATAGGTTGCTTTTAGGGCTGTCAAAAAATGTCTAATTTCAAATATTTGTTGAATAAAACAAATAATAATCCACAATCGAATGCAAAAATGCTGCATTCAAATGGTGTGTGTCAGTCAGCTTTATTAGTGGCGTAGGAAACGCGGTAACTGTCATTGCATGTTAATGCTTTTATAAGCCTATTCAGTTGAACCCACTAGATGCGGCGCTGCTACATTGTTCATTCGAAATTTTGCAGAAATAGAGAACAGCAATGTGGAGAAGATCTTGTTTATGGCGAAACTGAAGCCAAGCTGTTCACACAGAATGTATATTTATCGCATTTTCTAGAGGGACTTCTATCACCGTTGCACTCACATCTTGCACAAGAGAGCTGCATGTTTAGAAAGCCATGTAAAATTAATGTAAGTTAAAAACAAACGTCTCAAGACCTTATAGCGGTTTTTCCCCATCCCACATTTTTTCAAAGATAGTTGTGTTATGCTTGTTTCTTCATAGCAATAAAATTAAGTAATATTTAGCTCGATGTGCCCACTTGTGGCCTCAGGAGAGAAGTCAAAACCTTTTTTTCCCCTAACTTTAATTATTCCTTTTTAAATTTGAATATAATTCAAAGATTGATAATATTTAAGTGCAAAATTTGTAAGTACAGCCATTTTGACAGCCCTAGTTGCATTTATCTCAGCCCTTGTACAGTGAGAAGCTGCGATTGACACTACGATGCATGCAAACTGTAATCTAGCATACTGTATGTGGTTGAAATCAATTGCGGCCTTTTCCTTTATACCAAATGGAGATATTGTAGAAATGGAGGCAGCTGGGATTGTCCCATGAAAGCGATTAGGATCCAGCTCAAGCAAACATCATGTGCACCACATTGCTCATGAAATTGGATTTAGGGAGCAGCAGGCAAATGCCTCAGATCATTTATCCGACTGATTGTTGTAATTTTTTTTTACATATTTTAAGCGTTAAGCATACATTCATCTATTACTAATTACTATGCTCCTTCTGCAAGACCTCCAAAAATGTTTGCATTGAACAAAGCAAATGGGTTTGTCCAGTCCTTTTATCATCTTATAAAACGTATTTACAGACCTTTCCATAATAGATGCCATCTGCAGAAGTGATCCAAAAGCGCATGAGAATCCTGCAAGTATTTTGGTTGGTTTGTGTAAATTTGCTGTACAAGTGGCTGTCGCGACTCAAATTGTGCTGAGATGAAAAGAATCCCTCTTTTCCTCCAACCATTTTTCTACATACCACAAACTTCAAAACAATCTGTGCTGTGGGAGTCCTGTGGGCCCTGTCACGTCCTTCCCCTCTCATGGTAGAATGAATCCCTTATATTTGTATCACCTAGCAACCACAGCTTGTCCTCTAACACAAACCATACCACAATTTAATGCTGATTGAGTTTCACTGAACAACCGTGGATGACGGATATGTTCAAATCTGAAGCAGATTGTGTCATTTGACATCTAATGGTTTGGGGGCTTAAGTTTACGGAAGGATTCATATAGCTTTAACTTAAAAGATGGGAGACCTCCTGGGAAAACCAGGTGCTGTTGGAAGAGGTGTTAGTGAGACCAGCAGGGGGTGCTCACCCTGTAGTCTGCATGGATCCTAATGCCCCAGTGTAGTGACGGGGACACTATACTTTAAAAAGCACCGTCCTTCAGATGAGACGTTAAACCGAGGTGCTGACTCTCTGTGGACATTAAAAATCCCAGGATATCCTTCGAAAAAAGAGTAGGGGTGTAACAAATTAATTATTATTAAAGAACAAATAACTTTTGTGAGCTGGGTTTAGTGGTTTCAAAACCATATGTACTCACCGGCCATTTTATTAGGTACACCTGTTCAATTGCTTGGTAACGCAAATTGATAATCAGCCAATCACATGGCAGCAACTCAATGCATTTGGGCATCTAAATGTGGTGAAGACGACTTGCTGAAGTTCAAACCGAGCATCAGAATGAGGAAAAAAGGGGATTTAAGTGACTTTGAACGTGGAATGGTTGTTGGTGCCAGACCGTCTGGTCTGAGTATTTAAAAACTGCTTATCTACTGGTATTTTTCACACACAACCATCTATAGGGTTTACAGAGAATGGTCCGAAAGAGAGAAAATATCTAGTGAGCGAGCGGCAATTGTGTGGACGAAAATGCCTTGTTGATGTCAGAGGTCAGAGGAGAATGGGCAGAATGGTTAGAGATGATAGAAAGGTAACAGTAACTCAAATAACCACTCGTTACAACCAAGGTATGCAGAATACCATCTCTGAACGCACAACACGTCGAACCCTGAATCAGATGGGCTACAGCAGCAGAAGACTACACCGGGTGCCGCTCCAGTCAGCTAAGAACAGGAAACGAAGGCTACAATTTGCACAGGCTCACCAAAATTGGACAATAGAAGATTGGAAAACGTTGCCTGGTCTGATGTGTCTCGATTTCTGCTGCGACATTCAGATGGTAGGGTCAGAATTTGGCGTAAAGAACATGGATCCATCTGTACCCATGGGTACTGTAGTCATGAAGGGATGGACATGGTCAACAAAAATACTCGGGTAGGCTGTGGCGTTTAAACGATGCTCAATTGGTACTAAGGGGCCCAAAGTGTGCCAAGAAAATACTCGGGTAGACATACAATTTGTACCCATCCAGCAGGATAATGCACCATGTCATAAAGCTTTAATCATCTCAGACTGGTTTCTTGAACATGACAATGAGTTCACTTTACTCAAATGGCCTCCACAGTCACCAGATTTCAATCCAATAGAGCACATTAGGGATGTGGTGGAACGTGAGATTCATATCATGGATGTGCAGCCGACAAATCTGCCGCAATTGCGTGATGCTTTCGTGTCAATATGGACCAAAATCTCTGAGGAATGTTTTCAACACCTTGTTGAATCTATGCCACGAAGAATTAAGGCAGTTCTGAAGGCAAAGGGGGTACTAGCAAGGTGTACCTAATAAAGTGGCCAGTGAATGTAGTGAAACCACTGTAGTCTGATTAACGAATAATTGAGAATCATTTAAAAAGACACTCAAACTCAAGGGTAATCAGTTAGAATCAGGAAAACTGTTAGTGAATCAATCCAATCTGTTTGCACAGTTCAGACAAATTAAACTTGAGACTTTATTCAAAAAGCCTCACAAGTGTATAACTTGCCAGCTTGCCAGTCTGAATCAGTCTATGTGAATCATGGAAACAGATTCTGTTTACAAACAAGGGACTCTTATGAACCACTTACAAATCATTCTAGCTGAATAATACGTGCCAACAGTGTGGTCCGATGCATGAAAAAATTACTCTGAGGAGTTGGTTCTCTTGTTCAAAAAGACACTCAATCTCGAGTAACAAGTTTGAATCACACAAACAATTCAGTTTGCCCAAACAGATTGCTCTGATTTAGAATGAATGTTATTTTCATGAATTGTAAAAAAAAACACTTAACTTACGCGTTTGAATCAGTCTGACTGATATATTGCATGCGATAGTCATGTGCATCTCATCAGTAAAGTCGGTTCTGTGATTATTAATAAATCTCCATGTCCTGTTTTCAAATGAAGCGGCATTTAATACACAGAGCCGGAGTTCACTGACAAGCTATATCGCAGGCGATTCATCTGCGATTCTGAGCATGAATTGCGTAGCTTGTCGATGAACTACAGCTCTGTGTATTAAATGCCGCTCCAATCGCATGCAATATATCGTGCAGCCCTAGTCTGACTGAATTGCACAAATCAATCAAGAACAACTGATTCGTATGAGCCAGTTCTTTTAAACAATATTTCTCAAAGATGTACAAACTCATGACTTATCATTTAGGATTCTTCTGACTTCTTATATCATGCGAACAGTGTGGTCTGATTTTATAAACAAATATTTTTTTTTTTTTATAAACTACTGAATCAAAATCTGACACACTGAACATTTATCATTATTTTCTATGATGTCGGAGTTCAAGCAAGTTTGTTTAAGCAAACTTTGTTTGCTTAAAGAACTTTAAAGATATGGGTAGTTGACCAATGATAATTGGACTGTGTCCTATGATGTGACATAGCACAAATTTAGACAAAGCTTAACATGGGAAAAATGTATCTTCATTCTTAGTTACAAATAGCATGAGAGAGGTTTATCTTCAATGTTAGTGGGTTTTTTTTCAGTTTTTTTTCTTACATGTTTACTAGGGGTGTAATGATTCATCGATATATCGATACAATGTATGACAATACAATGCACTGATGCCACGCGTAAAATATCGATATCTGTAGTATAAAAAGGCACCTTTATTTTGGCACTGTCCACATTTTCATATTATGACCGTCTATGCATTACAACGCATACATTACACACATCTGAAGCTCCTCCGCTTTGAGCATGGATTAATAAATTCAGACAAAACTACATCAAAATGCATGTTTTGGCTAATATCTTTGTAAACAGTCGGTTAAGCATACCATATGTCTTAACGTAAAGAACGGAGAAAGAAAAGGCATGTGTATCAGCATATTAAATCTGTGCTTTCGTTCTTAAAGTGAAAGAAAATGAATAATAAATGTAATGCTATCAAAGAAAAATACAAGTGCTCATGGCTCCTGACTAAATAACCTTTGTAACATCAAAAAGCATTAATTTACAGGCTATTTAATTTATCCAGTGAAGACTATGCAGTTACTTTACATTTGATTATTACATTTCTTAAGCGTACCTGAAAATGTATTTTAGA
This sequence comes from Gymnocypris eckloni scoliostomus, assembly GCA_027564155.1. Taxonomy (NCBI): domain Eukaryota; kingdom Metazoa; phylum Chordata; class Actinopteri; order Cypriniformes; family Cyprinidae; genus Gymnocypris; species Gymnocypris eckloni. The sequence continues at coordinate 23,911,832 of CM050427.1, read as the reverse complement.
CTGAGCTGAAAAACCTGAAAAGCACTGTTTATTGAACTTGTGTCTTTCTTCTATTGTATTTATTTTCTGCTATTGCTTGTAATTTGGTTATCTGTAGAAAAGATGTTTAGCACTGAGCCCATAGCAGCATTTTTTGATTTATGTTCATGTTATATATTTTGGTTGCATTTGTGAGTTAATAAAAATGTAGATGGTTGTTTAAAATAGGTATATAATATGATAATATTGATATATCGATCGATATACTCCTGTATCGAATCGTATCGTATATTATTTTGAGGTATCGGCAAATATCGTATCATTGGGTATGAGAATCGATATCGTATCGAATCGTGACGAACCATCCGATTTACACCCCTAATGTTTACGTCACACCCTAGGACACATTGATACGTCAACTACCCATATACATTTGCATCCATGTACAACTTTTTTTTTGTCAATTTACACAACTTGACTGGCCATACAATCATGGATAGTAGCTACTTATTCTGACAGATGAATAAGACGAGCAAGGCTTTTTTGGCTGTCCAAACAGCTTGACAAGTAGGGCCACAGTCCAACAAACTGATAATGAAATTAACGGTCCCCTCCATCTGTCCTCTCATTAAGCACGTCTGGTCAGATTTGCAGTCGCAGACTCACGCCTCTTTTAATCTCTCCTGGTTGCAGGCTGTTGCAGACGATAATCATTGTGATGTGAGCATGAATAGGAAGAGACGCACAGACAACCTGTTGTGTTTAAAAGTCCCTTCTCTGATCGAAAGTGAAGCTAGGCATTCCTAAATGAGGCTGTAGTTGTTTCAATACACGTGTAAGCAGGGGAAATTACTCATTGTTTGAAAGCAGAAATTATTCAACCCTTTTTTATGAAATGAATATGCATAATGGGATTTCCATTTTGAGATCAGCTTTACTGTCAAGTGCAAACCAACAGTATCCAATCAGATCATCCCCTTTAAACTGAGTATGATACAGAGATTAAGCTTGCTAATGGATGTCTGACAGAAACTTAATAGTTTAAACATGTTTAAACAGAATACGTTCTATTTTAGCTTTGTGTTTGGAATGCTTGTTGCATGTCATAACAACATAAAGCTAGTGATACTCTAATCAAATATTTCTTAGAGAATACTTCATCTAAAACAAAAAAATCTGTAATTTACTTACCCGCATGTTTCTCCAAACGTGTATGACATTCTTCTACAGAATGCAAAAGATGATATGAAGAGTGCTGTTTTTGTCCATACCATGAAAGTAAATGGGGTCCAAAATAAGTCTACACTGACTTTCAGCAAAATATCGTCTTTTGTGTTCCACAGAAGTAACAAGGTCACATTCTCATCATTGCTTGGCAGGACCCCATGTCCCACTCTTACACTTAAAAAGAGGTCACACTTTCGAGGAGATACACGGACACCTGTACTTTAGTGCTTCCACTTGCCAGAAAGAGTTTTGTTCATATAAACCCTTTCGTGTGACCATGACGCTTAGGTTTAGCAAAAAATAAAGCCAGGCTGAAACAAGCTACAGGCGTTGAAACAAGTTTAGAAAAGCGCAGGGGGTTGGTGCGCTGAGTTTTCCAAATAGTTGTGTTTCTTAGCAAGACATTCTGTCCAGAACATAAATCTTAATGATGAAAAATTGTTTAGGTTCAGATGAATCTGGACAGATTTCTTTTAGACCGGTCTTGGTTTGAGCTGAGCGCAGTGGCTTGTTCGTTGCCAGACAATGTGCTTCAGCTTTGGACAGACTCGGAGGCAGCGGCATGTCTGGAAAAAGGAAAACATGGCACGCAGGAGAGCACGTGGGGCACACTCTGGGAATGTTTAGATATCTCCCCCGGTATTCCAAAAAGGAGAAATAAGAGAGAAAAAATCAAGCGGAAAAAGCAGGGGGCTTCCAAACACCAACAGACACACAAAGAGTGGTGCGGCACAATGTACAGGGAGCGCCTTTTTTGGTATTTCCTGTGTGACCTCTTTTGCTAGCGGTCCACAGAGAGCACTGAACCATTGCTCCGGGACCTTGTCAGTACTATTTGTTGACGGGCCGATGGCTGCAGGCCAAACGGGAAAAGAGGACTGATTTGGGGGTATGTTGCAGGATCAAATGGCATCTGGATATTAAAGCCTTGCCTGTACCAGAGCAAAAAAAAAATTACAGCATATATCAGGAATTTTCCAACTAATGATGTGCGGATGTGGTAGCACTGGGGAAAAGGAGTCTGACTGTGCTTTCTTTGTTCACTCAGAGAGGGCCCCATACAGCATTCCTGTAAGCTCTGCATACTTTGGCAACAGTTGTGGAGTTTTTTTATACTCTTTACTGTATACAGTTTATGCATGCTGCTTGCTTGGGCCTTCATATATCTTTCTCCAATCTCCAAACCTGGTAGTATTGTTGCCATTTGAAACTGATTTTTAGGGGAAAACCCCCAGGCTTCACAATTAATAGTGTTTACAGCCCATTTGACTGGGAGGCAAAGAATGGCTCGTCCCAAGATAAAACATGTTTGAAGAGAGGCTTGTTCAGTAAGACTGCGATGTGCAAGCATAGCAGACACAAAAATGGCCTGTATATTCAGTCTAACTGTTAGTGTATTATTAAAATATTTTATTACGGAAAGCTTTCTGCACCATACAGCTCATCAAAATAAGAGATACTTTTACTTGTATTGATTTAAGTTACATTTTATCATTTTAATAAATAAATAGCATTCTTTTCCATTCCACTGAGCTCTGCCTAGCTTTTTTTTAGACATCTTATCTAAAAATGTGCCCTTATGAAATGCATAATTATGCAAGTCAGATTAGTTGACGAGTCACTTATGCAATCGACCAACTATTTGGTTTTTAAAAATACGTAGTTTTATACACGTTAGTGCGCAGAGGGCTTTTCAGGACTAGCTAATGATATCACTCACTGATCTATTACCAGCTGAATAATGGGTCATCATGGAGGCTCATTTTTAGCAAGCGGCATTGTGCTGTGCCAAGATGATGGACTTGCACCTTTAAAAGTGTCCGGGGGCAGCCTGAAAGAATGCGGATGAACGTCTTGTGTTGAAGGGGCCTTTCATCTTTCGCTTCCTTTGAGAGAGACAATGTAAACAGAGGCTCCTAGCCAACTCCTTCAGCCAGGCTTATTCTGAATCACATTGTGTCTCTATTGTTTTAAACCTATTGGGGTAAATCAAAGGAGGGGTTTGGGTAATGGGGGCTAGAGTGCACGAGCTGGAGTGAGGTACAGCGAAGTGCAGGGTGGCCCAGTGCAAGAGTTGAGCCGCTGGGCTGTTGTGGAAATGCTTGGTCAGTTGTGCTGAGAAGAGTCTCACCAGATAGGAATGCACAGAATGCTCTCTTTTAATCTGGAGTCAGCCAGAGCTGCTTTATCTGACCCTTTTATTAGCGGCCAGTTTCAGAAAAACCTCTGTAGACTACCCTGTCGCACAACCACTAGCATGGTTAGAAACTTGGACAGGAGAAGAGAGAGAAAAACTTTAAATGTTAGCATGTATTCATGCTCAATCCAAAGTATACAGACTGGAATCTGAAAGGACATTCTTTTTAAAGCAACTATTATATGCGATCAAATAAAAAGCAAACCATATCCAAAGACGAAATGTTAACCCATTAATGCCCAGATTTTCCGAGTATTCACGGACAAGGCTGTTGGAGTTTAGGGTTGGTAAGATTAGTCAAAGTCTCTTGTGCTCAATGCATTTATTTGTTAAAAACACAGTAAAAACAGTAATATTATAAATACTATTGCAATTGAAAACAACTGTTTTATATTTGAATATATTTTAAATTACAGTTTATACCTGCGGTAGCTGGTAAGCTGATATTTTCAGCAGCCATTACCCCAGTCTCCAGTGCCACAAGTCCTTCAGAAGTCATTCAGATTTGGTACTCAAGAAACATTTCTTATTATTATCAATGTTGAAAACAGTTGTGCTGCTTAATATTTTTGTGGAGACCCTGATAATTTTTTTTTCATGATTTTTTGATAGAAAATTCAAAAGAACAGCATTTTTTTTTTGTAACAATATTCATGTCTTTTCTGCCACGTTTGATAAATTGTCCCTGCTGAAAAAATATTCATAACAAATCTTACAGACCTAAACTTTTTAATGATAGTATACGAAATAATGAATTAATTTATTTTACATCATTTCTACATTCTGCTAGCTGTTTCTGAATGCATAATGTCTGTTAGAAGTATTTGCAGTCTTTCATATGAACATAGGCAACTATACAATTGTCATTGTCAACTTTTAAGAATTTAAATGTAGCAACGTTCTATATAAAAACTCCTACAAAAAACATTAAAGGTGCAGTGTGTAGATTTTGGCGGCATCTAGCGGTTGAGGTTACGAATTGCAACCAACGGCTCAGTCACCCGCTCACCCCTCCCTTTAGAGAAGCTACGGTGGCCGATAAAGGGCTAAGATGCCGTTGTCTCAGACCGCAGAGAGCAATGAGGTTTCTTTACAAAGGTAAATTAAGGAACAATTTTAAAAAATTAATATTTTTACTATTTTTAATTATTCAATAAACCGATGTCATTGCGAATATTACTGTTAGTTGTTAATCCTCATGTCAGTGTTTTTACGCAAGAACAGCATAGTGACAAAACGCGCTCTGTAGAGCTGTTTGTCCATTTAGGGCTGCTGTAGAGACATGGTGACGACGTCCATTTAAGGGGACCTTAGACTACATATTCTACAGTATATATAGATATAAACTGCTCATTCGTAGGTAATAAAAACATAACGGTTCATTATATAAGATCATTATACTCCTCTGAAAATGTAGTTATGTATATTATATTGCGTTCCAGTCTATAGATCATCCTAAATATTACACAGGGCACCATTAAGATCAGGATTTTGCTTGGTGGTCACTAAATATGTCGGATGTGACAGCAGAAAATGGCAGCTTAAATTTAACAGCCCCACATAGAGCAACTTGTGCAAAACCTCTTCCAAAAGTTGTCAATTGGATGCAACATTGGTGAGCACCTAAAATACTGATAATAGATTGGTAGAACTTTTTAATTGAGTTACCCGCAGGATGAAACGAGTCAACCAATACTTACATAACTCTACCAAGACTTACATAACTTGCTTTGCTGTCAACTTGCTACATCTTACGTGTACAGTAGTCTCTCTGTCCTTTTGGTTAAATAATGGTAATATGACTGAAGCGGTTCTTTTTCTGCAAATCTTTGTTAATTTGCGTCAGAAGCCACATGCATATTCTTTGAAGTCATAGGATACAGCCACCCTAACATACATTCTGTGTTTGACGTGAGCTGTGGTGACATGAGTACACTGTCGTGTGTGCTAGTATTGGTGTCATGATGCAGACTGTGGCATATGCCAAATTGACAGAGGAACTCTGTAGGAAAATGTCACAGGCTGTTGCCATCTTCGAATGTCACCCATGAGAGAAACATGAAAGAAAACCACGGCTCTTGCATGTATTCTGACATTTTTAGAATGCATTGCATTTTATCATGCGCCTTTGCTACAATAATTCTGAAGTGATATCAGTCAGTTCGTCTTGTACTTCTGAGAGTTTACGGTGTTTAATCACTGTATCTTAACCTTTGCTAAGCTGCAGCTAGCTGGTGAGAGGCTTTTTGCTCCAGCGAGTGCGTGTGTATGCTTGCGGTGTGGCCTTTTATTAACACTGTCATACAAGCGGATATACGTCAGCTTAAACATCAGTTAGTGGCGGTGTGTGGTTCTTCCTAGAAGTCTAGCAGCGTACCCTCTTTTTTCTACTTTGGTAACACACATTTAGATAAGACAGCAGCTTAGGGGTTGTTTCATTGCAGTTAACAAGCTCAGCTGGGCCAGAATATTTGGATTGAATATGAAAGAGTAAGGCTATTGGGCTTACAGATTTGTCTTCTAAAATGGTTGTTCTTGTTTGACTCAATCAGATTGGGATTTTAGAAGTCTTTATAGTTTAATGTTGTATGAGGCATTTAGATGAGCCAATATAAACTTTAAACTGTCCTTATCGTATTGTTTTTTTTATGCTAGTAAACAAATTTGAGTCGGAGTCACTATGTGTCTGATCTGGGACTTCTAAAAGTCTTTTAAATACAAAACCACCTTCCTAATGAAGTGAAATTCCCCAGAAGAATCTATTTTAGAATATGTTATGTACTTTTGCTGTGGTCACATGGAAACAAAGAGGTCAAAATGCTTCATCCTTTTATTTCACCTTCAACTTCCTCCCCATTTCTACTAAATCAGGAAGACTTAAACGAAAAAGCGCTAACACATCACATGCGGTCCCCTCACTAAATATAGTCTGCTATACATACGAAAAACGTGAACATATTTTGCACCGCAACCATTATAACATGAATGAGTCATTGGCTTTTACAATTAGAATGATTTACATACTGAATCAGAATTATTTGCATTCAATTCAAGCTGAAGATGACTATTCACTGTTCTGTCTGTAGTTCAGTATTTTGACTGTAGCTTAAAGGCCCTAAAATGTTATATTGAAATAACATTTTAATTCAGGATTAGGTTTAATAAATGTATATCGATTATACACTGTAATAAAAAAAACTATTCAATTTACAGTAGAAAATAACAGCTGCGGTTGCAAGAAATGCACCATAAAAAAATCTGGTGACAATGTTGCCGTTAATACCGGATGGCATATTGGTCCCTGTGTATTATACGGTATTATGTTATTAAGTACCTTATTTTTTATTTATTAAAATTGAACATGCAAAGTTTATGGTATTATCTGATTCCAGTTATTTTAACTGTTCAAAAAGTTTACTTGAAAAATCCATGCATTTGACTGTATTGTACAGTAAAATTGCATATATGATGTTGAACAGTCTACAGTTTTTTACTGTATTTGGTAAGATAATTATAGATGTATTTGATTTTGATCCAAACTAAATTGAACTGAACAAGTTATTGAGGTGTCTTATATTTATAACCCAAGAAATAAACAGAGTTCATGTGAGTTTCATTGTGTTTCACCATAAGGATGACCCTTTTTCCTTCAGTTCCTCTGGTGTACCCTTGAGCACTGCACGTTTTAGGATACGAGTCACTGATGTACGCTCCAGACTTTGCTTACAAACAAAAGCCTGACTGATTTGGCTGATAAGCCTGGAGGTTTCTGGGCCCAGAGCCTACTGGGAGGAGATTGAGAGAGCACTGAGAAGGGAAAGCACCTGGAAGCCGTCCACCCTGGAGCAGGGTCACTGAGTTTTGTCTGGAGGCTCTCCCTACTGTAGCTGTAAACAGCAGTATCCTGCATACTGAGTCTTCCTAGGCTCCTGCAGCCTGTATAAGGCATTTGTTTGGTCAACGAGGTCAGTGTAGTAGTAGAGATATAATAAATAGACAGAACAAGCGCTCATGTGTGGACATTGCCAGCTTCATTCTGATGTGATTCCAATTTATTATGCAATACAATGCCTAAAAGAATACTGAATTTAGAATCACTGAATTTAAAGACGAGTATCTAATACCAGTTTACACCAATAATGGCTAATAAGGCCATGTAAAGAAGGATATTCAGTGTACTAATTTGTCTAATAATTGTTTGTGTGTGTGCAGGTAGTGACGTTATGGTATCGCGCTCCCGAGGTGCTGCTTCAGTCCAGCTATGCTACTCCTGTGGATCTGTGGAGTGTTGGCTGCATCTTTGCTGAGATGTTCAGACGGCGGTAAGTATGCACAGCATCACTGTGTAACTCGCTTACTGTAAAACAAAGTAAAATAGAGGATTCTGATGGGTGATGCTCAGATAACTGAGGGAGCAACAAGAGTTCGGATTTCCCTTGAGTCTATAAATAATGATTTTTATGAAATAAATTTTAAGAAACTATATTATTATATTGTATTTTATGGTTTTATGTATATGGTATAACCCAAAAACGAAAAGAAAAAACAGAAATACGAAAAGATAATGAAATTTAGAAGAAATGTATTATTTAGGTCCATACTGCATCTGACCACATTTTTGCAGGAGGTTGAGGTTATTAAAACGGATATAAAAAAATAAAAACTGTCATTGTGGTTGTGACTGGCACTACAGACCTGATCCGTTCATCTGTGTGTGGTTTAACGAATCTTTCCAACTGCTGAACTCAACACTGAAAGCTGCTCAATCCAGTGACAGCAGGATTTAACGGTTCAACAGTTCTTCCTCTGGGGCTTCTACTTCACCAACTTTGTAGTGCATTGAAATTATTCTATTTCTTTAAGGCTCTTAAGAAAACTTAAGATCCACACAAGAATTATAAAGAAAAATAATTTCTTGTTTTCAGTGAGAATACTGAGATATTAATATCTATATAATGTCCAGGTCGCAATTTCTCTTATTAAATCAGTCACCTATCCTAAACGCCTTAAGTACCAGAAAGTTTCAAAAGTGTTGTGAATGAAAAAGCTAGTGTATATATGCATTCTTGACACATTCCATTCCTCCCTGTCGATGATGTTGAAATAACCGCCCCTCTTCGTGTCGCTGGGGGGGGGGGGGGATTGTGTGGGCCGATGTTTTTCGCGCCATAACATGTGCATAATAAGATGAAGAGGGAGATTTGTCATGGAAAGTGCAGACACACGAGCACGGACACATTTTAACACACATCCTGTGTTTCACATTCTAACAGGCCCACCTGTCCGCCACTTCCGACATCCATTGATGGTGTTTGCTTTACAGGAACGGTATAAACATTAGCTGACTCAGTGCTTAATACAATAATCCTATTGGAAACTTTTAGATCGGAAAGCTATGATTAGTTAGGTGCACACATAACTATGTGTTTAAATAATGGCTTTGTGTTTGTTAATTACTATAGGAACCGTAAAACAGCAGTTATATCCATTCAAGTGTTTGGTTTCCACTCTCTGAAGCCATGTACCATAAAAATGCCACTGTGCTGGGCTTCTGGCGAGCCTCTATGAGTGCCTGAGGGTGGAAGGGTAAGGGGGGGCTTTCATTTCTGCTACCAGCACACCTTTTCTCCTCCTGCAGGTGATTAAGTACACTTTTTAAAAAGCCACCTGTTACAGATTAAAGGGCGCATGGGACCAGGTTTCCTCTGATGTATGAGAAGTGCACCGCGCTGTATGCGCCAACTCCAATAATGGAGGTTTTCGATTCACCTGAGAGTCATAAAGATGTAGAGCGCCTCAGCCAGCAATATATTGTATGGCTTTGTTTAAGGTGGAAGTTTAACTGTTAAAGGGACAGCGTTTTCCTGGAGAGGATTGTGTAATCTTGGCCTTTGACACGTTTTGGCTCAGTTGTCTTGTTGAGGATTTTATTAAAGATATTTACTTGTCTGGTGGTCACAATGCACACAGTTTAGACTGTATCTGTATCTCTTGGAGGATGTAGTGATCAGTCGGTGTGTTTCTGAATGACAAAGTGCTTTTGATATTCCGCTTTTACAAGGGTTGTACATATTGCTTGAGGAGTCATCGCATGACAGCTTTCAGGTCCTTGTTTTCACAACCTAAAGCTGCTCTCACAAAAAAAGGAAAGATACTGCATATAATATATAAAAAGCAATAAGAAAATTATCTATTTTTAACGTTTATTTTTTATTCGTTTTTCAGTTTGATTATACAAAGTTCAAGAAAATCCATTATTAAAATAATGAAAATCTCAGTATTGACCAAAATAACCGTGAATATGATTTTTACCATAATCAAATAGCTCAAATATGTATATTTGTGTATCATAAAGTCAAAACTGAAATTCATAGTCAAAGCTGAAATTATCATTAAAGGGATAATTCACTCAAAAATTGTAATTACCCCATTATTTACTCACCCTCAAGCCATCCTAGGTGTTTATGACTTTCTTCTTTCAGGTGAACACGATCGGAGTTATTTAAAAAAACGTCCTGGCTCTTCCAAGATTTATAATGGCAATGAATGTTGGTCAAGATTTCTAAGAACAAAAAAGTGCATCCATCATAAAAAGTGCTCCACACTGCTCCAGGGGGTTAATAAAGGCTTTCGGAAGCGAAGTGATGCGCTTGTGTAATAAAAATATCCATATTTAAAACTTTAGAAACCTTTCTCTCTAGTTTTCACTAACAGTCAAATGCACATTCATGACAGAGTGGAATTGTAGTGGATGACGTAGGCGTAGCGTAAAGTAAATCATGGGGTAATTTTATTTTTTCAGTGAACTATCCCTTTACATACAGTAAGTATTTTGTATTAAAGGGATACTCTACACCAAAAATTCATTATTTTTTAATAATGAATATCGAAATTGAGATTCATACATCACATGAATGCTGAATAAATAATATTTCCATTGATGTAATGTTTGTTATGCTATGACAATATTTGGCCGAGATACAACTATTTGAAAATCTAGAATCTGAGGGTGCAAAAAAATCGAAATATTGAGAAAATCACCTTTAAAGTTGTCCAAATGAAGTTCTTAGCAATGCATATAACTAAGTAAAAATTAAGTTTTTATATATTTACGGTAAGAAATTTACAAAATATCTTAATGAAATATGATCTTTACTTAATATCCTATCAATTACAGAGTCTGAATATCCACACAGACTTGCAGGTATTCCGCATAATTTTAATAATTCCCACGCAAATGTGGCGAGCGCTTTATTGTAACATGATAACACAGTCATGTAATCGCAGAAAACTGGATGCCAGCTCTCAAATAGGCCTAACTTATACAAATGAACTGGCTGTCCTTTCACTCCGATATTGCTTGTGTACACTCCGACTATGTGCTATCGCGATCTCTCCGTGCTTTTATAGTAGAAAGTATTTCTCTTTGCGCCTAGATTTGAATAATAACTTTGTTATCATTCAGAATAGATCCACACCTAACAGATGAAAATGCTACTGGAAATTTGATTTACTGTAAGTGAAATGCACCAAAACGTATTTCAATCAAATATGAAACTTTCATTTCTTTACAATGTAAGTTTATGCTAGAAATGTTTTGGAATGGGATATTTGTATGATTTACATATATCCTAGTCTGTCTAACTGCATCAGTAAATTGTACAGACATTACAGGTCAAAGCCATCTGATGTTCTATTTATCTAAATAAATAACATATATGGCTCTTAAATCATTGCTTTTAAAAAAGTGTTGTCATATTTCGAATACCTCAACTAAATTGAGGTCATTTGTTTTATAATTTTATAACTGATTGTATACTTGTCTTTTTTATTAATTCAGATTTGAATAAAATTAGAAATCATGCTTCTTTGTGCTATAAGCTTTTGCTACAAATACACAGAATGAGCAAATGTTTAAGATTGAGATTTTTGTAATGGTAATTAAACAATGTTAAATGTAGGCAATGTAAATAAAAGCATATATTAAAATCTGTTCATCATATAAAGCGAGCGTCTTTTTTAAAAGACTTTGATTAAACCACTCAAGCCTGAAATAATGCTTGCCTTGAAAAAATGGATGGACAAAAACATTGTGATATTAAAATACCTGTATGGCAGTAAACAGTATGTGATAGTTTTGCCAATGGTATTGAAAATGGTTGAAGCCATCATGAAATCAAAAATGACCCTACTTACTTTGTAAGTAGACCCCAAGTACACATTACTAGTCTTGTGGTGAATAATTAAACCGTGCAATACACCGGGAAAAAAAAATATTCTGCCATCGTAATATTTAATCAAAAACTGAACATTTGCTTCAGCTCTGGAATGGCGTTCTTGCTCTGATGACATCAGTTTAATGGCTTGGGGAGAATCCTATTATGTATGATGTAAGGACTGCTGTTTCTGGGTCCATGTCTCTACTCATTTCACTTGAGAATCAGTGACGGCTGGTGAACATTTTTTGAGGTGGGGCTGTGGCACACTGTCACAGCAAACAATAAATCAAGCCATCAGGCTGATCTGGACCCAGCTCCTTTACCTTCAGTTTTTCTGCCAAAGTTCTCCTCTCAAACGGACATTGGAGTAGAGATTGTACAGAGTTAGGTTCGTGTCCGGAATTAATAACACCTGAGTCCGCCATTGTCACGTAATTGAAAATTGCGCCACTACAGACCACGAGACCAGCCTTGATTTTAGCTGCTTGGGGTGACAGAAAAATCACCCATTTCAGTTAAGATTTGAGGACGCTGATTGGCTAAATTTAAGTCACATCTTGAATATATTTATATCTTGAATCAGGATTTGACTAAATTCTACAAAGACCCGCCTCCTGTGGGCGATTTCTCGATCGCCCCTCAGCTGAAATTGAGACGTGCTAACAGGCAGAGAGGTCATATTGTGATGGTGAAAACATATTTTTCACAGAAGATTTTCTAATATATCACATCATACAAATATAAATTTAAATAATTTATATAATTATTATTTTGTGTGTGGTTCAGGGAGGGTGGCGCCCTAGCGCCTCTATTTGAGAATCCTATCTCTACAGACTTTTATGAGCACTATTTAATTAATATTACATATTTAAGCAAAGAATTAAAAAATCTGCTGTGCACACTACAGTCTCCGTGCTCACAGTGTCTCAGACACTAATATTTTAGCTGAATCTCTGTCTGGCCATCTGGGTTTTCAGTACGGGGATAAAGGTTAGGGTAATAATTTCTCAGTATTACATGACATCGTGGGTGTATATTAGCACAGTTTGTTGTTTTCTTGGGGCATCTGGCAGAGCGTTAGGACCCAGAAGCGAAGATATTAATTCATATTTTTGGTAAATCATTAAATATCGCCGCTAAAAAGTAAGTAGTAATTAGTTCTTAGAGTAGTTTTTGAGACGAGTACTTTGTACTTTTACTCAAGTACCGTTTTGACACCAGTATTTTTACTTGTAATTGAGTATTATTTCAGCAATGTGACAGTACTTGTACTTAAGTACACATTTTCAGTACTCTTTCCACCACTTGTCTTCAGAACACAATTTAAGATATTTTGGATGAAAACCGGGAGGCTTGTGACTCTCATTAACTGCAAAGTAATTTACACTGTCAAGGCCCAGACAAGTATGAAAAGCGTCGCCAGGAGTGCCATCAGTGGTTCAATCGTAACGTTATGAAGCAACAAGAATACTTTTTGTATGGAAATAAAACAAAAATAACAAATGTATTCAACAATTAGGCACTGTAATGTCTCCTCTGCATCAGCATAGCGCCATTTTGGAGATTATCCCCTGGACCCAAAATGCTTACACTCTTCTGTATCAGCCGGGCCACAAGGATGTGCTGTTTGCATTCAAAACAGAGCGTAAATCGATGAAGACGACGCATCCCTGTGGGACAGTCACAAGCCTCACAGTTTTCATCCAAAATATCTTAAATTATGTTCTGAAGACGAACAAAGCTTTTACGGGTTCGGAACGACATGGGGATACGTGATAAATGACAACATTTTAATTTTGTGGCGGAGTATACCTTTAAGTAATTTGGCATAAACTTCAATAATTATCATTTATAAACGAATTAAGCCTATTAGTTCAGGTTGTTAAAAGTAATATGGTGCCATAACCAGTTAATGCTTAATATTGATGAATTGTTGGTTACATGTAATCTCTATTTCTCTTTTTTTTTTTTATCCCTGAACCACATGAAACCAACACGAACTCAAAGAGCGCTTTTCTAAGAATCTTGCACGTGTGTTTTAAACTAAAGTTTTCCTTCTCTGTATCGTGAACACTATTATCCGTCATTGACTCACTTTTTCTACCGAGCCAGCGCTCACCGATTCAGATACACCACCGATGCATTCCAGAGGTCGAGCGGGTGGAATGTGGATAGAGACACTGGCACTTGGAGCGTGACTCAAATGCGTGTACTGGCCTGGTGTGTGCCTGCCTATGCCCACTCACTCAGAAAGCCTCTGCCCTGGCATAATGTCTGCCTTGTGCAAAAAGCCACTAATTCATTCAGACTAACAAGTAGCCCAAGGGAAGGCAGAATGTGCTTTAGAGATTTTCAGTCATACTTGTTTTGGCATGACACCGCTTTAGGTGAGATCTTTCCCTCAACTTGCTATTAGAAATAGAACGTCTTTTGTCTGATTTAACTGCTCGGGATTGACTTTGAGGGCTTCAGTAGTTGATGCGGCATGTGAAAGACATGATAATGGCAATTTTCTTTTTAACAAGCAGGTTCAAAGTAAAAGGGATTGGGAGCATCCGAGGCGTCCATCTCACCTGTAAAGAATGTTCTGCATCTTAGCCGTACAAAGACGCCTCTGTATTCTAGCTGTTGTCTGTCTGTTTCTCACTAATCTTTAAATTAGTCTTGAGGGTGTTTGAACATCACAGAGGCTTAAGTAAACGTGCACGTGCTCCCTTCTGGTTCTAGCTCTTTGTCTGATTACAGTTGAAATCAAGTTGACGCTCCATGTGGTTGTGAATAACGAAAGAGTGGTTGCGTTATCTTGCTGTTGGGCAACATCTGGTGGCAGAGGGGGGAATTACCAGTGTGGTTTTTGCAGCTTTGTCAAAGACCGAACGCTTTGATAGTGAGCTTATTTTTGCTTATAAATCACATATCTTTATTTCCGTGCTTCTGTTCTATCATTGTTTGCTCTCTCACAACAATGATATCTAGTTATACCCTGTATAATTTATTATGTGACAAATAAAGAAACCTTGACCTTGACATAGAGGTATGTGGAGAGAGAAAGCAGACGGCTGGGATAAATAGTTTTTTTCGCTCTATTTTACTCCATGTGGTGTGTTTTGGAGACTGAGGCCTGTGCTTGTGGCTCCTGGAATTTGTGTGCATGCCAAGGGAAGCATGCCCGCCCACGGGTGTCCTGACTGGATTGAAGCCACAGACACCAGCAGTGGTCCAGGCGTGTGGACTCCAGCATGTTCTGAAAAAGCCCTCAGATCTTCTCAGCCTCAGGCTGGCCAGGAAACAACACGTATACTGTGGACCAATGTCTGTTATGTGGCTTTAGGGCCTTATTTGTACAGTGAAACCTATAAGGATTTTCTTTCTCTTTGCCGCCTTCACTTCTAGAAGACTGTTCATGATTATTGCAGAATTAAGAACGTACATCTAAACGCATAACCTTTGGTTTATGACTGTCCCTGCAGTCTTGCATATGATGTTTTAAGCCATATCTTTATTATTTAAAGGGTTAGTTCACCCCAAAATGAAAATTCTGTCATGAATTACCCTCATGCCGTTCCAAAGCCATAAGGCCTTCGTTCATCTTCAGAACACAAATGAATGTATTTTTGATGAAATCGGAGAGCTATCTGACCCTCCATAGACACAAACACAACTGAAATGTTCCCAGGTCCAGAAACGTAGTAAATACATTGGTAAAACGGTCCATGTGACATCAGTGGTTCAACTTGAAAGTTTTGTGACATTATGAGAATACTTTTTTTGCGATGAGAAAAAAATAAAAATTTACTCAACCATTCTTCTCCCCCGAGTTATGTCTTCCGCCATTTTAGAGAGTATTACAATGCATACGCATGCTTTGACCTAAGTGAAAACAATGCTTATTATGCAGCTTTCGTTCATGCGCGTGCTTTCTCCCCGGACGTAAATTATGCTGATTTAGTAAAATATGTTCTTAGGTACTCTCCAAAATGGTGGAAGATGTAACTCGGGGGGAGAAGAATGGTTGAGTAAATTGTTATTTTGATTTCTTTGATCAAAAAAAAAAAAAGTTTTCTCGTAGCATCGCAGTTGAGCCACTGATATCACATGGACTGTTTTAATAATGTATTTACTAAGTTTTTGGACCTGGAACATTTCAGTTGAGTTGCTGTCTATGGAGGTTCAGATAGCTCTCTGATTATCAACAATATCTTAATTATTGTTCCGAAGATGAACGCAGGTCTTATGGATTTGGAACGACACGAGGGTGAGTAATTAATGATAGGATTTTCATTTTGGGGTGAACTATCCCTTTAAGGTGTACAATGTTTTTATTTATTTATTTTTATTCATTAATTTCACTTAAATATTATTTATTTAGTTTATATTTAGTTTATTGATTCATTTAATTTTATTTTTATTTATTAGCTCAAGATTATTTTAGCTTAATTTAGTTATTTTATTTTATAGATTGATTTAAGATGTTTAATCAAGATTTCTTTACTTTTATTTATTAATAATTAGTTTAATTTAGTCTGTTTTAGTTTATCTGTTTTATATATTTTCATTTATTCATTTAATCTTATTCTACAATATTTTAATTAATTCATTTCAGTATTTCAGTTCAATTTAGTTTTATTAATTTATTATTTTTTAGTTTTTTTTGTATGAATAGAAAACTTCCTTTTTAAGTCTAATTACAGCTGTAAAATGAAGCATGCAATTAACTGCAATATTTTACCTTTCTTTTTTATTCAGCCCTCTTTTCCGTGGGAACTCTGATGTTGACCAGTTAGGCAAGATTTTTGAGTAAGTACTATAATGGTCTTTTTATTTAATAAGACTGTATTGAGACGCAAGTCAAATTGCAATAACTGATTGTTTTGATATTCCAGTTTGGTGGGGATCCCTTCTCCAGAGGACTGGCCACAGGAGGTGGGCTTGCCACAGAGTGCCTTTTCCCCTCGCCTTCCCCAGCCCATAGAGGACCTGGTGCCTGATATGGATGAGCTGGGCAAATCACTTTTACTTGTAAGTAGCAGATATCAACACTGAGGATATTTTAAATGATAGGACACAATGTCATTCTATGAAACCAATACCTTTTCCAGTTTGATACATTTAATTACACAAATAAAGTTTTATTGTAAAAAAAATATGCATTGTTACCTTAAACTTAATGCAATTATGCCTTAACATTTTAACAGTATTGACTTACACAGTAAATTACTTTTTTATAACAGTATATAGTTGTGTGTGTTATATAAAAAAAGTCATTTTATATAAAGGACACAAATAGCATATGACTTTTATAAAAAGTGTTTACTTACTGTTTCCTCCCTGCACAGCGTTTCCTGTCATTTAACCCCTCAAGAAGGATATCAGCTTACGATGCACTGTCTCACCCATACTTCCAGAGTCTCGACAGCACCAGCAAGAGCCTGTACGCCCAACCCTTCCCCAGCAAAAAGCCCTCCCTGGAGGAGAGTGCTGCTTGAAAGGATGTGGTTCCCCACTGTAGACAAAGACCCCCTATGAACTAGTCTTCCATAGCATAACATTTGTCATTATATGCTGCTTTTAAAAATATCACCGCAACCATTGGTCGATCATGTTTTGTCTTTGCCCTCACTACACAAGGGGCAAGTCGTGGCCTAATGGATAGAGCGTCGGACTAATAATCCGAGGCTGTGGGTTTGAATCTCGGGGTGTGTGCACTTGGATGAGTTAAATGCAGAGCAAAAATTCAGAGGGTCACCATACTTGGCCACACGTCTTTTTTTTTTTTACTGCCAGCTAATACGGATCAACAACATGTTTAACAATATCAGAAGCTGCTCTCGTCTCCCACCCACCTTCCTCAAAGGAAGTTTGTCTGCTTAGAGGAAAATGTGCTTCTTGAATCTGAAGCTGCATCATGCCACTGCCAGGGATCGTCCGTCTGTTTGCATAAATGTCTGTATGCAATGTAAAGGTCCTAAACTGAGTCTTAGCTGCACATCACTGCCATAAAACAGCAAGGTCTTATGTGAGACTGTGTCCGTCTCACATGGATTAAGCAAATGTAGAACCACAACTACTGCAAATTCAGCCCCATTGATCAGAACCTCTTATTTTACACATTAAGATATAATCGCTTATTACCTGGTTTTTTTTTGGAGCTCACACTTCCAAAGTCCTCTCAGTCACAGACCAGGAGGATTTTTTTTGTATTGTTTTCCATCACATTGTTACTTCGCAGTTCAAGCAGTAGAGTGTGGACACGTCTCCTCGTGTGACTTTTTTTGATGACTGCATAACCACAGACACTCTAGTGCTCTATTTAATATGGTATTTCGTCACAAGCATCCTGGTGTTAATTGAATCGTCCAGGACAGAACTACCAAGTGCTTTGAAGTACTATTTAACACCATATTTCCTTGACATTATAATGTACTTGTATTTTTTTTCTTCAATATAAGTTCCACATCCTGTTCACTTAATTATGTCAGTGTTGATTGTTGAAATATTTTTTGGCATGGTATGTCCTAATTTTAGTGAACTTGAAGGTGTAGGTTGTTGTAGAAAACTCTTGATACGTATACCAAACAGTCTACACCCTGTCGTCAGGGATTTAGTGCCGCGACGTAGTCAAAGGATGACCCGTGCCGGGTTGCATGTTGAATTTAGGGTTGATTTAGAGCAGAAACAAGCTGAGATGGATAACAGAAATACATGTATGAAAGCGTTAGCGCGTAGTTATGAAAGTCTAGTAAAAGTAGCTATAGAGTTGGCGAGTGTTAAGTACAAGGTCAGGTTGCAAGGTTCATTTGAGGCTTGGAGAGTAATGTACTATCCCATGTATAATTCAGTGATTAAGTCCAGGTTCTTTTCTATATACGCAATGCTACATCCTTCCATTTCCAGTTTCACTTAATTGTCTGGATAGATCATCACAAAAAGTGCACCAAATCTGCTAAATGGGTTGCTTTCAGTGCCTTCGTGTTTAGAGTGTGACGAACAAGTGGAGGGAAGGAAGGACGCTGCTTCGGATTTGAGCATTTAGCCTGGTGATTCCAGGTGAAGCTGTTTGATGAGGGATGAGGAGCTATCGGCAGGCACTGTTGTACTTCAAAACATTCACACAGTTAAAGGGATAGTTCACCCAAAAATGAACATTCTGTCATTTGCTCACCCTCATGTTGCTCCAAACCTTCTTGTGGAACACAAAATAAGATATTATGAAGAATGTTGGCAGCCAACCAGGTTAGGTTACCATTGACTTGCATTGTATAGAAAAAAACAAACACTGATACTTTTCTCAAAATGTCTTTTTTGTGTTCAAGTCAAGTCATGCAGGTTTGGAAATGACATGAGGGTGAGAAAATGAACTATCCCTTTAAGCACTGATGCTTGAGTCATTCTCTCAGGATCAGTAAACTCACTCTGTAACATTCCATACTCAGGTCTATTTATGGATAGTTTTAGATTCAACAAGGGTTCAGGTTTTAGCTTAACCGTTAATCTCACAGTAATGCTTATCGATTATGGTCTCAAAGCTATCTGAATACAATAGTTTTGGGTTATTTATATTGTTCACTTGCATTTCCATAAATTTGAACAGATAATGAAAAATACAGCATTTCAGCATTTAATATTCTTATTTATATAATAATAATATTATTATTATTAATAGTATTAATATTATAGTTTGTATTAGTTCACTGTCTTGCGGCAACTTTTGTACAGTTAACATGTTTGATTTCACAAATATTCTGTGATCAGCTATTCGTTGTCTTAATGCATCAATCTAACAGATGATTTCAGTTAGTGATTGGTGTATAACGCCATTATTTTTAAAGTCTCCACTGAACTGACGCTACTGTGGCACAGCTTTACCCTCCTCGAGATAAGTCTGTGATTGGATTTGGTGATTTCAGAGGGCATTAGATATCAAATAATGGAAACCAATGTAACTGCCTTTATGTTTGTGGGTCTGGTATTGAACTAATCCGTTTTTTGAGCTTGGTTAGTCTGGTGAATAATTCATAGTGTTTTTTTATCATTATAAATGTATTAAATGTTAGGTTTTGGAATGTACGACCCATTCCTGTTAGTGATGGAATTTGAATTGTAGCATGATGTCATGCTGAACAAATAGCACCTTTGATATTTGCCCATCTCAGTGCTTTTCCCCACGATGCATGATTTTCTTTTTTTTGTGAATCTGTTTATTTCGTAAACTTTTTGTTGTTTGTTTAATTGGATATCATCTTTACGAAAATTACATTTGAGAGTGCTTGAAATTGCTGGACATTGGTACAAAATGTTTTGCTGCCTACGTTTTGTTATTATTTATTGACATTTTGTCTTTTTTTTAGTTGGCTGTAATGCTTCAGAAGGCATTCTGTCAATGTAATCCTCAAATTTGTGAAAAGAAAATGATGCACTAATGGTGCGACACCTCATGTCACTGCAGACTTGAACAACTGTAATCAATTAGGCAAACTTGTTCCCAAGAAGACAGTAAAAAGTGCCATTTTTAAATATTCTATTATTATATTTTGACATTTTTTATTGTATTTCATTCGTATTATTTTTGACCATTTAAAAAAAACAATAATCCCATTATGACTTAAATAATGTATAATGTACTCCAGACAAAGAATACTTTGAATTAAAAAATCATAAAGCTGGAAATTTCTATCCATTAAATCACAATAATGTAATATGCTAAGTCATCCACCATGAATACATATTCTAATCAATGTGCACAATGTTTTCATTCTGTTTAGCTGCTGCACAGACACGGTGTAATGAAAATCAATTATTACCATTATAATACGACTCTTTAATTTTATTATTACCATTATAATACGACTCTTTAATTTTATTTTATCAGCAGCTTAATTATATTGTATTAATTGATTATCAAGTGTTATTTCACTTTAGACTGCATCAGATGTATTTGGTTAATTCTACTTATTCTTTACTATATATATATATATATATATATATATATGTGTGTGTAATGTGGAATGATTTCTATGATGTATCTCTATTTTATAATCATATGTATATATTTTTTATTTGTTCTTTGTTTTATGGATTTATGTAATCCTTTAAACAAAGTAATTATTTTAGCCATCTTTTAGCTGTGCACATTGATTAGAAGTGGGGAGTGTTGGTCAGGGTTTTCTCTTTTCCCACATTGGCTGGAGAGTGATGTTTTTTTTGCAAGCACCCAATCTGTGGTGTATATTTTTGTTATTGTTGTTTGGCATTTTATGTTGTCAGCTTTGTTTTTAGATGTGGGGATGGAAAAATGTGTACATGAAAATATTTGTAACTTTTTTAAATCAATGCTTTGATTGAAAGTCTTGTTCAACTGTATGTAATTCTACTGCTAAATCATTTTGCATTCTTCTGCTTTAGCATTTAGACATTTAAGCAATGAAATCACATGTGGATTTACTGTAGATCACGTGCATGTGATTTTCATTTTGTTTAAAAAGGTCTTGTCTGGTTCATCTGGTCATGATTAGTCCAGTAATGATGGTTAATCATACAGTAAGTAGAATTGATATTCTTTTTATGATGAAATACTGAAAATCCGTTTAAAATGTATCTCTTTTAAGCTATGTTTTTCTGTTAAAACAGCACATTCTTACATTTAAAGCAGAAACTTTGTTGACAAATTCATTTCATTGAGCTACTATTTGTCAGTATAGTGCAAAGTATTGTAAGAATTTAGCAAGAACCAAATTTAAATTATAGTCATTGTGCCATTATAGGACCACATTAGGTTGTTTTTTTTCTTAAAAAAAAGGGTGAGTGAAATATGTTAGTATTTTGTATCTTTGTTTTTTTTCTTTATGGACTGGTTTTGCTGCTAATGTTTGTCTTAGGCTCTGGCTCCTGAATGAGTTTTATTAAACTGGCCCACCTAAAGATTCCAATTTGCTGCCATTGAGAAAAAAGCTGCTTTTGCATTTGTTTTACAGTGGGGCAAATAAGTAAAATCCAGAAAATCACATTGTATGATTTAATACTTAACTTCCATTTTATTGCATGAAATAAGTATTTGATAACCTACCAACCAGCAAGAATTCTGGCTCTCACAGACCTGTTAGCTTGTCATTAAGAAGCCCTCCTATCCTCCACGCATTACCTGTATTAATTGCACCCGTTCACACATTCAATCATTTAGACTCCAACCTCTCCACTATGGGCAAGACCAAAGCGCTGTCTAAAGACACTAGGGACAAAATTGTAGACCTGCACAAAGTTGGGATGGGCTACAGGACAATAGGCAAACAGCTTGATGAGAAGGCAACAACTGTAGGCACAATTATTAGAAGATTGAATAAATTCAAGATGACTGTCAATCTCCCTCGGACTGGGGCTCCATGCAAGATCTCGCCTCGTGGAGTATCAATGATCCTGAGAAAGGTGCGGGATCAGCTTAGAACTACACGGGAGGACCTGGTCAATGACCTGAAGAGAGCTGGGACCACAGTCTCAACGGTTACCATTAGTAACACACTACACCGCCATGGATTAAAATCCTGCAGTGCGCGCAAGATCCCCCTGCTCAAGCCAGCACATGTCCAGGCCTGTCTGAAGTTTGCCAAAGACCATCTGGATGAAAATATAACTTTTTGGTATAAACTCCACTTGCCATGTTTGGAGGAAGAAGGAGGATGAGTACAATCCCAAGAACACCATCCCAACCGTGAAGCATGGGGGTGGAAACATCATGCTTTGGGGGTGCTTTTCTGCAAAGGGGACAGGACGGCTGCACCGTATTGAGGGGAGGATGGATGGGGCCATGTATCACGAGATTTTGGCCAACAACCTCCTTCCCTCAGTAAGAGCATTGAAGATGGGTCGTGGCTGGGTCTTTCAGCATAAAAATGACCCCAAACACACAGCAAGGGCAACTGAGGAGTGGCTCCGTAAGAAGCATTTCAAGGTCCTGGAGTGGCCTAGCCAATAGAAAATCTATGGAGGGAGCTGAAACTCCTTGTAGCCCAGCGACAGCCCCAAAACCTGAAAGATCTGGAGAAGACCTGTATGGAGGAGTGGGCCAAAATCCCTGCTGTAGTGTGTGCAAACCTGGTCAAGAACTACAGGAAACGTCTGACCTCTGTAATTATAAACAAAGGTTTCTGTAACAAATATTACGTTCTATTTTTTTTATTGTATCAAATACTTATTTCATGCAATAAAATGGAAATGAATTATTTAAAAATCATACAATGTGATTTTCTGGGGTTTTTTGTAAATGTATTCTGTCTCTCACAGTTGAGTTGTACCTATGATGAAAATACAGATCTCTCCATACTTTGTAAGTGGGAAACCTTGAAAATTGTCAGTGTATCAAATACTTATTTGCCCCACTGTATATCTGTATCTGCCTGACATTTTCGTATTTTTGTAAAATAAATATTACAGTGTATCCAGTGTTCCCACATATGGACAATTGTTTTTTTTATTTTACTCTAAATAAAATAGGGGTAATTTGATAAAGCTTGGGTCACAACCAGTATTAAAGATGTATAGTCTATTATAAACCCTAAATGATGGCAAAATCCCACAGTCAGTATCAATTCGTAAATATCAAGTAATTATTGTAAGTATTGTAATAGCTATGGGAAGATTGTTGCTACACCAGGTGTCGGCAAGTAAGTTTGGCATCGGTCCAAAAAAAATTGCCACTAGATTGCGGCCAGAACATAGTCAAAGGATAATTTAAGAAATTAATTGATGAAAAATACAACCAATCAAATCTTCATTCACCAACTTGCAACACAGAGCGCATTGCTAAAACACACATATGTGGGATATGAGGAATGGATAAAAAGAGGACTTGAATAAGCGCATTAATTTTAAGCCATACTCTTAACAAACTGTGTTTTATTTCCTCTTTCCATATTGTGAATAATAAATGTGTATCATTTTAATTTTCTTGTTACACAATGGAGCCTATCTTATTGTAATAAACATTTGAGGTAGCCGACTTTTACACTCAATTATTCCTTGGCATCCTCACGTACTAAACTGCATTTGATTTGTATTGTTTGCATGCTGGAGGTACGCTATTTATTTATTATACGTCATGTGCAGAGTGTTGTTAACATTTAAGCTAGCTGTGAGAAAAAAATTAAAGAGTCTAAAGAGGAAAGTTGACAGTGAAAATAGGGCACAAAGAAGAATGGAAAAACAACTATGCGGTTATCTTACCTAGTTTTGTGAATACAAAAAAGCCGGTCTATCTTAACCACCACGAAGCGATCCACAGACTCTTTTGAATGTCTTTCAGAACTTTTCAAATTAAAAGCTCTCAATTTATCTCAAAATTCAAACATTGATGCAAAGACGTTCTTGTACTTTTATTTTGAAGGTAAAATCAAGACGAAGTGATTGTGAGTAATAGTGATGGGAAGTGCAGATCATTTTACTGACTCGGACCTAATGAATCCTTTTTTGAGTCACTTCTCCCATTTCATTAATTTTAGCAAAATATAGTTACATTGTTAGGTGTTACTTCCCAAATACATATACTACTTATGCAAACGTTGATCACACTACAAACAATACAAAACTATAATGCTAGAAGAAACCTCACCTCTTATCTGACAAGTCTTCGGATTTTAGTCGTTTGTTCATTACGTGGCAGGCCCATAAGCTTAACTAATGCCGTCTGAGCCAGAAAGAGAATTGATTAGTTTACCTTTCGAGCCGTAATTCCAGTACAGAACCTATCGGATGTTGCGCATGCGCGACTGAACGAATCACTCCCCGAGACAACTCGTTCTTTCCGAGACCCATCACTAGCGAGTAACTGTTGCTGTCATGACAGATCTATTTCAGAACCAGCCGCAAACAAAATAATGTGGCTGCAGGCGCGGGCCAGATATTATTGCTGGCGCGCCAGTTTTGGCCCACGGGCCGCCATGGGACTTCCTACCAAGATTGGTTGTGGTAAAATTAGGTTTATCTTTTTTTAGGCACACAGCATGCCCCCTTTTGTGTTCTGCCCCCAGTTGTTTTATTAATTTTTTTTTATTAATTTTTTAGCTTTCATATAAAAGCAGGCCTAAGATCAACTGTCTGAGGTGTTGGTGTCCCTGTTCCTTTGGCTTAGGGATATAGGTTAACTGATCACATTAAAACCTTAGATCATTTGCTCCATTTTAGCATATCAGCATAACAATCGCTTTAATAGTTCTACAAACAAGTAATCACGTGTAAAAACGTACTTTCAGGCAAAAATGGCCATTTTATGACATTAGTTTCACTTTTTATGACAAAAGTTCAGTAATGTGAAAAGTGTTCGGTAATGTTTCAGAGAAAAGCCCGCAGGTGCTTAGGAGGCTACACTCTAAAAACTGCTGGGTTGAAAACAACCCAATTTGGGTTATTTTGGTAACCCAGCGCTGGGTCAAAAAGGGACGAACCCAGCGCTGGGTTATTTTAACCCAACCATTTGGGTTATTATGTTTATGTCACAATGAAGACGGGAGGATTCAGTTGCGGAAAAAGAGTTTATTACAGAAGTAATACACAGCGAGAAACTAAACGGAGCTTTCCGTAGGACAGAGGCGGAGCTTCCGTAAGCAGAAGCGGAGCTTTCCGTAGGGCAGAGGCGGAGCTTCCGTAGGCAGAAACGGAGCTTTCCGTAGGCAGATGCGGAGCTTTCCGTAGGGCTGAGGCGGGTAGCGCAGGGAAGCAATGGGCAGCCAAGGTCCGGCGATCGGAGTCCAGGAAGCAGCAGGGCTCAGGAATCGAAACCAGGACGACGACGACCGCAAACACTGCAAGGATCTGACAAAGGAGAGAGCGTGACAGGAACAGATATAGCCCAACGGTGATGACTCTCAGCTGGAGCGAATCAGCCTCAATCACACACACCCACAGACACCTGCTCACACATACGCACACGCACACAGACAAGACACGGTGAGGATGGGATCGGGAACCCATGAACCGTGACAGTACCCTCAGGAGCCTCTCGGCGCCCCAGCCGACCTTACCTGTTGATTGTAATCATCAATAAGGGAGTGATCCAATATGTCCCTGGCCGGAACCCAACTTCTCCTCCGGACCGTAACCTTCCCAGTCCACCAAGTATTGAAATCCTCGTCCCTCCGCCTCGAGTCCAGAATGCGATTGACCGAATAGGTGGGTTCCCCATCTATGAGTCGCGGCGGGGGAGGAACCGGAGTAGGCAGATTAAGGGGAGACCGAAAAACGGGTTTAATTTTGGAAACATGGAACGCGGGATGAATTCTCCTGTACGCAGGAGGGAGTTTGAGGCGGACTGTCACCGGACTAATAATTTTAGTGACAGGAAACGGGCCAATAAATTTGGGAGCCAACTTATTACACACGGATCGGAGCGGAATGTTCTGGGTAGAAAGCCACACTTTTGACCAACGACGAGACGGGAGGCTTCGACCGGTGGCGATCAGCCTTAGCCTTGGTGCACGCCCCACCCGGAGGAGAGTCTCTCGGGCTCTCGTCCAGGTACGGTGACACCTCTGGACGGCGTGAGCAGAGGGGACCGCGACGGATTCCATACTAGGGAAAAGAGGTGGCTGGTAACCTAAACTACACTCAAGCGGCGAAAGGCCCGTGGGCGACACCTGTAACGAGTTGTGAGCGTACTCAACCCATGAAAGTTGCTGACACCAGGAAGTGGGATTCTGAGTGACCAAACATCGCAACACCCTCTCGAGATCCTGGTTGGCCCGCTCAGTCTGACCGTTGGTCTGAGGGTGAAACCCAGAAGACAAACTCACAGTCGCCCCAGTAGTCGACAAAACTCTCCAAAATTTGGACACGAATTGGGGACCCTGTCGGAAACCACGTCTGCCGGGAGGCCATGAATGCGAAAGACGTGATCAACTACTGTAGCCGCTGTCTCCTTGGCTGAGGGCAATTTGGGCAAGGGAATAAAATGGGCCGCCTTCGAGAACCGGTCCACTACGGTTAAAACAACCGTATTACCCAGGGAGGGTGGGAGGGCAGTAACGAAATCTAGCGCGATATGGGACCAGGGTCTCGAAGGGACTGACAGCGGCTGAAGTAACCCCTCTGGAGGTCGATTGGAAGTCTTACCCCGAGCACAGACTGAGCAGGCCAAAACAAACTCTCGGATATCGCGAGCCATGGCCCGCCACCAGAATCGTTGTTTAATCAAAAACATGGTGCGACCGATTCCTGGATGACAAGCCACGTTGGAACAGTGACCCCATTGGATGACGTTGGACCGTAACCCCTCCGGCACAAACAACCGGGCCTTCGTTTCGATCTCCCAAGTGACTGCAGAGACAACCAATCTCTCAGGTATAATGCACTCGGGAGACACCGGGCGGTCCGAAATGTCAAAAATGCGTGACAAGGCATCGGGCTTGATGTTCTTAGAACCTGGCCGATAGGAGATGGAAAAATCAAAACGTCCGAAAAATAGTGCCCAACGAGCCTGCCTGGAGTTAAGACGTTTGGCGGACTGAATATATTCAAGATTCTTATGGTCGGTCCAAACTATGAAAGGAACCCTGAACCCTCTAACCAGTGACGCCATTCTTCCAACGCTAGCTTGACGGCCAGCAACTCTCTGTTACCGATGTTGTAATTGCGTCGCAGGAGACAGTCGATGGGAAAAACGCGCAGGGATGCACTTTGTCGTCCTGAGGTGGCCCGTTGGGATAGCACTGCACCTACCCCCACCTCTGACGCTGGCCGACCTCCACCACGAACTGGCGTGTGGGATCAGGGGCCCGGAGAATGGGTGCCGAAACGAAGCGGCATCTGAGTTTGGTAAATGCGGCCTCGGCTGCATTCGACCACCTGAACGTCATCTTGGTGGAGGTCAAGGCAGTCAGAGGAGCGGCTAGTTGGCTGAAATTGCGAATAAAACGCCGGTAAAAATTAGCGAACCCCAGAAACCTCAGCAGGGCCTTGCGGGAATCAGGGGTTGGCCAATTTACCACAGCCTTAACCCTGTCAGGATCCATGCGAACTCCCTCCGGCGACACTATGAAACCCAAGAAAGGAACCGACTGTGCATGGAACGCGCACTTCTCCGCCTTGACAAAAAGCCCATTCTCCAACAACCTCTGGAGCACTCGCCTGACGTGTTGAACATGTTCCTGGAGAGAAGAAGAAAAAATCAATATGTCATCCAGGTAGACATATATGAACTGATCGACCATATCTCTCAACACGTCATTGACGAGTGCCTGGAAGACCGCGGGAGAGTTAGAGAGCCCGAAAGGCATAACCAAATACTCAAAATGCCCTCTGGGGGTATTAAACGCGGTCTTCCACTCATCCCCCTCTCTTATGCGAACCAAATGATAGGCGTTTCTAAGATCTAACTTGGTGAAGATGGATGCTCCCTGCAACCTCTCGAAGGCTGAAGACATCAACGGCAAAGGATAGGTATTCTTTACCGTGATGTTGTTCAAGCCCCGGTAGTCAATACAAGGTCGCAGAGAACCATCCTTCTTGCGAAAAAAATCCTGCCCCCGCTGGAGAAGAAGAGGGGCGGATGAACCCGGCTGTCAGAGAATCAGAAATATATTTCTCCATGGCCTCCCTTTCCGGAACCGAAAGCGAGTATAATCTGCCCTTAGGCGGAGACATACCTGGTACTAAGTCTATAGCACAGTCGTAGGGACGATGAGGAGGGAGAGAAGCAGCCCTGGACTTACTGAACACCTCCTTCAGGTCGAGATACTCCTCGGGCACGTTAGACAGGCTCCCCATCTCATCCTGCAACACAGAACCAGACACAAGACAAGAGGCATAGCAGGCTCGACTCCACTCCGACACAGTGTTACGACCCCAATCCACCCGAGGATTGTGTTGAGTGAGCCAGGGGTGACCCAACACCACCGGGGCCAGGGGTGAGTGGGTGACAAGGAACGTGATGGTCTCAGAGTGGTTGCCTGAGGTGACGAGGGTGATGGGTACCGTGGAGAGGCTGATCGGAGGAAGTGACTGTCCATTAAGGGCGCTGACAGAGATCTTGTGACGGAGGGAATCAAGGGAATGTGAAGGAGTTGGGCCAGGAAATGTCCAGCAGGTTACCTCGGCTCCGAGTCTAGCAGCGCCGTCCCTCATGTCGCCGCCGCCCATTGCAACCTCACCGGGAGGAGGGTGGTGGATGAGGCTTTGTTGAGAGATACCCCACCGACAGTAGCCTCAGACCTACTGTCGGGCCTGGTCTTTACGGGCACTTCACCAGGAAATAGCCAGCCGCGCCACAGTATACAAACATAACCCCTCGTCCTCCGGCGATCTCTCTCCTCCCGGAGAGCCGAGCTCTACCCACCTGCATGGGTTCGTCAACCGGCGAGTGACCGACCGTATCGCCGGTGTCGAAGAAAGGATATCTCGGTGTTAACTTGCGTCGACCACGAAGATCGCGTTGCTGAAGCCGTGCATCCACGCGTAAGGCCAGATCCACAAGTTCGTCCAACCCGAGAGGTAACTCCACCACGTCGATCTCTTGATGGATACGGTCGGCCAGCCCATGCAGGAACATGTCCCACTGCGCCTCGCTTCCACTCACACTCTGCCGCCAGGGTCCTGAACTGGATGGAATAATCAGAAACGGACTGCTCACCCTGGCGGAGGTCGGCCAGCATGCGCGCTGCCTCGCGCCCGACCAGCGCGCGATCGAACACCCTCCTCATCTCCTGAGAGAGTGAGTGGAACGAGGAACAACAGGGATGGCGATTCTCCCACACCGCCGTTCCCACAATGCTGCCCTTCCTGACAGCAACGTAAGCACTAGTGCCACTCTGGAAACTTCTGTGGCAAACGCCAGTGGCTGGAGCGAAAAACAGAGAACGCCGTCAGAAACGCTCTACAGAGGTTAGGATCTCCGCATACATCTCCGCGCAGGAGTCTCGGTTCGTGCTGAGGGCTGTGGTTCCCGGGGATGGAAAAACTAGGCGGTGTGGGTGGCGCAGCGGGTGATCTTAATAACTGTACCTGGGTAGTGAGCTCGGACACCTGCGCTACTAACGCCTGCACAGCTCGTCCGGTGTTCAGCATATTCTCCTCCTGGAGATCCATACGAACGTTGTTACCGGCTAGCAGTTCCTGCAAACCACGAGTCTCCGCTGAATCCATGAAGATTGGTCAGATCCTTCTGTCACAATGAAGACGGGAGGATTCAGTTGCGGAAAAAAGAGTTTATTACAGAAGTAATACACAGCGAGAAACTAAACGGAGCTTTCCGTAGGACAGAGGCGGAGCTTCCGTAAGCAGAAGCGGAGCTTTCCGTAGGGCAGAGGCGGAGCTTCCGTAGGCAGAAACGGAGCTTTCCGTAGGCAGATGCGGAGCTTTCCGAGGGGCTGAGGCGGGTAGCGAGGGAAGCAATGGGCAGCCAAGGTCCGGCGATCGGAGTCCAGGAAGCAGCAGGGCTCAGGAATCGGAACCAGAAGCGGACCGTAAACGACGACCGCAAACACTGCAAGGATCTGACAAAGGAGAGAGCGTGACAGGAACAGATATAGCCCAACGGTGATGACTCTCAGCTGGAGCGAATCAGCCTCAATCACACACACCCACAGACACCTGCTCACACATACGCACACGCACACAGACAAGACACGGTGAGGATGGGATCGGGAACCCATGAACCGTGACAGTTTAACCCAGCAGGCTGGGTTGCTTTTTCATGGTTTAAAATTACTACATTTCTAGGCTAAAATGAACCCAAATCAAGCTAGATATTAAATCTACAAATCTTGTTCATTTTAAAATAACTTTTACACACAAAGAATGACTATCAAAAGGTAAATATTTATTAAAAACAACAAGAGAAAACAGTCAAAAGTGCATGCATGTTAAGAAGAAATGCAGAAAAGTATGGCATTAACAGCTACAGAGATTATAAATTAACATTTGTTGAATATAACTTAAAATCAAGATTTTCTTGGTAAATTGTATAAAAAAATATACAAAAACACTATTATACAATACTTGTACAATTAGTTAATAGTGAAATTCTTTACAAACTATTCTGGCATGAGAGTACACAAATAAACCACAACATTAACACTGATATTATTACATTTACCAGAAACATATGTGTGTGAAAGAATGTGAGCATGTGTGTGAGTGTAAACTCTCTACTAAACACAGGACAGGCATTTAACATTTGCTTTTTACAAATTATACACTTACAGTTTGTTTCATAGTCCATGAATACAGATCATGCATCACTGCCAATTTTCATGATCTCTTTAGAATAATTGATGTAGTCATGAAGAAGCCCCATCAGCACAGCATGCGACATCTTTTACAGCATCCAGGGCAGTGTCCTCCTTTAAAACCACTGTAACACAGCGAGATGACTTAAGGAGACGATGAATCGGTTCTTTGAACCAGTTCGTTGAACCGAACTGTGGGAAAGAATAGATTCACAGAAATGAATTGTTTCACGTCACTAACAGATCTCGCAAAAAGGGGTTTGTAACATCACAAGAAGCGTATAGCCTACTTCGCAAAAAGTGTGGAAATGCAAGTCTTTTTATATAGGGAATTTTTATGACCCTCATCTATCAAATATCTGGAGAAAGGTGCCCTACTATCTCTCTGACATTATTTACAACACCATTAGTGTCCTTTATAGCAAATGATAAAATTCAACAAAGTTTATTTCTTTATGGAACCTTATATTTTTTTTCTTTTTTAGCACCAAAGGGGGTTCTGCTATTGCTACAATCGGAACAACCCTAATTTTGTAGGCTACTGTTTAGAACCATTTTTCTTTAGAGTGAAGGGAGGAATCCATTTTATCCAAGTGATTGGCTTGGAATTGAGAACCGCTGGTCTAAAACGATTCCTTATCTTATAGCTCTGTCTAGTGGACAAGGTTAATATAATCAAAGCCTTCTTGTTGCAGTTGAAATTGCTGATGATTTAGAGCAGTGGTTATAATACCCAAAAATACAATTATAATAGTTAATGAGGAGAACAGCAAATTCTAAACCAGGAGTTCTCAACTGATTAGGGTTGGAGCTAAACTCTGCAGGAAAGTGGACCTCGAAGACCATAGCTGACAACCCCTGGTTTAGAATTTTCTGTTCTCCTTCTGAGCATCAGAAATTCTTCGGATTCTTCGGATAGACGTTCGGTCGGTCAATCGGATGCTTTATTTTGGAACGGAGTACGCTCTATAGAGCAGATGAATTGTGCATTCGCTCACCCACTATACACTGAGCCATGTGAGCAGCGTGTTATTATTATACGTGTTAGCGAAAAAATGTATAAACAACTTCACAGCCACACGTGAATCACGCCCCCCAGAATATTTTAATAGGGGTGGCCAAATGAGACCACAGCAAATCTTGGAGTGGCACACCAAAATAATGAAATAACAAATTAAATGATTAAAAGTTCCACTTAATGTCTGTTCTACGTATTTACTTTTGGTTCTGGTTAATGTAATAATATGATTTTAATTAGCAATTAATTACTTAGGCTACTCTTTAAATACTGTAGGTCTTTTAAATAATTATACATCAGCAACTATATGGGCAAAACCAAAAAAAGGGACAATATTTAGTTTAAAAACACTTTACAGTCCAATTATTTTCTACATACGTTTATTGTAGCCTACACAAACATAGGACAGGCCATGTCTAAAATTAATAAAGAAAAACTGAACAAAATGTATTCATATATAGACAATGAACATTTTAACAGAGCTTACTCACAAGTCACAACCAATCCATATTCCTGTTTTATTAGAACACAAACTTATCAATACAGCTTTATTATCCTATTGCTGTGCCACAGAATCCGGCATGACTTGAACGCACAATAACGTCATCGAGCTACAGGCTGCAGCGAAGACAGACTCAAACCGCTAGGTGGCAATTATTCAAAAATTATCGCAGTAACGTTACACTTGGAGCCACCGCAAGCAAGCACCGGAGCCATGTAAACAAAAGGCTGATTTCATAGATTTTGGCCTATACGTTTTAGGCTAAATCTGCAGAAATGGGCAAGCGAGATAATAGAGTGGTAAGTAAAGGCACTTTACAAACTCGCGTCTTCTTAATAACGTTACTTAAATGGAAAATAATCACGAGGCCTTTAAGGCTCAGTGCTAACGCGTCAAAACACTTAACTTAGCTAAACATATTAGCCACGTCCACTCGCAGAATGAATGAACATGGTTATTACTAGACATTTGATACACATGTTGGTATATGCAGTCTGGCACAA
The DNA here is from genome assembly GCA_027564155.1 of Gymnocypris eckloni scoliostomus. Lineage (NCBI taxonomy): Eukaryota > Metazoa > Chordata > Actinopteri > Cypriniformes > Cyprinidae > Gymnocypris > Gymnocypris eckloni. The sequence goes on along the minus strand of CM050427.1, from coordinate 23,878,982 downwards.
CTTGCAAAATGTTAGTATTGCTAAGACAGCATGGCTAATGTATCTGGCTCTTGCATGCTACGTCGGCTAGCACACATTTAGCTTAACTGTCCTGTTGTACAGAATGTTTGCTGCAGTATTTATGTTGGGCATATGAAAAGTAATGCATTAGTAATTTAGAAATGATTTTCTGTCAAAGCAAAATAATGATAATAAAATTTAGTATGCGTTATTTTAGTAGCCTGTAAGTGAAACGTGGATGCTGTGTTTACTCAGCATGTCTTGTGATTGTTGATGAAGTGGATTATGATTTTTATATTTGATTGTGTTTCAGCCGTACTTGAACCCAATAGCTGCTGCCAGAGCCAGAGGACCTATTCCCAACAACAGCACCACCATTCAGGATTACCTAAGCAGACCACGGCCATCATGGTATAAAAACATGATTATGATGAAAATCGATACATCATTTGTGGATGTATGTGATTTCTATGGTCATATTTCTTTATTCATGGCTCTGTTTGTTCTGTATATCAGGGAGGAGGTAAAAGAACAGCTGGAAAAGAAAAAGAAAGGCTCCAGAGCCCTGGCTGATTTTGAAGACAGAATGAACAAGGTGGGCATATATATATATATTTTACTAGAGTGAGTGGATTTGCAATAGACTCAGATCGGCTTTCTGGATCTTATTTGCTTGAACTCCTTTTTCTCAGCGATGGAAGAAGGAACTGGAGAAAAACAGGGAGAAGGTACTCGGTGGAGGCGAAAAGAAAGACAAGGAGAAGGAGAAGGAAAAGAAAGAGGTAATGTTAATGTAGAAATCAGGGATCTCATAAATACAAGTACAGTCAGGTTTTGTCCTAAATTTTATGGATTTCATCTAGGGCTGGGCAATATGAGCAAAAATTTATATCTGTATTTTCTGGCTGATTTGCGGTATACGGTATATATATATCAGTATTTTGTATTTCGATTAAACAAATAAAGTGAACGTTAGTATGTAGGCATATATTACGTGCAGAAAAAGGGTTAAAATCACATTACATTGTAAAATTGCGATCTAAAAATAAAGCAGAAGTGAAATTTGCTAAAATGAATAGGAAAACAAAAGCAGACTAATTGAATAAAAAGACTATTGTGATAACCCCATTACACTTTACAGTTAGTGCTATCATACAAATACACTTACTTGTGGGTTTAAAATCCTACATATGTCTAGGGATGCAGCGATTAACCGGATTCGTGATTAACCGCACTTTAAAACGTCACAGTTAATTAATCGTAAAAGTTCCGCTACACTGAGTGTTTCTGTTGCACGGAACGGAACTGTTGCAGCTTGCGCAAAACGAAAATAAAGTTACACTAGTGGTGCACCATCTTAAGATGACCTGCTTATCAGAGGCACGGAGGCTACTACACACACTAGATTAGTGACAGAGGGACTAAACAGCAAAGTTTTATTTCCACTAGAGAAATGCCTGTCGATAGCGTGGCACCATTTTGGGAACACCAAGAATGACCAGGGTGTCATTTAAATATTGCCGTAAAAAACTGCTGCTAATGAGCAAATTCATAAGAGATAATGCACGGCTAGTTGTACATTGAACGATTGCATTAAGCACGACGTGAAGGCAAGAATCAACTAACGCAAAGCTATTATGTTAGCTTAGCATTCTGCCCGCTTCGGATCAGAAAGAGATGAAATAGAGGGGGAAGATCACAATTATTTAAATGAATTCATTATAACATTTAGCTACTTGAATTAATTATTCGATCAAGCGAGAGTTTCAATTAATTAAGTTAGCATAATAATAAACTAGAGTTTTACCATTCAAATGAAATTAGTATTAACAAACTCTATATTTCCACTGGTGAGGAAACAGAAGCTGCATCTGAAGTGGTATTAGATGCATTTACACTGCAACATTTCAAATGCATAAATCATTTTATAAGATTAATGTTTTACTTTTTTTTTTTTTTACATACAAATAAATGTTGAAAAAATGCAATGATACTTTTAAATATGACTAAACCACCAGTAGGTGGCGGCAAATGTCTGTTTTAATTTTAACTTCTTGTTTATTGAAATACTGTTTAAAATGAGCGTCACATTGCAGTCGTGTTGATATTGTTATTCGGGGAAACATCATGGCCGTCTAATGTTGCTTGCCTAAATCATATTTTGTAAATCTCTTTAAAAAAAAATTCTACCGCAGTAGGCATCTTTACATTTCTGTGAGTTACTTTGTGTGTGCTGTCTCTCTCACACACTCACTCAGGCTGTGCAAGCCTCATCTGGCACGACATAAATACATTATCAGTCCCCGTTTACACTGAATGCCATTAAAATTCGAATCATTCTCACACGAAACGACGTGTTTACACGCGACTGTGATATCTACTGTGAGTGTGTGCGTGGCTGTGACTAGGGATGCAACAATTACAGATTTTGTTGGTACGATTATAGTCTGAGGAATAATCACGGTTATTACGATTATTATGCATTTATTAATTTCACAATATAAAATCACATAAACACTCTTTAGATATTAAAGTGTTATTTATTGCTGGCTTTTGAAACAGAAATAACACAGTAACCAATAATGCAGCACAAAATAATAATAGCCTACTAAAGAAAAAATAAGTTAATCTCTTCTATTGGAATTAACAAAACTTGACCTCTGCTCAGTAAACATGTCAGTATTTATCTTTTGAAAATAACAAATGGAAAGAGATCACAAATGTATTTGGTGTTTTCATTTTGTATATTATTTCTACGTTTCTTTTGGACCTGAGGTACAGAACTTAGAAAGATGGTGATTTTTTTTTCACTTATGAATAATACTATAACAGGGATGATAAATCCCAATGTTAATTAAGTATTATTAATATAAGACTAATATTGACTTTATTTATCCCACACTGTTACTAATGAGGGGAATAAACTCAATTATTACTATTACAGTAATCAACTGTCATTCATACTTATTCATCTTAATAATCTTTTATTCATCTGATTTTACATATGGCCTGAGAAAATCATGTATATTATTTTGGTTTGTGAGATCGAGATGCCCACACAAACATTTAGGAGGACAGAAACTTTGTTTCGCTGCCCAGTGACTTTCATGAATAAAATAGCTTAGATACTGGATCGCTACATTATATTAATCAGCAAAGATGGGGTAAAATTACTGTTTAAATGACTAATCTCAAATCTTCATTGTTTGTAGTAACGTGCAGATGCAGGTTTGACAAATTCACACACGCAACTGTCACCTTTCTCGTGCGCGCTCTCTTTCTCTCTCTCTCTCTCTCTCTCTCTATTTCATCTCTGTCTGAAGCGGGCAGGTGGTTCTTGCCTTCACGTCGTGTATTAAAAACGTTTATTTCACAACGAGGACAGGTTGGCTAGCCGTGCTTATGTATAATCTTTAACAGTAATTTTACGGCAACATTTAAATGACGCCCTGGTCATTCTTGGTGCACTCAAAATGGCCCCACACTATCGACTTCAGACATTCTCTGGTGGAAATAAAGGATTGCTGTTTGGTTCCTCTGTAATAGTTAATCTAGTGTGTGTAGTAGCCTCCGTTTCTCTGATAAGACGGGCATTTTAAACTGGTGCACCGCTAGTGTAACTTTGTTATCGTTTTGTGCAAGCTGCAACAGTTCCGTTCCGTGCAACAGAAACACTCGGTGTAGAGGAGCCTTTACGATTAATTAACCGTGACGTTTTAAAGCGCGGTTAATCGCTGCATCCCTAGCTGTGACGTCTCTGCCTGCGCCGCTGGCAATAAAAAGATCCGCCCGGAATCGGCAAGACGTGAGACTGACCGGCCGGTCACCGATCCGGGCCGGTCATGCGAGAAATCGGCCGATTCCGATCAATGGCTGATCAATCGTTGCATCTCTAGTCTTTTGTTTATTATTTTGTGCTTTATTGTAGGTTACTTTGTTTCTTTCTTTTTCAAAACCAGTAATAAATAACTAGGGATGCATCAAAATGAAAATTCTTGGCCGAAGCGAACAAAATGAAACACTGTAGGGCCGAATACCGAACACGGTTTTTCAAAAATGTTCTCCCCCATGTAGGCCTATTTAGCAATTTTTTTCACTATTGCATAAATTAAATAGCCAAAATCTGCTTTTTACTTTTTTGTCATGCTTTACAAAAAAATACAAATAATAAATGACTTAACACTGAACATTTTTTATACATCCTATCAGACATACCAACAAAGCACAATTTAACTTAAAATTAATAAGTTAGTAAAATAATATTTTTTGGCCATTTTTGGACTCCCTTCTCGAATCAGGCATGTCTTTTTTTCTGTACAAATAAATGCAGCTTTGCTGAGCAGAAGAGACGTCTTTTAAAACATTAGAAAATATTACAGATCCCAATTTGAACACTATTGGTGAATGTTATAGTAAATGTATTAATACAGCTGTTGTAGGGCAATTATTTATATCATTATTATTAATTTATTTATTTTTTAGTCTTTTTATTTTATTTTACAGATCAAGAGTAAAATTACAATACTAACGTTTCTGAATGTTGATGCTTCTGTTTGTTGACAACAGCATGCAGATATTTCTCAGATATATCTCATTACGAATTTGGGAAGATGTTTGTCACACGTATCACATTGTCACACGCCTTTAAAGAAATTATAAAGACGAGCAAATGATGAGTAAGTGTTTCAGAGCAGAATTTCCTCGCGCTTTGGACTTTGAACCCTGGCGCCGCGAGCTCGTGCAGCGCTGTTTGAATACATGCTATTCTGCGTGTTTTAGAAAACATAACATTCTGTAGTTTATTTGTTAATCAATTTCACGATTTCAATCATCACAGTAACCAGCAACAACCACCCCTTCCTCTTCTCATCGGAGACATGAGAAGCAGCGCTAAGCAGTCTCTCGCTGTCAGTGTTTTGTGCTTGTAATGACGTCTGCGTCACTCTCTCTCTCGGACCGTTTTAAACGCTTCCACACTGCAGACGTGTTTGCTGCATTAGTGCACGCCTCTATTTGATCGCGTAAAGTCATTGTTCGGTACAAATTATTCTGTCTTTTCGCTTATTCGGCCAAACACCGAAAGAAGTTATTTTTTCCTATTTTCGGCCGAACAATTTTGGTTACCGAACATTCGGTGCATCCCTATAAACCCTTGTGTTCACGTGATTTTATACATTAGTAATGTTGGGAAATAAATAAATCATCATAATCGTAAAACCGTGATTATTCCTCAGACATTAATCGTACCATCAAAATGTATAATCGTTGCATCCTTACAGATATGTCACACATATTGTCCAACTTCAAATGTTTCAGCAAAATGTATTTTTCCTTCAAAGTTATTGCGCTCCTATTTCATTGCGGTCCGTCTGTTTGGCGCGCATGCGTGCGGCGGCGCTCGTTGTAAATGATGACTGTGAAGTTTAGCGTAGAATAGCAAAGCAAAAGCTCATGCAGTTCTGACCGCAAAATGGAAATATTTCCATGGCTTTCTAATATTTACAGATGGAGAATATACCTGTGAAATGTAAGGATTTGCATTTAGGAAAACAGCACATATCAAACACATCAAACAGTATGAGTAGCATCTCTGTCAGCGGCACACGCAGCGCATCTGACGGGCCGAGCCACTTTAAACTGAAACTAAATTATAGGCTACATATCTTACGAGTTTTTTTTAAAGCCCTTCATATAAAGCTTGTCACATGTTTAGAATAATTTGTATTATGCACTTTCTCCACAGCAGTTCAGTGTTTGTCCTCCCTAGATATTTTTTCAGATGCACTCGTATCAAACTACTGTATATCAATATTAACAGTATTGCTTCATACTCTATCGCTTATAAAAAATATATCGTACAAACTCGATATACCGCCCAGCCCCAATTTCATCCCAAGTACTACATCAAAAGTGTGGAATAAATAGGGATTTATAAAGGCAGAAGATGGCTTGAAAATGTCCCAGTATGTGTTACAACTTTGCCCTCAAATACCAGTAATCCAACATCAGTTATGATAAATTGGCAATCACAATATGTAATTACTATTATTAGTAGTATTTATATTACCATTATTATGGTTTGTTGTTCTATTTAAAATGTATAATTTATCTTTGTGTTTTCCAGAAAAAGGAGAAGAAGAGAAAGTTCAGTAGGGTGAGGAGAGCGCTCCGTTTTCATATCTAAAGCAACTGTAAACCAAAAATTAAATGATAATGGAAAAGTGAAATTTTGGTTTAAGATAATGTCCCATTCTAGAAGGAGGGTTTGAATTTGTACCTGTTATTCATGGGTCGGCAGATCAGTGTTATGTGACTTAAAATCTAACAAATTCTGCTTTTGTTGTGTTTGGTCAAGCATTCCTCATCCTCCTCCTCATCGAGTTCTGATTCCTCCTCCAGTTCCTCCTCAGACTCTGAAGATGATGTAAGACTTGCTTGTAGTTATAGTTATATATACATTATTTGGATGCATGGCTAAAATAAACATACCGTTGAATATTCTGTTCTTCTACCTTTTCAGGATAAGAAAAATGTGAAAAAGAAGAAAAAGAGGAAAAGATCCTCTGCCCGACGAGCATCTGATGACTCTGACATTGAGTCAGAGACTGATAGCAGGGTATTTTTTGTTTATGTCTGCAAGGGGAAACAGTGACATGGTTTAAATAGATTGTTCCTGCGCGTTAAGAAGTATCTGGCTTAACTGAAACAGTATTGATTTGCTTTTATTAATATTCATTTCCAATGCTCAAATAAATTAACATAAACCTGAATTGCTGGTTATAATGAAGAGATTTGTCAAGACTGAGTCCTGATGTTCTTTGTCTCTAGGGGTCATCCAAGAAAAAGAAGAAGAAACTGGATGGAGAGAAAGACAAGGTACTTAAGACTCATTTCAAGAGATCCTAACAGAAATAGATCACACAATAAAAGTTTTTGAAGTTGTTTTTTTACTTCTGTACAACTATAGTCCATAGCAGCATGTACAGGTGCTTCTCAATTAGAATCTCGTGGAAAAGTTCATTTATTTCAGTAATTCAACTCAAATTGTGAAACTCGTGTATTAAATCAATTAAATGCACACAGACTGAAGTAGTTTAAGTCTTTGGTTCTTTTAATTTAATTGTGATCAATTTGGCTCACATTTAACAAAAACCCACCAATTCACTCTCAACAAATTAGAATACTTCATAAGACCAATAAAAAAAACATTTTTAGTGAATTGTTGGCCTTCTGGAAAGTATGTTCATTTACTGTATATGTACTCGGTAGGGGTACTTGGTAGGGGCTCCTTTTGCTTTAATTACTGCCTCAATTCGGTGTGGCATGGAGGTGATCAGTTTGTGGCACTGCTGAGGTGGTATGGAAGCCGAGGTTTCTTTGACAGTGGCCTTCAGCTCATCTGCATTTTTTGGTCTCTTGTTTCTCATTTTTCTCTTGACAATACCCCATAAATTCTCTATGATGTTCAGGTCTGGTGAGTTTGCTGGCCAGTCAAGCACACCAACACATGGTCATTTAACCAACTTTTGGTGCTTTTGGCAGTGTGGGCAGGTGCCAAATCCTGCTGAAATATGAAATCAGTATCTTTAAAATGCTGGTCAGCAGAAAGAAGCATGAAGTGCTCCAAAATTTCTTGGTAAACAGGTGCAGTGACGTTGGTTTTCAAAAAACTAAATTGGACCAACACCAGCAGATGACATTGCACCCCAAATCATCACAGACTGTGGAAACTTAACACTGGACTTCAAGCAACTTGTGCTATGAGCTTCTCCACCCTTCCTCCAGACTCTAGGACCTTGGTTTCCAAATGAAATACAAATCTTGCTCTCATCTGAAAAGAGGACTTTGGACCACTGGGCAATAGTCCGGTTCTTCTTCTCCTTTTTGTTTTTCTTCCACTCAACTTTCTGTTATCATTCTTGGATACAGCACTCTGTGAACAGCCAGCTTCTTTGGCAATGAATGTTTGTGGCTTACCCTCCTTGTGAAGGGTGTCAATGATTGTCTTCTGGACAACTGTCAGATCAGCAGTCTTCCCCATGATTGTGTAGCCTAGTGAACCAAACTGAGAGACCATTTTGAAGGCTCAGGAAACATTTGCAGGTGTTTTGAGTTGATTAGCTGATTGCCATGTCACCATATTCTAATTTGTTGAGATATTGAACTTTTACAATTTGAGTTGAATTACTGAAATAAATGAACTTTTCCACGACATTCTAATTTATTGAGATGCACCTGTAATACCCTTTATCTGTCAAGCTCTAAAAAGGATATGGTAGTGACAGTTTTTTCCCCCCATATGTCTGAAAGTACACTTACCATTCTAAAGTTTGGGATCAGTAAAATTGTTTCTAAAAAAAGTAACTAATAATCTTAACAAAACAAATTAAATTAAGAAGTGACAGTAAATACATTTATAATGTTACTGTATATTACATATATTAATGTTAAATATATGTTTCTAATGAATGCTGTTCTTTTGAAAAAAAAAATCATCACAAAAAATTATAAAATAAAAAAGGATCAGTTTTCACAACAATATTAAGCAGCACTTTTTTCAGCATTGATGATGATAATAATAAATGTTTCTTGTGCATAAATCACCATATTAGAATGACTGTTTGATTGAATTTGTAATAGTGTTTTACAATATAATTGTTTCTATTGTATTTTTAATCAAATGTAGCCTTTTTGTGTGTAAGAGACCTTTTTAAGAACATGAAAAAATAATACACCATTGTATCGTATCATGTTTGAAAGGATGAAAAGGACGGCCGAATGAAGGTGAAAGCGGAAAGGAGTAACTCGGAGCCCTCAGACGAGTCTGATGTAGACCGAGATGTAAGAGTGTGTTTAAACCCTCTGTGACTTTAATATATAGTGGGGGGGAAAAATATTTGATTTTGTACGTTTGCCCACTGACAAAGAAAAATAATAATTCTATAAAATTGTAGGTTTATTTGAACAGCGAGAGACAGAATAACAAAAAACAGAAAAACACATTTCAAAAAAGTTAGAAATTGATTTGCATTTAAATGAGTCAAATAAGTATTTGACCCCTTCGCAAAACATGATTTAGTACTTGGTGGAGAAACCCTTGTTTGCAATCACAGAGGTCAGATGTTTCTTGTAGTTGGCAACCATGTTTGAACACATCTCAGGAGGGATTTTGTCCCACTCCTCTTTGCAGATCCTCTCCAAGTCATTAAGATTTCAAGGCTGAAGTTTGGCAACTCAAACCTTCAGCTGCCTCCACAGATTTTCTATGGGATTAAGGTCTGGAGACTGGCTAGGCCACTCCAGGACCTTAATGTGCTTCTTGAGCCACTCCTTTGTTGCCTTAGCTGTTTGTTTTGGGACATTGTCATGCTGGAGTACCCATCCATGACACATTTTCAATGCCTTGGCCCTGACGGTACATGTATAATGTTTCCACTTCCATGTTTGATGTGAGGATGGTGTTCTTGGGGTCATAGGTAGCATTCTATTTTAGTCTCATCTGACCTCAAAACACTTTTACCCAGTTCTCCTCTGAATACAGGTGCATCACAATAAATTAGAATGTCATGGAAAAGTTCATTTATTTCAGTAATTCAACTCAAATTGTGAAACTCGTGTATTAAATAAATTCAATGCACACATACTGAAGTAGTTTAAGTCTTTGGTTCTTTTTATTGTGATGATTTTGGCTCACATTTAACAAAAACCCACCAATTCACTATCTCAACAAATTAGAATATGGTGACATGGCAATCAGCTAATCAACTCAAAACACCTGCAAAGGTTTCCTGAGCCTTCAAAATAGTCTCTCAGTTTGGTTCACTAGGCTACACAATCATGGGGAAGACTGCTGATCGAACAGTTGTCCAGAAGACAATCATTGACACCCTTCACAAGGAGGGTAAGCCACAAACATTCATTGCCAAAGAAGCTGGCTGTTCACAGAGTGCTGTATCCAAGCATGTTAACAGAAAGTTGAGTGGAAGGAAAAAGTGTGGAAGAAAAAGATGCACAACCAACTGAGAGAACCTTATGATGATTGTCAAGCAAAATCGATTCAAGAATTTGGGTGAACTTCACAAGGAATAGACTGAGGCTGGGGTCAAGGCATCAAGAGCCACCACACACAGACATGTCAAGGAATTTGGCTATTCCTTGTGATTTGGCTATTCCTTGTGATTTGGCTATTGCTTGTGAACACACTCTTTTCAGATGAGAGCAAGTTCTGTATTTCATTTGGAAACCAAGGTCCTAGAGTCTGGATGAAGGGTGGAGAAGCTCATAGCCCAAGTTGCTTGAAGTCCAGTGTTAAGTTTCCACAGTTTGTGATGATTTGGGGTGCAATGTCATCTGCTGGTGTTAGTCCATTGTGTTTTTTGAAAACCAACGTCACTGCACCCGTTTACCAATACATTTTGGAGCACTTCATGCTTCCTTCTGCTGACCAGCTTTTTAAAGATGCTGATTTCATTTTCCAGCAGGATTTGGCACCTGCCCACACTGCCAAAAGCACCAAATGTTGGTTAAATGGCCATGTGTTGGTGTGCTTGACTGGCCAGCAAACTCACCAGACCTGAACCCCATAGAGAATCTATGGGACATTGTCAAGAGAAAAATGAGAAACAAGAGACCAAAAAATGAACGGTCAAAGAAACCTGGGCTTCCATACCACCTCAGCAGTGCCACAAACGGATCACCTCCATGCGAATTGAGGCAGTAATTAAAACAAAAGGAGCCCCTACCAAGTATTGAGTACATATACAGTAAATGAACATACTTTCCAGAAGGCCAACAATTCACTAAAAATGTTTTTATTGGTCTTATGAATTATTATAATTTGTTGAGATAGTGAATTGATGGTTTTCTGTTCAATGTGAGCCAAAATCATCACAATTAAAAAAACCAAAGACTTAAACTACTTTAGTCTGTGTGCATTGAAATTATTTAATACACGAGTTTCACAATTTGAGTTGAATTACTGAAATAAATAAACTTTTCCACGACATTCTAATTTATTGAGATGCACCTGTAATTGGCAAACTTTAGATGGGCCTGTACATGTGCTTTCTTGAGCAGGTGGACCTTGCGGACGCTGCAGGATAACTAATGTTTTCTTGGTGACTGTGGTCCCAGCTGCCTTGAGATCATTGACAAGATCCTCCCGTGTAGTTCTGGGCTGATTCCTCACCGTTCTCATGGTCACTGATACTCCACGGGGTTAGATCTTTCATGGAGCCCCAATCCGAGGGAGATTGACAGTTATTTTTTGTTTCTTCAATGTGCGAATAATCACACCAACTGTTGTCACCTTCTCACCGAGCTGCTTGGCGATGGTTTTGTTGCCTATTCCAGCTTTGTGTAGGTTTACAATCTTGTCCTTGACATGGTGGAGAGTTTAGAATCTGATTGATTGATTGCTTCTGTGGACAGGTGTATTTTATACAGGTTACAAACTGAGATTTGGAGCAATCCCTTTAAGAGAGTGCTCCTAATATCAGCTCCTTGCCTGTTTAAAAGACACCTGAGAGCCAAAAATCTTGCTGATTGATGCTTGATAAAATACTTATTTGATTCATTGAAATGTAAATAAATGTATAACTTTGTTGCAATTTTCTGTTCCTATTCTGTCTCACTGTTCAAATAAAATTTCAATTTTGACAATATGGGACCTTTAAATGGTTGTAGCAAAGCAAAAACCATGTGACATGCTAAACTCATCTTTCAATGTGTTCATTTTTTTTAGGCTGAGTCCAAAAAGAAAAAACACAGTAGTGAAGAGAAGGAGAAAATTACAGTAAGTCTTCCAGTGTCATAGTTAAAGTGGATTGTTTTTTGTCCACATGAGGGTGGAAATGACTGAACATGCTACCCGCATCACTTACAGAAATTTTATTCAGAGTGGATTTGCTAAACAGAACTTCAGAATGACTGTTTTATCTATTTACAGGACAAGTCTAAAAAGAAAAAGAAAAAGAAGAAGCATAAGAAACACAGCAAAAAGAAAAAGAGGAAGACTTCCGGCTCTGAGTTGGATTAAAGGGCTAGTGTGTGTGGCGTCCTGCACAACAGGCAGCTGGAATTCAGAGTGGGGATTGAGACTGAGCTCTTGCCGGACTGTGAGGGAAAAACCCTTTAGATATTTGTTCAAGTGACTCTTACAAGTGGGTGCTTCTTGGCACCGTGCGGCTTTGTGGCAGACTTGGCTCTCCTTATGTGGTTGGGGAGTTGAAAGGGGCGTGGGGTTCATTATGTCAGGTTTAGTTTTTTTTTTTTTTTAAGCAGATGGTTCTCAGTCCAAATAAAGGTCATTTACACCACTTGCAGCCCTGTGTACGGTATCTGTGTGCTGATGTGGATCTGCATGAAAAATGCTGGTTTTGAGGTTGTAAAGGCAGCCGATTTGCATTAAATATTTATAGAAAATGTATGCTTCTGTGTTTCCCTTTGAAGCATTTGAAAAGTTTTCTTTCTGTGATATTAGAACGAACCTGTGTTTCCTGCACTGATCTTCAGCGGCATGGCAAAACAAATATATTTTACCCAAGTTTTGAATGCGAGTTCACAATTTGTTGATTGTAATGCAATAAAATGCCACAAAAAAGAAGATAAAACTGCATAAAATTATAATATACAAAAGTTTTGGGGTTGGTAAGATCTTTAAATGTTTGAAAGTCTCTAATTCTCACTGAGGTTGCGTTTATTTGATCAAAAATACAGTAAAAAGTTGTATTTTATAATATTTTAAAAGTTTATTCCTGTGAAGGCAAATCTTGAATTTTTGTATTCCTCGTGTAAAGAAACATTTCTTATTAATGTTGAAAAAGTTGTGCTGCATAACATTTTTCTAAAAACTTGATACTTTTTTGTTTTAATTTTTCAGATTCTTTGATGAATAGAAATTTCAAAACACCATCATCTTTATTGACACTTGATCAATTTAATGTGTCCTTGCTGAATTAATATATTAATATCTCCAAACTTTTGAACAGTAGTGCCTATATATATTAATCCTATTATACATGAGTCTTAATCTGAGTTATGAACCCCTTTTATCAACCTTTTGGTTAGGTAGTATTTGATGTTTCTTGAAAGCATTTTTTCGTATTTTAAGTCATGCATGGGTTCAGACGAAACTTTGCATGTCCGTGCATTGAATGACCCTGTGTCTATCTGGGACTTGAATGTCAGTCTGTGCTGGTTTCACACCTGTAGCAGTGTGTGTGTGTGTGTGTGTGTGTACCGCCACTGTTCAAGTGAACTTTCCTCATGTGATCTGACACTGTGTGCTTAAGCTGTGTAGTGAATGTGTTTCGATGAGACTGTCTCTTGCCCTCAGGGTGACAGCAGTGTTTTGGAAGCTCGGCCAGGTGTATGTGTCCCAAATGGCACATGGGAGGGGCCTCAAGCGTCTCATTTCCCTGGCAAATACTGTCACCAGTTCCCTTTTCTTGTCACACAGCTTCGAGAGATTATATAGCAGAAATGGAATGTGCTGGAGTCACTATGTTTCTGCTCATGTTCACCATATTTCTAATCATTACTGGTAAGATGCTTTTTATACATTTTTGAATGAATGACAGCAGTAATGTTACCCACTAAAACTTTAAATAGAATTATTTTTGTTGGCCCAAATTGTGAGGTTAATCCAAAGGCAGTCAATGTTTTGGGACATCATCTAATTTAAATGCATTTAAAAAACTTGCAGAAAAATAAATAATACAAATATAATTTTACCTAAAATGTCATTTAGAGTTGTGTACATATCAAAGAAATAGGATGGAGGGATACTCTGGAAAACGTCATTTAAATGCATGTCATTGGAATATTATTCCCTATTGACGACTGTCGACTTTAAGCATAAAAAATATAATTTTAACACACATTAAGATTATTTCAAATAGCAAGGTGGTATAGAACTTGAAAGAGTATAACTGGTTTGGTTTTAATGATGTAATACTTAAATAGCGTGGCGATTATTTCCTGCATTTGGAAATTTTCACTTCCATTTTTAAATTTTCATTGAAATATATTCCCACTGAAACCTCAGCAAACAAAGGGTTATATATATATATATATATATATATAGTATATATCTTAAAATTTGTAAAATCATATTTTTGTTCATATTTTTTAATTGCTATTCCTTTTTTTTTTTTTTTATAAATTACATTTGTAACGTTTTAACATAAGCACAACTTGTCCTATCATGTTTGTAACATTTATGTTGTCTTATATTAGTTTTCACAATTCCATTTCAATCAGCACAAAATTAAATATATATATATATATATATATATATATATAAAAGAAAATACATGATATGTATGGATACAAATATGTATCGCATTTCGATATTAAGATAAGACATGACAAGATATGACTCAGAGTCTTATGACAAACACTTCCTACATTTAGTTTTTGTGTCCCGTGCTGCTTTAAAAATACACAAACATTCGAGGCTTATTGAATTATTCACAGTCAGGATTTTGTTCATTTTCCAGTCCACTCATTAGTATGTGCATTTTGGTTGCAGCATAAATGGCCGTAGTGGATTATCATGGGGTGTGAATAGTCTAATGTTCGTTTGTGTTTGGGGACGCATAAGGAGTCGCTCATTCCCTTGTTGGTGTGAATAGCTCAATTCCTTATGCCTATTGTGGTGGAGGAGTAAGTGCATTGTTGCTATCCCCGCAATAATCCTCACCTTGTTTGGAGACAATAAGACCAGAACAGGCCAAGCGCACTCATTGTCATTAGTGATGTAATAGCTTAGTGTGGCGTAAACACAGGCACGCTTTTTGCTTCCACCGAATCTGCCCTCGGGTCCTTTATGCGTGCAATAGGGGTGTCTTTATTTATTATTTAGCGCACAACACGAGCCACGCAGTCATCTATTGTAATGCACAACACTGGCTGTCAGCAGGCTGGCAGAAGCAATTAAAGGGGGTGGAGATGGCCGTGTCCGGGTAGTTAAGGGGCCTGAGAGCGATAAATAGGGAGGAGTATGAAGACTGTTTACCTGCCTGCTGCCACACGGCCTTGCCTAGCAACGTAATGCAGATTAACAGCTGTCAGTTAAAACAGGGCCTCCAAGGCCTACATTAATTTCATCCATGCAAAAGAAAGCTTATCCTTAAGTAAATGAGATACAGTTCAGTCCAGTACGTTATCTTCCCAGCATCATGGGAGCTTTATTCTTGTGATCAGGTCTCCATGACTTCATGCAGTGAGTGAAATGCTTGAGTGTTTGCTCACGGACCTGTTCAGACAAATTAGAGAGAACATGATGTTTGATTACTATCATTCTGAGAAGCCGGTCAATATTTGCTCAGGCAGGTATAGGATCAGGGCAAAGGCAGTGGTGATTAAACTGCAGATCTGTGTATGGACTAATTAGTGATGTGGATAAATCCAGTGTCATGCTGGAATTGCAGATTATGTGAGGGATGTCTTACTCTGCAAATGTTCTTCTGTACGGTTCATTTGAAGCGTCCGAGTGAACTGCAGGAGAAGGAAAGCTGCTCAGATTAGCGACGGATATAGATGAATGTTTTAGTCAGCAGAGTCACCGTTAATGAGAAACATTGCAGGTTCTTCTGCACAAATGACCAAAAACATTAATATTGAGAATTTGAGGCCTGGATTGGTGTGTACTGGATTGGCTCTTGTAGTGTACTTAAAATATTGAAAGTATATTCTTAAAAACCAGCAATATAATATTAAGGAATTGAAAGACAAAATGTACTTTCATGACTGTTTCCTAATTCTAACACACCCAAGCACACTTTAAAACGTGCTTTTTGTAATAAATAAAGGTCAAAGTAAAGTTTTACTTCAAAGTACATTTGAAATCATTGTTTTAATAATCTTCTATCATGCTCTAAAGCAGTATACTTATTATTTTATATTTATAGCATAGTTATATTATATTTATAAAATAAAATAGTTCTACATTTATATTATTTACTATGTTAGAATTTTACCTGTAGTGTGTTATAAAAACGTACATTTGAATTAATATATTTTTTTGAAATATATATTTGAAATTACATGCTTTTTTAACAAGGGTTGTGAATTTTTACTTACAAGAACTGTGCCTCTAAAAAGTGATGTTTTTTAGCCCTAAAACCTAAAAGAGAATGTTTTATGATGACATGTGAACTTGTAATTGCACTCTTTATGTAACTTGTTAGCATCAAGTGTTGCTAAGGCACACAGTGGTTTCAAGCTTCACTTTTTAACCGACTTTGTGCAACAAAATAGGCTATGAAAGTCTATTTATTAAGTCCACTGGCCTTATTTTAACCATAAATCAAAAAACGCTATTTTTAACATCCTTAGAAAATCCATGGCGACTTGGCATGATGACAGAATAGCTGGATGTCATGATGACAGAATAGCTCTTTTAACATTACACAAAACTGTTTATATGTGTATATGTTGCTTATATTTTTCATTAAACACCATTTAACACTCTCATTTGAACAGGTACGGACTGTAAATGCACTGAATGTGTTTCACTGCAGCCCACACAGCATGGGAAAGTGGGGACTCGATGCTTCTCAAAGTTGAGACTCATTTTGATGTCCAGGATGTGACGTTCCAGGGATCCTGGTGCAAGATTAAGCCTAATAACACTCTCTTGGTCACTTTCGACAACATCAATGCAATCCTGAATCTGCGCCTTACGAACCCTCTGGAACTCAATTTGCCTGATGTCTCACTAAAATTTGAGCATCTGTATGAAGACACACAGGGGGAATATGAGCTGCAGATCAACATCGTCTTCCCAGGAATTCCCAGTCCAGTTGCTGTCACAAAAAGAGTGACAGTCACAGTCAGTGGTAAGAACGTTTGAGTTTTATAAGGGATCTCATTTATGACAGCTATTGATGTAGTGTTACTTACTAATGCTTTTAACATCTTGTGAAACTGACGTTGATAGGAAACAGTTTTTTGTCTCAGAGAAAAATCTAACAAGATTGTGATTCATACTTCATAATGATCTAATTTCTCACAGTTGACTTTATACCTCCCAATGTGAATTCATTAATTTCAGTGACTAAATCTTGTGCTATGTGCCAAGTGATATTGAGCAACTTTGTATATTGTAATTGCGACTTTTATACTCAAAATGTGACTTTTTGTCTCACAATTATAACTTTATATTGCGCAACTGTGACTGTTTTGTGTAATTGCAACTTTTATGCACATTTTGAACCTATATTGTGCAACTGACTTTTTGTCTAAATACAACTTTTAAACTCAAAATTAGACTTTTAAACTCACGGTTTAAATTTATATGACACAACGGTTTTGTGTAATTGCAACATTTTATCTCACATTATGAACTTTATTTCGCACAACTCTGAATTTTTTTCGTGTAATTGCAACTTTTAAACTCAAATTTTTTTTTCTAACATTTTGAACTTTATATTATGCAACTGTGACTTTTTTGTGTAATTGTTAACATTTCAATTCAAAATAGAGCTTCTTATTTAACATTTTGAACTTTAAATTGCGCATCTCTGACATTGTTTCTCGTAATTGCGACTTTTTAACTGTCAATAAGTCGTTGTATCTCACAATTGTGACTATATTCACCTTGTTTTTCAATGAAAAAGTGAGCTATTTTCTATGAATGTGTAAGACGTCCGGTGAATACTGGTGAATAACTAGAAAAATAACAGTAGAAAGATTTGTAAGTTTGTGCTAGAACCATAATGATATACCAATAATATATTTAAAATAATATGATAACAAATGCCAGTTTCTAATGTTAAGTGGCATAACTAACTTTTTTTGTACAGTTAAAATAACTGTATGCAAAAGACATCGGAAGCTGCTCTCATTCAAGTTAGAAATGGCCACACGCACTCTTACGTAAAAAATAAGGTGGACATCTGAGGGTTTTTTCTCTGAGATATAAGCGAGCTTCCATTTATATATACAGTTGAAGTCAAAAGTTTACATACACCTTGTAGAATGTGCAAAATGTTGATTATTTTACCAAGTAAGAGGGATCATACAAAATGCATGCTATTGTTTATTTTGTACTGACCTGAATAAGATATTTCACATAAAAGAGGTTTACATGTAGTCCACAAGAGAAAATAATAGTTGAATTTATAAAAATGACCCCGTTCAAAAGTTTACATATGCTTAATTCTTAATACTGTGCTGTTACCTGAATGAATCATAGCTGTTTTTTTGGTTTTGTTTTTTGATAGTTGTTCATGAGTCCCTTGTTTGTGCTGAACAGTTAAACTGTCTGCTGTTCTTCGGAAAAATCCTTCATGTCCCACAAACTCTTTGGTTTTCCAGCATTTTTGTGTATTTGAACCCTTTCCAACAATGACTGTATGATTTTGAGATCCATCTTTTCACACCGAGGACAACTGAGGGACTCGTATACAACTATTACAGAAAGTTCAAACACTCACTGATGCTCCAGAAGGAAAAACCATGCATTAAGAGCCGGGGCGTGAAAACTTTTGAACAGACTGAAGATGTGTATTTTTTTTTCTTGTTTTGCCTAAATATCAAATTTTTTCATTTAGTAATGCCATTCAGAAGCTACAGAATATAGTTACATGTTTTCCAGAAGACAAATTAAGTTAAATTTACCCTGATCTTCGAATTCAAAAGGCTCTTCATGCATGGTTTTTCCTTCTGGAGCATCAGTGAGCGTTTGAATCTTCTGTAATAGTCCCTCAGTTGTCCTCGGTGTGAAAAAATGGATCTCAAAATCATACATTCATTGTTGGAAAGGGTTCAAATACACAAAGTTCTGGAAAACCAAAGAGTTTGTGGGACATGAAGGATTTTTCCGAAGAACAGCAGACAGTTTAACTGTTCAGGACAAACAAGGGACTCACGAACAACTATCACAAAACAAACAAACACAGCTGTGGATCATTCAGGTAACAGCACAGTATTAAGAATTAAACGTATGTAAACTTTTGAATAGGGTCATTTTGACAAATTCAACTATTATTTTCTCTTGTACTACATGTACACATCTTTTATGTGAAATATCTTATTCAGGTCAGTACTAAATAAACAATAACAATGATATGAAACTTGGATATATTTTAGAGTAGTCAATGTGCAACTTTTATAGCAGTAAAGATTTACTGTCCTCTGAAAATAACTCAACATTATTGTCAAAAAAGCTGTCAACAAAACTGAGTACACCCTAAGTGATAACAGCTATCGTTTAACCATGCAAAGCCACATGAACTATTCATCATGTTCATGTTTGTGCCTGCTTGACAGGACCATACAAATTTGTGTATCTTGTTTTTGAGCAGTACAAATTTGGTTCTTTGAGTACAATTCTCTCATACTGACCACTGGATGTTCAACATGGCACCATAATTCTCTGAGGATTTGAAAATTAGAAGTGTGGCTCTCCACAAAGATGACTTAGGCTATAAGAAGTTCGGTAACAGCCTGGAAATGAGTTACAGTACAGTGGTCAGGGTCATACAGAGGTTTTCCAAGATGGGTTTCATTCGGAACAGGCCTCGCAATGGTCGATCAAAGACGTTGAGTTCTTGTGCTGTGGATCAGGTGCAGAAAATGGCTTCAAAAAGTCATTGCTTTAGAGATTTCAGAAGCAGAAGGTCAGCTTGTCAGTGCTCAGACCATACGCCACACACTGCAACAAGTGGGTTTGCATGGCCATCTTCCCAGAAGGAAGCCTCTTCTGCAGTTGGCTCACAAAAAAGCCTCCAAACAATTTGCTGAAGACAACCTGGACAAGAGCATGAATTACTGGAACATGTCCTGTGGTCTGATGAGTCTAAGGTAAACTTGTTTGACTCAGATGGTGTCTAGCATGTGTGGCGACGCCCTGGTGAGGAGTACCAAAAAACTGTGCCTTGCCTACAGTCAATCATGGTGGTGGTAGCATCATGGTCTGGGGCTGCATGACTACTGTTGGTACTGGGGAGCTGTGGTTCGTTGAGGAAAACATGGATTGCAGCATGTACTTTGACATTATGAAGCAGAAGATGATGCCCTCCCTTCAGAAACTGTTTTCCAACATAATCACCCCAAACACACCACCGAGCTGACAACTGCCTTGCTGCTGAAGATAATGGTGATGGAGTGGCCAAGTATGTCTCCAGACCTGAACCCTATTGAGCACATGTGGGGCATCCTCAAGCAGAAGGTGGAGAAGCACCATGTGTCTAACATCCAGCAGCTCTGTGATGTCGTTATAGAGGAGTGGAAACGGATGCTAGCAACAACCTGTGCAGCTCTGGTGAATTCCATGCCAAGGAGGATTAAGGCAGTGCTAGATAAAAATGGTGCTCCTACAAAATATTGACACTTTGGACACAGTTTTGACATGTTCACTTAGGGTGTACTCATTTTTGTTGCCAGTTATTTGGACAATAATGGTTATATGTTGAGTTATATTTAGAGGACAGTACATTTGTACTTCTATACAAGCTGCACATTGACTACTCTAAAATACATCCAAGTTTCAGTTGTGCAGTATTGTCCCTTGAGAAATTATACTAAAGTTGTTGCTGAAATGTGAGGGGTGTACTCACTTTTGTGAGATACTGTATATATCAGAGTATTTATTTTCTTGTAAGTACTTAATGTAATGTTTTCTCTGCTCCCAGTGCCTGTGTCCATGCCCGTTATTAGTAAGACCCCAGAATCAGAATTGGTGGAAGACAGGGACAATGTGACGCTAACTTGTTCTGTTGAACATGGGACAAATGTTCAGTACAAATGGCTAAAAAACAACATGGTGGTTGGTCCAAGTGAGCAGCATACATTTGCACAAGATTATGGGACGCTTGTTATAAACCCCATCAAGAAAGAAGACATTGGTAATTATATTTGTGAGGCCCGAAACCACATTAGCAGTAAGCTAAGCCAACCGACTGAACTCATTGTGTTCTGTGAGTATCTATTATACTTTCTGACCTCAAGCTCATTTATCATCTGTTATCATTCCATGTGTAAATTATTGCTTCATTATTGCACACTGTCCAGCAGGTTCCTCCTGCAGCCTGAGAATTACCTGCTGTTTGCATTGTTACTCAGATGTTAAACATCATCTGTCCTGACGTGTAATTTAACAAAAATCGATCTGAAATATGAATGTGGATTAAGATGTAATTTTTCCCCTGATTAAAAAAGTGAACCTCTAAAGAAATTAATAGTATTTTGATATCAGTAGCCTAATAAAAGCTGATTTATTTTATATAAAAAGGGGTTGCCCGCTACCATTTTGAAATCACATGACCACCTGTAAAATGTCTCTGTTTGTCTCCTTAATTTTGCTATTGTTGTACAATATCACTGACATAATCAATTAAAAGTAATTGAACTGAACAAAGTAAGATAAAATTCCAATGATTTTTCCAATTAATTTTGAAAAAGAAACTTCTAATAATTTTTTGTAACATTACCAATTTTTTCAGATGGGCCTTATAACTTGGCAGTAAATTCTGACCAAGGTCTGAAAACTGAAGGGGTGTTCATGGTGAACCCGGAGGAACTGGTCTTTTTTGAGTGTATTGCAGACTCCAACCCCCCCAACACCTGCGTCTGGATCTCCAAGACAAAGAACAGCACAGATATTCTCATGACTGGACCACGGTTTGAAGTGAAGCCGTATGAATTACCCCAGGGTAAAGAGTTCTTGTGCAGGGCATTCAACAATATGACTAACAAGCAGGACGAGACCAAGTTCACACTGGTGATGGCCAGTATTGGCAAAGGTATGTTTGTAGTCTGTACTGTTAAATCTACACATTAATTCTCCTCATGTCAAAATAATGACTCATTTCAAAATTAACCTTCAAGTTATCTTATTAAATTCTTCTAACCTAATCAAATCACAGTAGATTGACATTATTAAAGTTAAATACTACTACTTACTCCTAAAACTACTAGTAATACTATATTTATATATGAAAAATGTTGGTTACAAAACGTTATAAATACTTTTTGATATAAGGTTTAGTTCGCTTTCAAATTAAAATTTCCCTATAATTTACTCACCCCAATGTCATCCAAGATCTTTATGTATTTCTTTCTTCAGTCGAAAAGAAATTAAGGTTTTTGATGAATACAATTGCACGAATTATCTCCATATAGTTCGTTTCAATGGACTCCAAACGGTTGAAGTTCAAAATTACAGTTTCAGTGCAGCTTCGAAGCGCTATAAATGATACCAGACGATGAATAAGGGTCTTATCTAGTGAAACGATCAGTCATAAAAAAAAAAAATTATCTGCTTTATAAACACACAAATGTTCGTCTGTTCTGTGATGCGCATTCATGACATCATGTAATATGTAATTACGCTGAAAAGGTCACGCTTGAGTGTTTACAAGTTGAAGGTGCAAATACTAAGTCAAACGCCGTTCACAAAAAAGGGGAGTTACAGCTCAACGAGTTTACAAGGTAAAACAACGATGTCGGACGATTTTGAACTTGGAGGAGAAGATGAGACGGAGCCTACGTCAAGCGTGACCTTTTCAACACATTACGTATTACGTGAAGTCTGGAATGCGCATCGCAGACCAGGCAAGTATTTGTGTTTATAAAGCAGATACATGATTTTTTTTATGACCAATCTTTTCACTAGATAAGACCCTTATTCATCGTCTGGTATCGTTTATAGCCCTTCGAAGCTGCACTGAAACTGTAATTTTGACCTTCAACCGTTTGGAGTCCATTGAAACTAACTATATGGATACAAATCCTGGAATGTTTTCATCAAAAACCTTAATTTATTTTCGACTGAAGAAAGAAATACATCTTGGATGACATGGGGGTGAGTAAATTATAGGGACATTTTAATTTGACAGTGATCTAATCCTTTAATTTGAGTAAAAATGTGTTTTCTTTACAAAGAAAGTGGAAAGATGAAAGCCACTATTTTCTGTTTCAAACTTTCACATAGCATCTTTAGGTTATAATGACATAAAAAATTGAAATACAGATTTTCCAAGATTTATAAAAACTGATTATTTTTTTCCCAAAAGGCAATAAATCCATGACGTTTTTTCTTTTTAAAAAATTCAATAAATCCATTGAATCAATAAAAAATAAGCTTCCCATCTGAAAGCCCGTGATGAGATCACAGAACCGGCTTTACATGACAATCACATGTGATTTATCGTGCAGCCCTAGTTTTTGTTTCTTTGTTAATCACGAAGTACAAAGTAGATGAGGAAAACTAGGATGCCGGGTATATTCAAAGTACCGCCATTACCGGTACTGTTTACATTCCGTGGGATGGTGCGCTGTGATTGGCTGAGCGGATTTATCGCATTCTGCAAAGGGAGACTGGCGTTAGTCGCGGTTTGGAAAAAAAGGGATACAACATAACAGAATAACACGGTAGATATCAAATTTTGCGGGAAATTCAAAATGGACTTTTCATTATCAGATACAATACTGATTTTTGGCGGAAACTAATAATAATAATAAAAAAGGCGTTTATCACGTTTTGTAACCAAACTATATTATATGTTATTATAACAAATATATAATATTTAGTTATAATAATACAAAATATATTTAATATCAATAATAATAATAATAGTAGATTTAGTGTTTTAAGTTATTCTAACCTATTTACGATTTATTATTCCTTCCACCCATCCACCCCACCACCCTATAACCCCCCCCCCCCCCCTAAATAGGGGCTGGCACCTGTCCTTATTGTTTACGTTGTTACAGGCAGTGAATTTTGCTTCTGTGTGGATACAGAATAAATAAAAAATGCAAGCATGTAGTGCAGGCTTTTGGTAGTTTAAAGATGAAGATTAATCATTTATTTTAACATCATAACTAACACTGACATTGATTTGTTTCCAGGAAAAGCAAAATATAGCCAGGAAGGGAGTGCGCTGTCTCCATTGACTTTCATTGCAATCTCGTCAGTCATCATCATAGTGTGTATGATGTTTGTGCTCCTAAGGAAGAGCTGCCATCCAAGAAGAAGTATGATATCATTCTGATTGTTAAAGATATTCTTGCATCCCCTTAATAATGTCTCATCTGAACAAAATCAATTATTTATTAAATAATTTGTTTAAAGACCCCTTTAAAGCTTTGTTTTTTCCATCTGTGTGCAAATGCACTCCTAAATGTTGCCACAATTCACTGTTACTGGATATACATGAGTAAAAATGTCTCATCTTGTACTACACTGATTTCAAAGCTCTCTAGAATGAGTGTCACTCATCCCCTTTAACTAAAGTCTAAAATACAAAAATAAAACAACAGTTTTCAGTTTACAGGACACAACAGTTTCAACTGATTTCAAAGCCGTCTTTAATCTTTAAATCAGTTTTTTTCAAATCATTACCAACAATTTTAATTGATTGTTTAATATTTTTTCTACAGTGATAAAGACTTTCTACAGGCGGTAAGAAAATATTGAATATCTATACAAACATCTTAGAAAGACACGACACATGCATTTATTTATGTGACGTCATTAATGTATTGATCCTGTCCTCCAGGCCAATGACAGAGCAGAGAGGACTGCACCGCTCTGGTAGGTTTACTGCCTGTGTCGGACTATAATATACCTGTGTTGTTAAGCAGTGATGTGTACACAACCTCTCTGTGCAAACAAACTCCCCAAGCCCATTAACATCACAACTACTATAATCATATCTGCCTGGTTTCTGTCAGCATACACTATAAACATATTTTCCACCTTGCTGGCTACGCACACAGTCACTCTCTTGTGAAAACACATAGGGTATTATAAATGACTTGTGTGCTAGTGAGCTAAAAAGAGTGGATACAAATTATTTATACATTGTTTAATTATTAGTGTGGGGGAACAAATTGTTTAAATACATTACATAATATTGATCTGAGAAGTTAATGGCTAATTAAGCTATTATAAATAATAAATAAATGTATCTTTGTATTATGACATAAGCTATATATATTCACTGATCTGATTAATATATGTACAGGTCATGAAGATGCAACTGAAGACTTTGGCATTTATGAATTTGTCTCTGTTCCTGGGAAAATGGACTCAACACAGGTACAAAAAAACACCTTAAATAATAATCACTTGCTATTTTGCATGAGCAGCTTTGCCCTAGAACAGTTTGATATTTCTCCTCTGTGTTTTCCAGGCATCCTGCAGGTCTTTGGCACGGCTCGATTCAGTCAAAGATTTGCATACCACCATCTATGATGTCATCAAACATGTGCCTGAAACTCCAACGCTGAGTCTTTCGAAATGAGAGCGGTGGATAGTCACGAGTGCACGGATGTAAAGATGAAAGGAGTTTCACTAATTTCCCTGCCAATTTTTCTCTCTACTGTCACACATTCTGTTTTTACGTATTTCTTTTGTTTTACAGTTATTCATTTTTATACTACTTGAAAATCATACATTTATAAACTTGTGCTGAGCACTGAAGTTTTTATTGTCTTAAAAAAATATATAAGATTTTTTTCAGTAGCAACATGCTTTATGAAAAGCTGAGGGTATTTATATAAATACGGTCGTCATCTAACATTGCTGTTGTTGTTCCTGCATTATGAATGTAAATATGATGGATGCATTTTGTACTATGAATCTGTATTTTTTTTGCACACTGCAGCGTATTCTGTAATATTGCTCTTTACATTTTCAAGATGCCACATGCATTTCACGGGTAGCAGTTTGTTGAATGTAAAACAGACATCTTCTGTCTGTTGCACCTGCAGCTGTTCAAACCTGTTTAAACACAGATGGATGCTCCGTAATTTGAAAATAAAGGTTTTACAAATATTTGTGTATTATTTTCTTTAATTAAATGTAAGATATAATAAGTGTCTTTACTTTTGTATAATTTGTAAAATGTTGATTTACTTTTTAGAATTTACCTGTAGCTCTCTGACTATATTATGTTGATGAAAATGCTGCCTCTACGAGTCTCTTTTTGCTTATTTGTGTATGTTGACATGTCTTAAATTTCTAAATGATGAATATTAAAATTGGGTAAGTATTGCATTGAGTTTTTCATTAATTTCATATGTATTTTTTACATATTAAGCTTATCATTTTAATTTTGAGTGCTGTTGGGTATTTTAACCAGTGGGATTGTCTGGTATCACCAGCAATATTACTGGAACAAACTTTATAAAAGAAAGATTTATAATATGACTGTTTCAAAGGAAGAGCAGAAGCATTATATCAACAGCTCAGCTGCCTGGAGGGAGGTGCCACTCCCTTATTTGACAGGGAAATGTTTTAGTGATATCAGCGTGGCTTTATTGACGAGAAACACTTGATCTCTTATGTGTGCTCACATCAGCGTGAACAGCCAGTTGGAGGGGCTCGTCTAAAACACCCACGCTAGAATAAGTTTGTCAGGTAGCAAATATTTAGCTGTAAACTTTTCTCTGAACTGAGATGTAAAAGCCCCAAAACCAATGAGGTTTTATGGCCTTTTCCAAGAATTCTTGACTCATTTTATGTTATGTGTCTGTTGGACCTCAAGTGCAACACACAATGTTGACTGTTTTCTGTAACAAAAATAAATTGTATTGTGTGTGTCTAGAAATTGAAAAGTTAGTAGACAGCAGACACCTTAAAGGATTTGTTTTAATCATCTCTCAAAAAGCTTGGAGGAAAAATATGGATATATCTAATAATGGTCTCTACTCTTCACCCCATTATACAAATATTATTACTTTCTCAGAGGCATGCCAGATTTATATCTGATTTGCTTTGAATGTAAATCCGATAAAAACAAATAAGCATGAGAACCATGGTTTTGTCTTCAGAGAGTGTCTCTAAAAAAAAAAAAACATAATTATGACTTTGTGAGAAAAAGCTGGAAAAGTCAGAATTTAAAAAAAATATTAAGTTGACATTGTGAGACAAAGTCATGATAAAAAGTCATAGTTATGAGAAAAAAGTATAAATTATGTAACACATAGGCTATATATATATATATATATATATCACTTGAAAAGTCCAAATTATGACATGCAAACTATTATGACTATGAAGGAAATAAAAAGGTAAGTTATGATATTTTTCCATAACCTTTTGTCACAATTTGAATTTTTTCTTTTAAGATATAATTTCTGATTTTAGGTCATAATTATTATTTACCAAAGCATGATTTTTCTTATATTGCGGAAATGTGCTTCCATATATGAACAGTTTTTTCTACTGCTGCTTTCCGAAAGCTGTGTGCTATTCAGAGGAACTACATATCCCATGCTGCACTAGCCACCTGTCACGTGAGTCCAACAGTGAAACATGGCACCTGTCTAGCACTGCAACAACTGAATCGTTTGACAGAAAAAGACCATTGGATTTATCGCGCTTACTGCTTAGTGTTTTCGACTCTACGATGCAGAAAATCAAGTCTTTGATGGCCCGTCAGGTGGGTTATTTCTCATCTTACATCAGTCTGCTTCTTGATTTCCTTGACGAATCCGGAAGTATTTTAAATAAGCTAGCCTGCTAGCTAAAACACAAATAAACTGAAATCAGCGTATATTTGCTTGAGATCTGCACATTTACTCATGTTATCATAACGATATTAACCAGTACATTTGGAATAATTAACAAAAAATATCTGAATGGTAAATAAAACGATAGATAACGTTACTTAAAAAGGTGATGGTGAGCTCTTGGTCATAATTTATAGTTCATAATACTCAGATGTAACGTACGTAAAATCAATAAAGAAACTACCATTTACGCCTGTTATAAAGACGGTTAGACTATAAACATAGGCTGTGTGTTGTTAACATTATTTGGTCGTTGTGCATTATGGTCTCCTGCATTGTCAGTTGGATTATTGGGTCCCACCTTATATTAGGTGGCCTTAACTACTATGTACTTACATTTAATGAAATGATTTGATACAATGCACTTATTGTGTGCATACATGTTTTTATGTTGTATTCCTTAATATCTATATTGTATTTTTTATTTGTCTTTTTTAAAATACGTTTATGTAGTTACATCTATAATTACACTGTTGACCCATCCCTTACACCTTAACCCACCCTTAAACCTACCCATACCACCAAACCTGTCCCTAATCTTACCCAACATCCCACCTTAATAGCTGCAAAAGTGTTTTACAATACAATATGACCACAATAACGACATTGTACTTACTTTTGGATGTAAGTGCATAGTAGTTAAGGCCACCTAATATAAAGTGTGACTGATTATTGCTCATATTTATTACTATTTCAATACACGTGTTATACAATATTTTTTTTCGTGCAATTTAAGACTTTATAAGTATTCAGGCTGTAATCTTTTGAAGATAGACTTAAAATGGCACACCAGCCAAATTTGTTAGATTTATGTAAATCTATAGTGAAGTGACGAATAATGGCTGTATTCATGGTTTCAATATTTTCTTTTCCCAAAATGTGCCTGAGCTGTTCCTATAGTTACATCCCCATCAAACGCAATTTATTTTCCTCTTGCAAGAGTCTGTTAGGCAAGAATAAGCCCGCCCCCCTGAATAACTTGTAGTATCATTTTATTGTGCTTCCTGAAACATTTAAACCCGTAGTTGTAACATAATCTGCTCATATGTAAAAATAATATATACTTCATGGTTATGGGTTTCAATCAGGGGTCTTGGGGCCTGCAAGGGAGTGCTAGCGCGTCTGTGTAAAGGTTTACAGAAAAACAGTGTAAAATTGTATAAATAAAATTCAACTTAATTATATAATGAGCATTTCATTAAAATAAGTAAATATTTAAACTGATAGTAAATAAATAAATCCTACAGTTCTATATTAAAACAAAACAATAAAATAATATTGAAATATAATATGAAGCACATTTCACATGTATTTATAACAGTAACATGGGGTCTTTAAATAATATACACTTTTTTTGGAGTCCTTAGCATGAAGATTGTCACATTTGGAAGTCCACTGCATTTGAAATATTGAAAACTCTTGCTTTAAGGATCCCAACACCCCCATAAATTGCTGCCTAATATTTATAGTTTACCGTTTCATTTCTCTGCCAGGGTCTGAAGAGTCCCCAGGAGAGTGTGGTTGACATGAGCCATGTGGAGAGCTTCAGGACCCCCAGCAAGGTGACTAATGCATCAGTTTATGTTTTCAAACATAACCTGTACTCGTACTGTTTATGCATTAAAGGCACAGTATTTAATTTTCGTCGCCTGAGGGCGTGCATTCAAAATAAAAATAGGCGTAGTTTGATGACGCCGTGACTATGTGTGGAATCATGGGAGTTGTCGTCTTCATCCCCACAGCCGATGCAATCTGACGGGACTCGGGCAGAAATCATGTTCATGGATCAGCTAATGTATAAAAGATTTATTAACATCGTAGTTTGAAGCAGAGTGAGGCAGAAAGCCGTCAAAGCGAAACAAGGCCGCTGAACGAGCGCAAATATTTAGACGAGAGTGACACACAGCGTGAAAGAAGCGCAAAAAAATATTTTACATTTGTAAATGGATTTTGTCGTGCTGCTGTGTAGATCTTTTGATGCATCTCAGCACTTGTATTTGAAGATTGTTAAATGCCTGCTGAAAGATGTCTTTATTGACTGGATAAATCAGTCATTCTCTTATATTAAAGTCTATGTTCTGTGTTACCCCCTGTGTTAGTAAGATAACAGTGAATGTTTTAATTTTTCTGTGAACTGTAGAAAATATGCAGAACATAACCTCAGTTTTATCCTCCAGGGTATCGATCATAGTGCAAAAGAGGTAGAATATGAATATTTGAATAAATGCATCTTGTGTTGAGCTTTGTGAAAGTACATTTCAGCTATATTCACATGTAACATGTTTCTGAAATGTTTAAATATAGGAGAGACGGGGCGTCATGCACTCATTATGTTGGGGGTCGTCATGTGACACACAGCAGCCACAACTGCACTTATGTTTCATTATTTTTTCCTTTTTATTCGAAACATTCCCAAACACATGAACTATATCATGAAATGTCTTGATTCTCACCTTTATAGATTGTTAGTTGATCTAGTGAGGTATGGTCAAAGTAGCCTTATAATGTAATAACTAAGCATAACAACCTGTCTGTTTACTAAATTAACAGATTTAGGGTGCCATGGAAATATAATACGACTGACTATATTTAATGTGTATTTAACATTGAAAGTTAATGAGAGTATAAACATTGTAAGTTAGGCTATTAATCATAACACTTTCATCGTACAGAAACAATGCAAAGAACGTTTACATTATCAAAGAACATTTTTACTGACAGTTCTAGAGTTCAAGCACTCTCAAAAACTCCCATTCAAATCCCTGAAGCTGTTGTGTTTACACTATGAAATGTATATCTTACTTACAGATTCATACACGCATCTGCACTTTGTTGTTTCTGACGAGAGAATTAGCCAGAAAGAGGTATTCAGTCAGCGAGCGAGTGAAGAAAACACCAGCATTTTAGCGATGACTCATCTGAACGTCTCTGATTGGTCAGTGCATTCATAAGCTCAACAGCATCGCGTGTGATTGGTTATATTGCAGCGCTGTACAAACTCGCCTGTCTCTGGCTCAGCGTCAGCCAGCGCACATTTGAATTTAGCAGCTGAGGATATGACGCGTTGAACGTTCTAATCACGCTGGTGTGATTTGATTAAATATAGAACATAATATTAATCTGCTATTTTTTGTCTTTTAGATGCTGCATTTAAAATCCACTTGACTCAAAAATCTGAGGGGGGTACTTTGATTGGGCTCTCCTCTCTCTGAGGAGAGAGTATATAAAAAAAGTGAATCAGATTTTTGCTGAGCTTTAGTGCAGCAGTGCCACTTGAGTTGTATTATGACCTTCATTCAATGAGATAGGTGCATGTTGGTCATGGTCCAGTGCATTGGTTCTTGCACTGCCTCACAGGTCCATTAAATCAGCAGGACCTTTTTGTGATTAGGCCCCTTTTAGATCTTCTGGCTGTAGGTTTCTAAGGTCATTTTAGTGCTCGATGTATACACTCAACCGCAGCTCTGATATTTTCTGCTGATGCTTTTTACTTTAATCCCTGGTTATTGCAGACATAACCCAAATCAAGGAGACTCATTCCCACCGGCAGAGTGTTTGTTGTTACTCTGTATTTTTTTTTTATGTTACACATACTTCAGAAAATTATTTTCAGAACATCTGGGTTAGATCCCAGTGGGATTTGTTTCAACACTTTGACATTTTCCTGAAATGACTGAGGCAGTGAGAAAGTGTTTGATCATTGAAACGAACGGTCTGGTCTAGGGCTGGGCGATAATTTGATAACGTAATTATCGCGATATAATTTTCCTCTAAAACGATATGAAAAGTTCAAAAATATTCGATATAATGTTTATGCGCCAAAAGCGGAACGAAACCACGTGACTCATTTGAATCACCACACGGACCGCTTATCCGCCGGATCACAGTTCAAACTGCCGGCGCACGAGCTCACTAGAGCAGATGCGTTTACTCGGTCACGTGAACACTAAGCAGTGCTGTGAGATCCAGTCAGTAGCGTGTTAGCTTAAGCGCTGCACAGAATGGTCAGTGTAAGACATCAAAGTACCACGAGCCATTCGAAGCATAGGTTTAATCTGCTCTTATCGCCTCTGCGGTACTTTGATGTCATACACTGGCCATTCTGTGCAGCGCCGCTTTAAGTCGAACACGCCTAATGTGAGAACAGTTTAACATGAGAAACACTGTGCAACGAGACAGTCAGTTTTTCAATATGCACATCGCCATTATTTACCATGGATTTACTGTAGTAACACTCACTGCACTATGGTATTGTGGCAGAAATGTGGGATATTCACATTTAATATTATTACAGGAGTAATGGTATATAATTATAGTAAGTATGTGTGGTTAAGGCAGCTATAGCATGTGTGCATTTATACTGAATGGTTTTAGACTAATGTCTTTCATACAAATAGACTACTTTTAGGTTTTAACTGTTTATCATTATTTAAATGTATGCTACTATAGGGGACCAATTCTTAATAACAATTAAAACTTGGTCAGAATACATTATACCATATAAAACTGAGTTTGCTACAGATGTTACCGATGTACAGATGTTACTGATTTTGATCATGAACAAAAATGTAACTCTGCATCCTAAATCAAGCTACGATCAAATGTGTATTTCTAAGAGACAAAAAAGTTATATATTATTATCATTCATATTATGAGACAACCCAAACCGGTTTCTTGATTTTGAAACAATATCAACTCATTAGAACATGCAGAAACTAAGAAATACATATCTATTTAGATAATTATTGTGTTAAGGAAAATTAATGGTCTGGTTTGTAAAACGTTCACTTTGGAGCAAAAATCTGGCTTTAAACTTTAAAGAAATAAAGATTTGACATTTATCGTGATAATTATCGATATCGACTGATATGAAAATAATTATCGTGATAATTTTTTGGGCCATATCGCCCAGCCCTAGTCTGGTCTGTCCATAGCGTGTACAGGAAAATTATGGATTAGCCCTCAAAATAGCTACCAAGTGCTTCTGTGCCATTAATGAGGATTGTGTGCAGGAAAAATTAGAGAGTCATGTAGCGCGTCAGTTCTGTATGCTATGTAATTTATATTCTTTGTTGTATTTTCCTGTCAAAATAACGGAGTTCATTTGAAATTCTTCAGCTTTTAAGAACTGCCGGGTTCTCCGGTAGTAGGCGGAGCTAATGCGCAAACGGCAATCTCATTGGCTGGTGCTCACTTATTATCGTCCCTGTTTTGATTTCAGCTAATCAGTTAGAGCGAATGCTGATAACATGATTAATATTCATGAATCCAGCAGCTTGTTAATCATTAGTGCGTTTTATATTGTTCTTAGTAGAATTCAAAGTATGATTATTATCTTATCAGTATTACTGATAGTTTCTTCACCCATTTTTTACAGAAACACTGAATGACCAAAAAAGTACCACCACCAGTCCTAAGTTCAGTTAAAATGGCTAATGTGCATTCATACATGGTTACCAAGTTTTAATTCAAATTAGTAAAGTTATATCATTAAATAATACTTGATTATCATAATATATTATTTATAATGCTTGACTGACTGATGTTAAGAGTGTACTTTTAGATATTTAAAAAGCTGTGCGATTTTCCCAAACATTATAGATTTCTTGTTTACTCTATTGCAAAGACTCTATATATGGTGAAGCTCACCATAAAACAATTGTATCAGTTCATACAGGGCTAGTTGTACATAAAGCTGTATAAGATACACACCCAGGTTACAGGTATCGGATCAGTATCGGGAAGTGAAAAAGGGTATCGGAACTGCTCTAGTTTTGGGGGGAGCTTCCTGTTTTGAACAGTTTCTTTTAACAAGTAAGCAAGATATTGTTCTGTTCAGGGCATCACAAGAAGGATTGTGAAATAATTTTCTTTCTTTATTTGTTTGCTTACATTTTGTTTTTAACAAATTTGATTGTATTTTATTTATCAGAGAAAAAGAATATATATGTTTAGAGGAATCAACACATTTTAAAACTTAAGAGATGAACATTTTTGAAGATGTTTGACAGGCACCGAGTTTTATTTAATGGACCATATATCTGTTTGATGTGTTCTTGTTGATTATGTCAGATAAAACAAATGAGGTTCAGATATTGCTTTTATATTATGTAGTAAACCATGTGTTGTTTTGCATTGTCACAAGCCAATTGGCATTTTTAAGGCCAGCTTTTACTCTAATTTAGCTCTTGGGTAGTGTTCATTTTGAGACTTGTGTGCATTACAAATGTCCTGTCAATTTGCGCTGTATGGCTTTGTGATTTACCCTGAAAAAGTTTAGTCATTTTAACTTGTCAAATAACAGGAAATTAACTATGGATTTATTTTTGAGTGGCTAGATCCCATTTCTTTTCTGCACAGTTTCCGGTGTCCTCTAGATGGCACTATAACCACATCATTAAGGCCTTATCAAGCAGTCTTGAAGAATTGCTGTGAAAATTAATGAACATTTATACAGTTTATTTACGTCATTAGACTAATTTCGTCATTGCCCTCGTCATATTATGCAGAGCATATTGTAATATGTCAAATATTATTCATAAGATGACTCATTCTTAAGCGTGGGTGTGCTTTTGGAGGTTACAACAACCATATAGAAATTCATAATCAGCAACTTTTCTCTGCCTCCCATTTCATGCATATTGCAGCCTGGAAGATTTAGAAGATTTTTAATGGAGTCAGTTATTTGTAAAGATCTCACAAATAAAAGCTGGAGCAGGTACAGAGTACTATTAAAAAGTAGTGTGAATCGGGTTCACTCGCATCTTGCAGCAGATCTGACATCTGCAACAGCTGTCCGTCTCTTCTCTCTCATCTCAGTCCTTGTGAACAAATGCTCATTGTTATTTTTAATGTGATTCTAGATCACACTCTCTACTGCGCTTGATCAGCATCATTCAGTTCACTCATCCTAAGCTTTGATTGATGTATAGCACGTTAAGTCACACTTTTATGTGCAAATAGACTCACGTTTGTCTCCGTCTGCGCGCAGGAAATAAAAGGACGAGAGGTGTTAATTTTGGTAAACATTGGCAGTCTACGTGGGATGGAAAGATAATTGAACAAAGGCTTGGCGATCATTTTAATTAGAGTGGCAGAGTTTTTGTTTTATTTTCCAAGTGACCGTTTGGGTGAGAAAAGATTGATGTTTTCAATCTCATCCGATCAAATCGTGGACTTCATTCACACCTAATTTGTTGCAATACTTTACATTCTCAACTAATTTGTTGCTATGTAAGAAAGCAGATTAAAGGGGCTGTCACATATACTTTTTATTCCATTGACTTCCATTCATATGAATGCAAATGCTGGAGACCAGAAATGCAAACTCATGCAAAGAAGTTTCGCATTTTGCTGCTTTTCAGAATTTATATCACAAATTGATATTACCTGAAGACTTGTGGGGGAAGAAATTAATAAAAGAACACACATTTTAAAGCTCCAGGATTGCTGGACTGAAGTGATGAGTGTGATATGTGTGATATGTATGTTTTACATTTTTTCACAAATGTTACAACCAAAATAATATTTTTTAAGTTGAAGCTAACTCCAAAACCTATGCAACCTATGCTCAACTAATGTTGAGATATAGGAGTGGGAATCATTAGGCAGGCCGTTTTTATTATTCCTGTGGTAAAACCAATCAATCCACAATGTAAAGAAAAATTTTTTAAAACCACATAGTTTCAGTTTTTTTGCATAAACATTGTGTTTTACATAGATACCCATTAAAAAGTTGTAAAACTGTATTTTTAGAACCAATTATGGTCTTCAATTTTGGCATTTCAGGAAGTTTTTAGTAAATCGATAAATCAATTTTCCCAGAAATTTGCGACATTTTCTAAGATTTAGCCCCTACACGTACTGTTATGTAAAAAATAAATAATTCTAGACTTATCTTATCTGAATTGTTTAAATGTGTAGAATCCACATAAGCTTGTTTTTCCTCAACTGGTCAAAATGCTAGACAGAAACTGCAAACATGCAATATGAGTCTCAGTAAATCCACTCTCTGACGCTAGGGAGCGCTTTATTTGGAAAAGGAGTATTGAACACTCCTTTAGGTATTACATGGAGCGAAGATGAAAACAAAATGCCATCGAATCGTTTCTGAAGACAGTCAGAACCTTTAAAGGTACATTCATATAATTAATTAATTCATATATTCATTTGTATAATTCCCCCAGCACTCTTTTAAAACCTCCCAGCTTTTCCACCGTGTTTTCATTCAAAACGACACTACGCTGCAGCTGTGCGCACGTGAGACAGTTACTGAAAACTGTGTTTTATGCTGGACAGTATTTTTTTATCATGAGATGTTCAAATCGCGGTAACTGAATACGGTTTTAATGATAATTAAAAAACGAAAAGCTAATACTAACCCTCAGGAATTTTATCATGATTTATCGTCAAACCGGTAATAGTTACATCCCTAGCAGTGTTGCCAACTTAGCGACTTTGTTGCTAGATTTAGCGGCAGACCCCCCCTAGTGACTTTTTTCCCAAAAAATCGACTAGCGACAAATCTATTGACTTCTTGACAAACTTTAGCGAGTCTCTGTGATCATTGGTACTGCCGCAACGGCACGAGATCAGCGTGCACGATGCTCTTTCTCTGCATGTGCTCTGTTCAGTGAGCGTTTGAGAGGAGCAGCCTGTTCAGTTAAAACAGATATTATTGCTTCTCTAACTTTACATGCAAATATAGCCGAAATCACAGCACAGGAATCGTCTTAACCTTATCAACCTGGCCATGGTCTTGTCTTGTGTGTATTATTTGATTTCATCAGACAACTGCTCAATAAAATTATAAATTAGGATGTTTGTGCAGACTAGCTTCTTGGAAGGGAGAGCTGGTTATTAGCTGGTATTCTTAATGGGCTGTTTCAGTCACTAAAAAATCTGCTATTTTCTACTAAAACTCTTCAAGGCACCGAAACCACTGCAGCATTTTCTTAAACACCTACAGTATAGTACTGAAACAGATTTTTTGCTATAATGAGAGTGGAATAGATTTTCTGTGATATTTGTGAAAATTATTCTGTACTCTACGTTAGCTTAAAGTAGTTATAAAATTAGCAAGCTGTTTGCAAGTTCAAAAATGATTAAAAAGGACAAACTTTAGTGTTTCCCACACGTTGATATATTTGTGGCGGCCCGCCTCAAAATCCACATCGGCCGCCACAAATACCCACTGCCCCTGCCATCAGCTCCTGCGTCTCACACATACTAGCGTGACTTTAGCACTATTTTTTAGCCATTTTCAAACCCTTTTGGCGGTTTTTTTTTTTTTTATAAAATATACATAATGACAAACAAGGCGACTATTTTGAAAAAACGTAGCTTTCATTCAGTTGGAAGATGTCTTGAAGTACTTCCCCATGAGCGTGAGAGGTTTGACTCCCGGCGCAGGGTCGCCTCTCTCAGCGTCTATTCTGAGCAGTTAGCGGCAGAGAAGCAGCGCATTCAGCTGGCCTTACCACAGCAGACTCCTCAATAAAGGAGTACAAATCAGCGCACCTGGTGCTCACTGACTGTTTAGACTTTGGTCAAAAAATGCTCATAGTTTGTTACTCAGACGTAGACAGTGCGCTGAATGAGACAAAACAGTAATATAGACAAAACCACCGCATATAGTCACTTTTTAGTGTAGATGTATGTTGATTTTATCAGACGATGCCACAAATATAGAGTATAGTGAGAGTGATTCCTGGTAAACATGTAGTATTAATGGGTCGTGTTTAGTAGTGCTGGGCGGTATGACCAAAAATTTATATCACAGTATTTTTCAAAATTATACCTGTTTCACGGTATATGACGGTATTAATTTTTTTCATGCATAACCGGGTGTTAACCACATTTTCTACTGACTGAGAGTGGAAAAACTGCAGTAGATTGACTTACAATGCCATATTTTAGTGTCACGATGAGTGAATATTGTAGAACAAATCCACACTAAATAGTGACTAAACACGACCCATTAATACATGTTAACCAGGAGTCACTCTCATTTTTAATCGTGACATCATCTGATAAAATCAACATGCATCTAATGTTACACAAAAGAGCGGCTGTGCGGTGGTTTTGGCAGCGCGCTGCCTGTGTCTGAGTAACAAACAAAAAGGGCGTAACATTCTCAGACGATCTATGCTCATATTTATAACTCCAAACTGTCAGTAAGTGACAGGTGCTTGGAAACGCTGTTTTGTACTCTGCTGCAGTATGGCCAGCTGGATGCACTGCTTCTTCTCTGCCGCTCAGCTCACTGCACAGAACAGACGCAGAGAGAGGCAACACTGTGCCGGGAGAGTCAGACCTCGCGCTCACAGGGCAGCACTGGCGACATCATCTAACTGAACATAAGGTTTATCCAAGTCACTAGGTTTGTCAGTTTCTTCATTCTATGAAAAAAAAAAATCCGCTAATAGGGTCTGAAAGTTGTTAAATATTGTGCTAAAGTCACGCTCGTGTGTGAGAGACGCGGGAGCTGATGCAGCGGACGGTGGATATTTGTGGCGGTCGATGTGGATATTGTGGATGACTTCTTTTCTCTCATCACATTCTACTAGTGCTACAGCTTCAGTTTCATAACTTTCACGCTTAGTAACACATACAGCTGTATCCTCGCCAAAATACAATAGTGAAAAGAGACCCCTCTCTAACATTCTCTAGGTTCCGATCATTATTTAAATGACACCGGTATTGCGGTATTTAAAAAAATAATATCATAAGAAAAATAAACACCGGTTTTCGGTATGAACCGGTATACCGTCCAGCACTAGTGTTTAGTCACTATTTATACTATTTACACTATTTATACGATTTAGTTTTATGTTTGACGGGCATTCAGTTGCATTACAGTATGTGACAGTTCATAGAGTTGAACAGAAGTGCCTAAACTTGTCTGAACACAAACTTGACACAATGACGTCATAAATATGCAAACTAATATATGATGTCACATCACCTGCCCCCACAAGTGTCACAAAATCCTGTGGGAAACACACACTCATTGTGTTACTCCCCAAAATATTGTAATATTATAATGATCTTTTAAAATTGAGTTTGTAACAATTTGAATTTCAACGAAACTTTTAATATTTAAAGTAATTATGTAGTTAATACATTTGAATAGTAGAGGGTAAAATTTGACCCATGATTAAAAGGAGGGTGGAAGGTTTTGTTAAAATGTACAATTGAAGGCAATTTTGGTAAGGGAAAGGTTCAAAATAATAGTAAGTATTACTTCATTAACATTTCAGAATATTGTTATCTTAAAATAGTATGAAATAATGGTTAATATTGGAGATACCTTAGTCCCTTTAATGGTTTCATAATTCAAGAATTAGTTTTTTCATTTTGTCACTGTTTATGAGCACACGTGAAAATATATTGATAACTTTAATGCTATTAGATTTTGACTAACAGCCTCAAATGTCCAGATTTGATTTCAGGGTGTCTTTAAGGCCTAATGGTAATGAGTGAGCCCAATAACTTTGTCTTTTGTTCTTGCTGTGCGCGTACCAGTAGAGAATGACTCATACCACCCCGCCCCCTGCGGATGCTGATGCCGGTGCCGTTCCTCAGTGAGTTCACCCACGCTCTCTCACAGCACTGCCTACATCAGACTGCACCGCATCCACACCGCATCATGTGTCTTTGAGGAGATTAAAGGCTTTCAGGCCAAATCATTCCTTAGCTTCTATCTCAATGACATCAAATTGCAGCCTTTATAGGAAGATCCATCATATATTACCAAGTGTCCAACTATGAGATCTTTTAGTAGTGTCAAACATGAATAAGTGGTTTATTGATTTGGAATGCCTTCTGTGAATTTGGCTGACGGCTGTAATTAAAGTGTTTTTAAATGTTTTCTCCACATCTGCTCTTGTAATTCAGTATGGCTTAGTAAGTTTATCTCATTCTTGGTCGTGGAGCTGTTTTAACCACATTGCATCACATCATGTGAATCATGCGTAATGAGCCTCTCAGCACCCCTCTTCAAAGAAAAGTGGACGGCTTTGTTTCTTCAAGCTGTTTTGAGTGATATTGATGCTCCTCTGTTCATCCTCATTACGGTTCATGAAGGGTGTTCCTCAGGGATGGGTGCTAAGACCACTTAATCTTTGCACTCAGCTTGGCTATAAGCCAGAATTGAGAAATAATCAATGTTTAAACCCTGTTTTTAGTTGCACGGCAAGCTTCCCCACGATGGTGTCCCAGAAGTAGTGAGATTTCCCTGCCAATAATCATTCTCATTTCTCTTTTTCTCCCCACAGGAGGAGCTGAGGGAATTGAGAGAACAACCCACCGATCCACAGGCAGAACAGGAAATCATTGATAGCGTAGAGGAAGTGTACTTCTCTA
The DNA here is from genome assembly GCA_027564155.1 of Gymnocypris eckloni scoliostomus. Taxonomy (NCBI): domain Eukaryota; kingdom Metazoa; phylum Chordata; class Actinopteri; order Cypriniformes; family Cyprinidae; genus Gymnocypris; species Gymnocypris eckloni. The sequence goes on along the minus strand of CM050427.1, from coordinate 23,839,085 downwards.
GTGACTCCTTCGACATGGTGCAATACGAGCTTGAGGTGTGTGTTTGAGAATGTAATAATGTGTTCTTATTGCCTTACATGCCACTTGCAGAATCTGTAAGATTCTGTAAGTTTTTTTTCCCGCACTTTTCTTTGGTGACGCACGCTATATACTATATACACCCACATACATACAAACACATATATAAGTATACACAGCCAGGGGTATTTGCACAGGTTGCAGGCAACAACGATTGACGGATTATTCACATACTGCAAATGCGAAGTTTTATAGATTTGGTGGTGCCTTGCAAAATCTGCATGTATGGAATTAGAATTACAGTCAAGAGGGAAAGTAACTACTCTTATTTGAGTCCAGACTTTTGAGTTTTCGTTATTTCTCTTTTTGGGCATTGGGTGTTATGTGTTTATTCCTCTATAGTAAAGTTGGGCTGCATCTCAACTAAACATTTGTTAGAGTTGTTCACCTGCTGTTGTTTATGGAGCTCTTCAGAGCTGGAGATCATTTGGCCATGCCTGTGTTATCTGGCACAATGTTTGAACTTATATATAGTATCATTGGAATAAAATAAATTCTCAAATATCAGATTTTTCTGTATGTGTATGTTTGCCCACCAGAAACTCCCTCCGGATTTGAACCTTCTGGATCTTGAGGAGTACAGAGATAAGCTGAAGAGACAACAAACAGCCGTAAGTACCACATTCAGAGAAGTCTTTAAAAGAAACTTTTATTAACTCTGATGAAAGGAAATGAAGGTACAAAAGTTGGTGGTATTATACTTTTTTTTGTGCAGATTAGACCAAGCACTTATACTTTCAGAAAAGAAATATTTGAAAAATAAATATGTACATGTATATTCATTTTATAATAAAATGAATATTTTATGCTAGATGAAACTGTTTAGGGAATTTTCAGGAACTTTAAATAATAATAAAAAAGTGCAACAATAATTTCAGATCATTTATATTATTTTTGATGTCTTTAAAAAAAAAAAAAATGTTATGCCTAAGTATTTAATCTTTTCCATGACCGAAAAGTCAAGGGAATTATCAATACCGTTATCTGACTCATTTCTGAGCTTGTATCTCATCCTGGTGCAAACGTAACAGTTTTATTAGGGTTTTTTCAACTTCCCAGTGTGTGTTGTAGCGTGCTTGTGAGCACGTGAGTACATTCTGTCTTAAACCAGGGTGATTCACAGTTCACTGCTGGCTGCAGCCTTAGAAGAAGAGGAATGTCAACCTCTGTCTTTGTTGTTTCTTACTTAAGCTGCTTGCTTACGCACAGCTGTCCTATCAGCTTTAGGGTGAAAGATGAGGTCCTCTGGATCCTTGGGGGTAACCAATGACTCAGTCTGACGCTATCTGTTGTGGCTGGCCATGGGTAGACCGTTTGCTGGCAGCGCAGCGGCCCTGGGGTCACCGGGGGGCCCTGTCCCCGAACGCTGATCCCGGGTCGTGACAGACAGCTGCAGGCATCAGTGGAGGAGCTGTGTGAGGCGAAGTTCCTGCTGAATGCCATTAATTCTCACTAAGCACGCTCACATGGTGTGGTATTTTATTCATGATTTATGCAAGCTCCTCCAGTGTCATTTACATAAGAGAACGTGGCCTTATTGATAGTAAAGATACGTTTTCTCTCTCAGCCCATATGAAATGATTTTGGAGATGGCTCTCTCTGGAATGCCCATATGCACAGTCTCTGAATGTGTCATTGGTAGATTAAAAAGGTTATTGTGGATTCGATTGGTCAGTGGGAGAGAAATCCATCTGGTCTATTGATAGTTTTCACGTGACGTCAGCGTCACACCCTTATAAGAACGTCCACTGACCACCAGCTATTTTTATGCAGATTGCATCAAGTAATAATGTAGTAAAACGCAGATATTAAAAGGAGAGATTCAGTGGAAACCTGATTGATGCTGTATATTTTGTACAGGCAAGAGGATAAAGCCAGAAAATAAACGCAATGTGCAAAGTTTCACATTAAATGGCTTCCCATAGAAAACCATTAGAAGGAAAACACTGAACCATTAAGCGGACTGCGTTCATATTCCGGCCTGATCTGCTGTGTAAACTACACATCATTAATATGGTGAATACTGAATTTGATCTTTTAATATTACGGTTTTAAATATATTATGGCACTTCAAGTGTTTTTACAACGTTTTGTAGGCCTGCTGTTTATGATTGAAATATTGCCGTGGGTGCTTAAAATGGATTGTAAATGGCCAAAACTTGCATTTTGTTCAGAAATGCCTTTGTTTTATTCTTTTGAGAGGTGATTTAAATATTTGCGGCTGGGAAACAGATAAAAAATTGACACGCTTTTGCAGCAGTTCTACGGATGTTTTGCCCTCCAAGTCTTGAGCGGTCACGTGACTGAAAACTATCAATTGGAGGTGGCAGCCAATTCTTCTGCTAACACGCAGCTGTCAGTTCTTTGGCAGGAACTCATCACTGAGCTAATTGCTTGTCTGCGGTGTAAGTGTGTTTCAGAATATGCCTGTTTCTTTATATTTTTGGTGGGCAGGAAGAAGTTTTCAGTGCTGACAACATTCTTAGCAGTCGTTTGACTCGTTTCTCACTAGGATTTGCTGCCGAATTGGGCTGGCTTACTTTTAAGTACTGTTTTATACAAAAAGGGTTCATAAATATTATGAGTAAAGGAAATCAATTGATTTACAATACCTTTCAGGTATTGTTTGGGGTTAGTACGTGTTTTTTTTTTTTAAAGAAATGTAAACTTTTATTCACCAAGGATGCATTAAATTGTTTAAAAGTGACAGTAAAGACATTTTTAATGTTACAAATACTTCAAATAAATGCTGTTCTTTTGAATGCTAGGTTCATCAAAGAATTCTGAAAGTCACTGTCTCCACAATATATTAAGCATCACAACACTTTTCAATATTGATATGAAGAAACCTTTCTTGAGCATCAAATCAGAATTATTTCTGAAGGATCATGTGGCACTGAAGACTGGAGTAAAAGCTGCCGAAAATTCAGCTTTGCTATTTACATTTTAAAATGTTTACAACATTTTTGATCATATAATGCAGAAAAAATATTTATAAAAAAATAATAAACCTACTTACCCCAATATGGTATTTTTATTTATTTATTTCCTGAACAGGATATTTTATAATCCAAAATTGTTTCCAAACTTCCACCCCAAAACCACACTGCTGGTTGCTTTTAGGAGGAAGTTGTGTGAGAAATGTTTGAAAGTGACAGTTTTTACGCTTGTACACTTTCGGAATTGAATCAATGATTGACTTATGAACTGGAATTTGTGTTTTAACTATGCCAATTTCACCTTTAACAACACAATAGGACACAAAAGCATTCAAATGATTAATTCTTAAATGCATGCTTTTAAATGAGCCATTTATCATTTGCTGTATCTGGCAATGAATGTCAATCGATTCACTTGTAATATGAATAAAACTGCATTGACCAGGGCCCAACAGATATCTAGTTTACTGCTGGCCTTTGTGTTCACTCTTCTGTCTAATGCAGTTTTTTTTTCAAGTCCTGATTAAATTTAATCCTGTTTTAGCTGATTAGATGAATATGGAGAAGTATTTTCTTGTAGTCATTAGCTAAAATGAACAATATTAATTATTCATTTAAATAATATTCGTTTGTGTCCTTAAGAAAGATTGCCGTAATTGGAAAATAAGGTTGAATTGTAAGTTAGTCTGAATTTGAATGTATGTCCTCCCTGCTTTAATTTGGATTTGTAGAACCAGCGGTAGAGAAAATTGCAGGCTGTTTACTGCTCTGGTGCAAGCACTGGTTAATAGATTTCTAATTAGAGTCATTACCCATGCAGGAATCACTCACAGTTGGCTGCCGGAAGGCATACAGAGAGAGTCTTGTGCCTCACTGACAGACAGCTTTGTCACCGTGTTTGGCCTATCGAAGACCTGTTTTTAAAGTCTATGTCTTTTAGTTTTTGGAAACGGCACACCGGAAGGCTCCTCACAGCTTGTTTTCTCATTCTGGCGTCGATCCATCCTGTGGGGTATTTTACCAAAGTGAATGATCAATAGGTGGAGCAGTGAGCTTTGTGAAAATCACAGGCCCTCATTCTGAGTCGAGGTCTCCTTTGGTCATCTTTGCACAATGAGAAAATGCCTTTACTCATTCCGTGGCTAAATTGCAGGTTTGCTTGGCATTAATAACACGGTGTCTTTCAATTTTTACGGCTTGTGATTTTAATAATTGGTTAGAAAAATGTGGCTTAAATGGATAGTTCACCCAAAAAGGTCAATTGTGTCATTTACTCACATTCATATATTTTTAACTTGTATCAGTGTTATTTTAGTATCACTGAGATACTATTATAGTTTTTATTAACCATTTAAATTCGATTTTATAGATTAACATTTTTAAAGAAATAAGTCATTTTAGTTTTGAATGTGTCTGTAGTTTGTATTACTTTTATTTCAGTGTTAGTTATGTTAGTACACCAAGTTAAACTATAAACATGAGAAATGTGTCCTTGGCAGCTATCTGAAATAAAATAGTTTTTATATATATACATATATTTTAACATATAATATATCTTTCAGTTAACATTTATTTGATCTGAATTAACAATTTTTATGGTTTCTTTTATTTTAGAGAACATTAATATTCTTGACCAGTGTCTTTCATCTTTGGAAACGCAAAATAAATTATTTAATCAGCAGGGTCTAATGTCGTTTTGACCTCATTAACATTCATTGTGTGGCTTATTCTTCAGAATATTTACTTTCATGAATATAATGCAGGCTTAACATGACATGAGGGTGGGTAAATGAAGACCGAACTGTCATTTTTGGTGGAACTGTTCCATTAAGAGCCAAGAGCGGATGCATATGAAAGAGCAAGTTGAGGTGCTCTTGAAAATGTCTCTTTCAGTTGTCTTTATCACACACACACACACACACACACACACACACACAACCTAGCACTCTCCTGCCAGTCCGTCTCAGCTTTTTGCACATTGAAATCTGCTAACATACGCCGCTGCTCAGCTGAGTCTGCCATCTGTTCAGCTCTCACCGACACGCCAACACTTCACAGCCGTCCCGCCCTCTCGTTCCTGACAGCCCCACCATGTGACGCACATATCGATCGGAGCATGCCTCAGTATGCCTTATATTTATGGCTTGACCTTCCATGGAGCCATTATTACCCGCTGAATGTTTGAGTGCCCCAAGAAAACATTTATTATGTTGTTACAGAGTCATTGTTGCAGATGTGGAAGGCATGAAAAGCCTAAAATAGACTTCAATTCAATTTTAAAGTCTCAAGTTGTTCTTCTTTTTAGTACTTTTAAAGCCTCAGCAAATGCCGCAAATGATTAAAAAGAGGTGTTAAATGCACAAAGCTTGGACATGTTGAACAGATGTTAACCTTTAGCTTGTATTCTCATCTTACAGGTATCTAAAAGAGTGGCAGACCTCATTTTGGAGAAACAGCCTTCCTATGTTAAGGTAAGCAGTCTGTCACATCCGTAAGAATTGGGGCTGCTGGATAAATTCAATCAACATATGACTTCCAGCTTGTTGCTTTTTCATCAAGGTCAGAGAAACAATTTGAGTTACCGTATTTGTGGTAATCAACATTATATTTTCACTTGCACCTCCTTTTCTTTAAAGAAAACTCAAATCTGGGTTACATTTACAATGGAAGAGAATGGTAACATTCCATAAATGTTAAAATACTGTTTCAAAAGTATAGCCAAATCAACATGATTTTAGTATGAAAAAACAATCTAATCCTTTGTGTAAAGGCTTTATGAACCATAATGGAACTCAAAGTCTTGATTTGAAGGCCAAAAAAGGTCCTAAATTGGAGCAGAAAGTCTTAAATTCATAGTCATTTTCCAGTGCTAATATCTAAACATAGTTAAATAAAGATGTATTTACTTCAGATGCAAAATGAACACATGAAGTCTTCTTTTCTGACAATTTGAATGAAATAGAGTTTGTTTATAACAATAACAAGTATCTGTTTAGATTGTTTAGAACAATAACAAGTATGGGGAAGCCGTGGCCTAATGGTTAGAGAGTTGTAATCGTAATCGAAAGGTTGTGAGTTCAAGTCTCAGGCCGGCAGGAATTGTAGGTGGGGGGAGTGAATGTCCAGCGCTCTCTCTACCTTCAATACCAGGACTGAGGTGCCCTTGAGCAAGGCACCGAACCTCCAACTGCTCCCCGGGCACCGCAGCATAAACGGCTGCCCACTGCTCCGGGTGTGTGTTCACGGTCTGTGTGTGTTCACTGCTGTGTGTGTGCACTTCGAATGGGTTAAATGCAGAGCACAAATTCCGAGTATGGGTCACCATACTTGGCTGTATGTCACGTCACATTCACTTTCACTATCTGTGAGTGGAGTATGAAAACGTTTTTTCTTTTGAATTAAGTTGATTCTTTCTCTCCAAAAATGGTGCCCATTCAATTCCATTGTAAGTGCCTCATCATAACCTTAATTTTTTTTTCCTGACTACAGTAACTGCATCCTAGATACCTTGGTGATTAAAGCGTTAAACTCTCTAAATATGTATTTGTTACTATAAGATTTGTGCAGTGTGTTTTGCAAATGAGGCTGAAGTAGCGGTGTGATTTGTATCTCAAATTAGTATTTCCACTCAATTTGGGATCAAAGTGGAAACAGAAGACTGAGCCAAGGCTCTATGTCCTCTTCCCTCTGGTCATATTTCTCTCACATCCTTAAAAATCACTGTGAATCCCTTTGAAAGTGCATCACTTTGAAATTTCTCTTAAAGATATTCACAGCCTGAAATGCTTAGCTTTGATCCTGTGCAAGGATTTTCACCTCAAACTCAATGTGTGGAATTGTTTGTGTGTTAGATTCACTCTTGATGAAGCCTGATTGACGGATCGATGGATGCAGTTGTCTGTTTTTGTCTTGATAATGTTATGATAATAATTTTAATATCAGAGGGTCAAATTGAGTTCCCTCCCTATGTCTTTTGTTGTCCCAAATTATACCGGACAAAAGACGAAAACAGAAAATATGTTCTTTTCCATGATTTAAGTCATAATTTACTATGAAGAATGTTTTACTTTCTGTGAGTTGGTGGAAAATAAGACTATTTTGTTCATAAAATCACAACAGTTGTCAAGTGTGATGTATCAAATTCTGCAATCTGTAGCAGTTAGGACTGTGCGATATGACGATATATATATCGGATGGACGAAATAAAAAGTCTATCGTTTCATATTATGTTCTATCGTTTATATTGTGGTGTCGCAAAATACATTGTTTCCAGTAATACCTTTTCATCATTTGAGTGACTGCGATCTTTATACTCCACCCACCACGGGTGTGAAGGAGAGACAGAAGCAGGGGAGATGAGAACGACCAGCTAGGACCGTTAGCCGTTGAAACTCAAACAACAGAGCTATATGTGTGCGCCGTCTCTTTCTGTGTGAGAGGAGCGCGCCTTTTCTTTTTTGCCGACTTTGAACAATTACATAAACGCACTTATATGCGTCAGAATCCCCGTCTTTGCAAGTATCCTCAAACACAGCGATTTAGGTCTTAAGAAAGAGTAAACGGCAGAAAGAGAAAACGCAATGTTACAGTGTATTGGATCCGGACTTCGGTCTTAAAGGGGAAGCTGTCCAATCTTCGTTCTGTCTGCCGTTCATGTTAATCATAGCACACTGCTAGAAAATCTCTCACTGCTCTTGGTTAAATCACTTTTCTAACTTTAATCAGAATAAATAAAAAAAATAATGATATATTTATAATATGTATAGAATCTATACATAATACACATGTTAATGATACGTATAATAGATAGATGGATATAATTAACACAGTGAAGACTAATTAATTGACACAATGTATGTAGTGTTTCTTATTTATTGTAGTTTTTTTGTCCTGTTGTTTGCAATTAGTTTCTTATCCTTATTTCATCACTGACTGTTTATTTATCTTCAGTGAGGTTGAGTTATTTTTTCTCTCTTTAGGCTTGTATTAGTTTGATATTGACATTGGTGACAAGGATTATGCAAATTATATGGTATTAAAGATTTTAATATAATAAAAACCTTTTTAAAAGAAAACAATCAATATATTGTGATATATGTTGTTACTGTGATATAAAATTTGTCATAACGTGATGTAAGATTTTGGTCATATCGCCCACCCCTACAAGCAGTCATATCTTAAGCATTGCTTTAAAAACTACAGATATGTTTTCTTTTTTGTCCACTTTATTCAGTTTAGCTGTATATGTCATACTTGACAATAACTCAGCCGCGAACTTGGTCTGATGTGCCATCCCTAAAGAAATGCTGTCCAACTCGCTTTGTGTATGACGTGTGTGTGTTGAAGGCTTCACAGCTATGGGACACCACACAGTACCTCTACAATGCCATTCAGAATTTTGGGGGTTGTAAGATTAAAAAATAAATTCCATTAAATAAAAACAAACAAATAAATCTTATGATCACTAAGGCTGCCTTGTTGATCAATAATACAGTAAAAAATATAATATTCTGAAATATTATTGCAATAATTTTTTTTTTTAATTAATATATAATTTGATTATAATTTGTTTTGCTGTGATAGCAAGCTAAGTTGCTCCAGTCTTCAGTGTCACATGATCCTCCAGAAATCATTCTAATATGCTGATTTGGTGTTCAAGAAACATTTCTTATCAATGTTGCACAAAACGTTGTGCTACTTATTATTTTTGTGTAAACCGTAATTATTTTTTATTGGGATTTTTTTAAAGCGAAAAGCATTTTCCTCGCTGAATAAAAGTATTAATAAACAAAAATCGAACTAACCCCATTTAAACGATAGTGTATTTGAATTGCTAAAGGTAAGAAAATACATTTTGGTGTTGTCTTACACAACAAAGATGATGCATTGTGGAATTTTTTTTAATGGATAATGATCAAATTAAATGAATACCTATTTGTGCTAGATTTACGGATTATACACTAATCATTCATAAAGTCATTTTGATGCTAAACATGTCAAAATTGTTAAATAATGGTTAAATATTAAACCTTGCTGATACATTGATCTATCATAAACTCTTCATCATGAGTTGGCCAATGGCTAGTTTGTCCAAACAATGGGCGATATGTACATTATATTGTAGACAGTTCCATTTGGTGACACTAGGGGCTTAGAAACTACATGCTTCACCCACCACACGTCTTCATCCAAAATGAATGAAGATATTCATCTTCTGACCTCAATCTCAGTCTTTGTTATGAACAGCAGAACAGAAAACATTTAGAGATTACTGCTACAGTCATGTCACAGCAAATTGCCCTTGAGTCAACACAAAAATAATTAGATTCACATCCCTGAAATAATTCCTTTTTACGTATTTATAGCTGAAGTTGATGTTTTGAAGTTCTAATTTTAGACCGGCCTTGTAACCATAACAAGAGAACGCTTCAGGAAAACCCAGTCATAGTCAAAAACTACGAATCACTGCACACGTGAAAAGAAAACTCTATATTTAGACCCTTTTGCTGTCTTAAACAACGGATGTTAACTCTTAAGAAGTGTTCGCCAAAAGGATATAGAGAGAAATATGGTTATTTGCGCTCCTCTATTTGAAGAGCTTTTAAGTCTGCTGGTACTTTGCCACAAGCCATTTTACACCTCAGCAGCCTGCATTGGTCCCAGGCCTTTCAGAAATAAGATGGGATTTCAGCCATGCTTTTGAGCTGTATTATATGCTTTTAGATATCTTGTGATACATTTTCTTGTGCCTGTTGCAGAAATAGTCAATGAGTGGTACATCACATCACTTGGACTCAAAACTATGCTCTGTACAGCAAACATAGACAGCTTATGTCACCTTCTAACTAAGGCATTGCCCTGACTGAAATGAAACTTCTACATAGGCTGTAACTCTATTTACAATGATTCAATAAAGTTTGACATGAGTGTTGGTAAGATAACAGTGCCTATTCTAGTTAAGGTACATCAGTGCACAATTAGATGTGTTTCTTAGAAGGTGGTCACTAGGATGTGGATTCTTGTGATCAAAAACATCTACAGAGTTTAGTCAGGATAGATGCATTACTTAATGTTATGTGGATGAAAATTAGGCTGTGAAAGATAGACTTAAGGCTCATTCACACCATAGTAAGATGATAACTATGAGTATATGAGCATAGATACCAACGTTCTTTCTATTGTAGGTATGTTGTTGTTGCATTGTCACTTTAAATGTTTGAGCTCTTTAAAGTCAGGTAAAAACAAATATTAACTTTTTACTTTTTAGTCATTTAGCAGATGCTTTTATCCAAAGCGACTTACAAATAAGAAAAAGTAACTAAACTATAAGTTAAAACTCTATAAATACTGTATATACACACATTTAATAAAATTAATACATTAAATAAAATGACAAACAACAACATTTCAAAACTAAACATTTAAATGAAAAATTAAATTAAAAATATAAATGTACAGTTATTATATCATTCTTTTTTTGTGAAAAGCACTTTACAGTCTTTATAATGGCATGTTCTAGGTGCTAGATCACATCATTTTAAAAAGTTTTTTTTTGGTCAAGTTTGATTATTGAAAGGTTATTTGGAAGATGCTTAGTCAGGTGAACAATCGACATGTTGTTAAACAACGGTACAATCCCGTGAACACACTGAATTTTCTCACAGCCTCGTTTTCATTCCCGTCAAAAACATGGTGCTACCCTTTCTGAAAATATATGGTCAAGTTAGTGAAATTTCATTAGTTCCAGTGTTCATTACAGTTTTTCTCAATTGCTTTGGCACATTTTTCTAAACAGTCTTAACATTCTTTAAACTGTGAGTGCAACTGTCACAACTGTTTGCTGGAACTTCAGAACTTTATTGCATGTCTGCAAAATGTAGTTACTCACCCAAAACATTGAATTAATTTCTTCAAAACCTAGTTGTCGTGTCAGTAATTTGGCCACAATATAAAGTATTTTTATCATTGTGTGAGCCACACCGGTCAGAATGTTTAGTTGTTTTTTCACTATGACAGTCAACCATGGAAATTAAGGTTTTTATTAAAAAAAATCTGATATTTGTTGAGAAGAGTCAATAGTACATAGAAAAAAAAAAGTATATGAACATTTGTATTTATACAGTGCATTTGTTTTTGTACAAATGTATTACATGTAAAGTGAAATCTTTCTTGTTCAATTACTGTACATTTCATATTTCTTATGTTACCACAAATACACAAAATAACTACAAAATAACATCCAAGAAAAAAATGTTCTTGGTGGAAATCCTGTCGCTCTTGTTAGTCAGGCCAAGGATTTCCATTGCCATGCACCGGGGGAAAAATCTCCTTGAATACCGCACACATCCCCTGCAATGATCAGCTGTGATGCTCTCACATGCAGCATTCATGGTATCCAACAGAGACATCTGATCTTAAATATATGCTCCCAAACTTGATTGGTTAAATGGTTGATTCTAATTGTGTTGCAATTAGAGGTCATTTGCCAGTTTAGCAGACATTACAAACAATGTCAATGTCAGATATTTATGGAATATACATGCGTGTACACAAATTTTTCATAATTGAATGGATCGTTTTGAATGTGATAGCTTACACGATGAAAAATGATTACGAAGTTGTGAAGAGTTTGACAGTTTAAGTGAGAATAGACTCATCAGTTTTGATCAACAAGCAATATACAATTAGTTGTTGTGCTAACTGCAGACAATTGTATTTACTGTTTGCACACATGTGCCAAAGCATTTGCAATTTGCTCAAATCAATAAGAAATTCCAGTCTGACGTGAACAAGAAGCTTATTGTTCAGAGATCTGAAGGTATTTTTTCAGAAAAATAAATTAATTTGAGAATTGAACCAAAGCAATTGAGAAACTGTAATAGTGAAGTAAAGTATGAAGACTGTTCAAACCAAGCAGCTTTCTGTTGGTCAATAACTACAACTAGTGTGACCAACTTTAAACCCATTGTAAAATCTGCATGGGGACATTTTTTATTTAATTCCAGTTGTAGTCTTTTCCAAAAACTTGATTTTCTTTTGATGTTTTTAAGAAAACGTATCCACATTCAAGTTTTGATAAAAAAAATATTGCATGAAGCAAGAATAAAATGTTTTTGTTTTGTTTGTTTTGATATTGCATATTCAGATATTCCCACAACAAAATGTTCTGGATTTCTTTAAACTGAAAATGATAAAAAAGCTAGCAGTGGCTGGCAATTTTTTTCAAGATATATTTAAGAGTTTGTATGCCTTTATTGGGGCAGGACAGTAGAGAGATGACAGGAAAGTATTGGGTAGAGAGAAGGGAGCGGGATTGGTAAAGGACCTCGAGATGGGAAGTGAACTCGGGTTGCCGCTCACGCAAGATGTGTTGTATGTTGCCACACTAATGAGGCTATCGTGCAGATAGCAATGTATAAAAAAACACTGGTTGGGAAAGAGTTAAGCTAGTCTTTTGCAGTGCATGAATTACTTCTGAAATTGCAGTGATCAACATTGGCAGTCTTGGTCAAAAGCATGTTTAGAGTTTTGTTGGCCCTTAGTAAGTGGTCCCTTGGAGGCCTCATCGGTAGAAATCGTGGTCCATGGGGGCCCCCCTGGGCAATTGCGTGGGGCCTAAACATGCTACTGGTCTTGGTTATATTTAATTTGATGTGTGAGTGAATTTAATTATAGAATGTATATAGAATTATATATGTTTTGACTAAACACATGTTTGTGTACAGAATGTGATTTAGCTCTCAGAACAGGAGTGACAACCATGTTTTTGGCTGCAGTGTGTATATGTAGATAGTGAGTCACTCTTGCTTGAACTCTGAAGCCCACTGGATCCCTTAAGGATCCCATGACTCAGCAGGGCTATGGCTGGGTTCAGCTTCCTGCTCTAGCGAGGGCAACTCCAAGGGCACTTCAAAAGATCTCCGTCTCACAGAGACAGAGATTACGCTAAATAAATGTATTTATTTAATTTAATTTATTAATAAATTCCGCACAGATTTATTCTGCAGATGCCTGGCTAAATGACCAGCCTGTGTTTCCTCAGCAAAGACACCCTGTGAACCTCACGCCTTCCATGTGTTTGTCAGTAGACTGAATGGCAGAACAAATCAAACACTGCACTTTTTGTTTTATTCCTGTTTGTGCTGACATCTATTAGACGGTACTTTAGAGTCTGCAGGAGGTTCTCCAGGCACCCAACTTAAAGCTCAATGCAGTCTGTTCATCTCCCAAAAGCCTTCCAGCATTCTTCTGGGTATTTGCTACTGATAGCCTTCTGAAGAATGAACGGTTCTCCTTGTGACGCTTTGCATAAGGAGCCTCTGTTTCTTCTGCCCCTCTCTGTGGAATCAATTTTTTCCACCTCGTATTCTTTGGCCAAATAATTATCTTTAACGTGACACTGGGATGATGTTTCGGTGCTGAAGGCTGTTTCTGTGTTTGCCAGACCTCAGGCTGTGACAGCTGCGCACTTCAAAACCGAGAATGCTGTGAGAGAGGAAGGGGTCAAAAGTCCTGAACTTCAGCTGTCTATTAGTTCGTGGACATGTTCGGTGTCGGCTAAGGGAACATGTTCTTTCTCATTATGCTGCTTTTCTCATTCCTATACTAAAAACCTTGTCACCATTATCATCTTTCTTGCTTTATTGTTCATAACGGGCCTGACAAAAATGGCCTAATAGAAGAGAACATCTCTGGTCTGAACCCATTAAGCATAGAGGTTAGAATTGCACGAGAGGTAAAATCCTGCTATGGAAGGAAGGTCATAACCATTGTCTCATTTGTCTTGTCTACTTCAAAGGACACCAGAGTAGTGCTTGCCTAATGTTTTGGATGAACTCTGTAATAAAACTTGAAAATCATTGTGTTGTAGGAGCTGGAGAGAGTGACATCTCTGCAGACCAACTTGCAGCTGGCTGCAGTCATCTGCACTAATGCACGAAGGTCAGAGAGCTTTTATCACTGTCAAATTTGGAAAATCTGGTTTAAAGGAATAGTACAGCTAATAAATAAAATATTTTTCACCCATATGTTGTTCCAAACTGACTTGTTTTCCTCAGTGGGACAAAAAAAGAAAGAAAGAGAAAATTGACTTAAATGTGGACAGATGTTTTCTTGTTTTAAAACGAAAACAAAAGTGCATAAAAGTACCAAAAAGGCCTGTACGATTCCAAGGATTCTGAAATCACATGGTAGCTTTGTGTGAGAAACAGAAAATACAATTGATTTACATTATTCACTCCAGTGAGCAGTTTTATCAGTGAGTTATCAAATATTTCAGACCGGTTCTATGAAAGAATAATTTAAATCCTTTATTAATTTCTTCACTTTCCTCATGAACTCTCAGGAATATGCCAAAGGACTTATGCATGGTCACAGTGTGTGGATGCATGATTTTTCATTTATTTTTCTCCCAAAAAGCTATCATATGACTTCAGAAGAAGTACTACAGCACACACATTATGTGGACTACTTTAAATATACTAATGTTGTTTTTACTTTTGATGCTTCAATCCCTGCACATTGTAATTCTATGAAAAAACTTGGAAAACAGTAATTTTGTTTTTGTATTAATTGAAAGAAAAAGATTTAGAGGTTTAGAAAAACAAGGAAATGAGCTAATTCATTTTTAGTGTTGATAAGCGGCAGAATAGGCACAAATGCTGTAATTCTGCTTTTAGGCAGCTTCGTTCTGCTAAAGAAGGCTTCACTGAAGCCAGTCTGGGGTTGTTAGCCAATCAGAGACGACGACAGCTGTTGACGGGATTGTTGAAGTCTTTGAGGACCATAAAGACTCTGGTAATCACTTCATCAACATTATTAATGGCTAAACAGAGAGTTTCAGTCCTCTGTGCATGTTAATTTCCTTCTGCCTAGTTTCACAGACTCTCTGTGCTTCTTCTTTATGCTTCTTTTGCAGCAAAGAACTGATGTTCGACTGAGTGAAATGCTGGAGGTATGTTGGCACAGAAATCTACACAAATACACCCCATATTTAAAATACAACTAAAAGAGAACCTGCAAACAACTGAACAAGTATTAGCTGGACGAAGATGCTTTGGACTCAAATTGTCTCTCACACCCACTAATTGTGGTGTTTGGTCTCTTTATGTCTTCCAAATGTAAATTAAATATGAATTTGTTCTGTCATTGTGAGGGTAATGATAGAAATCTAACATCATTCATTAAACTGTTAGCTCAGTTGTTCTAGTGGAGTCCTGTGAAAATGTCTACAGATATTCAGGTAAAATGGAGCATTTAATTTGACAGGAGGAGGACTATCCAGGCGCCATCCAGCTGTGTTTAGAATGCCAGAAGGCTGCCAGCACATTCAAACACTACAACTGTATAAGGTGGGTTAAAACTTCTGACTGGGTTGTTGAGAAATCCAGATTCTAAAGTTCACTCATAGGCATGTGCATGTAATGGTATGTATTTGAATTTCTGAACTGCATTTTTAAATTGCTTTAGTAATCTTTTCACATACTGATTGTGTTTGTAACATAACCATTCATTTAAAGCAGTTGGGTTCTATACAGTCTATATCCATACAGCATCTTTTTCTGCTGACCGCCATTCAGGTGTTGCTTGCAAAAAGTCTTAATTATCAAACCTTTTATGTTTTATAATCCTTGTAATATCTATCGAGTGTGGTATCAAGATCAGTGAACTTTCATGAGATTTTGTGCAAATTCTGACAGTAAAAAATAAGTCAGTACTGTAAATGATATTGTAAGAATTGTGAAGCAGGTTCTTACTGCACTAATGTGTATAGTAGGTATGTGCATCTCCATAACTGGGATACTACTCATCTCAATGCACAACCAGCGATACGATACATTGAAGATACATATGAAGCAGCTAGCGATGCGATACGATTCATACCTATTATAATGCAGTTCGATTCGATTCGACACAATGCGATTCGATGCAATACGTTGCAATGGAAAAAATATGATCGCTTTTATTTCTTTGGCTCAGACAGACAGCAAATCATAAATTAACTTATGTGTCTTCTGACTTCTAACGCCTCAAGGCCCGTTTCATAAAACAAGTTTACCAAATAGGCCAGGCTTATTTCAGTTAGTCTGACTAGCTGTCAAATGACTTGGTACATTACAGCAAATTGAACAAAGATCAACCTCAGTCACTCGGGCTACTTATGCTGGAAAGCTAACCTGGTTCAGGGCAGGCTTACTGTCAGGCTAAGCTGAGCTCCTCTAACACTCTCACATACTATCATAGCCATGCAGCCTTTCTCTCTGGTTTTATAACCGCTGTACCTTTTATAGTTAGAACAGATAGCATTAGAACATTACAATCTAACATTGCTCTTTAAAGCATTAACAATCCCTAAACTAAAAGTTAAAATCACTACATTAAAACTACATTTTAACTGCTATAAAAAAAAAACATTAACTCATCTGAGCTTAGTAATTATGACTATATTAGATTACATTGTATTTACTTATTATAATAGTCTCTTTACAGTTTATATCAGGCACTGCTATCATAAAATGCATATTTGATTATTGCACTCCGTCTGTTTAGCGCGCATGCGCAGCAGCGCTCGTCCACTCGCGTGCCTCGCCCACGCCTGACAGCAAAATGGATATATTTGCATGACTTTCCAACATTTACAGATTAAAAATATACTCGTGACATGTCAGTTATAAACTGAGGAAAACACAATGTCTCAAATGCAATAAACAGCACAGATATATTCGTTGTTTGCCGTGGTGGATCGATTTGTTCCATGATTGACTTTAAGGTCTGCTTAAGAATAAGCATGCACAAATTAGTGAGATTGTGTGAACTTACATTGTCGTTTATAACCGCTTTTGCCCCGATTATTTGTTAGGTTATTTCAAGTCAGGTTTTGGACTTAAATCCCGGCTTTTCCTCAGGTCTCCAACCGTAGTGTTGTTGTGATTCGTCATATTCACACGTAGCGGTGATGAGAGTATGCGCTTGAGAGAGCATGCATTTCGAGAGGAAAAATCAATCTACATATAAAATAGTAGTCACAGATTATTGGTCACTTTCTAAACAATAAAAGTGTAGCGCATCCACTAGTAATTATATATAAATAAATTGTTTTTACCGATGCAAATACGTAAGTAATGATGCATTGCGATACAAATGCCAACATGTATCCGATGCATACTTTTTAAACCAAGGCATCGCATCGTTAACTTTTTTTGCAGATGCACCGAGCGAATCGGGGAATCTTCCCATCCCTAGTATACAGTAATGTCATTTTCCATTTGGGAAAAAATGCTGTTCATGTTCAATATACTGTAACTGAATTTATACTATAGTTGACCTTTTCAGATTTGCTGAGTTACATTTAATTTGACAGCTTCTGCCAAGGTAAGGCCACTGTTTATCACATGGCGTACTGTATAATGATGTCTCAGACTTCATTTGATACAACAGTTCCCTGCTCCATGGCTGCCTCCTTCTGGTGCCCACTGTTTTGATGGGTCACATGACTGTTTCTTTGACAGGGCACATGGCCAGCACTTTGGTGCTCATCTCTAATGGGCATCTTAATTTACGTGAAGTAAAGAGTATGTATAGATCTAAAACCTTTTAGGTCTCATTCAATTTTTTCTTTTTTGTAGTCAATTACAAATATCTGTAAAAATGAGAAATTTTGATGATTTGAATGTGGTGATTTTTGCAAGCCACATCTGAACAGCTGTCCATAAATAAAGGTACTTTTTCAGCAAATTGTAACACTCACTTTTGCACTTTGAGTATTTCCTTTCCTCTGACAGTCTTTTTCACTTCAACTCTTTGGGAACAAATTATTGTGTGTTCTAAAAATAGCGATATGAGTTCGTAGTCATGCTGTCTCCTAATGACATTGCATTGCTTTTATTGCTCAAGATGTTCTCCGTCTGGTCTAAAACATGGTCTGCAATCTGTGTTGACGGATGTGGTACTTAAACTGTGAAGTTTCATCTGTGAGTATGAGGGTGAGGAACAAATGCACCTGTTTGCTGGCCAGTGATTGATATCTCACGACCCGCACTAATGGAATGTCTATCTCATTTGGATGTGGCCTAACAGACAGGGAGAATGCAGTCAGTTTCGCTCATGCAAAGACTATTAGCAGTTGTTCACTAGTCTTTAGCTCTCCCTCTCTTTTTGTCACTCTGCATTGCTGCTCTGTTTAAGCTGGCACAGGAGGTTTTTGCTATCTGATCAGCCTCCAGTCAGCCTGCCTCTGCACACATTAATATCCATGCAAGTGCATGGAAACCTGCCCAATGTGATTTCATTCTGTTTAAAAGCTTTGTTTTTGAAGGAAGAATGGAATGAAAATAAATTTTTCATATTTTCTGACCAGGTACTGAGGTCAGCTTGGATAGTATAGTCCTGTAGGTAGATGCCATAACTACATATATGACTGTAAAAAATATATTTTTTCATTAGTAGCCATGGATTCTTTTTTTATTTAATTTTATCCACAATGCTATATGGAGGAGGAAAACGGATTGGATATTTTGCAGCTTTACTCTTTCATTGTAGCATTTCCTAATAAATGTAATTTAGGAGAAAAGCTCAATTTTATTGACTTGCAAAATGTTTATTCCCATTTAGCCATTGGGAAGTGTTATTTTTGGACTCTGTCCTTGTTTGTGCGCTTCAATTTTTGGACCCTGAAAGCTGAACAGCCACAAAAGCCTGCAATGAAGGAGATGTAATTTAAATAAAGGAACCAGTCCGATTTTCCCTGTCGAATTTTACAATCTGGCCCCTTAAAATTATTAGGGGTGAGATTGGATAGATCAATTGATAGATAGATTGATAGAAAGACCACACTCCATAAGGCACTGTCACTTCTGCAGCAGAAGTAATAAGACCTGCAGCGGAAACATTTGGGAAGCCAGGCTGTCTTTATAAAGGCATAGCTTTGATATACAGTATGTGAGCTGAGAACAATATGGAGCTGATTGGCCACTTGCTCTCTCTCCTCATTTACTTGTTTATGTAATAGGGGTGTAACGGTACACATATTCATACTGAACCGCTTCGTTACGGGCCTTTCGGTTCGGAACGCATGTTTTTTTTTTTTGGAAATTCAAATAATGGCGTTTTTACAGTCTTTGATGTGACATGTCAGATCGCTGTATAAACTCCTCAGAGAGCTGCTTCTGGGATGGTTCAGAAATGTGCTGGTATAAGACCAGTTTTGTTTCGTTTTGTTTTCAGGGACATTACTTTAGACAATGAAACTTAACCATAGTGTCCTCAGCAGCTCAGATGGAGGGAGTCTATGGAGACTCCTATATTCGTTAGTGAATCTCAAAACACAATACTTGAAAAGCCTCTTTGGTGCTGACATTGTATATCTCCAGCAGCTACAGGATGTAATCAGTAATGGTGGAGATAGCCCACAGCTTCTCACTCAGGGCTGTCTATACTGATAGGGCAAAGTCACAAATGGGTGGGACTTTTTCCCCTCGGTGACGTGAACAGAGGGAGAATCTGAAACAGCTCGTTCTAAGAGACTGTTTATGATTTTTTTAGATTATAAAAAAAATGTGTGGGTGGATTTTTACCATTACAGGCTGGTTGTTTTCACACACTGCGGCCACACAGCTCTGTTCTAGGGGGGACCTCGAATAGTCGACGATTCGATGCTTTGATAGGAGGAGCCTGATTTGTCTCACAGTCGAATATTCGCAGGGTGTTATAATCATGCCATTTTGGCAATATGGTGGTGCTCAAATGTCTGATTTTACACAGAACTACAGGTTTTCTCCCAATAATTTAATACAGCCTATTATGATAATGCTGTAAATTAGAATTTGAAAAGAAACAAGCTATAAATACATTTTAACATGCATGAATAAATCCAGCCACCCCTATAGTTAGTTTTAAGTTTCACTTTTCATAATCCGTGACCAACAGAGGAGCATGGCGGCAGGGATTTAAATATTTTAAAAGACTCACAGGCGGAGTGAAAGACTGGATTTTAGTTTGTTCGGGTTGGTAGAAGTTATTTCATAACATTTTGGCCGCTTTATACACTCACTGGCCATTTTATTAGGTACACCTTGCTATTACCGGGTTGGACCAGCTTTTGCCTTCAGAACTGCCTTATTTCTTCGTGGCATAGATTCAACAAGGTGTTGGAAACATTCCTCGAGAGATTTTGCTCCATATTGACATGATAGCATCACACAGTTGCTACAGATTTGTTGGCTGCACATCCATGATGCGAATCTCCCGTTCCACCACATCCCAAAGATGCTCTATTGTATTGAGATCTGGTGACTGTGGAGGCCATTTGAGTAAAGTGAACTCATTGTCATGTTCAAGAAACCAGTCTGAGATGATTTGAGCTTTGTGCATTATCCTGCTGGAAGTAGCCATCAGAAGATGGGTACACCGTAGTCATGAATGTCAGGGATCTGGAAGGAGGACCCAATTGCAGAGTGAGTGAGTGTCAAGGATTTATTACAAAACAGAGATACAAGAGGGTAGTGATGTTTGCATGTGATTCAATGACAAGAATACTAAATATAAAAATAAAATATATAAAATATTTGAAATAAAAGCAAAAGGCAATAACAGCCAAAATGCTAGAGCAAAGAGCAAGACAAAAACAATAAAAAGACAAGGACACAAGACCAACCAGACAGGGAGACAGAAACACATACTCCGCCACATCCACAGGCAGCAACAAAGACAGGGACAGAAGGGGTGAAAATGACAACGAACCGGCAAAGACAATAGGGTAAGGAGCCCAATAAATAAGGAGGAAAGCACACGAGGAACAGGTGAAAGCAATTACACTAACAAGGGTTAACAAGAGGGTGTGGTAAAGATTAAACGAGGAGGGCTAGAGAAGCACATGGCAGACAAAGCCATGTGCTAACACAAGACAACAAACAAGAACAAACACAAGACAAACAGTGTTGGGATGGATGTGGTCAGCAACAATCCTCAGGTAGGCTCTGGTGTTATAACAATATTCAATTGGTATTAAGGGGCCCAAAGTGTACCAAGAAAATATTCCCCACACCATTACACCACCACCACCAGCCTGAACCGTCGAGACAAGGCAGAATGGATCCATGCTTTCATGTTCTTTACGCCAAATTCTGACCCTACCATCTGAATGTCGCAGCAGAAATCGAGTCTCATCAGACCAGGCAACGTTTTCCAATCTTCTATTGTCCAATTTTGTTGAGCCTGTGCGAATTGTAGCCTTTGTTTCCTGTTCTTAGCTGACTGGAGCGGCACCCGGTGTGGTCTGCTGCTGCTGTAGCCCATCTGCTTCAGGGTTTGATGTGTTGTGCGTTCAGAGATGGTATTCTGCATACCTTGGTTGTAACGAGTGGTTATTTGAGTTATTGTTGCCTTTCTATCATCTCTAACCAGTCTGCCCATTCTCCTCTGACATCAACAAGGCATTTTCGTCCACACAACTGCAGCTCACTGGATATTTTCTCTTTTTCAGACCATTCTCTGTAAACCCTAGAGATGGTTGTGTGTAAAAATCCCAGTAGATCAGCAGTTTTTTAAATACTCAGACCAGACTGTCTGGCACCAACAACCATTCCACGTTCAAAGTCACTTAAATCCCCTTTTTCCTCATTCTGATGCTCGGTCTGAACTTCAGCAAGTCGTCTTCATCACATCTAGATGCATAAATGCATCAAGCTGCTGCCATGTGATTGGCTGATTATCAATTTGTGTTACCAAGCAATTGAACAGGTATACCTAATAAAGTGGCCGGTGAGTGTATATTGTGTATATAGTCTATTATTGATCTCGTATGAGATGCATTGGGTTGAGTTGCGCTGTAGTATGTTCTTGTGGCTCAGTGGTAGAGCATTGCGTTAGCAGTACAAAGGTTGTGGGTTCAATTCCCACAGAACACACATACTGACAATACATGTATAACCTGAATGCACTATAAGTCGCTTTGGATAAAAGCGTCTGCGAAATGCATAAATGTAAATGTAAAAGTGCTTCATTGTAGTAGTACGGAGATTATCTCTTCAGCACGCATCACGAGCAGTACAAACAATAATAATATGAATGACTATGACTCGGACTGTCATATACATAACATTATAATGAGAACACTATAGTAAAACGCAGTTAATTTTGAGTTTAGCTGCCGTGTTTCTGCATGTTGTTGCATGAAGAACGCGTCCACAAAAGGAGTTCATTCAGAGTCACACAGACAAGTTCACTTGTGCACACTGGGCATTTTGTGCAGATAGCCTGTAAAGTCGTAACATAAATAACGAAGCGTATTGTGTATGAGAGAAATGAGTTTAATCCCATTCATAAAAAAAGAGCTATCATATGCTTAATTTTACTGGTCATCTGCAGAATGAAGTATTATTCCAGAACCACAGCCCTTGTTAATAAAAGCATGTTTGATAGAATCTCATGATTTTTATAGTGATAGTACTAAGGTTTGCTCATTTCTATCCCTGTAGGGAAAAGTGGTAAGATTTCAAATTGGATGCATTGAGATTCTAAGCTGTGAGGCGTTTGTGCAGGCAGGTATTGATGTAAATGTGGGAGAATGCTCCTTGAATCTGAGCACAGGAGTTTCAGAAGGGACGTACTCCATGTCTGAGTTTAGGGAGTCTAGGGCTACCTGCGGTCAATATCACAGAGAGACATAGCTCTTGGTTATTTCCTTTCTTCTAAAGTAAAACTTTATTTCTTGCCTTTGAGATTTAAATTCTACGATTTTATTATACTCCGATTTAAGATCTGTGTCTCTCTATGCTTTTTAAAATGCAAACGCTTTAACAGACCTACGGAGAATAAGAATTGACAGGGATACCATAAAGAAGATTACCCACTGATTTGTGAACGCAAGCAGTTGCAAAATGACTCATACTGTCTGTGGGGAGACTGTCAAAAGCTGAACTGCTGTTGGTGTGCTTGTCAAAGTGCCTGCTGACTGACCTTCAAATATTCAAAACCGTTTTTTCTGGGCTTTTGGAAACAACAATTTGGAATT
This sequence comes from Gymnocypris eckloni scoliostomus, assembly GCA_027564155.1. Lineage (NCBI taxonomy): Eukaryota > Metazoa > Chordata > Actinopteri > Cypriniformes > Cyprinidae > Gymnocypris > Gymnocypris eckloni. The sequence goes on along the minus strand of CM050427.1, from coordinate 23,816,060 downwards.
TTGAGAGTATAAAATGCAAAGGAGTCTCATATTTTGAATTGTTTTTGAGCTGCACTTACAGTACACTACTTTCAGAAGTTTAGGGTTAAGGCTTTTTTATTTTTGTAATACATTTATAAAACAATTAACTAAGTCACAAGAAAGATATTTAGTTACAAAAAGCATACTTCAAATAAATGCTGTTCTTTTGAACTCTTTATGAAAGAGTTCTGAAAAATGTAATGGAACAAATGTAATGTGCCTCTGCAAAAATATTAAGCAGCACGACTGTTTTCAGCATTGAATTGATAGGAAGAAATGTGACGAGCACCAAATCATCATATTAGAATGATTTATGAAGGATGTGAAACTAAGACTGGTGTAAAGGCTGCTTAAAATTCAACTTTGTATTTTAAAATTTCAAAATAAATAAAAAATGAATTGTAATAATATTTTGCGATATTACAATTTTTACTGTATTTTTGACTAAATAAATGCAGCATTGGTAAGCATAAGAGACTTTAATGGAAAAAAAATAAAGACCCTATTATTTTGAACGGTAGTTTATGTTTTATCTTACTAAAACAACTATTTTCTATACTTTATGAAAGTTTTAGAACTGAATGCTGTGATTTGGAAACCAGGTTTGATTTTGCATTCAGTGTAGCTCTTAATTACCCTGTAATTTAGCAGCAACCTTTTTTGCAGATCCTGGGTCAAGTTCTTATGGTCCGGATGACTTTGTAAATGTACAGATATATATATTACATTAATTGATCTAATGCTAGACAGTTGCAAAAGTTCAGAACCAGTTGCTTTTTTTGGATGGGAAGTTTCAAGTTCCTATGGTTACATTGTGTTCCTATGTCAAACACCCATCTCAAAAAATCAAGGGAAATTTCGTTTCTTGTGAAATGACAGCTTTAAAGTCAAAGCAGATGTCCATCAGTTGCTTTCTTGGCGTGATCTATGTGCTGTTGCAACATGAAGAAATTATGATTCACATGTTGTTCATCTTAAAAACTTCTTCAGTTTGCAGACTTTCACAGATAAACCTGTTTTGGATTTTGAGGACGTCTTTGAGACTTTATCAAGTAATTGATTTTCCTGCAGCTAGTTATAGAATATATATCAGCGCTTATTCTACCAGTAATGGATACTTCAGTTGACTGTTCGCTCAGGTGCAAGAAAGCAAAGTTAATTGGAGAGAGACGTAAGCTACAAAAGTGCCCAGCTGTGTGGTTTTACAGTCCAGCACACTCAACTTTTAAAAACACTACCCACGAATCCAGCAACATCCTTTAATGTAATCACATCTAACACCATTGGCCCCATGCTATTAGCAAAAGATTTATGTTCCGAAACTGAAATGAGGGGATGGGATATTGGTCTTTCTTCTCTGTGCTTTCTTGCCTAATGGCATGATAATGATAAGAGACCGTTTGAAAGGAAATGTTTTTATTGTGCAACGGATCCTGTCGTAAAAGCTCATTAAAATGTGATTTCGCGTGGCCTTCCCGAAGGAAGCAGCGAGGCACAGTGGTGACGAGTTGTGAGTCGGAAGTAATTGATCAGCTCGACGTGATGCTGGGTTTCCTCTGAAGGCCCTAAAGGAAAAAGGGGACCCACTTTGAGTCAGAGCCCACTCTGATGGATTGAGGCAGACTAAAGGACTTCTGCATCCTCCCATCAGCCTTTGCAAAACTCATCCTGGACATCAGCACTCAAAATCATTTGTCTGAAGGAATCAGTATTTTCATGAAAAGGTCACATCCTCTCCTGCCGTTTTTTTTATAACAACACAAATAGATTGTTCCATATTAAAACACCTCCTGTTGTTGCACACCAGCCGGACGGTGGTATACATATGCTGTTCCTCATGCCAAGAATCGTGCAATGTGGAAAAATTAGAGCATTTATAAAAACAGTTTTCTGGAACACCTCTTTTTGCATCCAGTGCCTTCAAAGAGAAGTAAAAAGGGAAACATCAGGAAAAGGAAGAGGCAGTTTATGAATGAATGAATGATGCATTTATATAGCTTTTTATTGTGTATTGCTGTACACCCAAAGCACTTTACAATCATGTTGGGGGTCTCTCCTCAACCACCACCAGTGTGCAGCATCCACTTGGATGATGGGGCGGCTGCCACAGGACAACGGCACCAGTGCCCTCACCACACACCAGCTACAGGTGGAGAGGAGAGAGAGGCATAGAGCCAATCAAGTTGAAGTTTAATTAAAGTTTTATGCATTCCGTCTAATCTTTCAACAACTCTGGTCCAGAGGGGCTAGGTAGTCCTCATGTCAAGCTGAGTTAGCTTGTGAAATAAAATATTTGTTCTTAATTGTCAGATCATGATTATGCGTGGCCACCGGCAAAGTTGCTGCTAGTATCATGTTGCTTCAAGTCTCAACTGGTTCCTCATATCAGCCCAAAGGTTTGCTTTTTTAGACACTAATGGGATCAGATGGGTCAGATTTTTTTACTCTAATTTTTGTTTTAGCTTTAGTATATTTACTGGAAGCAATGTTGGGGAGAGAGAGGGGTGGGATCGGAAATGGTCCTCAAGCCAGCATTCGAACTCGAGACGGCCGTAGTGCAACGGTGCTATATGTTGGCGCGCTAACTTGCAACCAACTGTTTGTTTGTCAAAAAATAAATACCACAGAAAAGGACCTTAATTCTGACCTTGAATGTTGAATATAGTGGATTTGTTACTCAAGTGTTGCTTTGATAGCAGTAATAGCAGTGCTTTAAATGGAATGGGCCAGCAGCATCTCTAAATGTATGCCTTTAAAGCAATGCCTGTCACTTCTCCTCTGTCCTATACTACTACTAATAAATAAATACAAATTCTGCTCGTGCAGGTTCAAATTTTCTTAGGTCTTTTCATGAAAAGTAAAAAATCTATTAAATTAAAATTAAATATAAAATACTTAAATATCGCATTATATATTTTAAACAAGACATTTTGTAATTGATATTTTTTTTAATGTATTTAGTTAGTGAAATTATTAGGGCGAACACACATCTGAAATAAATAATTGTGAAGTAAATAAACACATTCTTTATCAATTATGTTAGACCATATCTGGCCACCCAAGTGAATGTTATGTATATAAAAGAAAACCTAATGTGAGTATTTTTGCATTAAAATGTTGATCCTAATCACTATTTCTATAAAGTTGGTGCTTGTGAGTAATTATATCCAGACAAAATTATTGCCATTACATAATTATTTACATTGATTAGCTATAGAAAACCTACTATGAGTGTATTTCAAACAAATATGGCAGTCATTTATTTTGTGTGGATAAATTCATATATACATTATTCATTTTACCATGATGAATACACAACCACAACCAATTAGAAAATTCTGTATGACTGCCATTTGGGCCGAAATGCGACAATCGTACATGAATGTTGGAGATAGGAGAAAGACAGCTTTACTGTTGAGTTCCCCTAAGAAAGACGACTGATTGGTGCGTGATTGACGTGACCCTAAATCAGCCTTATTATTCATGGCCTTCATAAGACAGACTAGTTATTTTTTCCTCCTTCATTCAGAGAACCCACTGACTAGTTTAGCACACTCCTCTCGACACTAACAACACACATCAGTCTTGTTCCAGCTGCACAAGATAAGCAAGAAGCCACGCTACACCCAATTTTTCAAATGTCAGTGTCTATTTTCCCCAGAAATGTCACTGTCTGTGAGGCAGGTTTTGTGTTGTTTAGTTCTCTCTCTCTCTCTCTCTCTCTCTCTCTCTCTCTCTCTCTCTCTCTCTCTCTCTCTCACTCTCTCACTCTCACTCTCACTCTCTCTCTAACAGCCCATTTCTCTGAGAAAGCTAGCTGTTTTTGCCTCCGACATGTTGCTGTAATAATGGTGGTTTGTGTTACCCTGCAAACAGAATCTCTGTTTTGTCTTCACAATGAACCAACTGTTGCATTCCATTTCTGTTGTTTTTGTCTCTTTTTTCTCAGTGAGTTGAATTCCAAACTGCAAGACACTCTGATGTGACTCTTTTGTTGTTGTCCTTAGGCAACAGACAGGAATCTAGAATGGTGACCTTCTCCTTCATTGAATCAGACATTCAATCGATTCCCTTCAGAAACACTCACACACCCTTGACAGATTTAACAACAGCAGTTTCCTGATGTAGTGCCTCAACATTATATGAATTAAACAGATCGGAAGGAACACTTGGCCATGCGAGGTATGTGACTCTAACAGTGGTACCCAGGGTATCAGTCTGCCAGCATTTGGTCTCTTAGGCCCAGAGGCAGATGGACTGTGTTTATTAAATAAATTGCTGTCTTTCAGGACTTGGTAGCTTCGTTCAGGCTTATACCGCCAACAACACACATAGCCACACACACAGAGTTTCTCAAGCTTGCTGTTTGTGTTATCTGCTATATGTTTCTCAATATCTTTTCATCATGCTATCAAAATTACAATGATTCACGCCACTTTTCTATTTCTGTAGCAGCGCATGTCTCAACTCATTAAGAATGCGAATGCTTATCTTTCAGCTCAAAATTAAGTTGTGCATTCAGTATCATCAGTGATTTAAACCATTGATTATTATGGCACTCATTCATTTGTGGTTATTGTACATTTCAGCACCATAAAATTAGGCTTCTAAGTTAGTTTTTTTGTTGTTGCCTGTATTCTGCTTTCCATTTGCACTCAAATTATGCCATTGAACTTCCTTTGCTGATCTTGCTGATTTCATGCTTGTTTATGCAGGAACAGCTAGATGTGGCGCTGTCCAAAACCAAGCACTTTGATGTTTCTCACTACACCAAAGTTCAACTGGCATATAAGCTGCTGGGCAAGACACAGGTGAGTCATCGCTGCTTGAGCTGTCACGACCCTGACATTTTGGCTGATGCTGTATTGTCATTTCAATAACTGTGATTAGCCAATTTTTTGTTTTGTTTATGATGCTGGTACACATCATAAGCCATATACATATACACCTTGTGAAGAAGTTATACAACAAAACATTTGATTGTCTTTGTGAACAAATATTAGAACAGTGATTTAAACCATTGATTATTATGGCCCTCATTCATTTGGGGTTATTGTACATTTCAGCACCATAAAATTAGGCTTCTAAGTTAGTTTTTTTGTTGTTGCCTGTATTCTGATTTCCATTTGCACTCAAATTATGCCATTGAACTTCCTTTGCTGATCTTGCTGATTTCATGCTTGTTTATGCAGGAACAGCTAGATGTGGCGCTGTCCAAAACCTGCAAGCACTTTGATGTTTCTCACTACACCAAAGTTCAACTGGCATATAAGCTGCTGGGCAAGACACAGGTGAGTCATCGCTGCTTGAGCTGTCACGACCCTGACATTTTGGCTGATGCTGTATTGTCATTCCAATAACTGTGATTAGCCAATTTTTTTGTTTTTGTTTATGATGCTGGTACACATCATAAGCCATATACATATACACCTTGTGAAGAAGTTATACAACAAAACATTTGATTGTCTTTGTGAACAAATATTAGAAAGTGTAGAACATGAATAATAATGTCAACAAAAATATTTGAGTCTACTTTAGTCTACTTTCATTTAATCTAAAAATATTTTTTAATTACCTTTATTTTTTATGTACTATTCTATTTTTATGCTATATATGTGTATACATATGTATGTATGCGTGCATTTATTATATATATATATACATTAGGGGTGGCACGGTACACAGATGTGACGGTTCGATACGATTTCGGTACAACAGGGAAAAAAAACAAATCTATGCTCGGTTTCTTTTCATTTATTTTGAACAGACACTAGTACAAAAAAAAAAATTCCACCTAGATGTGAATATACTAAATATTATTACATTGTTATATATATTAGTGCTGTCACAGTTCCTTCAACGTAAATTCCTTTTAATGGCACCAATTTTATTAACGCGCGATTAATGCAGCGCATATTTTCTGTTTGACCCGTGGCCCAAGTATAAAAGAAAAGCCTGTATGACAGCTTCTTTACATGTATTTTGACTGCTTTCAGCACCCGTACAATAAGTGTACGATTACATGCACAACAGAAAAACAAGTGCGGCTGGCTTGACTGTGTTTTTCAAAGTGCGGCTGGCTTGACCGCAGTCCCAACCCGTAGTTGGAGAAAAGGTGATGCTGAGTGTTGCCAGCTTAGCAGCATTGCAGACCCCTTTAGCGACTTTTTTTGTCTAAAAAAAAGCGCCCACACCTTATTTAGTCTCAGAGAATCGCCGGTACTGTCAGGCGAGCGCGAGGTCTTGCTTTCCCAGCACGCGCGCACACCTCTCTCTCTCTCTCTCTCTCTCTCTCCTCTCTCTCACTCTCTCTCTCTCTCTCTCTCTCTCTCTCTCTCTCTCTCTCTCTCTCTCTCTCTCCGCGTCTGCTCAGTTTCAGCTGTCAAACTGTTTTGAGAATTTAGCTGCATCAAAATACAGTATGTATGCACAGAGAGGCAAACAAATGTAATAATAAACAATATAGGCTATGTACATTTTGCATGTTCAGTGAGCTGCCCTGTCCTGCAAAAATGTAAACAGGTTTGTGTAAATTGCTCAGTACAAAGAAAGAGAAGTAAAAGGAACCTTGTATTTTTTTTTTCATGTGTCTAATAGACATGAACAAGTTCTTTGAAAAACATCTATTACCTTTGAAAAATGTTTAGTCTTCATGCTCTATATTGACTATGATTTCAATAATAATTAACATACCATGCCCATATTGAGTATTAAAAACTTGAAAAGCATTAATTTAAAGTACATTTAGAACAAATACAAATGTGTGATTAATTGCGATTAACCGTGAGGTAAATCATGACAATCATGCGATAAATCGTGATTAAATATTTTAAGCGATTGACAGCCCTATATGTGTGTATGTATGTATGTATGTATGTATGTATGTATGTATGTATGTATGTATATATATATATATATATATATATATAAACATGTACGGTAATCTGTAATATATAAGGGAAACAGGACAATTTATCTCAATGGGAATCATTTATGATTTTATAGGGAATTGGAACAGACTCACTGTTTCACGGCTGATCACTGAGTCGGCAGCGATTAACTGAACATTATCCATATAAAATGAACTCTGCACTGGATATTAAAATACAAAATATAGTGAAATCACTATTAAATAGCACAGTAACAAGGTCGGCAGTTTAAGACATTAACTTAAGCACAAAACACAAGATACTTCTCTGAACACACGCATTCACACATTGCAGAAAGAGAGAAAGTGAGGAAAGGATGAGTTTAGGGAATGAAAATGTGAAATACCAAGTTTACAGCAATATGTGCCATTGCATAGACCCGAACAACCATCAATCACTTATTTAACCCTCGCATTGAGTTTCTCAATGAGGCTAAAATTTGTATTAAATGCACCAGCTCAGCAAACATCTGGAAATTACTTGCTTTCGTGTCAAGGGATTCTCTTTTACATATCATCGTTTCAAAAAGTTTTTTTTTTGTGTAAAACTATTTTACACCCTTTGTAAATATGATCAAAGGCTGTGAAAATTAATCTGCATTGCTAATCCTTTTGATCTTCTATTAAAAAAATGCACAAAAATCTAACCTTTCATTGGATCATTTTTTTTTTTATACAACATTTGATTAATCAATGCATGCTGAATAACTTATATCATAGTTTATAGTTATATGGTAACGAAAGTGTTCAACATTTAACCCGTTCTTTTTCATTAGTATTATTTGTGATTTTAAATTTTGTGAACAGGAATTCCTTTTTTTTTTTATCTTGGTGTCACATTTTACAAGAACAGATTATTTTCTGTTTTTCTTATCTATATATCTTTCACTTTTTAAGACTAAAACAAAAGATGGCTTCATTGTTATTCTAAATTAAAAAGCATGACATGTTTATTAACAAAATCAAATAAGACGAGGCATGGCATTGGACACATACATGCTGTATTATATACTGACTAATAAATTATAGAATGTTTAACAAACACTGAGGAATCAAATAAATAATAATATAAAAATTAAGGAAAGCCTCCACAGCATAACGTGAGGTTAACAGCAAAGATAACAAGCTTTTCAAAACGAAAACAAAAGTAAAACTAAACTGGCTGTCGCTGACAGGACTTGCATGTTTATTTCTGCAAGAATACCAACATGTTCACCTTCTCTGCATTCAGATGATGAAAGATCTCAATAAAAATAAACGACGCAGGACTGGTTTTGTGGTCCAGGGTCACATATTACAGAAATGTACTTTACGCTAGCATGCACACCACGTCACACATGTATGTATATTACATAGATTCAAAATCTATGGTTGCAATGTAATTTTGGTTGCAGTCTTGAGCCCTGAACGTTGGACACAATTGTTGGCACCCCTAGAAATGCTTATGAGTAAAATATCTCTGAAGTATATTCCTATTCATATTCACAATTTTGAGCACTCCAGGGTGATTATGAACATAAAAGTATCCAGCCATGGCTTTCTGTATCATAGAAATATAAATAGGAGGGAAAACCATGCCCAAATTCCCTTAATCATCCATCTCAATGAGAAAACCTAAATAATATATTTCTGATATGCAAAAAAGGTAATTGAGCTTCACAAATTAGTGCATTTCCACCATCAGGTCAATAATTAAGAATTTCCAATCGACATGAAATGTTACGAAACTGCCTGGAAGAGGACGTGTGTCTATATCGTCCTAATGCACGGTGAGGGGAGAGTTTGAGTGGCTAAAGACTCTCCAAGGACCACAGCTGGAGAATTGCAGAAAATAGTTGAGTCTCAGCGTCAGAGACCCTTAAAACAAATTGTCAAACATCACCGCATATTATTTGGGAATCTTTCAAGAAAAAAGCTCCTAGCTCATCCAAAAACAAAGTCCAGCATATTCAGTTATCAGACACGACTGAAATTTCAAATGGGACTGGCTATGGTCAGATGAAACTAAAAAATGAGCTTTTTAGCAGCAAACTCTCAAGATGGGTTTGGTGAACACATGGATAAAAAGTACCCCATGTGTTCAATGAAACACACTGCTGTATTTTTGATGTTGTGGGTCCATATTTCTGCTGGAGGTCCTGGACATCTTGTTTAGACACACGGCATCATGGATTTTACCAAATACCAACAGATTAAAAATTAAATAAGTGACTGACTCTGTTAGAAATCTTATAATGGGCCATGTTTGGATCTTCCAACCGTACAATAATCCAGACACAAACCTCAAAAATAACACAAAAATAGGTCACTGAGCACAAAACCAAGCTTCCAAGCTATGGCCTTTCCAGTCCTCTGACCTGAGCCCTGTAAAAATGAGTGAGGTGAACTGAAGAGAAGAAGCACCGTCATGGAGCTGGGGATCTAAAAGGTATGGAGTGATTCTGGATGAAGGAATGGTGTCTGATCTCTTGTCAGGTGTTCTATAACCTCATCAGACATTATAGGAGAAAATTTAGAGCTGTTAAACTGGAAAATGGATGTTTAAAAAAGTATTGAATAAAAGGGTGTCATTCATTGTGGCCAATGTGTCTTAGAGAAAAACTTTTATTTCATAATGATATTTCCCCCATTTTAAATTCTTATTATCAAATGAAAGTAGATTTTTGTGAATTTTTAAATAAAAGATCAAAAGGATATACAATGCAGATTAATTTTCACAGCCGCCTTTTATCATATTTACCAAGGGTGCCAATATGTTTGGCCATGACTGCATATATTACTATAACACAGTATATTTCTGTCCTAAATTCTTGATTTTCACTTGACATTTTGCAGCAATATGACCTGGATCAACCAAATGTATTTTCCATATACAAAAATGTATAAAATAAGAAGAAAGCGAAACACTTTGCATTTAAAATACCATTGAACTGCTTGTTTATAATTTTTGAGAGCGGCATGGACAACCATAGACTGTGCACACGCACCCCAAAGCGCTTCAGAGACGTTTGTACTTTATTCATTTATATGAAGTGCTTTTTATGGCATTTCTGTATTCATGTAAAATAGCAATATTTGAATTACAAGTGCACAATAATCACAGTTATCACAAATATTCGCCTAGATAAAATCATTGGTGTAGTCATCGCAGCTTTATCCAGTGTTTCTTGACTCGGTCTCCCCTCTCCGTGCCACTTTTCTCCCCAAAGTGGGAAGAAGATTCATACCTGGCACAAAATTTGCCAGAAGGAAAGTGCACTCTGTTGTGTTCCACCTTTCTTTTCCTGAAGAAAGCAAAGCTGTGATTGAAAGCAGAATCCTGGAAAAATATCTCATTGTTGGTTTTATTATAAGCTGACTCCTAGCCCGGCTGGGGTGCCGTCCCATCCCCTTATAAAATGATGTTCAGGTAAAAATCTCCTGCTATTGTTGCTCTGCCATTGATCTACAGAATTAAAGATCTTCTTTTTTCAAATATTAGACACACGTGGTTGCATGTGTTTGTGAGATGACTGGATACAGTGGAAAAATAAGAGCAGGACAAACAGTTAGAAAGTAAATAAAACATTGTTCAGATGGATATCTCCAATCATCAGCTCACAACACCCAAGGTTTATAGCACTGTCAAACACCTGAAATTTAAGGTGTGTAATTTTACAATAATTGATATGATTGTTCTTAATGATGGGATGTACATGTACATTGATAGGACTAGTTTCACAGGCATACTTGGTGATTTAATTCTCATCTGCATTGAACATGTCTGTGTGTTTCTCACACAACCTCAAAAACAACCTCAAACCACCATCTGTTTTTCAGCTAACTCAGGTCTTTAGAGAAATCCTGTCTGGATACAAATATCTGGAAATGCAGTCTATTATCTTTTGACCTTGAAAACTGTAACAAAAGCTAAATTTGTTGTGCTGCCGGGTGCACCTTCATTATGAATTTAGACCTTTTTGCCAACATTCTGGATAGAATAACAGTTGGAGGTTCAAATATTGCTGGCATCCCATCCATTGTTCAAAAAATAAAAGGTAGTCTGCTCCTAATGGCGACTGTAGCAGTACAAATATGTATAGTATAATTATATATGTACAGTATATAGAATCTAAATAATTTCAGAAGTTTGTGGGGAGTAAGAATTTGAATTTGAATGATTCACTGACTCACTTTTAGTTGAAAAGTATAATTTCCAGTTATTCTCTTTGTATATTACTTTTTTTTTAAGAATCTCATAATTTAATGTAGTTGTATTTTTCAGTGTAAATGACTTAATTTGATAACGTATAGATAACAATCACATTATTATAATTGAATGTATAGATCAAATGTAAGAATTTGAAATGAAAGTTAATGAGGTTAGTGGGAAAATGTACACATTTTAAGTACATGAATTATGTTTCCATCTTTGTTGCCACAATTTGTAAGTGCCTTTTTCTTTTCTAAAGAAGGAGGTGTCTCAGTACTTTTCTCCATATAATGAATGTACAAGTCATTGGTGTTTGGTGATGAGTTTTTGGCTCACCAGAGGTGTTCAGCTCTAGTCAAGTCAAGACCAGTCAAGTTCTTCCACACTGACTCAATCATCATTTCTCTTTGATCCTCATAATTATCATTATATATTATATATCATTATCATAATATTATGATAAACTGGTAATTAAATAATTTCAAATACTCCTTTCAAATATTCGCTAGTACCAATTTTTGGACCTTGGCTTATATGCCAAGTGTTGTCAGGAACAATCCATGCATTCAAATGTATACATGTTTTTTGGAAATGCATCATTCTGCAGTTTGTTGAGTAAGCTTAAAGTAATTTCTTGATTCATGTGGGTTATTCTACTCAGGTCAGATATGTAGATATGGAAAAATACATCCCTGAAGACAGTAATGTTAATATGGTCAGAATGCATGTTCCTGTAGAACGTTATACCTTACAAAGGCTAACACAGTTTGTGCTTTTGTTTTTTAACTATTATTTATAATTTAGCCATTTTACATTTTCTGATTTAAAAAGCTACCTGCAGTTTACGTATATTAAAATGTTTATAGACCCCTGTATAATGTTTCTGTGGCTCAGTGGTTAGCAGCGCAAGAGATTGTGGGTTCAGTTCCCAGGAACACACATACTGACAACAAATGTATAACCTGAATGTAAGTCGCTTTGGATAAAAGCGTCTGCTAAATGCATAGCATTAATATGTATTCATATATTTTTTTTATTTGTTATTTTAAGTGTTATTTTAAATATCTATATTTGATTTAGTTATTTTAAACTGAAGTTTGATCATTTGACTCGCAATTGAAAACATTTTCTCATCTTTTCAATTTAAAAAAACATATTTTTGTTAAATATGGTTTTAAAAGCAAAAATGATTATTGAACCGAAACACTAGCTGCCCTATCGGCTGAACCTTTCCAACATTTTCCCTACTTTGTACTTCGGGTATTCGTTTTATTTTAGGGTCTCTTAACTAGTTGCTTATTAGCATCCATATTACTACAATATTGGCAATTTATTAGTACCTATTGAGCACATATTAATGCCTTATTATTCTACATGACATTATTCTACATCCCTAATCATACCCAATACCTAAACTTAACAACTACCTTACTAACTATTAGTAAGCCTCAAATTAGAAATGTATTGAGGGAAAAGTCCTAGTTTAATAGTGAATAAGTGTTCTCTATTTTAAAGTGTTACCCACTTTTCTCTGCAGTAGCTCACTCTGTGGCTGTTGCCATTATTTCAAATGTGTTTTCATATAAATCCATTTGCACAACTCTAAAGAGACATCACCGATGGATAATTCATCACGGATCTGACCAAGATGTTCCAACATGCTTTTAGCTAGATATTTACTGACCATCTAGCTGCAAAGTTTAAAACAAATCAAACGCAAACCCTGTTTCAGTTTGTACGTCATCTGTTAAAACTGTTGCTTGTGCCTCTAAAGAGGTGCTGTTCTTTCAGGCTATATTCCACAAACTCATCAATTAGCCTAATGACTGCACATCTAATTCTCCATCTTTTCATCTTCTCTGTTTTTCTTGTTTTTAAATCTATCTAATGGATGTAATTGCTTGGTTTTCTCGGCACAATTAATATTTCCGTCACATTCGTCTTTTAGATGTTTTTACAATATGATGTTTTCAGGTTTATTTATTTTTAATATTTTCCCAAATGCAGAAGAAGTTGATGAATTCGGCAGCTACATCATTTTCATTTAAATCCATTTTAATATGTTTGAATATTTCCAACTATCAGCTTTTGAGCACACTGGCCTGCAGCAGAAGGCGAATATCCTGATAGCCTTTTTGATTGATTGAATTCAGCCAAAGCTGAGGGAGGGATGCGCTCATGGCTGAAGGAAGAACCGAGAGGGAAGAAGCGTAATTATGTTGTAGCAAAGCTGTTTCTTTTCCCATTGGGACCCTACTGAGCTTCAGTAAGTAGTTGGGTAATGATTCATCTCCTGCGAGAGTGTGTGCCACTGTTACCCAGAAGTTTTACCTTCAAACAGACCTGCTTTGGCAGGGAAAATTCATTATGATGTAATTTTCTTCTAGTTTCCAGTAAAAAAAATTATCTGAACATCCATAGAAAAAAGTATGCTTATAAGAATTGATTTCAGATATTTTTTTATTCAGTTAACTCTTTTAAAGAGATTTTTTAACAGAGTAAAGCCAAATACATTTTAGGACTTTTTTTAATAGTAAAAAATTTATATCATTCAGCCATACAATTTTAAACCATGAAAATAGCCACTGATGATGGAATGGCGTTAAACACAAACAAACAAGCATACTCCATAGCTGTTTTTTCCCTTTTCTTTAAGCATAAATATAACATTATTTTGTCCAGTATGGGTATATACTAGGGGTGTAACGATACGCATATTGGTATTGAACCGTTTGGTACGAGGCTTTCGGTTCTGTACGCTTTACAAACCGAACGGTTCGTTGGACTAATCCTATTATGTTTGGAAAATAAAAGAGCTTAAAGTGTGTGAAATATTAGTGCCGCTGCGCTCAACAACGCAGCCTGCTCCAAAGCGTCTGTTCCATACAGCGTTGCAGAGCCGCAGCACATTGTAGAAGGAGTCATTGCACTGATCACGTGAAGAGAGGCACTTTCAATTCAAGCGGTTCTGGTGTAGAGCCTGGTTTATACTCCTCGTGTCAGCACGAGCACGAAAGTACACGCAGCGTGCGGGAAAAATGATGTGAATATTGAAGAAATTATAGCAGACGGAGGATTTGGTTTTCACACTAAAGTAAACTAAAAGTCAGTTTCAAGGTGAACATGTTGATATTCTTGTGGAAAAAATGCAAGCACGGTCACCGACAGCCAGTTTAGGTTTGCTTTTCTTGTTGTTTTCATTTTAAAAAGCTTATCTTTGCTGTTTACCTCATTTTAAGGTTTTCTTTTACTTATTTATTTGTATTCCTCCATGTTTGCTAAACGTTCTGTAATTTAATAGTCTTATATAATACTGCATGTGGTGTATGCCATGCCTCATTCGTTTTTGTTAATAAATGATGTAAGCTAGTCATTGTATACTACTGTTTTATTGTTGTTGTGCTTTTTAATTAAGAATAAAAAATAATCCATCTTTTGTTTCAGTCTTAAAAAGTGAAAAGTGAATAGATGCAAGCAAAACAGATAATTATATTTTCTTGTAAAAGGTGAATTTGAAGTCCGGCTTATAATATAGCAAAAGAGGAACTATGATAAAAGTTAATCAGCATGCATTGATTTATCCCATGTTGTACCAAAAAATAAATAAGTGATAATAAAATGATTTGCTCGAACAACTGAGAAAGTTAATCGCAAAAGAGTGACCGGTGGGAAGAATGAGTCTAGAGCCCTGATTTGGCATTTCCAATTAATGTAGGCCTGTTACATTCTTATTTTTATTAGGCATATTATTATTATTATGAAGTTACTTTTATTATTAAATTAAAAGTATAATTAATTTGCCTCGCAATAATCACCACATAACTGGCGCACTGCGAGGATAAAATTAGGCTAGTTACTCCTCAATTAAAATATTTGTTAAAACAGGTATATTAGGTTACCTACAATGAATTATAGACCTATAGTTAAAATATTAACACTGCAGTCATCAATAAAAATCAATTAAAATAAAAGCTTTTATTTCAAGCACCGATTTTCAAAAACAACCTGTTTAACACAAATATATATTTTTTTTTCAGTATGTACGGGCCACAAGAGAAATATAAAGGAAATAAATGAAAACAGCTATAGGCTAAACCGTTATCAGTATGTTGAAGTAGATTCGTCTCTCTTTGTCTCTGAGAGAATAAGCGGCGTCAGATGCAGAAAGCTCTATCATTAACTCCGTCATTCCGTTTTGACTTTCACTTTCAGTTTATACTGAATTGACTGATTAAGATGTTCACCGGCATAAATCTTGCACTTAGTTTGCAAACCCTGGTGCAAACACGTGCTTGTGTGATATCCATTGGTTCGCATTCATGGTTTAAAACAGAAATATTTCCAGCATTACGATGTAACCAATCGCCCCGCCCCCCGTATCGAAAACATACCGAACCGTGACACCACTGTGTCGTATTGAACCGAACCGTGAATTTTGTGAACCGTTACACTCCTAGTAAATACCATTCAAAAGTTTAGAGTAAGACGGTTTTTTAATGCTCACCAAGGGTGCATTTATTTGATAAAAAAAATATAGTAAAACAGCAGTAAAGTGGAATATTACATTGTAAGATAACTGTTCTAATATATTTTAAATTGTAATTTATTCTTGTGATGGCAAAGCTGAATTTTAAATCCACCATTGCTCCAGTTTTCAGAGCCATATAATCCTTCAGAAAGTATTCTAATATGCTGATTTGTGCTCACGAAATAAACAATTATAATAAACTTATAATGTGCTGTTGTGGAAACTGTGAGTTTTTTTCCTTCAGAATAATTTTATGAATAGGAAGTCTAAAATAATAAATAGTAAAAAAAACATTACTCGAAGCAAGTTATTGTATTGTTCTAAGAATATTTACTATAAATATTTTTAGTGGGAAACAAGACAAAAATGATAAATAAGGAAGAAATCAAACTGTTTAAAACTAAGTCATTTAATGGTTCTTTTCATAAAATGTTGTGGATTGTGTTTTTTTATTTATTTATGCATTGCTGTGTAGTATACACAACCCCATTGCTTGTTTTTTTGTGATGGTGAAAGCATCTAATGGTTGTGAGAAGAAAAGCTGCTAGCTTCAAAGCAGTTCTTTGGAGAAAAGTCAATACTGTCAATACAGAAGGTTTTAGATATACAGAGGTGTGTTACTTTAAAAAGATCATTTTGGGCAATGAAAAAAAGATTGGTAGGTTGTAATATTGATTTTTCTTTTTTATCAATGCCTTTGTGAATATGCTGTTTTAAAATACTCCTATATAAAAAAATAACACTTCCTACAAACGATCCAGTGTATGCTCTGTCATTCCTGTTTTCCTCTTTCTCCCCAGACGGCCATGGATCAACTGCACATGCACTTCACTCAGGCCATCCACAACACCGTCTTCCAGGTGGTGCTGGGATACGTAGAGCTGTGCGCAGGCAATGCCGACACCAAGTTTCAGAAGATGCAGTACAAGGACCTTTGCACGGTATGCCTGTTCTCCATCCATTCTCTCATATCTCCTGTTGATGGATGTCTGAGAAAATCAGATAAACTTGGCCAACACAAAACAGAGGTCACTTCCAAATGCACTGTGAACCAAATGCACTGCTTGAGCATGAAATCATTCATTGATTTAATTCTCATTGTGATCTAGGCAGGCGTAAAATAGGTTAGATTCCTGCCTTTGGAAAAGACGTATATTTGTCTAGCTGTAGCGAGAGAAACGTATTGCATGGTGAACGGGGCAGGCAATCTCATTCATGAGTAAATCATGAAGCAATTAATTTGAGTTAACAGAAAAAACAGTCTCTGCCAAGCACCTTATAGCTACTCGCCACAAACTGCGGTCTCGCTACATCTTCAGCCTGGATACTAAAATTCTCATTTGCATTTGTATAGAAGCACTGAACCTTTAGATCAGGTGTTCCTGTGGCTCAGTGGTTAGAGCATTGCGTTAGCAGCGCAAAATGTTGTGGGTTCGATTCCCAGGGAACACACATACTGACAACAAATGTATAACCTGAATGCATTGTAAGTCGCTTTGGATAAAAGTGTCTGGTAAATGTAAATCACAAACCAAATTTTAGTCATCTTTTCTGGGTCATTTTATTACCATACGATATTACATTATATACAGATTATATAATTGAAAAACAATATTAAGCTCATCTAGTAGGCGAAGCACTACCGATAATTATTTTTTTCGACACCCAGTAACTATTCCTATATTAAACTGAAAGATTATAGCTATTAATTTATGCAAAATTGTATTTTCTTTCTTTTTTATTATTATTAAAGTGGGTCAGAGACAAGACACTCATTGAATCTGAATTGAATTGAGTCTGAATTTATTACTTCATTCAAAGTAAATAAAAAAGGCAATTCATAATTGAATAAACCCATTTTATGATTCACATCTATTCCTGTGATGGAAAGCTGAATTTTCAGCAATCATTACTCCAGTCTTCAGTGTCACATGATCCTTGACAAATAATGTTAATATGCTGATTTGGTGCTCAAGGAACATTTATTATTATTATTATTATCAGTGTTATAGTTGTGCTGAATAATTTTTTTTGTGTGGAAAAGAACAGCATTTATTTAAAATAGAAAGCTTTTGTGACCAATTTAATGCATCCTTAAAAATTATTAATATCTTTCAGAAACAACAATCCCAAACTTTTGGCTGTCATTGACACATTAACAGGTTTTTGCTGTTCAGTTTATGTAAAAAAAAACATTCCCTCCACATTTTTCCTCTTTGTTTAACATTTATTCAACTCATTTTCAAACCATTTTAAGAATAATAGCCCTTGTTTAATTTCTCTATAATTAATATGACATCATATTCCACGTCTGGAGTTGAAGGGTGTGGAGTCTTTCTACAACCTACTATTGGCACAGAGCTCAAATGGTTTGTGTAGGCTTAGTTGCACCTGGCTGTATTATATTTGAGTGTCAGAAGGGAATATTGTTATATCTGCTGATCTGAGGTAAAACATAGCCCTTATGTTCAAGTTCAGCTGGTATGATCAACAGACGTTTGCACAGAACTCAATGCGCTTAGCATTAATGCCAAGTAAGTGAATGATTTGGAAAGGAAGCTTTGTTTTGCCCCTCTTGAGTGTTTATACACTACTGTTCCAAATTTTGGGGTCACTAAGATTTTTTTTGTTTGTATTAAGAAATTATTTTTATTTGTTATTTTTAAATTCAGCAATGATTCATTAAATTGATTAAAAGTGACACTGATAACTTTATCATTGGTACAAAAAAAATCTATTTTAAATAAATGCTTTTTCAAAACGTTCTAGTCAAATGAATGTCAATTTTGCTCAGTCTCATTTAGCCTTGGTTTGATGTCTTCCTTTGACACCCAGTCCATTCCTCCCAAAATTTGTTTTTGATCTCATAAGCGGCAACCTGACAGATCATGCTGCAATGTGAATGCTTGTGTGGGCCATATACATATTTTAGCACTGAGAAATTTAGCAACATGTGCTATGCCTTTAACACTCAGACATGGGTTGACGCTGCCTGAGGTGTCAACTCAGCTGATAAAATCTTTAGATTTTCTTTCTCTGAGACGTTGCTTTGAAACATATGCTTAAAACGGCAACAGTATTTCCTCAATCAGATGCAGCGTTGCTCATTTCAGTTTCCATTCTGGATACGGTGGCACCTTTGAACCTCCGAAAGGAAAATAAAATTAATTCTGTATCTGGGTTTTGCCCCAAGACATATTTTCCTAGATTTTGTCTGTCTTCTCATCACACAGCAAGGGAAATATTGCAGATTAATTTGTCTTGAGCACCGTGGACAATGTGTCATCCTTCCGGCTCTCAAACTCTCCTGAGCATCTAGTAGTCATAAAGTAAACACGACGAGAGGTATGCTGATGACAATCACTTCAGCCCTGAACTTTGAACCACAGCGTGGGAATTAAAATGCAGCATAACTGGAACACTCCAAAGGTCACATCATAACGCTACATGAATTTTACATGAAACTATCGCTATCCCATCCCTTCAGAGATCTCCTGTGCTCTCCATACTCAGCTTTGGGCAATGGGTGAGGTAGATGAACAGAAGTGAGAAAGGCCCTGTTTGTGAACATCAACAACGGTAAAACAAATGTAAAAAATGGCACACTCTCTGCAAGTTACATCATAGCTGAGTATCAGTGTTATTTACCATCAGTGTAGTTGAATTGAAACCCTCACACTCATATTTTGGAGAGCTCTCGATGGACTCTAGTGGTTATTGACCTTGCAGATGAATATGAGTACTGTATGAGTGTGTGCCAATCACATCAGCTTCTCTTTACCTCCCTCTCCATCTCTAACCTTGCTGTTCATCGCTACAAAAGGTTATTCCATGTACCTCAGTATGATACATCTACTCCCATTTATAATTGTTCAACAGGATGTTCATTTGAAAATAAGTGCATTGTAATAGTTTAAGGTGTTTTTGTAGAGTCTGTCTCGTCTTAACTATTCTGATTTCTTTTTGAGTTGAGCATGATTGATAACTTGGTTTAGTAAGTTAATCTAAAAAGAACCAGCTCATAATAGTTGTTCATTTTGGAATCAGACTACACTTCTGGTTCTGAATATGCTTGGTTCACTAACAAGAACCTTAAGAGTTATTTATTTGAACTACATTGTTGGTGCTGATTTTGATTCACTAAAAAAAGACAAGCTCATAAGAGTTAGTAGTTTGGGAATCTGACTATAGTGTTTATTCTGTAAGTATTTGATAACATTCTTAAACATTACTGTTTCTCTATAGAAAAGGCAAGGCAGGCAAGTTTATTTATATAGCACATTTCATACACAATGGTAATTCAAAGTGCTTTACATAAAAGTAAGTAAAATAATCATAAACAAATAATCACAACAATAAAACTGGGAACTAAAAAACTATCAGTTTCTGTTTTAAATATTTAATTTACTAAAAAGTACATTCTCATAAGTGTCACCTGATTGGAAATGTCAGTGCTTGTACTGTATGTTTTTGATTCAAATAAAAAAAAAGGCTTTTGTTCGGAAATCAGACTAAACTGACTGGTCATGCACTGCTTTTGATTTATTAAAAAGAACGGTTACACTTTATTTTGATAGTCCACTTCAAACATTCTACTAACTATAAGTAACTTTGTAACTACATGTCAACTAATTCTCATTAATTTGCAACTACCTGTCTACTTAACTCTCAGAGTAGACTGTTAGATTAGGTTTAGCGTTAGTGTAGGGGTGTGCGATATGATGATTTTTGATCGTGGGCGATAAAAATGTTTCCACGATCTGCTTTTGGAGAAATATTGGTAGTATCGTGCTACAGCGCACATTCTATCAGCTGCAGTTCTGCGCCTCTGTGTCAATAAACTGTACAATGCGACATACATTCACATCAGTGGTAACTTATTGGTAGTTACTCTCACGGGACACTGCACTTATTCGGAATCACAAAAGTACATTATTTGCATGTTTTAATGCCTTGCCGGTTAACGTTTCATTCACTCGTTGTTCTGGCGTGCGCTTTTTCTGAACGCATACATCTGAAGCACACGCTCGAAAAAGCCTGTCTAACAGCACCTGATTACTCAACTAAGTTATCTTTTGTGCTAATAATGTAAAAACACACAAGGTTTATGTATAGACTCAGTTGGTTATGTCTAAAATGAAAGTAAACAGAAGCGTGAACCTCTTAAAGGGACAGTACTAAACATATACATTGTAGATTTTGCAGATGCTTTTATCCAAAGCGACTTACAATTGGGAAATACATAAAGCGATTCATCTTGAAGAGGCAAACAGACAGAGGAAGTGCTCGTAACATCAAGTCTCAGGCATTGTTCAAATAAGTACAAGCTTGCAAGAGAAGGAGAGTAAAATAAAGACAAAGATTTTTTTAAAGTTTATGATGAAGTCAAGTAGTGTCAAAAGAATGAGTTTTCAGTTGCTGCTTGAAGATTGACAGGGATCCAGCATTCCGGATAGGGGTGAGAAGTTCATTCCACCAGCCAGGGGGAGGGGATGTAGATTCGTAATAGTGAGTGGAAGTAGGTGGGTGCTGAGCCTGTGGTTGTTCTATATGCAAGCATCAGTGTCTTGAACTTGATGCGAGCTGCAACTGGTAGCCAGTGCAAGGAGATAAAGAGAGGTGTAACATGGGCTCTTTGGGGCTCGTTGAAGACCAGTCATGCCGCTGCATTCTGAATCATTTGTAAAGGTTTGATTGTGTTTGATGGAAGTCCAGCCAGAAGAGCATTGCAGTAGTCCGGCCTAGAAATGACAAGGGCCTGGACAAGAAGTTGTGCAGCATGCTCCATCAGAAAGGGCCTGATTTGCCAGGATGAGCTGTAGGTGATGTTCGTCCACCCCTAGGTTAGTGGAATAAGTTGCCATATACTTACAAAGTATCTCAAGGTCAGTATGTTCTATGTTGTAGACCAGGAGTGGGGAACGTTGATCTTGGAGGGTCGGTGTCCCTGCATAGTTTAGCTCCAACCCTAATCAAACATACCTGAACCATCTAATCAAGGCCTTCGGGATGCAGTTGGGTATTTTTTCCCCTAGGGTTTTTCAGGGTTGGAGCTAAACTCTGCAGTTGAGAGGCCCTCTAGGATCAATGTTCCCCACCCTTGTTGTAGACCCATCAAAATAACGTGTTAGAAGATATTAAGCAGACAGTCTGACTGCTAAGAACCAGCTGATAAGAGTCATTTGTTTCAGGAATCAGTCTTATTGACTGAAGAGCAGTCATAATCACCATCGTTTAGTGTTCTTAAATGGACAAAATCTAGTCATTTAAATAGGAGTCCATGTGATGTGGGATTTTGCTTCATTTTCTCCATGCAGATTTTGCAACAGTTTATGGGTTGTTTTTTTTTTGCTTTTGTTTTTTTTGTGCATGGTTGCAATAAAAGTCTTTAAAAGGAATCAGCACACAAGCATATTATTCAGGAATTACACTGATCCAGTCATGATGTATGCATTTACATTATAGATTCTGTAGCAGTGTCGTTATGTGTATATGTGAATATTGATAATATACTAATGTAGCAGGTTGAATGTTTCCCCCTAAAGTGCAGTGTTATATTTAAAGCTCAGGTAAGGGCATTTATAGAAATTGACTTGCATTTCATTAAACTTTTGTAAAGGATTGGGCCAGTTCAGCTTTTTTTTACAGCCGTTTTCCCTCTCTGGAGGGTGTCAGAGATCAGCGTTTGGGTAGAAAGTGCCTCATTGACTTCTGACTCTTAGTGAAGCAGTTGCAGTTTGAACTGCGCACAGAGAGATTTCCAAAGCTGATTTTATGTCTGTCCTTAGCAATTTTCTAAGTGCCAATCCTGCACCAGACTAATTACTCTCCCTTTGTTTGATAATGATGTGGGAGAATGAACCATCATTGTATTAACTGTATTAATCAGATACATGTCATTGTGTATGTGGTTCATCCAACCCAGACTCATTCAGTAAAAATAAAAAAACAACCTTCACTCAGAAATGGCTAGTAAATATAAAGGTGACATATCATGAAAATCAGACTTTTTTCATATTTAAGTGCTATAATTGGATCCCTGGTACTTCTAACAACCCAAGCAGACATAACTGACTGTTTTTGTAACTCGTGTGTTTTTAACATAAATTGTGTGTATTTGACCATTTAAGAGCAATAAGACATGAAAGAGAGCTTAATTTAGTACTCATGCTGTGTAAAAGCCGCTTTCTTTGCGCTCAGAAAACCATATATCAGAAGTTGAAATTGATATAAGTCTAGGCCCTTGTCATTTCTAGACTGGACTACTGCAATGCTCTTCTAGCTGGACTTCCATCAAACACAATCAGACCTTTACAGATGATTCAGAATGCAGCGGCACGACTGGTCCTCAGCGAACCCAAAAGAGCCCATGTTACACCTTTCTTTATATCCCTGCACTGGCTCCTGGTTGCAGCTCGCATCAAGTTCTAGACACTGATGCTTGCATATAGAACAACCACAGGCTCGGCACCCACCTACTTCCACTCACTTATAACTTATAACAATCTACATCCCCTCCAGAAGTCTGAGATCTGTGAGCGAGCAACTCCTCGTGCCATCACAGAGACACAAAATCACTCTCCAGAACGTTTTCATTCACCGTTCCTGGCTGGTGGAATGAACTTCCCACCCCCATCCGGACTGCTGAATCCCTGTCAAGAG
Source organism: Gymnocypris eckloni scoliostomus (assembly GCA_027564155.1). Lineage (NCBI taxonomy): Eukaryota > Metazoa > Chordata > Actinopteri > Cypriniformes > Cyprinidae > Gymnocypris > Gymnocypris eckloni. The sequence continues at coordinate 23,792,729 of CM050427.1, read as the reverse complement.
ACACCTGAAAACTCACCTCTTCCGTCATCACTTGACTTCATCTTAAAAAAAACACCTTCACTCTCTTTCCTTAACTTTGCTCTCTTTCCCTTAACCTCTCACCTGTCTGGCTAGTATTTGCTCTGAATAATGCCTAGAACTTGTATTACAAGCACTTCCTGTGTCTGTTTGCCTCTTTATAATGTATCGCTTATTGTATTCCTCAATTGTAAGTCGTTTTGGATAAAAGCGTCTGCTAAGTGAATAAATGTAATGTAAATGTAATATGGCTTTAAAATGCATGATTTCAGCGGAATAGACATTATAATCAAACCTAAACAGATGTTTTTTGGCAGATCATCCCGAGGAACGAGCTGTAATGGCACAGCCCTATTCTAGAAAAGGTGGCAGAGAGGAACAGCTCATTTGCATTTAAAGAGACATGAACGAAAACTGTGAATTTCTTCTTATACTCAAAATAGGCATTTTTAAAATGATATAATAAATGATCAGTGGGTTATTTTGATCTGAAACTTCACATACACATTCTGGAGACACTTCAGACTTATATTACATATTGTAAAAAGGGGCATAATAAGTCTCCTTTAAAATAATTGTAATTGAAAGAAACAATCAGTAACATTTTAAATGAAACATGACATTTTGAAGTAGAAAATCTGAAATAGTTTTGTTGTAAAACATACTCCCAATAATCTTTATTTTATATATAAAAAATAAGAAAATTTTTGACAGCGTTAGAAATGCATGACTCAGCTTATATTTATTTTTACACACATTATAATTACAGGGGCACATCTTTGAAAAATAAGGACATTTTAATGCAGTTCCTTCCACACAGTACTATGTAATGACCTGAAAATACTTCTACCATAATTCATAATGCAGAATAATACATTTTGACATTTTCATCAGATTAAATATTTTATTGATGCATGTAAATATAGTTGGTTGATGCTCTTCCCTATAAAACTTTAAAGGATTTGAAGCAATTTAAGATTTAGCTCTGAAAAGTGCGTGGGTGTATGTAATAAAGGCACGGCGATAAAATTAATACAACAAAAAGGGGAAATTAATATTACAAAAAAAAGGTAGCCTAATATTACAAATAGTAGGTGATCCTAACATTCTGTTCCTGAGGAACTAGAAAGCACTTGATCCTGGCTGAACCTCTCCAGCTCTGCCATCTGTGGTGTGACTTCATGAGCTTGGTTATGAAAGAGAAGATGCCACAGAGATTTGCTGACTTCACGTTTACAGCCTGCTGACGGCAGCAGCACATTCCCCTCACTTTGTTTTCCTTCTGCACTTTTAAGATATTTACTACAATCATATTTGACAATGGGTGTGAATTGGGTGGTCGCCGCTGCTGCCAGGACTGTACTCCGCATTTTTATCTGAGCAAATAACGATTAGCACTGAAATAACCCCAGTGATGTCTTTGAGACTATAGGGAGAGAAAAAAATCAAGAGTACATGAAATAACTTTCTCATGTTTTTGGATGTAATTCCCACCTCACCATTGAATGAAGTCACTGACCTGAATCTGTTTCTGTGCACCTGCCTGAATCCCATACAAAGCGTGAAATGTTCTTATCAAAATATCAGCTATAAATGTCCATCTGTCTGTCTAATAAGACTCCTTTGAGATTAGAAAGACATTTATCATCCTTTCTCTCCACCAACGCTCAGTTGCCAGGCAACAATACCTCGATCCCAATAGCAGGAAGTCATCTGGAGAGGTCAAGGGATTGATTATTTGAACGAGATGGCTGACTTTTCTCTCTGTTCACCTACATGAGTCATTAGTCATCAATTAGAATGCTATACTTCCTGTGTCGTAACCACTGGATCAGTGTTAATCCAGCTGAGCATCCATGTATCTCCTTACGCTCAATGATTGCAGCCATATAACTTTATTCAAAGAAGGGATGAAGCTGTCCAAAACAATTAATCAACTTCAAATGAGACGAATGGTTCATATAATTATTGCTTTCGGCCTTGAGTATTATATTTTGGCAGCTTTGGCAATGTTACGCATTTCCTTTGGTATAATACTTGAGCCAGAGTTCATTGCATTAGTCAGAGCCGCTCTATTGTAATGAGTTGTGTGGGATGGTTTCATATGAGCTTGTTTATCTGTTACTGCTGAATTACCGTAAGTGATGAATCACCTCTAAATGCCCAAAGCTTTTTTCTGTATGCAGCACAGGCCTAATTAGATTTATTGCAGCGACTCTGATCAGTATGTGAATACAAAAGTGAATGAGTGTATTATTCATTTTATTGTTTGTTTTAAAGGCTCAATTTGTTCAACGAGTGTTTTTTTTAAGTTGTAGTCTTAAAACAGAGGGAAACAATTGATGGGCTTTTTGGACACAATGAGTCCTTGGTGAAAACAGGGCTGAAACAAATATGGATCAAGGAATTCAATTTAATGAATGTGGTCGAAGTGTTTAGAAGCGTTCATTTATGTTAGGGAGCTTCTGTTTTCTCAAGACTGTGATTTCCCCCTTGCCTATTACTCATCTTTGTCAGGTACAAAACTAATGTGACGAAACATTTCAAATAATAATGTTTTAGTAATTATTTCCTAATTTCCTTTGAACTTACATCGTTTTAACATAAATAAATCAAATAATCATAATAAATAAGTATTTTATTATAATGAACATACCAAGACGAGAAAAAAACAAAACATAAGAGACTCCACTGATTAAGCGAACAAATGTGCTACTGTTACCTAATGAACCAGTGAAATGTCTCGCCTATCCAGCAGAAAAAAAACCCGTCTTTGCGTCCATTTTAAAACATGAGTTCATGCAACCTTTCAAAAGCCCTGCCGATATTTGTACTTGTTTTAGCAATGGCCCAGTCACATTCTCCTTTTTCTGTAGCCACTTCTTTTGGTTTTGACTACGGGTGAATCTCCAGTCACTGATGATTGTCGTTTCATTATATTCTGCCATTTATTCCAGCTGCTGTGAGAAAAGGCTATAAACGATCCGTCACCTGCAGCATCCTCACGTGCGATATAGCATATAGCCGAGGACAACTTCTTTATGTTTACAGACGTGACGTAATGACGCAGTGCCGTACTCGAATTTCCCGTGAAAACCTACCAGTACCACTCAAATTAGAAAACTTTATTACAAGGTTATTGTTGAGAATCGAGCTAAAGTAAGGCAATAGTTTTGAACAATGGTTGGTTATGTACTTGCTCAAAAATTATTTTGCATCATTTTGAACCAAAAAAGATATGGGCTGCAGCTTTAAATATAAATGTATTTAAATTCATACAGTTTACATATTTACAGTTTAATATTATAGAATTTTAATCTCATGTTAGCTGAGGTATTGAATTTCACTGTTGGAATTTCAAATCGTAAATACTGCTATTAACTAATGGCAGGTAAAGTTGTGCTACATTTTAGTTTTCCTTTGTCTCGAGATTTAGTGGAGAGTTTAATTTGATAGTTTCCCACACTAATGTTTCATTTCATGCTTTTTTTCATTGACCATAAACATGAACTGCCAACATGACTATGCCATTAGCTTTATAAATGTTGTTCACATTTGAAGTTCCTGTGCCATGACCTCAATCGTATCCTAAGTAAAGCTTCAGTAAAGTTGATTAGGTAAATCTTTGGCAATAGACAATCAGAAGCTGAAAGGCTGCTGTGGTGGAGTCTAATTTACAGACTCCATTGGAAAACATATAAACAAGCCTTGCAGCAACACCGGTTATGTAGTAAAAAGTGATGACGGTAATACATAAACTTTTACTAAAGCACAAAAACTGTTAGCTTTTCCACAGCTGGAGGCCGTGTTGCTATGTGCCGTTACCGTTGATTAGGTACATTTTTGGCAATAGACAATCAGAAGCTGAAAGGCTGCTGTGGTGGAGCCTAATTTAAAGAGTCCATTGGTAAACTTACAAATAAGCCTTGCAGCAACACCGGTTCTGTAGTAAAAAGTGATGACGGTAATAAATAAATTGTAACCAAAGAGCAAAAACTGCTTTTCCACAGCTGGAGGCCTTGTTGCTATGTGCCGTTCCCGTGCCTTCAAAAAGAGCCTTGGCGAGCCACAGGACGATCGTAATTTACCAGGCTCCAGCAGTTTGTAGAGCTTCCAAGTAGAAGTCTGCGCGGGACTGTTTTTTAAGTCCTGCTCCCGCAAGGTTATATCCCACACCCACCCGCTCCCACGATATATTCACTCTTTGTTAACCCACTTTCCCCTTTGAATAATTTTCTTCCCAACCCGACTTTTCCCGCTAAATATAGATCTCGTTTCAAGAATCACACATTTAAATTTCCTCTACTGAAAGAAAGAGAGATAGGCTAACAAATGAAAGTGTAGTATGCACAAAATTGTATTTGTAATTTTTTTTGTTTTGTAAAGTCTTTTATTGACAGCAAAATGTAATAAAAAATAGTAAGACACTAAATTTTACTGCCAGCACTTGTGTCACAGAGAAAATAAAAATGTTGTCCAAAAATTGTATTTATTTTTATTAATCTTGTCAGGATACAATTAGTTTAACATTTACAACACAAGTGTTGCAGAGAGAAAAAAAATGCAGGATGTACAAAAAATTGCCTATTATAATTTTATTCATCTTGTCAAAATACTAAATTCATTTAACATCTTGCTGTAAACACAGTAGCCTAGGAAAAGTGTTGCAGAGAAAAATAAATCAATGTATTCATGCTCCCTTAATTTCAGATGTACTGTTTTCCAAAAGTCTCTTCAGATAGATTTAAGGACACATCTGAGACACATAATGCCACGCTAAACTGGGTTCCTCACCAGATCTTTAGCGTCTTTTTTCTCAGATTTGAATTTTTAGAGCGTCTATGGATCTTTACAAAGTATTCAGATGTATTAAAATTGATTTGTACAAATTTAAGGTTGTAAAAATAAAATCCATGTCCAGTTAATCATCAGTTCTGCTTGTACTGTCCATTTCAATGCATGCAGATTCAAGGAATCAGGTTTTTTTTGTCACCTGGGAATTTTACACGAATTTACTTATTTTAGTATATATGTATATACTGTTATTGGAGTAAAAACTACGGAAGTTCTAAGCGGCCATGCATTATTATAATTTTTCTGTCTTGTTTTCTCGTGATCACGACTTAATTTTCTTGTGATCACGACATAACGAAAGTTGTTTTGTCGTTATCACGACTTAATTTTCTCTGTGTATTCGGCATGAGAAAATGCTATAGAAGCAGCATCATCGCAGCATCATGGATGATCGTATTTGCTTTTGATCAGGGACTCACTCAAACTGAAATAGCTCTGTGTCTGTCAGTGATTGACGACACACACATAAGTGTTCGACACTTGAGAAGGAGGCTGTCGGGTCTGCAACTTTATCGTCGAAGACAATATAGCGAACGTGTAGTCAATTTCATTGCCAGTCAACTTGAGGGACCGGGATGTCTGCATGGTTGCGAATGATGCATGAAAGATGCCGTTTGAAAGCGTTTTTCGTTGAGATCCACAACTTTTCGTTATTTTGAGATAACGACAAAACAACTTTCGTTATGTCGAGATCACAAAAAAAAAGTTGTGATAACGATAAAACAACTTTATGTATGTCGATCACGAGATCAAAGAAGTCGTGATAACGACAAAACAACTTTCGTTATGTCGTGATCACGAGAAAACAAGACAGAAAAATTATAATAATGCATGGCCGCTTAGAACTTCCGTAAAAAAGGTAATATTCTGAAATATATATATTTTTTTTTTACAATTAATTGTTTTTTTATTTATTTATATTTTTTCACATTTAATATATTTTAAAATGTAATTTATTCCTATGATAGCAAAGTAGAATTTTCAGCTGCCATAATATCAGTCTTCAGTTTCACATGCCATAATTTCCTGTATATCTTTGTTGACTCTACTTTTTGAAATCAGTTGTTCTGTTGTAGTTGTTGAACCTGTAGGGGCTTGTGGAAATCAAAACCGTGTGAATGAAGCTCTTTTCTTTTATCTTTCCCACCCCAGCACATTACCACAGACAGCTACATCCCCTGCTTGACCGACCTCTGCAAGGCCTTGTGGGAGGTGATGCTCAGTTACCATCTAACCATGCAGTGGCACGATGAGCACTACAAAGAAGAAGAGGCGACTCCTGCTGCGGGTAAGCAAAACCAGTCACTCTTGGCACCTCTGTAAAGAGTCATGTGTTTAGCTATTTATTTCAGTCTTACCAATGGCACTTTTCAGAAGATTCAAAATGATGTGTTGTGCCAGTAATATACTTTTTGGCTGACAATCAAGGCACAATTCCAGATGCTGGGCCAGAGCTGTCATGCAGAAGATAGTCAGTGAAAGAAGAACAATAACAACAATGGCACCAAGCAGAGCATCAAAACGACTTCCCATGATACAATCAGTAGCTCTGATCAGATATCAGGCTCAAGCTGTCTGAAATATTAACACTCCATATTCCCTATCATAATGTCTCTTGTGCATTTGAAAAAAAATCCTTCAGCAGCATCTTGGTCTTATTTTCCAGTATAAACATCATTTAAACAAGATAAAATACCTTAGCCAAACTGTATTTGAATTTAGTGTTGTACCTGAAATGTAATATTACTTTGCATGTTTATTTTTTTTATTCAGTAAATTTAGTAAGCTTAATAATTAAAACCTGCCAATGAAATTAGACAGTTATATATAATATAGTTTCTCTCAGTTTTGTTTTAGTATCATTGGGATACTATTATAGTAATATTGTAATATTTTAAATGTTATTTTAGTTGAAGTTTTAGTAATTTTGTTGTCATTTTATTGTGATTTTTATGTCTAGTACATCAAGTTCAATTAAATAAAAATTACATATAACCTTTGGTAACTAGCTGAAGTACAATAAAAATAAGATTCGTTTTTAATAATTAGTGTTAGTTAACATTCAACATTTTATGTTTTTAGTTTGTTTAACCCTAATTTCTATTAATATTTTATGAAATGTGATATAAACTTTGTTTTAAATAGGGAAAGGTGCTGTTTGAGAATTTTTTACAAATTAATTGAATTAGTTACTGAGATTTTAATGGTAAAGGTAGAAATGGGGAAAGATGAGACAAAATATGGGGCGTTGGGTCTGTAAATGTCCCAAGCCAGCTTCAAACTCTGGTGTAACGTGTCATGTGGACTACTATGCATCATCTCTGACAGTAATAGTATTTTTTCAATGTTCTTTGGCACCTATGCTTCATCTTTCTGTTAAGGCAACTCTCTGAGTTCTCTTGTGTTTCTCTAAACTGTCTGGAGAGGACTCGTTCTGTATTTTGGCTCCTTTTATATGTAACTCTAAATCAGTTTTATTAGAAAGAGCTGGGGATTCATTAGGGTGCTCACTACCCATGATGGTTAGATTTATAAGCATTGCATTTGTGCTTTTATAGTGTAAGGTCCTGCCTTGTGTATTCAGAGGAAATGGCTTTTGGTGTGTGCTGTAATCGGCTCAGCAGTGGCCAAGCAGACTGAGCAGGTAATTGAAAGGACTGTAGTTTGTAATGTTTGCCATTCTGTCTTGCCTCCGCTTCGATTTCTGAGGTCACCGAGCAGTGCTGAAACAGATTGGTGCTTGTTCTTGGTTAGGCCTGTCACTGGAAATTCATTGAACCTTTCTAAAGTACCCTAATAACCCCTACAGAGGGAAGTATACGGAATGTTACTAACTGAACAGGCATTGTTGCTGTAAATAATGATGGGTTTGTGGTTATTTTCTATCAATATTAAATGAGGGACATAAATCATTCGGTTTAATGGAAGTATTTTTTTTAAACTGCTATTTTCTTGTGGCTTTTAACACAGCCAGCTCTGTACTACTTTAGAATTTAGCAATAGTCTTGTACTTGCATTATATTCTTTTATAATCTCTATTCTTCATGCTATTCATTTATTTTTCACATTTGCTACAGCTCAAGTGAATAATATAAGCCAAGCAATACACACGTTTTTGTACTTTTCTCCACATCAGTCCTCTAAAGAACAATTACTTCCACCATAGTCAGAATTTTGCAGATATACTCTGCCAAAATGGCTTTTAGAAAACAATTTTATTTAATAATATAAAATGCATTTAGCAAGCTTTGTTTAAAAAAGTGGCAAGTCTGCCAATGGAACAAAACATACTACTCTAAAGATTGTATTAATCTTAATCTATAATTTAGCCTTGTCTACACTGCAAAAAATATAATTTGATAATCAGTATTTTTGTTTCACTTAGCCATAAGAACATATTTTTTTATATGAATTTACTTGAAGCAAAATTCATAGAAAATATATCTTGAATTATATTAAAGAAATTAGTTTGCTTATAAATATATTTTCTTTTAACTAAAATATTGTAAAAATGCTAAGGAAAGAAAATAGTTTACAGGGTTAACAATAAGTTCCTGTACTGTATACAGTGAAAAACTGTAAAAGATCCAACCAAAATATCGAATGTAATTTTAGTCAAATTGTTAATTGTACAGTTTGTAGAAGTAAAGAAGAACAAATCAACATATAATTTACAGTCAAAAACTGTAAACTGATATTCCCAGAAAGTCCCTGCATGAAACTCCACCTTTAAAAGTATTTTGTTTGTATAATCATGTTTCTTAATCGTTTTTGTTAGCATTTATGTACATTTGGGTTTATTGCATTACATATTTTTTTACAAAATTATTCTGGCAACCACAGCTTAAAAAAAAAAAAAATGTATACAGTGCATGAAATAATACAATATTGATTAATCTTGGTTCATGCTAATTTATGCATATGTTATTACATTTTAACATTTAAAATATAACATTTAACAATATTACAGATAATATTTAAAATATAAATTAACATTTGTTTATTGTGTTATAAATGAACATAAATTATTTACACAGAACTATATATCTATCTGTCTGTCAGTACTTTTTAACTATAATTCATATATATTAACTAGAATTTATAAATGCTATAAAATCTTGTATTGTTATTTTGTTTATTGTTATTTTTTTATACCTCATGCATTAACTAATGTTAGCTAATTGAACTTTATTATAAAGTGTTAATTTAAAGCTTAATGGTATTAAATGAGATTGCATTTCATAATTTAAAAGGGTGAATGGTAAGGATCTTGGGGAAAATTCAAACTTCTAATTTAGTTACAAATATCTAGTTGATATTCTGTTCTGCAGTGAGCGCAGTATATCAGGAGACCGATATGCTTTACTTCATATGCGTGTCTGTAGCATTGAATAATGCACCAATCCCTGTGTGAAATTGACAATTACACCTCTTGTTGCGTGCCGCTGCATACGGTATTCATCTTGGTCTGTATCACGATAAGTTTACTTTCCTCTTCTTAGCTGCCAGAGCTATCAACAGGTAAATTGCCTCCGCTGGCCTGTGACTTGCTTTGCTATCTAATTTCACAAGGTGTATAATCACTGTCGACCATGTGTGGAAAAACCAGTCGAAAGTAATTCATTAGAATACAAGTTAGACCTTGATTTGGCAGGGTCTCTCTCAGGATCGGTTTTGGGGTTCGGTTCGCAGTTTAGATTGATTGTGTTTGTCGTTGGGAAAGCACAGTTGTTTGCCTTTGGTTGTGCGTATATGTGCTGGAGTAAGAAGAGACGAAGATGTTGTAAGGTTTGGTCGAAGGTCCTGCTTTAGAGGTTTGGCTCTGTTGAGTGAGAATGGAGCAACTGGGAACTTTGGGAATGATGCTTTCTCTGAACGAGGTAGTAAATCATGTATTGCTCTTGTTCCTAAACAATTCAGCCATTTTTCTTTATTAGGAGACTGTCAAGTGTGAACGAGGACATTCAAAGTGAGGATTTCAGCCGTTTTTGTATTTAATGTCTCCCGCATGTCTCCGTCTAGTAGCAGATTTACTGGATAGACTGACTTTTGCTTTTGGATGATCCTAAAGATGAAGACTAAAGAAAGCAGGGCTGCAGTTACGTATTTCTTAGCTGCAAAAGGGTAGTTTGTTTGTTCTTTGGATACATGTTTTCAGCTTGGAAGTCAAAAATGTCCTGATATTGACTTGCTAAAGTCAAAGCAGGGCTCTAGACTAACTTTGCACTGGTGCACTGGTGCGCCTAACTTTTTTCCTTAGGTGCACCAGCACAAAAGTTAGGTGCACCCAAATTTTAATTTGGGCAATATTGACTAGTAAACGATTAACTAACAATCTGGTCAACATAACGTTAACTTTATTTGAAGCACAATTCTACAAGAAAGGTAACTTACAGAAAAAGTGTTGGTGCTTAAATTGCTTGAAGTTATCTCAAGATAAATGAAATAAAAATTAAATCTAAATTAAGTGTTTGAAGGGTGTCAAACTGAACATCTCATGGCTCAATGTCCTATGGACTATCCTCCATTGCAGTCACATGCCCCTCGGATGGTCAACTCCTGAAGTTTGTCCTTCTTGATCTTTGGCCTTGGCTAAACCTGTGTAAGGAAGGGCCTGATCTTTCTGATGTGCAATGCAAACCTGCAGGATCGAGCAGTTTTTGCAAAGTGGTCTTTGAAAGTGAGCTGGTCATTGAAAATTACCTGAAGATTTCTGACTGAGCGTGATGGGGTAATTGTTGCTGAATCTATCTGGATGGTAAAATCATGTTGTAGAGTTGGAGTTGCAGGGAAGACAAGAAGCTCAGTCTTTGCCAGGTTGAGCTGTAGGTGATGTTCTTTCATCCATGCCGAGATATCCGCCAGGCAGCCTGAGACCCGTGCAGCTACCGTTGGATCATCTGGTCGAAATGAGAGATACAGCTGTGTGTCATCAGCATAGCAATGGTAGGTGATACCATGTGCTTGTATGATGGGACCCAGTGATGTAGTGTATTTGAAGAAGAGGAGGGGTCCAATAACTGATCCCCAAGGAAACCCCAGTGACCAGTTGATGTTCTGTGGATACTTCCCCTCCTCAGGCCAATTTGAAGGACCTGCCAGTGAGATAGGATTCAAACCAGTGGAATCCCAGTGATGCCCAGTGATGAGAGGGTGGACAGGAGAATCTGATGGTTAACTGTGTCAAAAGCAGCAGATAGATCCAACAGAATGAGAATCGATGATTTGGAATCAGCTTTTGCAATCAGCAAGGCTTCAGTGACTGTGAGTAGCGCCGTCTCAGTTGAATGTCCACGTCTGAAACCTGATTGGTTAGTGTCCAGTTGGTGACAGAAATTAGGATAACTGGTTGAAAAAACTTGTTCAAGCGTTTTCTCTATGAATTGAAGGAGAGAGACAGGTCTGTAGCTATATGTGAGTGAAATGTTAAATGTCGTTTTTTTTAAGCAGTGGGGTTACCCAAGCCTGCTTGTATGCATTGGGGAAGGTGCCTGTAAGGAGAGATGTGTTGATGATGTGTTGAGTGTTGGTAAGAGTGAAGGAGAGATTGCTTGGAGAAGGTGTGAGGGTATTGGATCTAGAAGACTTGTAGGATGGCTGGAGAGGAGAAGTTTGGATACTTCGGCTTCCGTGAGGGGACAGAAGGGGAAGAGGGAGTTTTATCAGTAGATGTGGTTGGTTTGAGATCCTGTATGTGTGGAGCTGAGAACTGGCTACTGATTGACATAGTGTGAAGAAAGTGGCAAAGTCATTGACTGTTAAGGAGGTGGTGGGGGCTGCTGGAGGGGGACAGAGGAGATTTGAATGTTTTAAAGAGATTGCGTGTGCCAGATGCGCTGTTGATCTTGTGGGAAGTATTAAGCCTTGGCAGTGTGGACTTCAGCAGAGAAAGATGAAAGCAAAGACTCAGGCCTCTGATAGATACTCAGGTCTGACGGATCTTTTGATTTGTGCCATTTTCTCTCTGCTGCCCTGAGTTCGGACCGATGTTCACAGAGAACATTGGATAGCCAGGGGTTAGAAGGAGCAGCACGTGCTGGCCTGGAGGAGAGAGGACATATATTGTCTAGGCAAGAAGTTAAAGTGAAGCACAAAGTGTCAGTTGCAGCATTCACATTCAGAGCTGAGAAATGGGTGGGTGAGGGAAGAGAGGAGGACACTACAGAGGAAAGATATGAGGGTGAAAGAGAATGAAGGTTTCGCCTAAAGGTAACTGGGTTTTGAACAATGGTACGATGTTTTTGATGTGATCAAAATGTTTTTGATTATTTTATGGCAATGTAATTTGCCACTAATGGTGATTTACTTGTATTACCCCTCATCCTGCTTGGCTCTAATTCCCGCTGAAGAATTAGGCCTCCGGTGTCAGACCGTCCCGTCAGCTTGGGTCAAAAACTTTGGTTGTTTTTTTGCTGCTCTTCACTTCTGTACCTCCTTATCATATTATTTTAAATAGAATTTGCTTTTAATAAGAAACCTGACAATCTAATGACCGTCTTTTAATAAAAGCATATTTCCTGCTGTTCGTAGTGAATTACAGTTGTATACCTGCATCATTCAGATTTACCAAGAAGAAAGGTTTTGAGTAATCAGTGTCACTTTACCCTTGATGTCCCTTCTGAATAAGCCGTAAATAAAGAGCTGCCAGAGAAGATAAGCCTCGGTGAGGAGTTGCACATTACTTATTATTAGAGTTGTCAGTCAACTAAAATTTGAATTGAGTTAATTGCACATGTTTGTTAATTACATGATTTGAATATTTTATGAGAAAAGCTCATGCTAATGTAGCATAAATCAAAGGTGACATATCTGGTAGTATAATGTGTATATAACACACTACCATTCAAAAAATCGGATTGAGTCAGATTTATATATGCATATATTATATTTTTGTTAAGAGCGCAGTAAATTGATCAAAACTGATTCCGTCATTACCAAAGAGAAAAACATTCCACCATAATCTTAAGCAGTACAACTGTTTTGATTTATAACATTGTTATTAACAATACATGTTTAATAATCAAACATTTCAAATTTGCCACCATAGGAATAAATTAATTGATATAAAAAAGTTATATTAAATTGCAATAATATTTCACTATATTATTTATACTCTTTTATTGTGTTTTTTTTTTATAAATGCAGCAGTAGTGAGCATAAAATACTTGTACTTTTAATTATAATGTGCTTTGCAATGATATTTAAAACCTTAATTTAAATGTAGAATTTATTTTATTTAATTTTCAAAGCATTTGTGATTTTTTTTTTTAATTATTTGTATTTATTTTTAGGTTGCTTTATACTATTTTAGTTTTAGTATTTTTGTAGTGTGCATGTGTGTATATAATCAAATAGAAACAATTTATTTCCAACAATGATGCCTACAATTCAGATAAGCTAAGTAAAACAAACATGTTCCCAAGTAGGGCTCGTTGCAGCCCACAAGATCCAGGGGGCGTGGTTGGATCCACATCTTGGGGGTGTAGATTGGTAGGTTTAGGGGTGGAGATGGGTGGGTTTAGGGATCAGGGGGTGGAGATGGGTAGGTTTAGGTATTATGTAAGGTGGGAGGAGTTGGATCTGGATCCAACCACACCCCCTGGATCTTATGTTCTGCAGCGAGACACTCCTCCATGTTCCTCTTCCACGGTCCTAGTTCAGGTTAGATGCTAAAGAATTTGTACATGTGTGCTGGATGGCAGATGATAATGTCAAACCAAAGACAGCTTCAGTGCAGTCATTAGTGGGACTCTGGCCTGCTGGCTTCATGTGTAAATTCGTTACTCAGTGCTCTCAGAAAGATTTCCGTCAGCAGTAGCTGTTGCGATTATTAGCTGGGATGAATGTACTCATTCAAGCTAGCATGCCCGGTCCTCATGTCCTCTCGCGGGTGGCGGTAATTCTCTCCCACCACCGGCTGCCTCTCATGGACTAAAATAGCCGTTGAAATCGCCTCTTAGAAGACTGGCTCTTTGATTCCGGCTCAAGCTCTGCCCTTCATCAAAGAGCTCAAAACTTGATCCTAACGAACATTGGACACCTCTTTGCAGTTACTTCCGTATGAAATCATATTAATAGGAGATGTTTCGATAGGATATTTGATTCCATAATAACGTTACATCTTCGGTCCTGATCAAAATCAATCCTTGCCTTCATTAATTATTTACAGAATTTCTTTATTACAAATATGTTTGACCATTCCCTATTATATTTTAACTAGATTTTTTTGCATTACAGTTTTTATTAATTTTAGTTTTTCTGAAATTCAGGACTATTATTCGGTCCAGCATTTGCAAGACTTGGTTATGGATTTGAATTAATTATTTTATATTACTATTAGTAATAATGCATTAGTTCGTTGTGTGTCAACTTCCAGAACCTACTATGTGGGTCAGGAGATTCTGGAATTTAAAAATGATTTTTCTGTCATGGGACTGTTACTTGTTAAATTGCATGTTATTGATCCTGCTACATTTTCTGAGTAAATGCAGATATAATGATGAGCAGAAAGAAATCGTCTGTTCTCTTCATTGCTCCTAGGTCACAATTTCTTTTGAACTATTAATGCAGCTTCTACTGCTCACAATGTCAATGTAATGAGGTCATATGTAGAGCATCTTGATTAAAATCACCACACGTTTGCTTGACAGTCAACATCCCATACAGCCGCCATTCCAGGAATCAGATGTAAGGTTGTGCATTTAAGCACACTCGGTATTTCTGATCTTGACTGATATGATGTCTTTCTATGGACTCTGGAAGGTTGTAGCAAGCGTTTGAGCTGATGCCCCGATATCATCATTTACGTTGAGCCAGGACTCACAGATCTTGAAGGTTGTGTGTGTGACATCGTCACCATTTCAGCACTTCGGGTTCAGGGTCAAATGATCTCTCCCCATCTTTGTTCGCCAATTTCATGAACGCCTCCACCGCGGTGATTCCGCCATGTAACAGCTGTAGGAGGCTAGAAATTAAACTCAAACAGTTTGTACTGCTGTCGTGACCTTTCATTAGGTGGTAGTTGCTAACACACCGCTTCGGTCATCATTTCTGCACCTGATCGTGGTGCTTGTGAAACGACGACTTTCTATGGAAGCTGAGCCGTGAGACTATAATTCTCGTACAGTGGTTTGAATGCTGATGTCTTGGTGCTCTTCAGGGTTTAAGGAACACGATTCCATCAGCGATAGGGCCTTCATAAAATCTTTGATGTTATGAGCGAGGAACTGTGTTAAGGCAGCCTGGAGCTCTGTGGATTTAGCCTCTGTGAAATATCAATGTTTTGCGTGTTCTGCAGCTGAAGTCATGATCTGTACAACTAAAGCTGGACGGGATTTGTGAGCGTGTGAACTGAAGCATAATGCAAATCTAGTTTTTTTTTTAAGTATACATGAGAGAAAAAAACATTTCATGCACTTATTGTAAAATTTCAAGCTGGTTTGTTTTTACTTTGGAAGTTATTTTCTTCTCTCCAGTGCTACCAAGATGACGTGAAGCCTGCACAGACACAGCTCTTGAGTGATGAAGGTGTCTCTCAGGGGTTTAACCAAGCACTGTTATATAAAACACTCTTCCCCTATATAAAAGCTCTCTTTTCTGAGCACCAAACATTCGCCTGTTGGCCGCACTAAGCATCTGCTGAAAATCCCATCAATCACTGGCACTGAGCTCTTCTTTGAAGCTTTCTTTAACAGTACCAATATTTGTGCCTTGTTTCATTTACTCATTTTCCACCAATAGGGTGCCAAAGCTGGTGCCCAATCAGGAATCGTTCTGGATGGTTTCCTAAAAATGTCAGAACCAATGGTTTCTCTCAGCTTAACCTCACATAGTGGCATGCTTGGTTAAGGGACTGCTTCATTTCCAGCAAAAATCTAAATCCATCGACTTGATTGCACAGATAATATTTAAACTGAACTGAGACTGGGCGATGACATCACTAAATTCAATAATCCAATGCATTTCAAGCTGAAAATTGAGTGCTCTTAAATCCTGTCATTTTACATTGAGCTTCAACACAATTTTTCTCTATTTTTATAATTGTCGCGATTACTTTGTTCCCAATTTGCTTATTGACTGGCGCTGTATAAGCATCAAAATTGACTTGACATAGTGGTGTGCGATATTGAAAAAATAATATCTCAATATATTTGATTTTCTATAACGATAAATCAGACAATAAATTTTGCCAGTGTGTTATTATGCTGATATCAGCCACCGTGGAACAGCTGCAGTTTTTATTGCCTTCCATTTCTGTGTGGTCGAATTCACCTTCAAATTGGTGATAGATTTTTCATTTTTTTAATGAGTCAAATTAAATTAATGTCTAATTAATTAAAATCATGAAACTTATACAATTTAACATTCAATTTATTAAAGTGTAACACAGTAACGTATTTGAGGGCCGGTATGAAATGTTTTACTTTTCTCACCTTGTGTTTTAATTACCAAATTCTGTGTTTTAGCATGTCTAATTATTTGAATGCATACAATTTTATTTATTCCTGGTACAGTAACCTTGCTTGGAAATATTGTTTTCCCCTTCAGAAATTCTGTTGTGTATTTACATTCAGATGAAGGTTATCAGATGAAGGCATAAAATATTGATTGTATTTATATTTTTAATTAATGAAAATTCTTACTTTTAATATGTCGTATGTATTTGACTAATTTAGTTTAGTTTTATTTGAAGTTTGACATGACAGGGTAATTGCTAACCTTCTAAAACCCTGAAATGTGTCAAACATACACATATAGACAATCATTACTTAGTACAAAACAAATGAAAAAGTATAAGCTGAAAATCATACAAGCATAATAAATAAATAAAAATTACTTTAAAATATGTATACACTATTATTGCCAAAGTATTGGGTGCCCCTTCAATGAACAAGGTTTGACTATTTCAGCGTAATATCACAGTATAAATCTTAATATTTCGATATATAATGTTATTCTAGGGGTGTGTGGCCTTTAATTTTAGCAACAGTTTGGTTGACAAGTCCTTTTCTATTCTATTTTGTGACAGTGCCTCTGTCTGTATAAGGTCAAGGATCAAGAAATGATGATTGAGTCAAAAGTGTGGAATGGAAGAACGGCTGGTCTGCAAGCCAAGTCTAATCAGCTGAACCTCCTGGTGTGACTTTAAATACGCAGACCTTGAGCCGCAATTCATCACCAAATATCAATGACATTCCGTACATTCGTTAAATGGAGAAAAGTACGCAAGAGACACCTCCTTCTTCTAGAGAAAAAGGCACTTAAACTGTGCTCTGGGCAACAAAAGATAAATATAATTTATGTACTTAAATGTTTTATTTCTCCCTCTGTGCAACAGTTTTGAAGTATATTAAATATTTGTGCTCATATGTACAAGTCATTGATGTTTAGTGATAATTTTTGGCTCAAGGTCTGTGTTAAAATCACACCAGAGGTGTTCAGCTGGGATTTGTGCTCATGGAAATTACTAATAATGAACCTGTTCATTAAAGAAATGACAACTTGTCTAACAACCTGTCCTGTATGAGCTCATATTCACTGAAAAGGCATCCTAATCGAGGGACCCTCATAAGTTATCCATACAGCAATTTTGAAACCGCAGGAATAAAGGAGAGTTCATGGCCGTTTAGTTTTACTCCTGCCGGTACATACCAATGTCTTGTGCACGCCCGAAGAATGGGTAGGTGTTGGAGCCATAGGAAACATTGCAAGACAGGAGGTGAGGGAACTGTCAACTGAGATTTGATTTTTGGTAACAATGCGTCGTAGTGGCTTCCTCACGCCTCTCACTCCCAGTGTTGGGAGAGTTGAAGTGGGAATTCTGACGTATCAAGAGCAACATAACTTTCGGATCTCTTCTAACTCATCTGAGACCTTTAGCAGGGATGTGATTTTTCCATTTAATCACAGAATTTCTTGTCATAAGCACTTGCGGTTGTGATTTTAATTATATAATAAAAGAAACTTATTAGTCTGTGGCGTTACATGTCTGCTTTTACGGTGCTGGTTTGTTATTTTTGATTCAACATGTTTGGTTTGAAGTGCTTTAATTTGGCTAATTTGACGACATAGTTCCGTGCATTAGAAAGCAGCTTATAATTCTCGATCTTCAAAGTTGTTCATATCATACAGAAAGTTTTCAGTGTCAAATCATTAATCAGCAGAAATCATTCTTATATGCTGATTTGCTGTCGGGTAACTCATGTATTTATTCAATGTATTCATTAAAACAGTTTTCTTGACTTAATTATTTATTTATTAGGTAATGATTACAACTCAAACAGTTATGTATAAGATCTTTAAATAAAGAGAAATCGTGTAATTTTTGTTTTCAGTTCAATGAAAGTATTAAATATCAAGTGGTGAAGACATTATAAAATGATTAATATTCTGGATGATAAATCTAATTCCACAAATGTAATGAATTATATTTGATAACCGTCAGTCGGTGCTGTTGATCCGTAAACTGGTTATATTTATCAAAAAATACCGTGAAAGAAGTTAGTGTAACGTTCACGGGAACATTTCACACAAAAATAGCGACAACAAAATTGTTTTCAGCTGTGATAATATAATCATGTAAAATGTTTTCACGCCGAGTCAGAGGATCAATTGAACTCAATGATTTGGGTGGCTATAAGATCACATGACACTGAAGACTGTTAGAGGGAAATGATGAAGAAAATCTCTACGCTTTGCGATTCACCGAATAACCATGGTACATTCTGCTATTCACACTATATTCAATATCACAAGTGATTGCTGTTTTATTGGTCAATTCATCCGTTTTTACTTCAGTTTAAATCCAAATAAATTCGTACGGTGCTTCTTGGTACGAAAGCGAATGTTTTGATATTTTAAAACATTTACAGACCCCAAATCATTGAAATTATGTTTTCCAATAATATAACAATTCCTATATACTTTACTATAATATATTATAGTCACTTTATTATAATATATTGATATATTATATTATCATGTGATTAAAAGTGCTTCTGGTGGTTTAATTTTTTACTGGACAGTGATCTGGCTACATATACTTTTGCATCATATATATATATTTTAACTGTGCTAATATATACAGTATATATATATATATATATATGTATGGTAAAAATAAAACCGTGTCAAAACATGGGCGGGACTGTGAGGCTTGAGAAGTCATTGATTTGAAATCTTTTTCTGTAGCCATTAAACTGCTGCTTTAGGTAGACCACCCCATACTGGAATATACTTATACTTGTCGAGAACTGGCCATATAAAAGTTAGTATACTTGCACTTAAAGCATCGACAAGGAGACCCACAATTCGTTTTGCAAGCGCCAAACGATAGTATATTCTGTGGCACTGAAATCATATTTAATGTGGGCATGCCGCATGACAAGTCAGACGTTCCGGCATATTTGAACTCAGAAGAACAGTTTAAGGTGGAAACTGGTTCTAAACTATGTCTGAGATAACACGAGGAGGGAGGGAGGGAATGTTGTCCTCTCTCTCCTGCATGAATTACCAGTAGTCCACAGTTTTGTTTCCATTCATTGTAGCCAATGTAAATTCAACATGTCCCTGATTCCACTTTCTAGGAAGATCAGCCGATCCAGTAAGTGCAGTTTTATGATTAGATCATCAGCGATTCTGAATCTCTGCGTTTTCCGGCGTTGGCATCATTGGAAATCATGGGGCCCTAGACATGGGTGCTTTAACCTGCAGTTACAAATGTGAATGTTTTTATTATTTTTAAACATTGAATACTGATGTTTCGAAATTAGTCCGGCTTAAAAAATGAAAAGGTACTTTTAAATGTGAAATTAATACAACAGCCTTTCTTGTCAGAAAGTGGCTAGCAAGTCACTGGTATTAATAAAAGATCATTACGGGTGAACCGAATCATTTAATGCTCGATTAGAAATTCATTCGAGGAGCGAAGTTACGCACGTGAATGTTGCTCAAGGAACATTCAGGAAGTTTTCAGTTGTTGAACTGAAGATTGACGGGATCATGCATTCCCTTTAAGGATGGGGGTGGGCAAGGCAGCTCAAATTCCACCAGCCGGTTAGGCTTCAGGCCGGTGAATGAGAATATTCTGGAGAAAGTGATTTTATCGCCAGAGTCTCTCTGTGATGGTACGCAGGCGTTTGAGGGTCATCTTTGTTGAAGACCAGACGTGTCAGCTGCATTCTGAATCATTTGTAGAGGTTGCCATTGTGTTTGATGGAAGTCCAGCCAGAAGAGCATTGCGCCAAAGTGATCCAGCCTAGAAATGACAAGAAGGGCCTGGACAAGGTGTGCACTATGTACTCTGTCAGAAAAAGGTTGGCCGCAGTCTTTCTGATATTTGTGTTGTGCAAACCCTGCAAGATCCAACAGTCTTTGCAATGTGCTCTTTGAAGGTCAAGCTGGTCATCAAAGGCCACTCTCCAGAATGTCCTGACAAGCTGATGGTGAAATTGATGAACCTAACTGAATCGTGAAGTTCATGCTGTAGAGTTGGTGGCGAGGAAGACAACGAAGCTCCGTCTTTGCCAGGTTGAGCTGTGAATCGGGTTCTTTCATCCATGCGAGATGTCTGCCAGGCGGCCTGAGATCCGTGCAGCTACCGTTGGATCATCTTGTTGAAAGAGATAGAACTAATGTGCTGGGTCATCAATTCGCAGCAATTGTGGGAATGCCACGTCACACCTGAAGGGCTTTTGTATTTAGTCGCTCAGTCACGCTGTGCGTGTATAGATATTAAGATCAGTTGCCCACAGTCACGCTCCTAATACACTCATCTCTTGCTGTGCTTCATCTCCGCAGGTCATATCATCATTCTCATCATAAGTATCCTTCTCTTTACATTAGAGCGGATGCATAATGACCAAAGCAATGAAAAGCAGCACTATGAATTCACAATGAACTGACACAGAAGTTTTTTGATCTTCTTGTTTCAATTTAGTTTGGTGCATGTTACATAACAGGCACAGCTTCTCTCAGAATAGATGCACATCTAGGTGGTACATTTTGATGACTCTGATAGGTGTCCTCTTTGATTAAACTTACTTCAGTATGTCAGGATGAACACTTCCCCTGATTAGGAGTGACAGCTGCTTTGTTGCAGGAAGAGCTTGTTATCAGTCTGATCATTGTAAAACAGGAGTGTCAAACTCATTATAGTTTGAGGATCAAGACACCTCATGCGTGCCTAATTTAATTACATTTTTATGTAATTTAATGAGGTTATAAACTTTGCAATGTATATTGGGTTTAACCATATTGGGTACATTCAAAGAATAAAAGTATGCAATTAACTTCATTTTTAAATGTATTAAAATTTTATTTTAAAAAATTCAACACATCATTTGTTTGAAAACAAACATTTTGTCTGAATGCTAATCAAACAACACATTTGACAGAGAAATTACACCCCTCTTTTGACTGGATAGTATTAATACTAAACACATTTAGGCTGAATTTGTTTCAAAGTATTTCTGACATTCACTGGAGTTGGAAACAATTGTGAAATTGATTTGGGACGTTCTATTGTTGGTCCTTATTGCCAGGTGTCACTTGCACAAGCTACAAAGTAGGAAAATGAACTATATTAGGCACACATGTTGTAAGAGAATGTCTTTGTTAGTGTATGAGCATAGCACTGTGAAATTTCAGGGTCAAGGTCCTTGTATTCGTGACTGTCATTGCTGCAGCTGCCAAAGAGTTGCAGTTTTGCAAGCATAGTCTGTTCTGATCCATTTTCTCATGTTTTGAAATGTGATTTCAAACATCTTTAGCTGATGACACAATAGAGCAACTTTTGATGGTTGTTGGTTCTAGTGGTTTTGGCCACCAGAAATCTCACGAGTGACTGTTGAGATGTTCTGTCTTTTGATGAAAATGTATTTTACATTTAGTCAGTATTTAATCATTTTAGTAAATGTTTTGGAGTAAATTTGAAGATATGGTTGAAGATACTGTGCAACATGATGAAATTGTGTGCCAAACTGTATCAGACTAACCTGAGCTCCTGTCATAATGGTGTATAATACCGGAGTATTAGCTACTTTTTAAAATAACTGTGCTGTGAATCCTGTGTTTGTAGATGATTCCAGCGCAGAGGGCTCAGACGAATCAACCGTGGGCCGCAGCTATGTGAAAAAGAAGCTGGAACATGGCTTAACGCGGATCTGGCAGGTAGGGAGTGTGCTCATTTACTTGTTTCTTTCTCTGTTTGTTCTCCGTTCCTCCATTACCTTCATGACTTGCCTCCCACCTCTCACCCTCTACTCTCTGCCCCCAGGACGTCCAATTGAAAGTGAAACCCTATTTGCTGGGAACAGACGTGTCCAACTTCAAGTACGACGACTTCATCTTGGTTCTGGATGTTATCAGCAGGTAGGGACCAACTTCCTCATTAGTGATAATTGGATTGGCCTGCAGTGACCAACTTCACCATTTGCCCCACCATCCCTTCTGCCTCATGAAACTCCCTAAAGAAAGCGGGGCCAGGGGCATCAATGAAACCGCTTGTTCCTCAAGAGGGGTGGTGTGGTCATCCCCATTAACAGGGCTCAATTAAAAGGCCATTTTGTGTGTGAAACCGTATTGATTGAACCGTATAACCGCACTCTGTATTGATCCTGCCTTGGGGTCACTGACTTGTGTGAATAGAAGCACCATTTTCTGCCCTCGCTGGGACATGTGATGTGAAGTAACTCTTTGGGGTTAATTAGAAGAGTGAACTGCTTTCTACTTTATTTTTTATTGCTTGTTTTTTTTTCTTCTCTTTTTTATCTGCCGACTGATAGTTTGATGCAGGTGGGAGAGGAATTCTGCAGCAGCAAGTCTGAGGTGTTGCAAGAGTCCATTAAGAGACAGAGTGTAAACTACTTTAAGAACTATCACAGGTAAGATAAGAAGCCCGTTACCAAACTGACCTCAGGATTCACTAAAAACTAATAGAGTGCTGTAGTGATTATGTATTTTTGTAAGGTTATTGCAGACTGTACGCTCGGTGACCAGCATCTTGCGCAATTTATTCATCAGCATAATATGAATGAAATGAAAACTTTTAATTAATTTTGGAGCTTAAATACAATTGCCAGATGTAAAAATCCAAAGATTGGCTATAAACCAACTACGTCACAGTCGCATTACTTAAATGTCACCACTAACAAGCTTCCAATAACTCTTTCAAACTTTGTTTAAAATCTACAATTTGGAAACTTTGAGTTTGCAAGTGTCTGAGTAAAAACACCATAAAGCTGTAAAAATGGACTTGATGAGTTTAACTTTTCGGCATGTTGGCGCTTAATGTCCCCGTCCCCGACAAGCTCAGTAGTCCCATTTAGCCCCTTGTTATTGACTGCCTTTTTCAAGACCACATAAAAGTTTAAAAATCATAAGTGGTATTATGTTGTAGAACAAAATGTGAAAATATCTTTAGCTTGTGTTAACCAGAGACATTTAACAAAAAACCTATTGACTTGACAAGTCCAAAAATGCGAGGTTCCAGGTTTAAGTACTTATTCCTGCAGCACTGTATTGTGGCCACTGATAGTGTTGTTTATTTGTTCATGCTGTTTTAGTGCTGAATTGACTAATTAAACATGCAAATGATTTAACATTGTTATGATTTAACACTAATATCTGGATGTTTGCAATGTCACAGTGTTCCTGTAGCTCTAAATATAGCATTGCACTAGCAACGCCCAAGGCCACATCGGACAAATTCCCAGGAAATGCAAGAAATTATGAAAAGTTATGTAGATATATACTCAAGTCTGAAAATGTGTTCAGATTTCTAGACTAGAATGATGAGAGAATAACCATCTGGGGCTTTGTTCACACTGCTGGCAAATTGGATTAGATTTTTAAATCTGATCTACTGCACTGATTCTCCATATTGTCCTTGTGCACGTGTTGCCAAACCAATACCAAGAGACAACAACTGTGAGGAGCTGTCATTGAAAGGTTGGAACATTTAAAAATTTGCCTCCATTTGCTCATGTCTTTCACAACATTTTATTGTGCATTCAAGCATATACTGTCCAAAACTCCTGACTCAGTCACTAAGCATTGAACATTGTGTAGTTCACCAGGATAGAGTGTAAGAGTATATAACATTTGAATTAATGTGCTTTTTGGGGATCACGCTACAAACAACTATGGTTATTTGAGTCAGTCACACTAGACAATCAGATGTAGCTGTCTGTCTGAACAAAGCCGAAATACCCATCCTTGCTGCTGTAGTCAGCATTTCAAAGAAATGTTCTGCTTGATGAGGAGGAGGACATTGAAAGAGGGCATCTTACCATTATTTCTGAATATTCAAGCAGTTGGATAACATCCATAAAGCGATTATCTGTCAGTCCTCTAAATGCTTAATCTCAGCTGTCACTGCGTCGCCAGTAACACATTGTGCCATTAAAATATTATTTGTGCCCTCTGGCTTAGAGGACAAAACGGTTTCGTTTTTCATTCTGGTGCTGTGAATTTGAAGCATTTAAAAATATCATGGATTGAAGACATTACTAGACATGGTATTTAAATGTCAAACACTTCTTTTGAGTCTAGAGAGCTCATCCCACCTTATGATCATGTGAACTGCCGGTATGTTCTTTAGAGATTAATGGTGGACTTCCACTTTGTGCTTACATGAATTATTTTGATGTTGACGTTTTGTACAAGGCTGCTGGCATTGAGCTTGTCTGGCAGCGGGCCACTTTGACACTCATCGTAGCATGACTTGCTCTAACCTTCTTCGCTGATCGACCGTTTTTGCCAGCCCATTTATTTTTTCAGTGAGTTGAATGGCAAAAAGGGTCTTCAGTTGACAAAAGCTAACCTCTTGTCATTTCTCCTTGTACCCCTGCAGAACTCGCCTGGAAGAATTGCGAATGTTTCTTGAAAATGAAACATGGGAGTTGTGCCCTGTGAAGTCCAACTTCAGTATTGCCCAGCTTCACGTAAGTCCTAATGCCACAGATAAGACTTTGGAATGCAGCAATGTGACTTTATTCATGACTAATCTCGACCAACTGGCATCGCTGGCAGTCTTTTGGGATTTCACATTTGCATATGAAGATGAGGCAGAGAGTTTTTGTTCTGTGCGTGCTTCGCAATGACAATCAACACATGGCTACAAGCCAAAGGCACATGAACATGCTTTCTTACATAACAAGCGCTGTTCATAGACACATTATCATGATTAGCGGGTCAAAAAGTGTTCTTTATGTGAGCAATGCAGGAAATGAGATTAGTCCACGGTGGGTGGTTTTGTAACCAAACAGAAGGCGTTTTTGTATATCATCTTCCTTTGGCATTCCCATCTTGCTGTAATGGAGCGCTTTTATATGCATTTTAAATCTCAGGAAAGGCTTGACAACTTGATGAATGAGGGTAAGCATCATCACTGATTGTATTCCAACATAAGTTGTTTTCTCTTCTAGTCAGGGTGTCATCCGTCTCAAAACAAATTACACTCTGGAAGGCAAGTATATTCACCCGAGAGTATCCGTCGAATAAACCGAAATGCATCTCTTTCAATTATTATATGCTAAACAGGGTCTTTGGCTCGATAAAGTGTTCTCTGATAGACCTTTTATGCTGTTTTGTGCAGAATATACAGGTATTTTCTCAAAAGAAGTGCCACTAGTTTTGTGTGGTAGAGAAAGGCGGTGTTGAATAGCACACCGGTGAATGGTATAATCAGTGGTGCTCTTTAATGAGCTGCATTTGCATAACGACTTCTTGTTGGAGCTTTAATGTGCAAAGCGGTTTAACTGTGAGAAGCTATATGTCACTTAGCGCTCAAAGCTTTTGCACTTTAACCCTTGCTGATTTTAATTATTCATTTAAAAAAAATATATATATGTATAGATATATATATTGTTGAAAATTTAGCAGAATGAGCTTCTTTTTAAGTATTTTTATAAACTAAAATTGCAATGTAGTATTAAGCAGAAAACCTAAAGATTTACTGATGTGCTTTGAAACAATCTGCGTTATTTTGTGTTAATATAATTTCAACTGAAACGGGAAGAGAGGATGGGACATGTCAATCAGTCCCACCCCTTTTATAAATAGCCAATAGCATTACGTTATATTAGCTTGGGCCAGAGTCGTTGAGCTTGATAAAGTTGCATTTGCAACAATCTCATTCAAATCGCAATAAAATATGGCATTCTGTGTAGAATTAAAATTGATCGAATGCATTTTATTGTCTGTACCGATTTGTGCATATTTGTGCAATCAAAGCATTTTAATGGACAGTAAGTTTGATGAGAAACTGAAGTGCATGGTGATTGTCATCAAAATTGTTGATCCATATTGGCAGAAGTAAGAAACTGTTAGTTTTGAATGCTTATATCTTGTAAATGCTATTTTTTGTAATAATTTTAGAGCACACTACACTGTAAAAATGACTTCATTTGCTCAGTTATGTCATTTTTAATGCAAAGATGACATTATTTGACCTAACTCTAACCTAACCCTACACCTACCCTTACCCCTAACCCTAACCCATAACCCTAGCCCATAACAAACAATGTCATCTTTGCATTAAAAATTTACATAACTGAGCGAATGACACTTAATGACAGTTATCATAAACATGCATAAAAAACCTTCATATTCATGGCATGTTATCTCATGATTATGAAGGTGTCATGTCAGTCTAATGCACACCCCTTCAAGTAAAGTGTAACCAGTATTTCTGTATAATTGTCTTACACAACTGTGTTCCCAAACAGCAGCATTCACCTCCGAAAGCAATGGCAGCATGTATTGTGTTTCGTCTGCTCGCTCTGAGGCGCAATTCATTTTTCATATATGAAAATTATTATATTCAGTAGATTATCCTAGTTCTCTATAGGCTATTTAGTGCCAGTTTACCAGAAAGGACGATTATGTTCTCTTTGACTCATTGGATGGAAACGGTGCTCGTTCAAATGTTTTATGCCATATTCCAATTTTGCGCATATGTTAAATTCGCAACTTTGGATGGAAACCCGGCTAGTGTCACATGATTCTTCAAAAATAACTCTAATATCTTTTAAAGCTGCTCAAGAAGCATTTCTGATTATTGCTGCTTAATATTTGTTTGGAAACCGTGATGCATTTTTCAGAATTCATTTGATATATAACGATGATATAGTAATGTAATAATGTGGCAATGGTTTCTTAAGATCTGCTTATGCTTCTGATGCTTTTGGGAAACGCAGCTCTATTTGAACAAACACTGTGACAGAGCCATTTCGTCAGCAAGTGAACGCTGTCTGTGATTGATTGCTTCTGTATTTCAGCATTTACATGTGTTCTGATGAGCAGGAGAAATATCTCTATACAACACAATTATTCGCTAATATATTATATTCTATCTTTATTAGAAATGGTCTATTTTTCCACTTAGTAGCTTATTCTATGCTCCAAATTTCTTAATGAATAAAATTGGTGGTTAAAAAAATGCACTTTAGAATCACTATTTTTATGTGAGGATCGATACTTTCTATTCAACATCAGTATCGATACTTTAGGATCGATCCGCCCATTCCTATTCTCCACCTGCATTTGGTGGTTATCAGTGTATTTCAAAGGTACAAAACAGATTTCAGTACTTTAATAGGTTGGTGTATTAACATTATATCAGTTTTTAAATTAAACTGTAAATTAAAGTTCAAACCGTAAAACCTAAAATGTTGTTACTGTATTGTTTTACGGGAGAATTCTAGCAACCACAGCAGCGAGTTTTTTACCGTAAATTTCATGGATTTTTTTTTTTACAGTGTAGCTTATAGATAACTTTAATGCTAACACATTCGTTTTAAAAGCCAAAAAACTTCAATTTTGATTTTACCGGGACTTTAAGACCCTGGTATATTCAGTGTTTTTTGATTAGGGGTAAAAATAAGTTTGAAATACCTCTGATGAATATGTAAATATGTGTTGTGTGCTTCCCTCCCAATAATAAAGTAAAAATACAACAAAATGGACATTGGTGAGAAAATAACAGTTAAGAAAGCATCATATCATAGCGATGGGGATGTTTGCGCCAGCTCTGCAGTTTGGCACTTCAGTCAAGTAATGTCACATCACATGTATTTATATAGCACATGTAAAAACAATGTCAATTTCTGCTATAAAGCAGCTTGCCAGAGTGTTAATGTTTTTACTCACGTTTAACCCTGACTGGCTAAACACAAGAAATAAACCAGAGCACACTACCTATTATCAATCACCAGGGACCAATAGAAATTGTTTACCAACTGGAGCGAACTTTTCCAGCAAATTTGCTTTGACTAGCTTTATCATTTGTAAAAAACTATGTTTTGACCTGATTTTGTTCAAATTAATGTCACACTACTTCTTCAATTTCGCTTTAATTATATTGTGGCCTTTAGAGCTATTTTTTTTCTTCTCCTTGGATATTCAACCAGCACAAACAATTCAATTAAACCTAGTCCACCTGATCTCCACCTATCTTATCCCTCTTTTTTAGCTTTTGATCTGTGTGATATGATACATTTGTTTTGTTTTCCCCTCTTTTTCAGGAGTTCAAGTTCATGGGTCAGTGTCGTTCTCCTTCAGTATCTCCCAGCAGGCAGCCGGAATCCACAGAGCCGGCGGAGCTTTCTCTATTTGAGCAGTACCTACAGGGAGGAAATCCTTTTGAGATGCAGATAGACAATAAGGAAGAGGAGACAGAGGATGTCCTGGCTTCTAATGGGGTATATAGTAGTTTAGGAAACATAAATGGCATTCAGAGCAACATATAGGTTTTAGCAATATTTAAAAAGTCAAATTGCAGTCAATCGCTAACTGTATGTGGGAAAAATGTGTCGTCTGATTTTTTTCACAGACATTTTGTTTTAAATCTCTTAATGTTCATCCAGTTTTTGTGTGATTTCTGTGCACCTCTTGTATATGGATAAATCTCAGTAATTTCTAGGCCATCTAAACTTTTGAGTCCTCTATATTTCAATATTTTCCTACAATATTAAACCCAGATCAGCAATATTTATGCTGTACTATTTGGCATACAGTTACATTTATATTCTTATTAGATGCTTGCCAAACCAACTGCTGAAAAAGAGAAAATAAACGAGAGTGAAAATTTGATGCGTAAATATTTTGTAACGTTAAGTGGCTCATTGTCCTTATAACTGTTGACAGAGGCCATTAGTTCTATGTGGAGAAAATACTCCTCATTATTAAAGCTCTGATGTGCTTGGCGTCTCTGATGAAGCTCCTGTAATGAAAACAAACGCTGTATGTTGATGACTGAGAGTGCGAGCCCTTGGTACAAGTGCTTTTACCCTGAGAGAGAACAAAGGGTTTTGCATAGTAAATCCGTTTTAAGGATTCAATGCTGTTTTGTTAGTCACTACATCCATCAGCTTTAAGGGAAATTTGTTTAAGGTTAGATTTATCTATGTTGGATCTGCATCACGTTTTTGACACAATTAAAGGCCTTTTATTTCAAGGCCAGCTCTGAATCTCAGAGAATTAAGGCCGAATCATTGTGCTATTTTTATGATACGCTTAGTTTAGTTTCATAATTTACAAATCACTTTTCTACTGTTTCTGCTGGTTTTAGATGACTTCCCAGCCATCTCCCAGTCCGGCTAAACTTATTTTCAGCTGGTTTTGGTGGTCTGTTGAAAGAAAAGTGGTGGTCTGTTATTCCAAAGAAAAAACATTAACTGTTTTTTTTAATAGAAATCTTTTGTAATATTATAAAAGTCTTAAAAATCATATAAAAATCAGTTAAATTCTTTTTTTTCCTTGAATAAAAATATAAAAAATTAGTATTGCTATTATTAATATTACTTATTATCATTTTGGTTTTCCGTTCTGTTTCCTCTCTCTGCAGTATGAGTCAGATGAGCTGGAGAAGTGTGTGTATCAGGACTACGACAGTGACAGTGATGTACCTGAGGAGCTGAAACAAGACTTTGTAGATGAACAGACAGGAGATGCTCCAGTGAAGAGGTCAGTTCTGAGTCATCATCCTGATGCTCACGTCACACAGGACCACCTCTAGGTTCTGTATACTAAGTAATTGCCCACCAAATGGTATGTCCACAGTTAGTTTACATATGCATGGTTTGATTGGTGTCCTGTTGGCATGTTTTCATAAATTAGTGTGCTGTAGATCCAGGTCGCACATGAATCGGTTCATTAACCCAAGACAAGGAGGCAGCAAACTTCACATTAATGGATTCTTGTTCCCTCTCAGGCAGCAGAAATAGTTTAAATTCACACTGTGTACAGTGAACACACAAGCTATCATTAGCCTCTTATCAGCAAGAAAGGCTTTAATTATTTTATGAAAATGAGCCTTTAAAGTCCACAAGGCTGCCGTTTAGAGCCATTCGGGGCTTGGAAGTTAAATAAAACCGTCTCAAGGAGATCGTTAAAATGGCTCCTTTTGGAATTACATTACGTGGTTGTGTTTTGGCAACTACATGAGTGTGCAAACTGGCATTTTTTTTCATGTCATAATTGCTCTTGGCTTGGTCTCCGTGTCTAAGTGTGATAGAAATATCATAAATCAAGCAAATGATTAGGAATGTGATTAAGCAGTGAACCTGATGAATATTTAATGCCTGTTTGTTCCTCACGAAGATGACTGACATTTCTCCCTGCAGTAAATCAGCTGGCACATTCCATGTTGTGACACTTCATTGTTAGAGACTGCCACATATTGAGGGCTCTAACGTTTTGCATATTTAAAATGACATAAGTTTTATTAAACGCAATATGGGGACTCTTGCTCACAATCTGTGACTTCAGTGCTTGTTTTGAATACATCTGGAATATTCTGGGTTCAAGCTGGGTTCAATACAGTTTAAGCTCTGTTGACAGAATTCATACAGCTGTATCACCAAAGAAGTCATTTCAACTTGCCCCTCATATTCTTTAAAAAAGCAAAAATGGAGGTTAGAGTGAGGCACTTGCAATTTTTAAAACCTATTTATTATTTGAACTATAAACCTGTTTCAGTCATATTTTTTAGGTTTTATGGCAGTGCATTTTCGTGGCTACAAAGTTACAGACTTGGATATAACTTTACACAGAAATGGTTGGCGAATAAAATGTTCATGTTAAAGTCATGTTTACACACCTATTGTACATATGATCTGTGATAAATATAATACCTTCATCAGTTCTGCAAAACCAAGAACACTTTCTTCAGTTAAATCTGAACCCAGGTTAATGACGGAGGTGTGTGAATGAGACTCTTCAGTTTTAAAGGTCATTGAACTCTAATGCTCCTAATAATCCTGGATCTCAGTGTCCCTGCTCTGTCCTCCCTTAATTAGCGTGTCCAGAGAGACACTTCGCAGTCAGAAGAGGTCCGATTACAATCTGAACCGAGCCAATGCCCCCATCCTTACCAACACCACCCTCAACGTGATTCGCCTGGTTGGTGAGTAATCGACCTTTGAGCTTACACCCATGCAAGACTGATGGTGCATGATAAAGTTGACCCTAAGCAGAACACCACAGTTTGCCATCTAATTAACTGACTAATAGCTCAATTACTATGAAAGAGGTGCATTCTTAGAGTCAGCTGTGTTCTGTTTCAGCTTCCGGTCATTAACTCCCTTCCGAGCATGTGCCTGCTCATCTCTTCAGGTTCATTTGAACATGTGTTGAATGAGATAAAGGCTATGACACCATTCATCTTTAAAAGTTCAGTTTAAGGCAAACAGAATCTAATTGCAAAAAGATGCTGTCATGAACCCATAAGTGTGAATTACATTTTGTGATAAAAGCGCTGATGTTGTAATATTTTGGTTTAAAAAGTTTTGCTGAAATCAGCTGGAATACTTTTTTACATCCAGATGTTAAAAATGATTAAACACTATCTGGTAACCTCATCGGGGTTTAGAAGACATCCATTTTGATTGACTAGTAAGAATCTTGAGCCCTTTAAATTATTTTAGGGAAGGAGGAAAGAAAATGGCCATGATCGATCAAATGATAATTTTTTTTATAAAAACGATTTTATAAAAGGTATTATATTTTAAATATGGCACAAGGGCTTTGAATGGGACATTTGCCAAAGTATTGCATTTCAGTTCTGTTTATCTACATTATTTTCATTCATATCACCCTTTGCTAAAACTTTAGTTTCATATTCTGAAGGTGAACCTTATTTGTTTGCCTTTCATATATATTTCAAATTTTTTCTGATTGATTTTGCTTTTATAGGAAAATACATGCAGATGATGAACATTCTGAAGCCCATCGCCTTTGATGTCATCCACTGCGTGTCTCAGCTCTTTGATTATTACCTGTATGCTGTCTACACCTTCTTTGGCCGCAATGACATGGTATGCATTTCAAAGCATTTTTGTTCTCCTCCATTTTTGGTGTTAATACTTAACATTATGCAATATTTATTATATGCAATTGGATCCTTGCTGTGCTGTGTTGTATATTTTCTCTGGATGATACGTGTTCATTAAGAAAAGCCTGCCAGTACACTCATTGTTTTTTCTTCTAGTGTTTGCAAGCCTCATGGGCATTGTTCTATAATTCCATTATCATGTGCGCAAGTGTTTAGGCGTAGAGTTTGCCTCAGGAGGCTGGACTCTGAACATCAAAGAAATGCGTAAATGTCTGAATGAATTCTCAGTCGCTTATTTGCACCATTTCAAAAAATTAGGTTTGTAGTAGTAATTTAACTCTCCTGTAACTTGAAATCTTACTTGCATACACAAATGGATAGATGTGCTTCATTGACCCTTGAGAGTTTTGTATAAAGAAAATGTGCCTGCAGAAGTTCATGTCTAGAATTGTTGAGTGATTTCAATGCAGACCTCTCTATAGGCTTGTGCCCTGATGCTACAGTTCTCGAAGCTTTAATAAGCACAGCTTTAGGCTAAATGAATCCGTTTCAAGAGCCGGGCCTTCTTAAATAAAATTAGACAGCAGCTCAATTATCCTCATAATTGTCACTGTTTTGAGACTCAATAAGCCGTATCTGAAGAGTCTTCAATGCCTTCGCCACAACAACAGTATCTCACAATATACTGCACTTTAGCTACTCCGTAGAAAGCAGCTTGTTTCTTGCTCCCTAGAGCACTCTGGTTGTTTTCTGTGCACTGTCCCAAATGACTTTACAACAAAGCCACCTCATCTGCCCAAACGTTACTGGAATAATGAATCTTACATGGAATTGCCTTGTTTGCTTTGATTTCCCAGAAGTCTAACTCAAGCCGACCCCCACTTGTTACAATGCAGCTGTTTTAGCTCCCTAAGACTCTGGTCACATAGTAAGGGCATTGTTATAATAGTCCATGTGACATCAGTGGTTCAACCGTAATTTTATAAAGCTACGAGAATACTTTTTATGCTCAAAGAAAACAAAAATATCAACTTTATTCAACAATGTCTTCTCTTCCGGGTCAGTCTTCACCGGTTGAACCGCTGCCGTCACGTGGAATATTTTAACAAGGCCTTGTGGGCCTTGAACATGGTAGTTCCGTTGCTATCTATGGAGGGTTTCAGATTTAATCAAAAATATCTTAATTTGTGTTCCTAAGATGAACAAAGGTCTTATAGGTTTGGAACGACATGAGGGTGAGTAATTTAATGACAGCATTTTCATTTTTGGGTAAACTATCCCTTTAAGATTTGAGCTTGTCAGCTATCTTAACATGGGACTCCCATTTATCAGACCTTTGTGAAGTAAAGCCACTTTTCAATTGGCATTGTCTGCTGCTCAAATAGGTCCATGCCTCTACCTCTGCAAACTGACAATGTGACTTTCCTTCCCAGGAAGTTTTAGAGTTTCAGGACTGCCTTGCCTACTTTATAAAGTCATGGGCCTTTTGAACACTATTGCAGGTGTAAATTAATTCCTGAGTGCAGAGGGAGTGACATTAAAGAGGCATTGCATTTTCTCACTGTTTTCCACCTATGTGAGCTGGGAGAATCTGTTGAGGAAGGCAAGCTTGCTAAACAGCATTGGAGGCCGTTCCCTAAGCTGTTGGTTGGGGCATTGGTTTAGCAGTGGCAGCCCAAGGGCAACTGACTGAATCTGTTAAAGACAAGAACTACCAGATGTTCTTGGAATTTCAGACCTCTACTGCCTTGCAAACAGACCTCAACATTTGCATTTTCCACCTTGTTTCACAGCTTCGCTTCCTTACCCAGCTTACTGTTGACCACCTCAAAAAGATGTCCGTTCTTTGTAGACTTCAAGAAGCCATGAACTTTTTCTCTGAGAAGCTGAACAGTTGGATCCTTAGTGTAAAAAAAATCTCTACACTTCATCTG
Source organism: Gymnocypris eckloni scoliostomus (assembly GCA_027564155.1). Taxonomy (NCBI): domain Eukaryota; kingdom Metazoa; phylum Chordata; class Actinopteri; order Cypriniformes; family Cyprinidae; genus Gymnocypris; species Gymnocypris eckloni. The sequence continues at coordinate 23,758,589 of CM050427.1, read as the reverse complement.
TCATGCGCTGAATTCTGGTCCCAGTGATGCTTTTAAGGCCAAACTCTCAGCAGCCTTGATTCCACCTTTCATGTTTTTTTTTTCATATTATCACAGAAGTGTTCCATTTGCACTCTGTATGCTTTGCAAATAATTGTTTGTTTGCTATGCTGAGCCAGTGCTAAGTCAAAAGTAAATGCTTTCATGCTGGTGGATTGAGGCCAGTGCCCTTGCACACTATAGAACAGGAGTAAAGACTATTTGGCCTTCGCGTGTGGTTTAGCATCATTATAAGTCATGATTTTACTCCCAAAGAAGAACATTCCTGGATAAACATAGGCACATACAAGGGCATTTTAAAAACTGAAGGAAATGAGGGGCCCTGAGAAGAATTGAGCTTCTAGGTCTATTGATCAGGACAGAGTTTCAAGTCTGATCTGGATTTCATGACTTGCTTTCTAAATACCTGACTTTTAATTCCACATTTGGATGAGGCGTTGCTGATGTGCAAATTTTAACTTTTTTGTCTTTTTAAGCCACTGCTGTTCATAGGAACCTGTGCAAACAAGTGAGAGATAATTTAGTCTATGCCAAGGCACCCCCCCACACACACATGTCCTCTGAGTGACAGAGTAGTATATTATCTTTGAAATGTAAGTGCTGACCAGAAAGTTTTTCACTTTAGCTTTGTCCTGACCAAATCCAGCAGTAAATCAAAGGAAGACTGGATACATCCGCCACAAGATCAGCTGTCAGATGCCAGCGAGGTTTGCATTTAACCCACCCGACAGGTTTGAAGGCACATTAAATAAAACAACACATCTCATCTTTCTCTCTTGCTCTCGTTCTGGTTTTTGCACAGTTACCTCTTCTGCAGAGCGGACAAGCAAGAGAAGCATGAGAGGGTCACGAATGAAAACTTTTCAAACTCTTAAACGAGTAAGAGTAGCTGTCAGTATCAGAGGCAGTCTCAAAGAAAAGTCTGTGGATACACAAATCTAAATATCATTACTTATATAAAAAGATATTTGCAAAGCGGCTGAAATTGATATGCTCATTTGGATTAATTTCACCCATGACTAACTCCAAACACACAAGACATTCAATCTCGTATGGAGATGGAGATTATGTATTGCGCCATTTCATTTAGTAATGAACAACATTAGGATCTGAAAGGTCTGTACGCCATTGTATACAGCTGAAGTAGCAACTCTGCCATGCACATAATTTTAGATGCATTGGCCTTGGCATTCATTGCTCTTTGCCTCAAGTTAATAACTTGGCTTAAAGGCAATGAATAGAAAGAACGGGGAATGATATGCAAGTGGCTTATCTGAAAATGGATCACCTCCAGGATGATGAAGCGCTGGAGTGTAGGGAAAGCCTGAGCAGTGCTTATTAAGTGTTGCAGATAGAGTTAGTAACGGGCGAGAAGATGCGACTGTCACGCTAACAGATGGGTCCTGTAGAAACTTATGCAAAAATGTTAAAGTCAGAGAAAGACTGCAGTTTTATTGTCCCCCTGGTAGCCATTTATTCACTAAGTAAATGAAAGTGTTAAATTACAGAATACTGTGCTTGCTGTAGTTTTGCTTGCACTAATGTGGTGGAAGTCACTTTTCTTTAATGATTAAATGTGTATATAAATGTCTTTTATTTAATGATGAATTGTGCTTGATTAATGCTTTGCAGTAAAAATTCCCAGTAATCACCATATATTAAAAAAATGTATCCAAAAAAGGCTTTTTTGCTCATTCATTATTTGCTTTGTGTCGATTTTCCTTTTTGTTTCTCAATGCAAAGCACTTCCAATCTGCATCTCTGCCTTCACAAGGCTCTCAACCTGGTGCGTTCAGACAGGTGGTCCCTATCTATTGGGTAAGACTGCTGTGTGGAGCCTGCTGGCAGTAGAAATGCCTGTCACTGTGTGCTGTGTTTCATCCCCTTACTTATATTATATATATGGATTAAGGATTAGCCTATACTTTTAATCCGTAATTCTGTTATGAAGTCATGTACAGTATTATCCTTCGTTATTTATACTGTAAATTCAGTGCTACTCTATAAAAGATTTTACTGCTGTCTGTTTAGAGATTTACTGCTCTGCTCCCATTGTAAAAGTAAGCTTATGTTTGCCTTCCTCTCGCTCATATCAGATCTATTGCATATTAATAACACGTTGGCTTGCTTGCATACATATCTGCATTTGTGAATACATTTCCAGTGAAGGTTCTCAGGAGGATTTGCCAGTCCTGTTCATCCTCCCCCTTTAATAAAAAAAACTAAATTGCAATTAATGAACATAAGTCTTGAACCGCACTCGTGGGAGCTGTGTGAATGGAGTGCAGTTTCCTGGAGATGATCGGTGGTGTGTGCACTCTGGAGCTTTAGAGATTGCACTTTGTGAGTGTGTGTATTCCTGTATGATTGAAAAGCAACAAAGTCTCTTTCTCACGGGGTGTGTTTTGCTGTCTCCTGTAGTATGAGTCATCTGGGCTTGGTTTGATCAGCAGCAGACTGAGGACTACGCTCAGCCGAATCCAGGAGAGCCTAATAGATGTGGTGAGTAAAAACGAGGCACTTTTAATGCACTCTTTGTTTTGTTTTTTCTCTTTTCTTGGCCTCTCTTATGCATCCATTATGAATCCGAGTGGAAATGGTAGTGTGCATTTATCTGAGTTCCCTATAGCCTCTTATCAAGCCTATCATCATCTCTTTCAGCTATAGCAGCCACAGATGAGTTAATCACCATCAGTACACTTGGAAAGCCCTGCACTCTTGTAATAAATGTCCTTTGGTTTCCATGGTTGCACCCATTAAGGCACTCTGGGCCAAAGGCCTGATACAAAGAATACACCATATACATGCACAAATTGGCAGTCATTATATAGGATCCATTCCCCCAGATGTCTGAATGTCAAAGAGCAAGAAAGATACTTGTTTGCATAAAATAATGAAACATGATTGTTTTTATCCTGTCAGACTTGCAAGTTATGGTGCTCAGTGGAGTCTGGAGTATGGCTCTGTCTCCAGTACTAAATCTAACCTACCTAGACAGCAATTTTAGTCATCGTAGGATCATGCCAGTGATTAAGCTGTCTTCTAAATAGATTTCATTTTGGCTGTATTTTGAGGCCGCTACAGTATATTGGTATCTTTTGTGGATAAGGCAATATCACATATATTTTATGATTAGCTCAGCAAGAAATTTCCATTCAATATAGCAAACAGAGCCAAGAGAAATTGTTTTTCTTTTTAAGAGTCGGTAGTAGACATGGCATGTCAAGCAGTGACAGCAGTGTTATTCTCTGCATGACATACTGCTCTTGACATTATTTTATGCATCATTTGTTGTCAAGTTGTTGTATAATTATGTACTGTATTGTGTAATTATATAGATTTTATACAGAGATTTTTGTTTTAAGAATTCATGTTTTTATGCAGCAAGGATTAGTAATTTTGCAGTAAAATACATGTTACTTTGAATTCTGAAATGCATCACATTTTCTTCAAAAATACTAAGAAATACTCCTTGAGCATCAAATCTGGATGTTCGAATAATTTCTGAAGGATCGTGTGACACTGAAGACTAAAGTTGCTGAAAATTCAGCTTTGCTTTCACAGGAATAAATTATTTTCAAAATATACATTAATAGAAGACACTTATTTAAAATTGTAAAAATATTTTTGCAATATAGTTTTTACTGTATTTATATTAAAGGGATAGTTCACCCAAAAATTAAAGTTCTGTCATTAATTATCCACCCTCATGTTGTTCCAAACCTGTAAGACCTTCGTTCATCTTCGGAACACAAATTAAGATATTTTGATGAAATACAAGAGCTTTCTGACCCTCCATTACACACAAATAGTATTCTCATAGCTTCATAAAATTACGGTTGAACCACTTACGTCACATGAACTATTTTGTTGATGTCCTTTCTACCTTTCTGGGCCTTGAACGTGTCAGTAGCATTGCCATCTATGGAGGGACAGAAAGCTCTTGTATTTTATCAAAAATATCCTAATTTGTGTTTCGAATGTCTTACTGGTTTGGAAAGACATGAGGGTGAGTAATTAATGACAGAATTTTAACTATACCTTTAAAATATCATAATGACCTCAAGGTTCAAAAGTAATTTGTAGGTATTGTATATATTTTAAGTGTAACTTAAAAAAATATGCTTTACATGTATATTTAAAATTGCAAAGTCTGGATACAAGGTCATTGTGATGCATTGCACATTACAGTTATGTGTGCTATTTTCTTGTGCTCTTTATTAACATGTTTGTTTTGCTAGCTACATGTCAGCTAGCCACAATCGGCTGTGAATGTTTAATTGCTCTCTTGGGCACAGCAATGGCTTTTAACAAGGTTGCTGATCAGCTGCTAATGAGGTTTCAGGAAATAGACAGCAAGCTAGGTCTCTAAAAACAGTTCAGTTGCCACCTGTTTATGCCATGTGCATAATTGGCTTTTCTTTGCCCATCAACTGTTTCACAAAAAAGATTTTGAGCCAAGACAAATGCGAGTGTAAAAAATTACGCAAGGGAATCCGCTAAATTGTTCCGTCCGTCATTGCTATGATTGACAGTGATAACGGCCCTGGGTGGAACGATCTATCTGACAAACCGATGTCAAAACAATAGACCTGTGCATTTAGTGATGCAGAGTCAATTCAGAACAAGCAACAAGTCTGTGTTGGCTGAATATATTTAGCAGCTTCTACAGTTAAAACCTCTTTTTGATGTGTCCTTTATAAGGCAATGTTTACAAAAATTAGTTTTTAAAATTAATCTAAAAATACTTCAAAATATTTAATGCATTATTATTTAATTGTACTTGCTACACTACTTAAGTACAGTACTAAGATGTGTTATAATTATCATTTTATAATAAATTCAAAATCAAGACCTAAAAACTAGGGAGTGGAAATGGCAACTGAGCTATTGAGTGATCCTCTGCTGCCGTCTACCGGATATAATGGTAAAAAAACGTTTGTGGGGGAGGGGGATTGCGTGTCTTTTGTCACCTTTTTCACCCATGATGCATTTGCATCCGTGTGCATAGTCAACGATACGATACGTTAAAGCAGCTACCGATGCGATACGGCTCACCCCTATTACGATGCAGTGTGATACGACTTTGATTCGATTCAACACAACGTGATTCCATGCAATGCAGAAAATTATCACTTTTAAAGTTTATATTAATCGTTAGGGTCTTAATGAAAAGTCTGTATCCCCTTTGAAGCTGTATCATAGCCACATATTTATAGCCTAAAATATTTATAGGCGTCATTCTATGGAAATGTCATTTTTTCTGTCCCTAGACATAACAGAAATATTACACTTGAAAAACACTTGGTTATTTTTTATATACATTTTAAAATGAAATAATGTGTTATTTGGACAATTCTTTGACTCAACACATTGAGCCATCAATGTGGCGATATTTGTTTTTAATTAATTATAAAGAAATCCAAGCACCACAAAACTGCTCATCCCCACAGCCATGTACAATCAGAAAGGGCTTTATTTTGAGATCAAAAACAGGTTTTTCTTCCATTTAAAATAAAATAATGTATACATAACTATCAAATAAATGACATAAAACAAAATTGCAAATAAATATTATATATATATATATATTAAAAAATAAAATATTATATTCATATTATTAAAAATATTATAAATAAATAGAAGATCTTTGTCAAAGATATTTTAAGAACTGTTTTTGTCCATACAGTGAAAGTCAGTGGAGTCCAAAACAACCGTAAACCCCATTATCTTTCGTTGTATGGAGTTCATTGTACCATCTTTTTTTCCCGTACAAAGTGATACTTGAAAGTCATATTTGAAATAACGTGAGGGTGAATAAATTCTGATATAATGTTAATTCTTGGTTAAAATATCCTTTTAAGGTCCTGAGAAATGCATGGTGTTTACACTGAGTTTTTCTACTGGAATATTTTCTTTGGTTAAACAATCACTATCTTCAATTTTTTAAAGCTTCATATTGTCCATGTCATCTTTAATGTATCATCTCTTCTTAATAAGGTCTCAGTGCTTTGTGTATAACCTCTTGTCAGTAATTCGGATTCACAGATCAGTTAGCACCACAGATGGGGAAGATACCTTTCCAGCTCCTTTATTACACACGCTCATCTGACATAGGAGCTGAGAACTTTGAGAATTGAAATAGTAAAGCACACTGCAGCAGAAAGCAATTTCTGTGCACTGGGGTTGGAGGGTATTTCCCATGGGAATGTACACTTACTGTGGCCTGCTTCCCAGCACAGATATAATGATATCGCTTTGTGGCTGGAGCAGAATTAAAAGCTCTTTAAACATTATCGCCTCTTGGCAAGACCAGACCTCCTGTGAGATTTGATCTCTGCTTTTCTTGGATTGCATGGAAAAAAAAACAACCTAAAAGGTTTAGAGGCAAAAGCTTTTAGGCTCCACCCCCAATGTGCACAGTGCTATTTTTGTATGACTTGATAAATATTTTATGACTATGATTCATCTTCTGTAAAAGTATGGCATTTGAGTACTTTTCACTATATGCAGATACATTTCCAAAAAAAATGTGCCTAATTTTTTAAATGTGCCTAATTTAGTGAAAACTAGGTCATCTTCATCGACCATTTTCAAAAAATAACACTTCTGTTTAGGCACCGGCATCTTTGCTATTTTTGTCAAAGGTATGCTGTTTTCCAAATTGTGTGATTCATGGCACACACATGAACAAGGTGGGTGAGACCTGTAGCACTTGGGTGGACAGGCCCACATTACTATGTCCTCTTACACATCGAAGGAACACTATAAGATTGTTTTGTTTAACATTTGCGAGTTAATGACCAATAATGACGCCCCTCTGTCTGGAGGACCCCTTTTGCTAATCTCTGTAAAAGATACAGGAAGGGAGAGATTTATAGAGCCACATCCTTGAGCGAGCTAATAACTGACTTTTGCTCCCAGATCCACTTAGAAACAGAATTTCAGCATTGTTCCTTTGACTGGCTTACCATAAATAAACAGAAGAAAGGAACTTCCTAGTTGGAGATAGGACAGCGACTACAAACTCCAGATCTCCTGAACATTAATGCATAACTCAATGATGCTATCAACAAGGAAGATGGATTTATGATGAGGCTCCGAGCTGAGAAAATCACCAGGCCTCCACAGGAAATGACCTCCTGATCCCTGAAAAGCCCTTTCGTCTGCTGAAGTCTAGGAACCGTTTCTTTGTTAATCTGCTGGAGCAGACAAAGAACGACCAGACTGTTGTGGACTTTATGCTAAAAGACAGTTAATGGTTCCTGCTACTATTGTAGCAACATACTCAAGAGACAATACATATTAAGGTTGTATTTTATGTCTAAGCTTGCTGTGTAGTGGAACCTATGGTGTTTTTCTTAACCTATGACGTATTACTGTTCCCTGTAAATTTATAACTAATAATTAGTTTCATACAAATGGTCATGATAAATGCAACAATTTGGTGGGAACTATATGTCAATTCTCAGCATTGTACGAATGATGAATACTTTTATAAGTTATTAGAGGTATTTTCCTTCATGTGATGAATTGACTATCAGATAATAAAGGCGCGGCAAAAGAAGCTGTGCGGGGCGGGGCTCCGCCCCACAAGAACAATCTGATTGGGACAGCCGCCCATGGGTGGACCCAAATCGAGCTGTTTAAAACGAATACTACAGCTTAGGTTTTGACTCTCAATCGCTGCTCGCTGACTTGCAAAGACTTGGGCTTCGGCTCACTGATCGCGCTTCGAAGCGCCCTTGACCGTAACATCTGCTCGATAATATAACAACACTACAAATACTTAGTCAAACTCCTGAAGAAACCTTGAAAGCCTTAAACTACGCGGAAGGAAAAGAAGAACTTCAAGGGTCGTCTCTGTCACAAAGGAACCAGGCAACCGCCAATCACAGGAGGAGTTCCCTCAGTGACATCACACAACGAGCCAATCAGCCGCCGGGATTCCCTCAGCCATCTGAAGGAAACACCAGCTATCCATCTCAACTGAAAGCAAGTAGACCGAACAAATCTCCATTCTTACTGAACTGATGAATTGATCTGTATGCAGAAAATATAGCAAAGTCTCTGCTGTGATCTTCCTCTAGTTAAAGTTACGAGATAGCACGAGTGCTAGTTTTAAACTTTCTTCTAATGTTTCTTCTAACGTTTCTTCTAAACTCCTGATATGTGTGTGCGTGTGTATATGTGTGTTATTAAGTTTAGTCCATGTATTGTAGAATAACAGTTAGCAAATAAACCTAACTGTTTCATTTATAAAGACTTATTTCTTGGGCTGTGTGATTTTCAGGTTTAAAACTATTTGCCTTAGATTCCGTTACCTAGCTCAAATTGGATAAAGTACTAATTTTGTTTGTTTTATCGTTGGCCACGAAGCAAGATAAACAAAATTGTTAAAGATATACTGATGTTAATGGTCGCTGGACGAGTCGTTAATAAAGTATAAATCATAAATTGAAGATTAATATCACTTTAATCAAAGCAATATTGAATCTTTAATAAATGATTCCCCAAAGCTGAAATAATAGCGTCTAGATTTATTACAGACCTTATTTATAAACCCATTATTGCTGCCCATTTTTAGTCTCTTTCTGTTTATTGGATAAATCAGTGGGAATCAGTGAGTGTTTACCGTGTCTGTTCTCAAGAGGCTTGTGTCACTAAAAGTGAAATGTCTTTTCTTGTCACCTCTTCTCATTTCAGTCAAAATTATTTTACAGTATGAAGCTATTAATGTAGAGTCATTAATTATAAGTATAAATTACAATAGCTCTGCTGAGCTCTTCTAGTGTGGTGTTCGTTTACATGGTAACAGGGTCTTCGCTTCAGAATCTCGTCAGACTTCCAGAAACCTGCTGTTGAGCTCAATTTGATGAGAGCCAGAGATGGAAAGTGTGTGTTTACCTGTCTTTGTTTGCAGACAGATGCTTCTCTCTCTGTGTGTGTGTGTGTGTGTGTGTGTGTGTGTGTGTGGGTGGTGAAGTGTCCTCTGGGCAGTGCTGAAGGCTTCTGTTTCAGATCTGATAGTGGTTCTCCCTTGGGCCATCTGCAGTTCTGTGATTAGCTCTCTCCAGCGATGCCATCCAGTCCCTCGGTCCGCTGTTCTGTGAAGCACTTTGTAAACACTGTTCACATGTTTGTGTTCAGGTGTGTGAGCATCTGTTTGTGGGTGTTACCGCATCAACAAACCCCTTGTATGAACAGCGTTGGTAACTTCTTTGTGTTCAGCAACGTTGTATGTACAATGTAACAAACAAAGATTTTATATGAGTCCTTGCATTAATTTTTTACTTTCAGTAAGATCAATGTCACTGATTGCTGAAGAACAAACTCCAGCCACGATCCTCCCATAAAGATCAGTTTTGGTGGTACTAACCCAGCAGTCTTGGCATGCATGCAGACAAGAGGATGCTAAAAATCTGATTTCTGTTGAGTTTAATTTGACAAATGATGTCTTCTCACACAATCGGAGCTATCCTAATAGGATTTTTGCATTGTGGCATCAGTCCTGATCCGTTTCACTTTGAAATCAGATAAAAATTAGCACTTTTTTATTTCGTTGAGGCGCAGTCCTCAGGTTACAGAGGTTCTGGCAGTCCTCTGTCTGCCATGGCTCAGTGTCATTCAACAGCTTGGCGGTTAACCTTAAGCCTGTGGTTGGATTGTGGGAACCCGCACACTGTGACTTGGCTCATATCACAGACTGGCATGATGGCTGCTCGGGGTGAAGTATCAATTATTTCATCCCTCACGCTGTCTCCCTGTGTTTATGGCAGTCCGCAAGGACATCTGCCTCCATGATTCTCCCACAGGATTAGATGCGGCAGACTTAGGGTATCCTCGGTGTGGGCTATTCTGCTGTTTGTTTGATATCTGGCCATTTTGTAAAATATACTGTTGTAAAAGAAAAAGAAAGGGAAAACACTACACTAATATTTGGCATTGTACATTTGAAATAATCTGCCCATCTCTCCAAACAGTGTTGCTGTGTTAGGCTGACCAAGATGACCAAGACACATTTCAACTTAACAACACTTACTTACTTTTATTTTATCTGTTTAGTTTACTTTAACACTGTTAATGGAGGTGCCATGCACAAAATCATTTCTTATTTTATTTTATATTCATATTTATTTTATATAATTTTTTTAAATAAAATGTATTATTATTATTATATTATATAATGTATAGAAAACATATTATGAATTTACCTGATGTAATTCGTTTTTATCTAAAGTGAATCTTTTAAACAATTATTTTAAAACAGCATTTAAGGTTTTGAGATTTTCAGAACATACGTCAGCTTGTGCACAAATTCCTAAATCCACAGCAAATTGCCTGTGACTTTCCTTCAGTTGATATGTGATGATTTCAATTTATCTTCGCTATTTAAAAAAACACTTTTATGAGCTCCATAAGCTGTTAGTTTGATTTCCTCCATCCCAATGAAGCAACAGAGCCTCTTCTTCAAGACCCCATACTCTAAATTCAAGAAATGGACACTTAAAAGGTTTTAATGCAGGAATAAGGAGACCTGACACAACACATGCTAATGAGGCCTCTAATTCTGTTTGACACCCATCTAATGAGAAACACATTTGGGAAACTAGGAGAGGAAGAAGAAATGAGCAGAGAAATGCATTTGACAGTAATTGGCAACTGACATTTCTGCCCCGTTTCTTACGGAAACCCTTGAGAGTAAAGAATCAAAGTAATATTGAAGCAGTGCATTGTAAACATGCTTACAAGAGGAAGAGCCTATTATGAATGGTGCACCTTGGGAAAACCATCTGTTTAATTTGACAGAGCCAAGACGATTTTCATTACCACAAACATATACTGCATGTGTATGACTAAAAATATTTTTTAAAGATAAAGTGGTCTTATTTAGAGACAGTAATGCATAGAAACTTGGTTATTGTTAATACATAAAACATGGATGGATGTTCTATAACCTCGTTATAAGTAATGCATCCAACAGCATGTCAAAGATGTCATCAGATTCTTTGAGACCCCAGCAGGTCATACCGCATCTCTTAATTACTCTATTTGCAGCATATCAGCTTCTACAACACAGGCGAATCCCAACAACAACAGTTATAATTTAAAAGGGTGGCTTCCAGCTGATCCATGTGTGAAGTACACTATATTTTTTTCCAGATGATACCATTATGATGTTAGACCTCAAAGCCAGGAGGATTAAGAACAGTTTTGTGGGTATAAAGCCTTGAATGCCATCGTAGCCACAGAAAATATTACTTACAAAGCCAAGGCTTTAAGGATGTACCGCAGATATATGTAGTACATTGTTGGCATTATCTATCATATGTTCTTGTTTTGTAGAGAGTTATTTGTAGTAATAGTTCCCTGGAACGTAGAGATTTGTCTCACTATATTTGTGATTCTCTGTTAGTTTTAAACAAGCACAGTGTATCTCTGAAAGAGCAAAGGACGGAAATCTTATCAGCTCAAGACAGTGAGAATGTCGCATACCCAACATTTCCAGATGTTTCTTCAATTTTGAAACTAGAGTGATTACATAGTAGAGCCATGTTTGCTAAAGATGTCAAAGATACCAGTAGCTACTATTTCAAAAGCTTTTTTTATTAAGCTTGTAAGTTGTGAGCTGTTATCCTGAAAATGTTCTTCTCTCAGCATTGCCTTATCCATGCTTCAGTATGTTTAGTTTGAAGATTAATGGTTTGTTTGTGGTACAGATGTCTTCCTAATAGTGTAAAGTGGTGTTACTGGACATTTTTACAATGACACAACCCTGTATCTTGAATTTGTGAACAATAATTACCAAAACTGCTTTTCACACTACATTAACAGTTCAGCAAGGCACTCATTACTGCAAAATAAACCCATAGAGGGTGGTCAAGATGGAAAGGGGCTACTTACAAAATAAGTAAATAAATGGACATTTAAGACTTATTTGAAGTGAAATTAATTTACCTTGTGACAAGAAAGAGACCACAGAATCAGGACAGGAATTTTAAAAGGTTTTTTTTGATAGCAAGGTTTCTCGATTATAAAGATAGCCGTATATTTTTATATTTTCCGTTTATAAACACATCAATATGAGAAAATATTGACAGTGTGTTGTTTGCAAATTAAATGATTAGCTTTTATTTACTGTACCGAAGCCAAAACGAAATAATTGATGTGAGAAATGTGATATTATGTTTGATGTTATGTTGTATGTACTCAGTATAAAAAATATAGTAATTAATTTTCAAAGTGTGTATATTTGGTTTATTTTTTTACTGATTAAAATATATATTTTTTTTAAATTCCCCTCTAGAATATGTTTGTTTGTGTGATTAAAAGAGAGAAATCTCTCACACTACTCTAACCTGCGAGGAATTCTGTTTATCAAGATAATATAAGTAACATTTCATTAATGTAACCTTTCTCAGACATTCCGAAAGTTGCATGACCATCACAATAGTTATTGATTTTCCTGGTTTCCTGGAAACTGGATTTGATCTTTATTTATATTATTTCCCACGACCTTTCAGGTTTGTGAAGGATGTTTTGTTTTTTGTTTTTTTTTCGTAACTATTGGTGTACTTAAAATGCATCAGGCATACCTGCAGACACCATGTGAAATGTCTAATACAAAGACGGGACTCTGTTTATGTCAACAAGTGCTGTTTTTCCCCAATCAAGGCGTTTGAAACTGACAAAATCAGACCACTCTGTCTAGTTTTTGGGTTCAAATGCCACCTGGTTGGAGCAGGCTCTAGTTAATCAAGCAAATAACAGCCATTTGGGCCTCTTGCTAAACTAAAGTGACAGCCAGACAGTGATGGGGACCTACTGGGCTGAGCTCTCGGTTCTCTCAATGTTACAGAGAGTAGGGGCACACACGCAAAGACAGAGTTAATTTGTGTGACAATGCTCCGGTGTGCTCCCACACGGGTGTGAGGATGCTAGCTCAACACTGATGGACTACATGAAGAGTAGAGAAGGGGGTCAGCTGGGGCCAAAGGAAACAGCACTCTGTGTGAGGAACAGTTAGAGGGTGAAAAGTGGAGGGAGGTGTAGAGAAATGCTGGAAGAAAGTCAGGCAGGTTTCCACTGATTTTGTCTTGGAAAAGGCTGTAATGAGCAGAGCGATTCAGGACTTAAACGGTGACTGGATAGAGATGAATGGGATTATGCATTTTGAGGGCCAGATTTGGCACTGTGAACGTTCTTTATAAAAAAATTATCAAATAATTAATGTTGAACTATAAGAGGTGTTAACGTGGGAGATGCCGCAAACATTCCTACCTCTGAATATACAGTAGAAGGGTGTTTTTTCAACTATGAGCATTTTTGGCATTTTTCACACAATTTCTAATTTATTTGATTTGTGTTTTAACAATGCCAAATAGTAAACACAGAGTATATGAATCACAGGAGAAATCTATTATTCGTGGAATACTTTTTCTGAAAGTTGTAAACATTTATACCACATTTTATATATTTTAATAGCATGATGAAAATGATTGGCTCATTTTTCCTCATAAAGCAAATTCTAAAGCTAGCATTTATACATTTATGCTTGGGCTTTTTAATAGCCATGTTTTAGGGGGAAAAGGCTTTTTAATTTGCTTGTGAGTGCCTGGATGTGGATTTTTTGCAACACTTATCCACTTATCATTTTTATTAATTCATTTTTAATTTAACATTTAATGTTATTTTAAATAACATTAATTATTTCAAGATTATTTCAAGAGTGAATTAGCAACAAAATAAAAATTCATTTTAATATGTAGCATAAATAAATGACAAATTACATTTCCATGACAATAAAGGGGATTACATTTCATTCATTTTTGTTAATCCTATTAAAGTTACTCTTAATTAATAAAAAACTGTATTAGTAAAAAGAAGTATTGTGAATGTTTTCACTCTGTTTGATTGAGTTGTATGCACTTCTTTTGTTGAATTTCACGTTTAACCAGGACAGTGACCTTAAATCTTGTTTTCTGTTAGGACACACACTGTTAAGGACATGCAGATATTATTAGAATATAACAGTAGTATAATGGATGTGTACGTCAGGGTTGCCAGGTTTTCTCAACAAAACCCGCCCAATTGCTACGCAAAACTAGCCCAATTGCGTTTCGAGGGGGTTTCCTTGATTGAAAATCACATTCCAGGAGGTAAAATACATGTTTTTTTGAGGGGTTACCCTGATAAAATGTGCATTTTAGGAGCTAAATAGCATGTTATTGGGGCTGCTTCAACTTGCGGACATGAAAAACAACCTGTGGCAACAATATTAAAGTAGCCCAGTGGCAAAACTCTGGTATATGTTTTGTATTTTCATAGAAGTGTATTTTATGCTACTTTAAAGCGGCTGAGACTGAGGTTCTTTGTGCACATCACAAAAGAAACGTACTAAACAGTAAAATTGTGTCCCTGAAAAAAACATAAACATCTAAGGGGTAAAACTTTGTGGCTTCATACACTGTCCCAAATATCCAGATTAGAAGCTTAATAGGAATAAATGCATAATGTGATCAATTGTGCCTGCAGCAAGAGATGCCCTTTGCTTTGGTGCGCATTAATTGCCGCCTATTGCCTCATCAAGATTGTCAGCCAATATTTTAAATATGGCCATGTCAAAAGCCTGACGCTTTGAGCTTTTGCATAATGCTAGATTGAACATGTATTTTGTGTGTTGATTTTGCACTTGATGAAGTGTGTGTCAATTAAATCACTATGCTGTGAATTATTACGAGTGTGCTTGAACCAGCAGTTGGCTTTCAGCTGATCACCAATTAATTTTTGCACATAACATTTTAAATGCAGTGGATTGTAATTAGACATGCATTATCTACCCTCATTTACACATGATTGTTAATAAGTCGCTTGTAATTTTATCAACAGTTTTCACGCAACACTGAAATACCACTTTATCTTTCAGGATCATATTTTATGGTGCTTTTAAAAAGAGTGAGATATAAGCCTTTTCATTATTTTTCGTAGTTATTTAATGCATGGTTGAGAATGAGATAAAAAGTCTGAGCGATTCATTACATTTGGGGCTGCTCGTATTCAGCTGTAAGGGCTTTGTAATTAAATTCAGTAATGTTCACAATGAAATGGATTATTCCTTGCCTTACCATTCCCACTCATGGTCTTATTCTTCCCTTTCTAGAAGCATATTCGATTTAAGCATTTTGAGGCTCTGGCGAATGCTAGACCATTGCTGGTATTTCACTTGTGTGTTATCAGATTCCATTTCTCTCTCTCTGTCTTTACTTTTTCTTTTCTTTTCATTTTAATAGACCCCAAGCCTGAGCTCTAGTTATAGAAGCACCGTAGCCTTCAGTCTGTTCACAGTGAACAAAAATTCATGAAAAAGTCACCATTTTGAGATGAGGTATTGATTTGTTTTTCTTTGTATATTTGTTTGATGGCCCCTTTTCCCTTTACATTTTAGCTCATGATAGCTTTAGCACCTGATAAGAAGACAATTATGAAGCCTGGCTCATTTTAATGCATAAATCATGGTAGGATTCCTCCTGGTCCAGCTTACACCAGCTATTAACCACCAATGTTGTTAGCTCTGGGGTAAAGTGCGAAAGAAATTCATTTTCTTCAGGTTTCATTTCTATTGAGGTATTTTACCATCTAAATACCATCTTTACCATCTTAACAGATTGATTGAAGCAATGTTCAACGATAAATACCACCTTTATCGGAAGCATCTGTGTCGTGGTCAGTTATGACAGAAAATGATTTACTGATTGTCAAAGGAAACAATAATTGGGCGGAAATGTGTAGCTCATGTTCCCACATTACTCTCACTGAACGGTTTCACCATAGTTCAAAATATAGTAAGACAATTGCAAAATAACTGAGAAAAAAATATTTGATATCTCTCTAGAAATGTGCTTTTATCAAAGCGCTTTAACCTGGTGTGATCTGTGGTGTAGACTCTGAATGATGATGAATATTTCCAGAAGTGGAAAGTCTTATAAGGGTGACTAAATGTTGGCAGATTATGTATACATTTTGTGGTGGTCTGTCCCTTTATGTGTATTTGAGTACAGCAGAAGTAGAAAACACTGAAGTAATTCCACATCTGAACAGATCAAAATAACTAAATTGAAAGAGTGGCCTAGTCAGAGTCCTATCTTGAACCTTATAGAGATGGTGTGGCAGGACCTGATTAGAGCAGTTCATGCTTGAAGAGCTACCAATCTGTCAAAGTTAAAGCAGTTTTGAAAGAAGAATGAGTCCAGGTTTCTTCACAGTTATGAGCAGGACTCATATCAAATCGCAAGTGGTGATGCTGACTGCAAACATCATGTTTAGTTTGAAACCGTGCAATTACAAAATTATTCAAATAGGCAATAATGAGGATGCATAATTTTGTCACAGCACTGTATATTAATTCCTATGTGTGTGTTATTACACTTGCAAATTTTTTTACCAAGACTCATTTTGTAACCCTTGGATGTTGTGCCTGTGGTCTTTTGGAGGCGAAAAGTAGATTCTGTCTTGGTTTAAAATCTGTGGATGGTGTATGGGATTGCCTGTATGGCTTTTTTGCAGGTTATGATTTAAAGATGAAGCTAAAATGACTATAGGTGAGTAGGGACTATGGGAGTCGTTTTCCATAAACTGCAGCTTTCTCTTAAAAAAGACGATTTCACAGAAACTGAGTTTGGAAATAAAACTGATTTTATAAGTCCCTACAATTATAATATTTTTTTGTGGTAATAAAAATAGACGTAAGTTAACAATAGGTTTTAAAATGACTTAAATACACATATAATAGCAATTATGCAATAATAATTAGTTCAAATAAAGTATCAAAAGCAAGAAATCATATGGTTGTATTGAAAAAAACTGTTAAAATACATAATGTATTAAACAATAGAGCTAATGTTCATTATACAGCAAAGGCCTGCAGGGGGCACCAGCGGCCTAATGATGATTATTTGTATACACTATTGCGAGATCTAATCCTTGTTTAATATTGACCAAGTACCATTTCATTCAAATCTCCACTTAATCTTTAATGTATGGCCATTTCTTGCTATGTTAAATAGCAAGATGTTATAGCCACTGTAATTAAATTAATATGTGCACATCAAAATGTGCAAACTCAGAGTGAGAATTTGAGCTTTTATTTTGAAATCGCGATGTATTCTCCTGTGTTTGCGTAGATTTATAAATGATTTACCTTACGCATCTGATGAAATGGCGTGCATTGCGTTCCCAGGTGAACGTTATAATAAACCCAAACTCACAACAACACGCAGAGATGGAGTTTGAGACGCCCACATGTAAATGATACGTTTCTGTGGAGTCACTGTGTGACGCACATACGTAACCTACATCCATGTAAATAATAAAGCGCATATATTTATTTAATTAAATCATAGTGTTTGGGAATTCACAATTATGCTTAATTATGATTTTTAAATGGGTTTAATATATCATGCAGCCTTGGAAAACAGTCTAATAATGTATTAATGAGATTCTCGTTCGTGAAATGGTCCACTTCCAGTATTTTGTCGGTTAGTCGACGCGAGCAAAATTAAGTCGACGATTTAAAAAAAAAATCAGTAAATAGGCCTATTTCACAATATGGCGACCGACAGCGGATGTAAGGAAGAGGCACGTCCAATCCAGTATTCTTACTTTATAAGAAAATGAATTCATGTAATGACGGCGAGAAAACAACTATTCCCAGGCAATCATAGCGGGCCGCCAATACGGTTTATAGCGAAGACTAAATAATTTTTTGAGATACGTATTTTTTTATTGTCAAGGTATGTATAATTTAGCCATCATAACTGATTTCTAATTTATCACTTGTTGACTTTATGAACGAATTTCTAAGTGGTTTAATAAAAAAAAAGTTGTTAACTATTTGTGTATGCTGATTTAACTAGGAAAATTGGTAATATAATATTACCAATTTACCTCACTTATAAAGTGAAATATTATGACAACCGATTAGTGGGCACATTTCACTTGTCCTTGCTTGTTAAAAAGGCTTATAAATCAACCGAAACGTGTTTTTATTTATTATTATTATTTATTTAAATCTAGCATTTTGCACGTTTCTATAATAAGTATGTTCAGTGGTAATGGTTGAGTTATAATGCGTGCGTGTGTGTGTGCGTGCGTGCGTGCGTGCGTGCGTGTGTGTGTGTGGACACTATAGTCTTGAATAGTATTGCTGGTAAAAGTGGTAATTAGGTCCAAGTGTTGTCAATAAGAATGCATGAGGAGCCACATCAGCTTGAAGTATATACAGACTGGATTTAGCTAATGATGATATTATATTTTCTGATAAGATGGTTTCAAATATATTGGTTGTCTCAGTGTCTATAACAACTTATTATTAACAGCATCCTCTGCTAATAGGATCAATATATCACGGCATGTGATTAAAATGTGCCTACTAACCTATCTTTATTATATAGTAATGGTCATTTTAACCCTTATTCTGTGTTCGGGGGATTTCAGGGCACCAAATTATGTTTGCTTTAAAAAATGTCCCCTTCATTTAAATGGCATGACAGTTGAATATTCAGCTCCCACTATATATACAAACACTTAATAAATTGGAAAGATATCCGATAGTAAATGGCTTGAGTTGAAATTATTTTAACTGTTTGTTTTCCAATAAATAGCCGTGGTCTTCCACTACACTATGGCACATTTTTTATTTTATCACATGAACATTGAACATTTATCACACTAACATTTCTTCCTTTCCAGGTTTAACATTAATTATTGTGTTCTGAGTTAACATTGGAATGTGTCAAAAGCATATGACAAGTCTAGTAATCATGAAGTAATCATGAGACTAAATTTAACTTGGTGAATCTACTACAGGTTTATGCAGATATAGAACAATTAGAACATCATAGAACACAGTTAGATGTGGATCTACTTTTACATTTCAAGATTCAAGATTTTTATTCATCACATACACAATTATACAGAATATAATCAGCAGTGAAATGTAAGTCAGGTCCGCTCCATGGACAGTGCAATTATAAATACCACAAGCACAAGAGAATATACATAAATATAGGTATGAAGAAAAAAAATAAGTATAAAAAAATAAAATACAAGATAAAATGTGCAATAAAGTAAAGTGTGCATGACAGTATTCTGTAGACTTAATGAATAATAAAATAAGCAGGAATGTGCAAAAAGGTTCTACAGAGTATATACTGTACATAGCAGCAATATGGATGGTGGAGAATAATGAATATCTTACTGATTATTAAATTGAGGTGATGTTATCGGAGTCATGTTGATGTTATTGTTATTTATGCATTTAGCAGACGCTTTTATCCAAATTGACTTAGTGCATTCATGCTATACATTTTTTTGTCAGTATGTGTGTTCCCTGGGAATTGAACTCATAACCTTTACGCTGCTAACGTAATGCTCTACCACTGAGCCACAGGAACGGATCTATGCACTTAGTAAGGAACCACTGAGCTTAGCCACAGAGAGCAGTATAAAGAGGGGCAGACACAAGAAAACAAATACCAGTCAGAGATGGGTTTTAAATTGTATTGGGCAGAACCCCACAGAAGACCATGCAAATAATGAACACACATTCCCCTTACTTAAAATGTTCCACTGTTAGCATAACTGCTACCATATAGTAGCCTACCTTACGTTTATAAGGCAATTTATAAGCATAATCTATTTTAAATATATTGTGAAATAGGCCTATGTTCAAACTAAAAAGAGGGATGCTAAATAGAATGCTAAGCCATTAAAGTCTACAAAGTTATATTCATATGCAGATAAATTAGCATTTGTATGCAGGTCCATCTGCCAAAAAGTTGTGTCATAGCTTAATTTTAAACCACTTACCTTTGCAGATCCTTGTAGCTACTCATGCATGGCTCTTCCAACGGTAAGAAAACTTTGTGTGCTTTAATGTTAACTTCCCAAAGGCAGATATTCTGTGGAACCGGAAAAACTGTGAGCTATGAAATTTCATATTAGTCTTATTTTAATAGGATGATCATGAAGTGTAAATGATTGCTCTTTATTCATTTGTTCTAACCTTGCTTTTGCAAGGATGTTCAGATCACTAAATCTTGTGACCGTTTAATTGGTCCTAAACAAAATTATTGTTGTCTGTGTAAATTTATTTCCACCAGCTTCTATATTATAGTTGGTGTCCAAATTAAATACCATTCCTTTATTAATATACATAATTTAAAGTTGTAATTTAAATAATTTATTGATAAAAAAATGTTTAATGTGCTATGTACACAATGATTCAAAAGTCTGGGATCAGTACGTTTATATATATATATATATATATTAGGGGTGTAACGATACACGTATTCGTATTGAACCATTCAGTACGAGGTCTTCAGTTTGGTTCGCATTACAAACCGAATGATTCGTCGGACTAATCCTATTATGTTTGGAAAATAAAAGAGCTTAAAGTGTGTGAAATATCATTGCCACTGCGCTCAACAACGCAGCCTGCTCCAAAGCGTCTGTTCCAAACAGCGTTGCAGAGCCGCAGCACATTGTAGAAGGAGTCATTGCACAGATCACATAAAGAGAAGTGCTTTCAATGCGAGCGGTTCGGGTGAAGAGACTGGTTTATACTCCTCGCGTAAGCACGAGAGCGAACGCGCAACCAAAATAATGCGAATACTGAGGAAATGATAGCGGACAGAGGATTTGGTTTTCACGCTAAAGTAAAGTAAAAGTCAGTTTCTTAAAACCAGAGAAGGTGAACATGTTGATATTCTTGTGGAGCACCGACAGACAGTTTAGTTTTGCTTCTCTTTTTGTTTTCATTTTAAAAAGCTTATTTTTGCTGTTTACCTCACGTTAAGGCTTTCTTTTATGTATTTATTTTTATCTTCAGTGTTAAACGTTCTGTAATTTAATAGTCTGTATATAATACTGCATGTGGTGTATGTTATGCCTCATCTTATTCATTTTTGTTAATAAATGATGTAAGCTAGTCATTGTATACTACTGTTTTATTGTTGTTGTGCTTTTTAATTAAGAATAACAAATAATCCATCTTTTGTTTTAGTCTTGAAAAGTGAATAGATGCAAGCAAAACAGATAATTAGATTTTCTTGTAAAACGTGACTAAACATCACAAATTCAAAAGTGAAAGCATTTTTAATATAGCAAAAGAGGAATTCCCTTCACAAAATTCAAATCACAAATAATACTAATGATGAAAAATAACTTTCTTTACCATATAATTATAAACTATGAAAAAAGTTAATCAGCATGCATTGATTAATCCCATGTTGTAGCAAAAAATAAATAAGTGATAATAAAATTATTTGCTCGAACAACTGAGAAAGTTAATCGCAAAAGAGTGACCGGTGGGAAAAATGAGTCTAGAGCCCTGATTTGGCATTTCCAATTAATGTAGGCCTGTTACATTCTTATTTTTATTAGGCATATTATTATGAAGTTACTTTTATTATTACACCCCTACAACCGTTGAACCGTTACACCCCTAATATATATATATATATATATACATTTAGTCATTTAGCAGATGCTTTTATCCAAAGCGACTTACAATTAGGGAATACATAAAGTGATTAATCTTGAAGAAGCAAACAGACAGAGGAAGTGCTCGTAACACCAAGTCTCAGGCATTGTTCAAATAAGTACAAGCTAGCAAGGGAAGGAGAGAAAGATTAAGTATTTTTGTTTGTTTATGATGAAGTGAAGTAGAGTTGAAAGAGATGAGTTTTCAGTTGTTGCTTGAAGATTGACAGGGATCCAGCGTTCCGGATGGGGGTGGGAAGATCATTCCACCAGCCAGGAACGGTGAAAGAGAATGTTCTGGAGAGTGATTTTGAGTCTCTCTGTGATGGTACCACGAGGCGTCGCTCACTAGCAGATCTCAGACTTCTGGAGGGGATGTACATTCGTAATAGTGAGTGGAAGTAGGTGGGTGCTGAGCCTGTGGTTGTTCTATATGCAAGCATCAGTGTCTTGAACTTGATGCGAGCTGCAATTGGTATCCAGTGCAAGGAGACACAGAGAGGTGTAACATGGGCTCATTTTGGGCTCGTTGAAGACCAGTCGTGCCACCACATTCTGAATCATTTGTAGAGGTTTGATTGTGTTTGATGGAAGTCAAGCCAGAAGAGCATTGCAGTAGTCCGGCCTAGAAATGACAAGGGCCTGGACAAGAAGTTGTGCAGCATGCTCTGTCAGAAAGGACCTGATCTTTCTGATGTTGTGAAGTGCAAACCTGCAAGATCGAGCAGTCTTTGCAATGTGCTCTTTGAAGGTCAGCTGGTCATCAAAGATTACTCCAAGATGTCTGACAGAAGTTGATGGGGTAATTGTTGATGAACCTAACTGAATCATGAAATCATGTTGTAGAGTTGGAGTGGCAGGGAAGACAAGGAGCTCAGTCTTTGCCAGGTTGAGCTGTAGATGAGGTTCTTTCATCCATGCCGAGATGCCTGCCAGGCAGCCTGAGATCCGTGCAGCTACCGTTGTATCATCTTGTTGAAAAGAGAGATAGAACTGTGTGTCATCAGCATAGCAATTGTAGGAGAAGCCACGTGCCAGGGTGACGCAAAACAATATAGTTGATGATCACTGCACATTGACTTTAGCCACACTATTTTCTCTCTTTACAAATGTTATATGTGAATATGCTAAGGTTCTCAGCCACCCTGATGCCGAGATGTCTGCAGTCATTTAGGAATACTTTTTTCTATCAGCTTTCTCACATAGCTGATTATTCATAAGTCATTATTAGCACAACACCTCTGATGTTCAGTGAATTTTACAGCTGATGGTGTTTTAAGCACATTTGTAATTTCATGCTGTATCGTCAGAGAAGTTTTGCAGTAGAATTCAAAGGGAATTTATTAATCTTTAATCTCCAATTTATGTGTGGTATTAAGCCTAGTAATCCCATTATCCTCTTTCATGTTTATTCTAACATGAACAGAATGTTAATATTAACCTCATTACAGTTGATCTCAATGGATAGCGTTAACCTCAGAATACATTCAGCAATTGTTTGATGTATACCGTTTACTTAATACATATTCAGATGCCCTAAAAGCTTGCATAATAATATAACTGCATTTACATGTATTAATTTATCCAATGCAGCATACAATGGAGTTCCACGACAACTGTTTATACATAGTTTCTATTATTATTTTTTAAATAGTCATCGTCTTTTTATCTCAGTGCTCAATCCAGTTACATGAGATTTTTATTTCAGTACCACCTATACATTTTCATTTGGACTGAGATCCAGACACTGACTTGGATGCTCTAGAATATTAATATTGCTTTATGCCATTGGCTGTGTAGCGTTGGCTGGATGCTTGGGGTCATTGTCTTATTGATAAATCTCTTTCCAAGTCGCAGGTTCCTTTCAGACTCCATCAGGTTTTCCTCTGGGATTTCTTCAGGTCTTCCCAGGGTTTTGAATTTTATTTTATCTTCTACTAGGGCTGGGTTGCATGGAGGTATATATATATAGAGACCTGCGTGGGATGGATTTTTTAGTCCCGCTCCCGCAAGATTTTGTCCCGCGCCCGCCCGCTCCTGCAGAAATATATCTTATCTGGTCCCGCTCCCGCCTGCGACATTCTTGTTTTGTCCCGCTCCTGCCCGTGACATTCATGTTTTGTCCCGCTCCCTTCCACAAAAAGCCCACATAAAAGTAATCTATATAGATTTTTTTTCTGTACATCGAATAAATTTACATGAAATTGTTTTGTAACATCTCCTAAGCTCCACAACATCCCAGCATAAACGCTCCCGATAAAATATGTGTTATTTAGGCTAAGCATCAACATTCACAAACCACTGTTATTTTTAACAGAAAAGCAAGCATGGGCTGCTGTCAGCATGGTTAGGCATGGCATAGTGCAAGCAGCGCTTCCTTTATTATCAGCTGACTTATCAGTTCATCACAATCTCATAAAGCCCTGTTATAATAACGCAATGAACATATTCACAATGAATCTTTCACAATGTCTACACTTCGTGTATTGAAATTAGACGATTCATGAGCACGCAGTTTCAGTACTGTGGTGAGTCACTTCTGTGATTGTCTACATTACACTATATACCCTTTAAACACGTGTTATAAATAGAAACTCTGCCTAGCTTGCGCATGTTAATCATTTTAATGTTAATATAAGTTGTTCCTTTTGCTTTTGTGCAACAGATAAATAACAATTGATATGTTTTAGACATTTTATGTTTAGATAATTTCTATTTTGCAGGAGTCCTGCAAATAATTGTATCCTCCCGCATCCCGCGCACACACAAGTCTCTTCCCACCCGCACTCGTCCATCAAGAGTTCTCCCGCGCCGCACCCGGTTGTCTTGGGTTGTCCCGCGGCGTGTAGGTCTCTAGTGTATATACCATTGCAACAGTATAATGTGTAAGCCAGTATCTTTTATACCTCAGTATGTAAATATACCCACTTTCAGGCGGCAGGACAGCATTGTTACAATCACGTGCAAGTATTTAAAAAATGGCACGGAGGAATGTCAATTTGAAGAGCGGGATGTGCTTGTTATTAAAAGGTGTGAGCATGTCCAAGTAGGCAGTTTGAATGAATCTGAAATCCTTTTATTTATTATTTTTCACTGCTTCTCTTACTTTTCTTGTTTTTTATTCTAGACTGTTCAATGTGAAGCAGCTGTTTTTGCACAGATGCCAGACTTAACATTTGTTATGAATAATCTTATTTTTTGGTCTGCGTTCATCAGGTTTCAAATCATAAAAGAAAATAATCAAATTAGACCTTTCATTTATAAAGTATGTAATTCAGTATATTATTCAAAAAGTACAAATTACTACATGGTTATTTAATAAGAGAACAATTTCTTTGTTGAGTTTCCAGCGAAAACTAAATTCCTCAACCACTCTTAACCTCCACAAGTCTTTCAGGTCCTGCCGCAGAGAAATGTCCTCACAGCGTGATGCTGCCATGACAGTAGGATGGCATGTTTCTGATGTGTTTGGCTTACACCAAACATCATTTAGTCTGATTGCCAAAAAGCTGAATCTTTGATCTTCCAGCTGGCTTCAGAGTCTCTCACGTGCCTTTGGGGAAAAAATCATGCAGCGATAGAGTGCACTAGGTTTATTTCAGTTCATAGAGCTCAAATTAAATAAAGTTCTACAAGCCACTGTAGTATATTACACTTTATATCACCTAATATTGTCCTTTTATTAGGTGATCTGTGTCATAAACACTCCACATCAATCACACACACTGTAGAGCTCATCAGTAATCATTTTGAATCCTACAGTATAACATAAGTCCCTCATTTCATTGACACTAGACACACTGTAGCAGACAGACGAGAGATTGAAAAGGCTCTTTAAAGGAGAAACCGTAAAGGTCAGGGCCATAAATAGTGGGACGAATCTGACCTGTGAGTAGAACTGCTGAAGAAAGGGCTTCTTGGCTGAAGGCATCATGCTGTCGAGATGAAGATGAAGGAACTCGAACGGCTCTGCCAGAAAAAAAAAGACCAAAATCCGAGAAAGTATTCTACAGGTTTGCAGTGCACGCTTGTTCACGATTGCTACATTTTTGTTACCCGCAGGGAACTCGCTTTGCTGAAAATATTGTTACGTATGTGGAAAAAAGGTGTGATGTGGCTAGGAAGGTTACGTTTGTCTGCTTTCGTATGATTTTCAGACACAGACAACAGACAGAGATGGGAGAGTGCAGAGTGCTGGATATAAATGCTTCTATTTTAAGAATATACAATAACTATAAAAAGTGTCAGTTTTGTTTAATTTAATCACACATGATGTATTTTGGCTTTTGTGGCACCTGATCAATAGAAAATATTCTTTCATGTCAAAGAGAAAAAAAAAATGATAGTCGGTACTTAGCAGATGCAGTGTTTGTGGATTCTGTAAGTCTCTCTCAGCCACATCTGGACACTGCTGTTTCTTATTCTTTTGTGCAGAACTGCTCAGGATCAGCAGGTTTCATGGAGATCCAGCGTCCACCTATAAATTCTCAACTGGATTGAGACCTGGATTTAGAGTTGGCCACTCCGGGATAGTAACATTGTTATTTTTAAGGAGCATTGGCTTTTACGCTTTGGCTCACTTGAATACAAATTATATCCCAAGTCACAGTCTTGGAGACACTATCAGGTTTTCCTTCAGGATTCCCCTACAGTCTGCAGCATTTATTTAGAGATTTCATAAGTTAATACTGGTGAAGAACAAAAAAAGCCAAATTAGAAAAAACTAATTAAAAAGCCAAATTAAGTCCACTGTGGTTAATTGGTGTAAACGAAAAAAATGGTATAGTGAAAGGGTTGACTACTTTTTCTATTCTTTTTTTTGTAAGTTTTATGTGCATAATTCCTCTATCGTTGGCATTTCGCTTTACATTTCATCCAACATCGTGGACTCCACATGCCTTCTGGTTATGGTCTTTTAAAGGTCATTTCATGGACAGATTGATTACTATGGACAGTGTTTTATACATAGTACAATCAGATGAAAGATTTGTCTTGCATCCTTCAACATAAATATGCTTTTGGAAGATATTTGTTCTGACCTCGTTGTAAGGATGAAGGTCTTATAGTGGCCGTATAATTATGTTGTTCTGAATGCATTACTCTGGAGAAAAGATTAATATTGCATTGTGCATTGCATATGGTGAAACTGATGGCCAGAAAATGACCTCAAAATGCATGTTTTGCTACTATACTGTGTCTCACTAGATCTTTAATATTTAGACTTAAGTGTAGAGACAGTAAAAATACCCCCTATTCAGAATTCACTGATGCTGAAGTGCTTGTGCTTGTTGCTCTCCAAGTATTTATATTATTATCTAGAAAGAAAGGTGAAAAGTGGAACATTTAGTGCTTAAGATTTTATTAATGTTTTTGAAATAAGGCTATTATGTTCACCAAGTCTGCAGTCATTTTAATCAAAACAGAACAATAGTCACAATAACTATTTTCTATGCTAATATATATTTAAAAGGTAATTTAATCATGTCATGGCAAAGCTTTATTTTACAGTGTTACTTACATTTTGTTTATTAATATTTTTGTAACAATATGACTGTCTTATATGATATGTCTTACTGACTACACAGATGCCTTCATAAGATCTTACACCACTCAACTGACAGTGCTAAATTAGTGTTACTAATAGGTCAGAATGTGTCTACGATAACACTGTTGTTTTTCCACCCACTCATATATTAAATTAATGTTTTCTTGTAAGTCTGCAAACAATGCGTGCTGACTGGATTGGATCTCAATTTAATTCTGCAGGGAGGTCTACACATGTACCAAATCTAGTTGTATGATTAATTCATGTAGAATATAATACACGTAACCGCAAAGGCAGCACTTCAGCTGTAATCACATATGACCTTAATAGGTTTGTGTAAGGATGTTGGGAAATAAGGCTTTGAATATTAATGATGGAAATGCAAAGTTCAAATTGCATTACAATGTTGTGATATCCCAAACCAATTTTCTTGTTCTGTGAGATGATTTCTCATGGTCATGTGAGCTGTTTTAACAACATTTTTTATTTTGTGGCCTTCTCTGAATTGAAAAGAGATACAGTAGTGCACCTGAAAATGAAAATCCTGTCATCATTTACTCACCCTCTTGTTGTTCCAAATCCATTTAAATTTTTACAGCATTTACTCATTACTTGTATTGTAACTCTAATTAGTGTTTTAGTGGACATCGTATTCATTTGCAGAATACTTTCAGTTCTATTACTTTAAATTGGACAGGGTCAGGATCTAAATGTTTATTGTTGTTGTTGTTTCTGCAGGAGGCTGGAGGGGAGAACGCAGGTCCTCACGCATCTCCTGAGGAAAGGAAGGAGAAGGTCCCCAGTCCTCATCTCAGTCAGCTGGTGGTCCTGACGGCTAGTGATACGCTTTATGGCTTGGCTGAGAGAGTCGTCGCCACTGAATCACTGTAAGCTACTTTTAGTGTTCTTGTGGCTTAGTGGTAGATTAGCATTGCATTAGCTGGGCAAGAGATCGTGGGTTCAATTCCAGGAACACACATACTGACAAAAAATCTATAACCTGAATGCACTGTAAGTCGCTTTGGATAAAGGCGTCCGCTAAATGCATACATTTAAATGTAAATTTAAACCATCTTATTTAAAGAAATAATTTAACCAAAAATCTGTTTTTATATTTTTATTTACCTAGCCTTGATTTTGTTACAAACGTGTATATTAGAGGGTGGCACGGGAGTGAATTCTCAAACCTCTCCCGTCCCACTCCCACAAAAATTTATCTCTTCCCATCCCAATCCCACGAAAAAACTGGGGGAAAATCCCGTCCCGTTCCACGCCCGGAAGAATGACTCCCATTCCCTCCCACTCCCGTGTTGTTGTTTTTTTTTTGTTATTTATTTTTTTGCCGAAATCTGTCAATTACAGTAAAAATATAGTACAGATCACAGCGTGCCCACCTTATTTGTTGAATAAAAACCCAAAATGTAGTTTTTTGTTATTATATTGAACTGAAAGCCATCTTATGCACAGTGTTGCACAAATTAAATTTCATGTAAATCATCCATGCTAACACACACGCCTTCTATTTTTATTTTTAGACATTTCACTCTCTATAGATATATTTTTCAAAGACGGAGTTTCAAGTTTCTCGCTCAAGTTCACATGAGACCTAAAGCGCATCCTGTTTGCTTAAAAGCGCAACGCTTCGTTGTTATTCTGAGTGCACACAAATAAACGTAGAGTCTTTACAGATTCGAAAGATGTATTAGGCTACTTTTATCTGTATGACCAAAATGACGGAGATTTTAAGAGCAAGTGAGCACCGGAGCCTGTCCTGCAGCAAACGCTGCTTCCACACAAACACTTCAATAGCGCATTACTTCTAGGTTAACATCATATTGAGCGGCCATGTAAAGTTGCTACTACATACATCTTTCAGATGAAAAGCCATATTTGAGGTTGATGAATGATAGGTGAGCGTTTGGATGTCCTGCCGAGTGTATTACCACATAGACCAGCCGTTAACAATCTGTCCATCACGGACTGCGTCAATCACTTAACCAGTCACACCAAAGCAAACAGGAGGAGAGCATAAAGAGACATTTGAGTTCAGAATTAAAATATACAGTTTATAGTTTATTTATTTAAAAGGTATATTTGTGTGTAAAGTTGGGTATCATTACTATTCCCGGTCCCGCCCACTCCCGATAAAATTTTTTTCCTGTCCCGTCCCAATCACGGATTCAGAAGCATTTTGATTTCCCATCCCGCTGCATGGGATTCCTGCGGACCAGGGATTCTCAAAAAATGTCAATTTATTTTAATAAATAAATTCAATGTTATTTTATTCATAAAGAACCATGTTATGTTAACCAAGGCTGTGCTTTATTTGCTCAAGAATACAGAAAAAACAGCAATATTGTTAAATATAATTTCAATTAAATTTATTATGTATTTGAAATAACTGCTTTCTATTTTTACTTGCATTTTAAAATGTACTGTAACTTATTTCTGTGATGGCAAAGCTAAATTTCAGCTGTCATTACTCTAGTCTTCATCATATAATCCTTCAAAAATCATTCTGATATGCTAATCTGGTGCTCAAGAAAACATTTATTATTATTATTATTCATTTTGAAAATGGTTGTGCTGCTTAATATTTCTGTGAAACAAACATTTCAGGGTTGTTTGATGAATAGAAAGTTCAAAAGAAGAGCATTCATTTGAAATTGAAATCTTTTATAACATAAATGTCTTTTTTTATGTAATGCATGCTTGCTAAATGAAATTATCATTGTTTAATTTTTTTTTTTTTATCTAACCAACTTTGAATAGAAGTGTAAATAATGGATTATTAGAATTTCCCTTTTGGATGAGCTAAGTATAGTACAATCCACATATCAGTGTTTTAAGAAAGTTCTGCACTTAAAAAGAGAAAGCAGCCAGGTGGTATCTGCATCATATATCCAGCTGTGATGTCTTTGTAGCACAAGCAGAATGAGACTTGCAAATGAACACATTTACATTATAAAGCTGGTTGACTCTTGTCTCGTGATCAAGCTTACTGATGAACGTCTATCCAATAGACTGTAAAAAAAAAGGGAATTTGTTTTGACATCCGTGACATCACCCTG
The DNA here is from genome assembly GCA_027564155.1 of Gymnocypris eckloni scoliostomus. Taxonomy (NCBI): domain Eukaryota; kingdom Metazoa; phylum Chordata; class Actinopteri; order Cypriniformes; family Cyprinidae; genus Gymnocypris; species Gymnocypris eckloni. The sequence goes on along the minus strand of CM050427.1, from coordinate 23,728,394 downwards.
TAGGTTTCTGAAGAGGATTTTTGAAGCTCAAAGTAGGCGGAGCCGGCCGTCACCATCTTTGCAGCGCGTCACTCCCGGATAATCGAAAATGGGCAAAAAGGCAGGAGGTGGGTGGAGCTGGTTGCTGAAACCATGCCCGCCTAGCGCGATAGTGGTGACAGCAGCCGTAATCCACCTGTCACTCAAGTGGCCGTTCCATTAATTATGCAGAACTTAAAGGCTTAATATAATTTAAACGGATGAGTAATACAAAAATTCACCCCCCTCACAGTTGTCATGAAGGGCAAAATTAGCTATATAGACCGTTGCCGCTTGGTCTAACCTCAGCAGCCCCTTTCAACCAAACCTGTCTAACCGAATCAGTCATATCACTGTGGTTGTTATCTAATCAGCGAACCCCATTAAGCCTTGCTTTTCTCCTGATGAGTCTACAGAGGTGGGCTGAACCAGCTTCGGCAACAGCCAGGGGAGTTCATTTCATTAAGTAACGTGATGCCGCAGGGGCTGATGAGAGCTACCAACATTTCCACCGTAATCTTGAAGAGGAAATCTTCAGGCCTCCAAACCGTGTCTTAGCTTCCAGACCTCCTATTCTGACCTTTATTCCGTTCGACTGATTTTTCAGCAAGACGTTAAGCTTTTGTGCAACATCAGGGAATCTTCACTTGCACATTCATAGAGAGAGTTTGATCCTCCCTATAGTTGCTTTGGATGCATCCAGTTGGCGTTCGATTCATGCCAAGCTTTGAGCTGGAAAAGTCTTTTAAAGTCTTAGATGAAGACAGATCAGAAGATCCAGAGTTTAAGCCTGGAAAAGGTTCTTCTCAGGAAAGAACGACTCTCTGCTTTAACGTGATGCACAGAAACTCCACCACATTAAGTCATCAAAGCCGTGAAGGTCTCTGCTCTCCTTGTGAGCGCTGCATCAGTGGTCTCAAACTACACCTGATCCAGCTAATCAAGGTCTTCAGGATAACTAGTAACTTCCAAACAGGTGTGAGTTGGAGCTGGTTGAAGCTAAACTCTACAGAGCTGTGGCCCTCCAGGAATTGAGTTTGAGACCTCTGGTGTACATGCTCTGAATACACTACACTTAAAACCACCATTGTTTTTTTGTTTTGTTTTTCAGAGAAGGTTAGTGGCAGTGCAAAACCTCTTATTTGCTTGCTTGAGGTGGTTTTTGTCTTGAATAATGGGAGATGGAAATGCATTTGCAGAATAAATTCCTCCATGCGCATCAAAAAAAGTCATGTGACTTTTGGAACAGCATAACCTGACAAGCCAGCAGACCGATCTCATTGCACAGCATCTGAATTTTTGTTATGGTCATTCTGAAATGCCTGAGCAAAATCTTTTATCAAGTATTTCTGTATTATTGCCTCCCAGAACTGTTATACAGCAGGCATCCACGAAACCAGTGACTGCATTCACTGTGTTTCGTCTGCTCGTTCTGAGGCGAAAGTCGTTTATTATAGATGAAAATGATTATATTCAGTGGCCTCTCCCACTTTTCTTTGTGATATTTAGTGCCAGTATATCAGGAAGTGACGATTCTCTTTGACTAGTCGGATGGAAATGGTGCTTATTTGAAAATGTTTTATTCAACATTTCTAATTCTATGAAGTTAAATTTGCAACTTTAGATGGAAACCCCGCTACTGAATAATTGTGGTTTATTGCTGCTTGTTTCATGCATGTCTCAGCAGTCTTCAACATACAATAAAGTTTTACGTATTCTGCTTTTAATAAATTCTAGTGTTCATTATGTGTTATATGCAAATATTTGGGCTCTTATTGCTCAATGAACACTTATCTCTGTATGTGGGCTGTCATTAGCATAAATTATCTAGTGCCTTGTTCATTGTGTTGGTGGGTGGTACTGGGTACTGACTTTATGAAGTTTCCGGTTGTGAGCAGCCATTGGCAGCAGAATGAATCAATGATTTGTAATTACCTCTTCCCTCAGTTAAAGAGGCTGTTTTTTCTTGCATGCAGAATTTTGTTTTGTTTTCTGGATGCAGTTGATTTGCTCAGACAATATAAATGTATTTTATGACTGTGAGCTAACTTTGTTTTCAAATTGTAGAACTTTGGGTTTTAAGACAAAACAGGGGGGGGGGGAATCAATTCAGCAGTAAGAAAATTATGCTAATGAATGGTAATTTCCCATCTCATTATTACAGGGCCTATAAAGTATTCTCCCCATTGACTTTTTCATGTGTTGTTGTTAACTTAATTTGACTTTGGCCACAGTGAACAGATTTAGACGATTACACACAGAAAATAATACATTTTTGTTGCTGTTGAAATATTTCTTGCAATATTACTATGCATCTTTGTTTTATGTTGCAGATATGGTCAAAGATACATTTCAAAGGAGTTTGCATTTAGTGCAAAAATACATTTTGACTTAAAAGGGGGATTACTTTGTGTTTAATAACGGTCGTAAATTTTGACCAGTTTGAAGACACTTTTCATTTTGATATGAAAGGGTATTTTTCTGTATATCAGTCAAAAAAATAGGGTGGATACTTGTTATAGTTACTGCAGCTCATAATATAGAAGCTCTTATATCCAGCACTCAGTCTCTGTCTGTAGCTCGTGTCTGAAAATAAAATGAAAGCAGACAAATGTTAGGCTGACAAATATAATCCTCGAACATCCTAGTCAGATCATAACTTTTTCACCAACGTAACTAGTTTTCAGCACAGCCAGTTCCCTGTGGGTAACCGATATGTAGCGATTGTGTGCCGCTGCAAACATGCAGAAAACGCTCTCTTACTTGTGCCTTTTTTTTCCCGCAGAGTTTTCCTGGCAGAGCAGTTTGAGTTCCTTCAGTCTCATCTTGACAACATGATGCCTTCAGCCAAGAAGCCCTTTCTTCAGCAGTTCTACTCACAGGTCAGTTTCATCCCTAAATATATGGCCCTGACCTTAACAGTTTATTTTGTGTGCGCCTTTTCTATCTCCTTTCTGTCTGACAGGGTGTGTAGTGTAATGTGTAACTTTTGCTATAGGACTCAAAATGACTGTTGATGACTGTGTGATTGATGTGGAGTGTTTTATGACATACACATTGGATCTTGGATATTTAATACTAAAGTTTGTTTTTCACTGTTTGGCCGGGGGTTATATGTAGGTACTCGTAATTGTGACCTTTTCTATGCTGTTTTCTCTATAGACTGTATCTACAGCCAGCGAGCTCCGCAAACCCATTTACTGGATAGTGGCGGCCAAAGCCATAGATTACGAACAGATGCTGTTACTGATGGCGGGAGTGAAATGGGACATTAAAGAGATAATGTCACAGCACAATGTCTATGTGGATGTCCTTTTAAAGGTAATGTGTTTGTGAGGCCGTGCGGTGGATTTTATGTGCGAGAATAATGTGTTGCCTCCTTTCTGTTCATTTTCACACTAGAGGAAAGTGGATGGGAGTTCACTTAGACATGCATCAGTAAAGACCAGCCAACCTTTTCTTCATCTATAGTTCATTCTTGTTAATTTCTTTCCTTTTCTATAGTCAATTACAAAATGGTTTGTTGAGTTTTAAGAAAACTGTCGTGCGACTGTTGGAGGACATTGCTGACATGTCCTATCCACTCATCTGCTGTACTCACCTGACTGGAAGCAGGATGATTGAAATGTGTGGTGTCAGAATGTGTGTCAGAAGGTTATCCAGAGGTCTTAAGTTAAGGTTGACATGCTGGGTTTAACTGAGAGAGACAGGACGACTCAAACACTGAGCAAACACTCACTCAAGTGACAGATTTGATTATGGGTTGACTTTACTGATGAGGCAAGGAATATCAGCTTTTGGGTGTTAAAGTCTGGAGTTATTTTGTATTTATCTATAGTTTACATGACAAACAATCATGTTGAGGAGCATTACTTCTAAAGAAAAAAAAGGTGCCACATGTTATTGTATTACTCCTATACACACACAGTTAAAATTTCAACATTTTACTAATTCAAATGCACATATTTTAGCACATTTAAATTATAAATAATTAAAGTGTTTGTGTGTGTGTGTGTGTGTGTGTGTGTGTGTGTGTGTGTGTGTGTGTGTGTGTGTGTGTGTGTGTGTGTAATATAAATGTAATTGACCTTTTCCACAAAAATATCCACCAGAAGAGCTGTTTTCATCATTCCTAAAAATAATAAGAGATGTTTGTTCAGCTGCATATTACAATGAAACAGGATCATGTGACACTGAAGACTGATTAATACCTTCCGAAAATTAAACTTTGTCATCATAGGAATACATTTCTTCTTACAATATATTAAAATAGACTACAGTTATTTTAAATTATAATAATATTCCACAATATTACTGTTCGTACTGTATTTTAATTGTATAAATGCAGCTTTGTTGAGTATAAGATACTACTTAAAAAAAAATCTTACCAACCCTAAACTATTGAATAGTACTGTATATATATATATAGCTACTGCATAATAATAATAATATATAAAATAATAATATTATATATATATATATATATCAAACTTAGCCAACTTTGAGTTATAATATACTATAATCAGTATTCTGAATGAATTGCGTCGCTGGCACAGACGATAAATTATCATCAACTGAAAATAAAGTCTAAGTGCGTAGTCATGTGCAGTGGACCTTGTGTTGTTGAACCCATGCCCACTCACACAGCTGCATGTTTAAAGTGAGATAATTCAGGTTAAGTGCTGCTCCTCCGGGTGCTGCTGTGAAGAGACTTGTGGGATTTGAACTCTTGAATGAAAGCCCAGTACAGCTGTCACTGTCCCCTGTCACTGTTGCTATTTCACATGCAGCACATTACGAATGCATGAAAATGCCACGTCTATGATATAATTTACTGGCCCAATTGTGACTTCCACTGAAGCAAACAAACAAGTTTATGCCCACAACGAGCAGGCATGATTGATATGTTTACCCTAAGGTTGCTAGTTAGCATTTTTCATGCAGATTTGTATTCTTCCTCCCAATTTTTTTCCACTTGCCTAATGACTGTGCCTCATGAATTCTTCTAGATTGAAAGATCACGGTATCAATTATTTGTCAGGATCTGAATTATTAAAACGGTCAGGCTTTGGGAGTCACATGACGAACTTGACGGGCAAGTTTAAAAGGGAAAAGTTATCCCATGTCTTAGGGTGTCTCATTCCTTTGCATGTCCACATCTCTTCTATAACCTCTGCTCATTAGCCTATATTAATTTTTCATGGAGTTAGGGAGCGATTTGAATGGCTGGCGCATATATTGAGACAAAAAAGGCTCTGAGAGCAGATGGGGTTTCACAATTGAATTATCTCTTTGGCTTATTTGCAGAGGAAGCTCGATGAATCCCGAAATATGCATAATCATTTACATAAGTTCCTTTTAAGTTTTAGTTTTAGTGGGGAATGTAATGAATCTTGGCTGCTAATGAAGAAATGAGGCTCACCTTTGTGCGCCCACTAAGCTGAGTGAAGTCGCTGTGCCGTTTCTCCTGGTGCCATCATTGTAACCCAATAGGACATTTACCTATATTTATTAGTACATTTCACAATTAGTTGCCTGCATTATAGAGCAGGAATGCACTGTTATTGGTCTCTAACTGCCATGTACTGGGTGAACCGGTTCTTATTTCTATAGGTAAAAATAAGCTGTACATTTTTTTTACAGAAATTAAAATTTGCATTATTTAAATGTCGTTCTCAAACTTTGATTTCCATGGAGCACAAAAGAGAGAAACAAAAATCGGCTGTTTTTGTCCAAACAATGCAAGTCAGTCTGGACCAATCAACATTGGACTTTTGTTGTATGGGGGGTTGGATAAATGTATATATTAAAGTATCTTCCTTTTCTTATAGGGATAGTTCACCCCAAAATAAAAATTGCCCCATGATTTACTCACCCTCAAGCCATCCTAGATGTATATGCAGGACTCAAAGCTGAGGATTTTTCTGCTGGCCCTATTGGGCAAATTTTTATTTTCCCTGCAAACATTTTCACTGGTCCCACATAAAAAACTGAAATAAAAGAGAAGAAAATGGGCCTAGAAAATGAACCTAGTTATAGTTTTCGTTGCTTTTGAAACATGTAACCTTAATAAATAAGGTTATGACACCAAAAGCTAGTTTACTAGATTAATTCACTTTTTTTTTTATATTGTTAGAAAAGTAAACGTAAGTAATAAAATAGGAACAAATAATCAAATTACAAGTAATAGCAAAAATAATATACCTTTTTTCTGTTAGTAAACATAGTGATGTTTTTCTGTGGGCGGCACTTAGCTGGAGGCAGAAAGACTGCTTCACTAACGCTAGCTTTGAAATTAGTAAGCTTGTTTTTTTAACAATGACTGGAGAAATTCCCATTTAACCTGCATATGTAAGGTCACTCACTGTCCGGTACCGCAATTGTTATTTGAAAAGGTTAACTTTAACGGACGAAACCAGATTGACCGCTTTTATCTCAAAGAATAGACGATCTGACAGGATTCCCTCCGGTTGAGTGACTCACATCTAACGTTTACTGTTGTGGAATGTCGTGGAAAAGTTAAATTTATTTCAGTAATTCAACTCAAATTGTGAAACTAGTGTATTAAATAAATTCAATGCACACAGACTGAAGTAGTTTAAGTCTTTGGTTCTTTTAATTGTGATGATTTTGGCTCACATTTAACAAAACCCCACCAATTCAGTAGAGACAAACTCATCGTGACTATCTAGTCATGAAGATGTATAAAGTTATTTATTTCAATTTCAGCAGGCAACTATTTTCACAGCTAAGTTACATTATTATTCCAGCCACATGCACACGGACATCATTTTAAACACGATATAGTCGTGAGATGCATAAGAAATCTTTAGATGCACCCATAACAACAAAATACAATTATTAAACCTTTTATGATAAGAAGTTGTGCTGCAAACGCCAGCAATTTTGATGATCGTTTCTGTCCAGTCTGCTCGTTGTATCTCGTTTAAACCACAGCTGTCATCAGTTTTTTGTCAGACAGTGGCAGCAGGTAAGTGATAAAATTTCAAATTGGAGCCTGTACTATGTCGATTCTGGCACCCAAACACCACAACAAGGCAATATTTTAAGCTCCTAATGTATGCTGGTTTGAATCTGCCGCCTCCAGTTTTCGCTTTGTTTTGCCTCCAGCTAGTGCTGTGACATAATAGTGATGTCGGCACAAAAAGGGTCTATAAACATAAATTAAATAAACAGTGCTTTTCAGGTTTTATGTAGGCCTAAACCTGTTTCAGGTACAGAAATTGTAATCTAATGTATATAACTATAGATTAAACTAAATTAAAGTTAATCAGTCAAAAGCAGTTATTGATGCATAAATAATGTTTTGAAACATAGAAAATATAAAATGTTAAATCCTGTTTATTTATTAAACATTAAATAAAATTATTTATAAAATTAAAAGATACTTTAAATGTGAAATTAAATCCGCCAGCAGGTGGCAGCAAGTCCCTGTTAATGAGTCATTGCTTCAACCAATTCATTCAAACGGCTGATTCATTCGAACAGAGCAAAACAAGAAATAATAGTAGAACTAAATCACGCAGGGAAATCATGCACTAAATATGCACGCACACTAGTCTAACCTACTAGACTAATGTTATGTCGCATAGTGTATGTGTGCACTAAATAGGTGTGTTTTTGTTTGTTTTTTGTAAAGTGAGGGACATACTCTGTAATGTCAGATTGTTAAATCAATAATTACGATATCATAGACAATGTACGCACACCCTAGTCTACAGCACTGGCCCGATCGAGCAAGTGACAGTTCTACTGTCCCGAGCATCATTCACACTGGACCCGGGCCATCGTGCACTCCTTATTGTTAAGCCCTGATATGACTTTGTTCTGTTAGACGAATACAATCAGAGTTATATTTAAAAAAAAATGTCCTGGCTCTTCCAAGCTTTATAATAGAGTGATTGGTGATTTTGAAGACCAAAGAAGTGCATCCATCATAAAAAAGGTGCACCACACAGTTCAATGGGGTTAATGAAGGCCTTCTGAAAGAGACTGATATTGTGACCATTTTGAACTAATACTGATGACAGCTCAGAAGTGACATTTCCGTTCTTTAGGATGTAAGTGGGTTAAACCTTCATGTGTTTTTTTCATCATACAGCAGTTTTTTGCACTGCAAGACTTGCTAGAAATCAAAAACCTTTCGGTTGCATTGCTTTAAGGCTTATCAACATGACTGAGAGCAGGTAATCTGATCTATGTTTACTGCGATTAGTTTCTTGGTATGAATTCATACACTGTCTCTTGCAGGAACTATAAATCATAATTAGATACTGAGAAATGGTAATCTTGACACCAGCACTTCTGTGTTCTTCTTAAAAATATATTTCTGAGCTGTAAAATAAACTTGATATTTTAAAAAAGTAATTCAGAAGATTAAAGGCAGCAAAATTACCCAGACAACGTGCACAGTAGTTCTAGTGCTCTTGGCTTTATCAACATTCAAGGTGCGAGCCCACAATACATGTAGTCCTTGGCTCTCAAATGAGCCATATGTCATTGCGTTAAGAAAGTTATGGCGGGTTTTCCTGTCACAAGTAAAAGAGAAATGGGCTCGAGCACAGCTGAATCAACACCTCCATGAGCAGCCGGCTTATACAGTAAAGGTTTTTGTATGTGGCACGGCTTTATCGAGACATCTGCACTGCAGAGACAGTTTCTTTGAATAGCCTGGATCCTGTAGGTTTGACAAACTGGTCTGCCAATATGGCTCCAGTGAACATTTATAGACTGCTGTTTCCGCTTCTCTGATTCTGTGATTAATTTACACCTTTGTTGGGATTTCTGGACTTGTACGGCATGCTAAAACAAAACTGCTTCTAGCTTGTTCGTGACCTCTCATCCAGATGGTTCCAACACCACCCAATAAGAACACTGTGATTAAGGTGAACGGTTAACAGCAAGCTCTGGACACAAGGGAGGATGCAACACACAATGGTTAAGGGTCAATGACAACTAAGAGTGTCCCCTATAATGTAATCTTTTAGCAATCTAGGTTAAAATGTGCATATAAAGTTGTACTGTTTGTAATCATGTGGGTTTCATGCAGTTTTGAAAAACTTTCATGACGTTTTCAAGAAATGTTTCAGTTCAATATTCTGTGATGTGGCCAAGTAAAAAGTTTCCTATTTTCCTTGAGTATATACTAATCATCATCGTTTAAAAAAAATTATATTCTTCAGAAATATTGCTTAATATTTATTCAGAAATGATGTTTTTGAGGCTTTACATTCAATGTGTTGTGAAAGTTTTATAACCCTGACATTTTTTACTCAAAAAAATCTAAATGTATTTTAGAAGAGGTCCATTCCATGTATGAATTCCACCTGTAATGGTTTTCATTTAATATTTTTAAGTATTTCATTATGAATCTTTTTTTAATTAATGAATAGATCCAAACAAAACATGACATTGACCCATATATCATCAATTGTTTTCTGCAGGAGTTTGAGAAGTTCAACCAGAGACTGGGAGATGTGTCGAAAATAGTTCGGATTCCTCTGCCTGTGTCCAATGTGTTATGGGAGCACTGCATCCGTCTGGCCAACAGGACATTAGTGGAGGGGTAAGTGGGCAACCAAGCTTAATCAAATGGGTGTGGATGTCTATAAGACCACCTGCTCTCAGATAAATCTCCTACCACAGAGTGTTTTTATTGGAGTAGTGGCCATCACAAACCACTCAGCCCTTTCCCAAACAAAGAAAATAGTTTGCAGGAGCAGTTGGATCACACACAGGCTCACTGAGTTCAGCAATGACCAAATAACCTCCTATTACTGTGGCAATACCACTTCTCATTGGTAGTATTGATGGAACTGTATTTTTTTGTGCTTTCTATTTTATTTTATAAATCCTCTAATGAATTAAACGCATATATCTAGTAAATTTACCTTTAGCCATTTATTTGTCCACTTAAAGTTCACATTTACAAGTATTTACCTCTCAGCTTCTCTTCAAGGGTTTGCCTGTATTGTCAAATATTATATACTTTATTAACTTCTATTAATTTGGCAAATTGTTGTAAAAAAAAATTCAGTTCCTCCTATTGAAAAGCAACCACAGAATAGGGCATTGTCACCATCTTGCTTGGTATTTTTGGTATTGCGCTGTATTTGGTGTGCCAAACACAGCACTTCACTTTCTGGCCAAAGAGCTCAAGTTTAGTCTCATCAGACCACAAAATATTCTTCCAACAGATTTTATGTTTTGTCCCATGGCTTCTAGCAAATTCCAGGCTGACTTCATGTTGGCTTGTCTCAAAGGTGACTTTCTGCTGGCTGATCTCCCAAAGAGGCATAAGACATCAAATGCTCAACACTTGCTGTTGTCTAGACAGTTCCCCCCCCTTTCATTCAAACTGCTCTGCAATACCATGTCGTCCATCTGGCATCTTGGTCATTTTTCTTACAAATGCCCTTTTTATCCAGTTGCTCGGTTTTGTAAGATGGACTGACCTTAGAAGTATTTTGGGTTGTGCCACGCTGTTTCTGTTTTGCTTTAATGGACATAGAAGGTTAAAAGCTTTTCCAGTCTTTTTATAACCATCTACTTTCTTCCTAACAACTTCTGGAAGTTCCTCGGGCAGAACTCAATTGATTAAATCTTCTCACAAAGTCAGTGATATTTACGCTACAAGTGAACACTAGTGGATTTGACATGAGTATGAATCTGCTACATTGATAACTAGATAATAGAATGTCTTATCCAGTATAATTAAATTGTATTTAACAGAAATGCTGAGTACAGTAAAATAGTAATATTGTGAAATATTATTACAACTTTACATAGCTGTTTTCAATTTTGATATATTTTAAAATATCATTTAATCCTGTGATGTCAAAGCTGAATTTTCAGCAGCCATTTCGCCAATCTTCAATATCACTTGATCCTTTAGAAATCCTTTATATTTATTTTCATTGTTGAAAACCATTATATGTATTGCTTAAGGTTATAATGGTACTTTTTTCCCTTGAATTCCTTGATCAATTATAGATTTTCTAAAATGTTCTTTTTCAACTTCCTTCAATAGTATATTCACTTTTAAAGCAAATGTACTCATATTCAGATACTTTTAAAAACCACAGCTATATGTTTTAAAACAGCACATCTGAATGAAAGTTATAGTTTATCCTGTTCTTTATTCCTCTGCTTAAATAGTGGAGTGTTTTGCTAGCGAGACAAGCTTTTGGCTTTTTCAATTATGGCTTGGCTGGCAGTGATTGTTTTGAGATGCAAACCCTTTATCACTGGGGACTCGTGGGTGTGCAAAATCTTGTGCTACGTGTTGATGATATTTGATTTAAGACAAAAACACAGATTTTCAGCTGCCTCATCGATCTTGTGTTTGGAACAAATATGTGTAGTGCTTTTCCCCAGTTTTACCTTTTTCCTGAGGCATGCTCCTACTGTAGATATGCACTAGTTATGTGAGGATTCATCAAATGTCAGTAATGGCTTTGTGCCATGAGCAGAATGCCTTTGTTGCTCTCAAATAGCTGAATATATAAATCCATCAATGTTGTTTGATTCCTTCATATTTATTTTTCCTTCTTGTTTCCTCTTCTTGCACCCATCTGCTTGTCATTAGTCGTGAGCCAGATTATTGTAAATCAATGTCAGAAAAGTTTGTGGCATGGTGCAATTTAGAAGCCATGTCTTCTAGGGGTGTGAATCGGCACTGGTTTCATCATTCAATTCGATTATGATTATCATGTCAACATTTCGATTAAATTCGATATCACGATGCATAACCATGCGTTCATTGCAACCTCGGTTTTCAATAATCCTGCATATGGCTACATTTTCATCAGTGAATAGTCTACAAGCAGTCAGATATATGAACTTTATTTTTATTTTATCAAACAAAACATAAGTCTGAACAGAGTAAATACACTAGTAAGTGAACACTAGTAAATACTAAAGGCACATGAAACTGTCAAGTACTGAAGGCATATAAACTGCAGTGTACTACTTCAAAAATTATTTAAACTTTAACAAATGTATAAAAATTAAGTTAAATTATAACCCAAAATAAATGGTAGTCTTCAAAACAAAACTTTCTGCACAGCTCTAATATACAACATAAAATCAAATAAATTCAAATAAAAAACCAGGACACTTCCTGAATGTAGCAAAGATAAAATAAAATTTAAGTCTGCAGACAACAGAGAACTATTAAATACTCGTAAACACTGCAGTGCTCTAACATAGAAAATACAAGCAAATAACAAATATAATAGAACAGCACTGGGCACAGGGTACTTGCTGAATATGCCAAACATCACAAACATCAATGCTGAGTCACTGCTCAGCATTTGGGAATTTTTAGGTTTTTCTGTAAGAAAACTAATTGATCCACATGCTCTGGTTTCAGAGTGTTTCTTTTAGCAGTGACCACATCTCCTGCCGTGGAGAAAACACGTTCTGCAGACACGCTTGTGCCTGGGATACACAAGTATCGCTTTGAGAGCCAAGAGAGGAAGGGAAATGTGACCTCATGGGCATGGCACCAGTTTATAGGGTCTTCAGTCAGAGGCAAAGATGGTGCTTTACAGTATTTCTCCATTTCCTCTTCAGCCTTGTCATAGGGGGTTTTGGGTTGTACTGTACCTTCAATGTAAGTGAAAGACTGTCCCAGCAAACTCACTAGCAGCGATGTCAATGAGGCCTTTCGTTTGGGAGAAGAGGGTTTGTCCTCCATGGGTGTTTCTGTTCTTTTTCCCCAAGCACTTCATCCACATTTGTCCTCATAACTGTACACCAAATATGTGTTTGAATAGAACATAGCATTAAACTAGCAGACTGTGTACAATGCAACAGCTCACATATTTTAAGTTTTTTTAAGAACTTTAAGACTAAGTTTTTTCAGTCTTAATTAAAAAACAAATTAATAAAACAAATTCACCTATGTATCCATCAATAATATTATGACTGTTTTAAGTTTGACATGTTATCCATTTTACAAGAAACATGATGGAATTACCTCCAGCGATGCAGCCTCCTCAGTCACTTCTCTGTGTATCTCCAATCTCTCCTCCTCCGTGAGAAAAGGCATTCCCTTAAATTGAGGATCCAGGGCAGAGGCTGTATAAATGATCATTTTATCTGCCTCACTACTGTATCTCTTCAGGAGATCTGTTTTGATTGCCTTCTTTATCTCGTGGATCATGGATGAGTCTCTGATTGTGTCTGACATATTCTGGAGGAGTTGTGCAATTAGAGGAGCAATGAGAGACACTGTCGTATTGTGCTCTTCTGATATCAGTGATGTTGCATCTTTCATTGGCTTGAATGGCTTGAATGCCGTCCCCTGCATTTGTCACATCTGTTTCAGTGAAAGTGCACAGGTCCGACTCTCCTTTTCTGACCTCTGGAGACAGCAAGGTCGCACAAATTGCAGGTTGTTGTTCCAAGATCCTCTCAACCATGTCGTAGGCACTATTCCACCTTGTTGAAACATCAGTTATCAGTTTATGGTTATCCAGGCCTAGACACTGCTGTTTCACTTTCAGACAGTGGCGCTGCGATGAATGTTGATATTCGTCTGACTCTGCCCAGAAACCTGCAGAGCGTGGCCACGTTAATTGCCCGCTGGGATGCGAGATTCAGTATATGCACGAAGCATTTTATATGAGAGAATTTTCCGACTTGCGCTACAACGCTCATGTTCGACGCATTGTCTGTCACAAGCACTAGATCTTTATCTGATAGCTGCCATTCCTCCACGACATGAGACAATAGCTCTGCCAGATGTGCACCCGTGTGAGACTCATAATGGCTCTCGATTGCAGCACAAGTCCTCGCTAACATAATGTGCCGTTATTGCTACATAAGACTCTGTAGAGACCGAAGTCCAAGAATCACACGTTATTGCTACTCTATTAGCTTGGGTCATTGACGCCATTACCTGGGCTTTGGTTTCATGGTAGAGTTCAGGTACAAACTTTTCCGTTAAGTGGCTGCATGCCGGGAACTTATATCGCAGCTCTAGCATCTTTAACATGTGACGAAACCTGGGGTTTTCCACAACAGAATAAGGCCGTAGATCCTTTGTTATGAAAGCTGCCACAGATCTGGTTATTTTCTTCCCTTTCTCCGAGTTGATATTGTTTGATCTATTGTTGGCTTAGCTGGGTCAGCCTTGGGACCAGCAGGTGTCAGCATCTCAGGGTGACAATGGCTAACATGGTTTCTTAAGTTAGTCGTATTCCCATAATCTTTTATTTGAGCGTGACAGGTTTTACACACAGCGTGTGTCTTGTCCAGTTCATGCCTACCAGTTCGCTCATAAAAGCCTAAATGTGCCCAGATCTCGGATTTTCAATTTGTAGGTGCATTTTTTTTATATTTTCTTGTGTGTTTCGCATCCTTACGCCTTTTTAAGCTCGCGTGACTGACAAGTGCATATGTGAATGATAGCATAGGCTATAATCGATTATGGTCTATTACTGCATCGATGCAGAATTGTCCACGTCCGCATCGTGATGCATCAATGAATTAATTTCAACACCCCTAATGTCTTCTCCAAAAAGCTGGTTGTCAACCTGTCATCTATCACTCTCTCCTTACCCCAGTATATTATCTTCAGTGTGCTGGCAATGTTAAAGCTCACAGACCTGCAGAGAAGCTCTTATACTCATCACCCCCTCAACATAATGGAGATTAGCTGGGAGCACATTTGACATGACTTGACAGGCACCTCTTGACTTCAGAGAGGTTTTTCATAGTAACTTCACTGTAGACATCTGGATTTAGTCACATATTAGAATAAAACATATCAGAATAATGCATTTCTCTAGCCATGTAATTATTAGCCATTACTAGCCATTGATTATTAATTTCTGTAACTCGGGAGTGCATAAAGAAGTAATAACAAACTGTCCAGAGATGAAAAGGCTTTTTTAAACAACTGGAAAGCCTAGTGTAAGCTCAAGTAAGAGTGCGTAACAACAGCACAGATGGACTGATGTGGAATGACTGTATGTTCCCAGAATATCTAAGAAACTCTTAAGAATCTTCTACAAACTCATCATTCCTGTATTGTTCATCCCGTCTGGGCTGCCACTGGCCAAGTCTGTGTCTCTATATATACACTCACCGGCCACTTTATTAGGTACACCTGTTCAATTGCTTGGTAACACGAATTGCTAATCAGCCAATCACATGGCAGCAACTCAATGCATTTAGGCATCTAGATGTGATGAAGATGACTTGCTGAAGTTCAAACCGAGCATCAGAATAGGGAAGAAAGGGGATTTAAATGAACGTGGAATGGTTGTTGGTACCAGACAGGCTGGTCTGAGTATTTCATAAACTGCTGATCTACTGGGATTTTCGAACACAACAATCTATAGGGTTTACAGAGAATGGTCCGAAAAAGATCAAATATCCAGTGAGTGGCAATTGTGTGGATGAAAATACCTTGTTGATGTCAGAGGTCAGAGGAGAATGGGCAGACTGGTTAGAGATGATAGAAAGGCAACATTAACTCAAATAACCACTCGTTACAACCAAGGTATGCAGAATACCATCTCTGAACGCACAACACGTCGAACCCTGAAGCAGATGGGCTACAGCAGCAGCAGACCACACCGGGGGCAAAACATTTTGTTTTAAGTGGATAGGCCTATTGGAACGCGAGTCAAGTAGGCTACATAAAAGCTAAATAATATTTTGTCATTCAAATACATCGCGAATAAGGAAACATTTGATTTTGTGTCGAACAAGAGACACAACATTGCTTTCAGTTTTGTTTTAGCCTAAATTAATTCGTTTTGGTTTGTCGTTTATGTAGCTATAGCTTCTTACATGTTTAATTCTTGTTCTTTTCTAAATAGCCTTCTGTTAATTGAAAGGATTTATTGTGGAGTGAGGGGAACTAAATAAGCCTAGCTATGATTACAGTGTTTATTTTAATGTTTGTAATTTGCATCGGCCTATTTTTGAATGAAATGATAAAATGATTCTCTCTCCCTCTCTCTCTCTCTCTCTCTCTCTCTCTCTCTCTCTCTCTCTCTCTAAAAAACATATTTTATACGTTTTATATGCGTAGCTTATTTTAACCATGCAGCAAACCTTTTAAAATATTTTGATAAATTACTGCAAAAAATGTATTAATAAGTGACTTTAAACCGTTTAACAGAATTTATTAATCGGCCAAAAATGTTATCGGTCGGTTAATTTTTAAACGGTTAAAATGAACATCCCTAGTTTAAAAGGATGTTTTTTGGTAAGACAAACTATATAGTTGATACGAGCATGGCCCAGCATAGATTGGCAAGCACCTCCTGGCAGGATTCATCTGTACACCTGCATCATAAGGTCAAGGGCCACTTTTGAAAATGGCAGAGCACAATCTTTGAGGGCAGGTTGTTTGAAAGTGGTGTTAAAGAGGCTGTCTGTGTGTAGCTGGAGGAGTCTGTATCCGCTAGCTTCACTACTTTCTCTGCCTGTGCAGTTTTTCTAAAAACTGAACAGTGATTGTAATTGCATGGAGTTAACGCTCTCTGTAATCATCACATGTTCAGGTAGACAGCATCCACCACATTTTGTAAGCTGAGAAAATCACTGTCGTCATATAGCTGATTAAATGCTGGGATAGTTCCCGAAACATTAAAGGGTTACTCAAATCAAATCAAATCACTTTTATCGTCACATCACCACAGCACAAGTGCCTTGGTGAGTGAAATTCTTGAGATCGTGCTCCAGACAGTGCAGAAACAATTTGCATATAGACAGTACATACTTAAAGACTTATACAGAAGACAATGTGCAGAATACACATACATATACTCAGTACACACAGTGTACTATTAGACATACTTACAGTTATCAATACACATTATACACAGTATGTACACATTCTACATTATGTATACATATGTACACACAATAATATGTGAAGGTGAAACAGATTATGCATAATCCGGATACGCATTGTAATGGATGTGCATTGACTGGTATCCAGTGGTAGCAGATAGGTTTTTGCGTTAGTGCAGTGTGTGCATGTAGTCCAGTTGAACTTAAAGCTGTTTACCTGCTCCACAGGTGTCTTTTCGATGGTGATGGGTGTGTGTTCTCTGCTCTTTCTCCTGAAATCCACCATCAGCTCCTTGGTCTTGTTGATGTTGAGTGAGATGTGGTTCTCTTGACACCATGTAGTCAGGGTACTCACCTCCTCTCTGTAGGATGTCTCATTGTTGTCGGTGATCAGGCCTCTCACCGTTGTGTCATCAGCAAATTCCACGTCCACGCTGTCAAGGCTGATCGAACATTGCTGTTAATCCACGGTTGGGGTAGATGCGGATTGTTTTTGTCGGTACTACGTCCTCTATACACTTCCTGATAAAACAAAAGTAAAATTTTTTAATTAATCACTTACCCCCATGTCCTTCCAAACCCGTAAAAGCTTCGTTCGTCTTCGGAACACAATTTAAGATATTTTGGATGAAATATCCAGGCTTGTGACTGTCCCATTGACTGCACTCAGAAAAGTATGAAAGACATCGTCAAAATAGTCCATCTGCCATCAGTGGTTCAATCTGAATGTTATGAAGAGACGAGAAGATTCATTTTTGTACACAAAGAAAATACAAATTATGACTTATTCAACAATTTGTCGTCACCGTAGCGGGATTTTGGAGAATAACCGCTGGATGTAAACTGTGAACACTGTTGTGTCAGCTGCGCCACATGGTTTTATTTGAACAAAAACAGTGTATCTGTGTGGCGCAGCTGACACAGAAAATCATTCGCAGTTTGCCAGCGGATATTCTCCAAAATCCAGCTACGGTGACGCGGGGGAGACAAATTAATGTTTAATTTATTATTTTACTCACATTCGCTGCCATTTATAGCATCTTTTTTCCACTTTTTGTTTACTTTTATTTTTTATTTTACTTTGTTTTTTTTCTTTTTTTATCATTATCATCATACACACATACTGCCATTCCAAATATTGGAGTTAGTACAACTTTCACACATTTAAATGATCAAAAGTGATAGTAAAAACATGTATAACATTACAAAAGTTTTCTATTTCAAATAAAAGCTGTTCTTTTGATGAAGTGTGAAAAGCTGTTCTTTTTCATAAAACATCAAAATCACTTTTTTCTTCAAAATTGATAAGTAGAAAGAAAGAAAATAAGAATCTTGAGCACTAAATAACCACATTTTTTAAGGAGCGTGTGACACTGGTATGATAAAACTAATGGCTGCTGAAAATTCAGCTTTACCATTACAGGAATCAATTATTTTCAATTATTTACAAATATTGCTGTTTTTAAACAAATACATTTTCAAGAAACGTCAAATTCTTGAACAGTAGCATTTATATGCATAACTAAAAAGCATTTAACCTTTAAAGTACCATTACGTGTAATTACGTGCAAATTTCTAAAAATCTTCCAAAATCAAAATAGCCCCCTTAGTTAATTCATCCTAGTGCCAACTGTAATGATACCCATTTGAGCCACTCTTTTTTAAGTATACTCTGCTAGTGCAGCGCCGAGTTGCATTCCAGATCATTGCCAGCCATCAAGCAGAACGTGACAAGAAGGAAGGAGGCAGGGAAACAGAGGGATATATTGGCAGACTAGATATACTCAATAGGCCCAGCAATATCTTTCCCCTCACAGAAAGTAATTACACCACTGTCAGCCAAAAAGTAAACAGGGGTATCAACAGCACTGAACTCTGCATGGATGCTTGTTTGCCTTGGATGCAACTACACTATAAATCGATGCTTTGGTTGTGTTGGATGCGTAGAACTCAGGACTGCAAACCGAGACCCACAAGCTGTACAAATCAAAAGGTGTCAAACTAAACAAATGGTAAATTTAACCAAAAATGGCCCTCAGCATTTGGTGTCTCTTACCAGTCAAAGGCTGAGTTGTCTTTTGGCTTAAACGCCATATCCCACAGTCTGTCTCTAGTAATATTATTTAAGCTGAAAACCAGATCTGTGGAGCATCTCTGTCGATTTATTATTTTATGAGTATGCACCCCTATATTTAAAAAAATGTTATCATGTCTTTACATTCAGAAGGGGACCTAGATACAGAAATAAAGATCTCCGCTATCGTAAATCTTGTTATATGGCCCTGGAAGATTAGAAGACTTGATTCTGATTGATCAAACACTGCATTGTTTCTCTATTTATCTGTTTATTGATGTATTCTTATTGACATTCCATTAACAATTATTGTGGCCTAGCGGTTAGTGAGGTTCCAGGTTCAATCACTGATAGGACATAAGGTTAAATGTAAGCCGTAGAGTTACAAGCACCATCATGCTCATGAGCAAGGCACTTAACCTGAGGTTACTGTAGGGAACTGTCTCTACGATTAATGTAGCATAAACTGTCAACTGTTAATGAATGCCCTTTATCTGTTTTATGCACACTCACCTCTGCTCTCCTTCTCTCCTGCTGTCTGCCAGCTATGCTAATGTGAAGAAATGCAGTAATGAAGGACGTGCGCTGATGCAGCTGGACTTCCAGCAGTTCCTGATGAAGCTGGAGAAGCTCACCGACCTCAGACCAATTCCAGACAAGGAGTTCGTAGAGACCTACATCAAGGCATACTACCTTACTGAGAATGACATGGAGCAGTTCATTAAGAACCACAGGGTAAGATGGAGGACACCTGACAACACTACATAGGCAGGTTGTTATACGATGCTAAATGGATTTTATATATTGTGTAATAGTTAAAACTGTTCATTCATACAAAAAAGTCAAGTAAAAACACAAAATCAATAGTAATCAAGCCTAAAGAACTCAAGAATATTAAATATTATGTGATGTAACATAAATTGTATTTTATAAAAATGTTTTCACTAATGTAACAAAGCATAACAACGAACTCATATATATATATATATATTCTACTACATGAACAGTTTGAAGTAATTATGCAAATGAATCATAGTTTTGAACTGATTCATTAAAACATATTCACATTTTATCTTATTCACAGAAAGGAATAATATCTGGAACATTTAGACGAGGATCGATTTCATTTTAAAATGAAAACACACAAGTGTAAACGGGCCTAAGTCAGATGTTTTTAAAATATTCCCGTCTTAAATTTTTTGTTCTTGCAAATGATAATATCTCAAAGCTAATCTAATTTAATATTACATCAAAACCACTGTGAAAATTGTTCTATATATCATGCATCACTAATTGTTTCCTATGTAAATGTTCAGAAAAAGCCCTTTGATGCTGCTTGGTAAAGCATGTCATGCAAGGCTGGCTTTAACTCCTCATTAAAATGATGTAAAGCGTCTCTAGTACAGATTTATCACTAGTTTGTTTTCTGTTTCACCAGGAGTACTCTATGAAGCAGCTGACTAACCTGGTCAATGTTTGCCTTGGGTCCCACATCAACAAGAAAGCACGACAGAAACTCCTCGCAGCTATCGATGACATTGACCGGCCAAAAAGATAAATAAATGTCACCGAACCACCTCACCAAGCTCCACAGAAAATACACACACACCTTCAATGTTACTGTTACTTGTCCAGTATCTATTATCATGCACGGTTTGGATGTTTTTAACCATGTAAACGTTTGCAGTTTCTGTTTACATTGTATTACCAACGTAAGCAGGATGTGCTCTGACTTTGTATGAAGCGGTCATTTGAAGGGCTGTAAAGGATAATGGATAATGAAGGTGGTATCAGTATCACTTGAATCACAACACAAATGAATGACTCATGTGCTATCAAATAGTAATTTAAACATAGCTGTGGCTAAGCAACCATGTTCTACTGCTATATTTCCCTTCTTGAGGCATTTGTGCTGGATCTGCATTTTTAAAATGATATCAAGATTCCCTCTAACACACTGAGACTCCCTCTAACACACTGAGACCCCAACGTCTCTGATACTTTACACATAAAGCATGTGCGTTCCTTGTCTGGTTTTGACAGGTCACTGTCATTTCGCTAGCTGTTCGTCTCTGGTCTCGCCCTGTTACAGATTCTAGAGACGTATTGTAGTGTTGTTGTCATTTGTCATGAAACACATTTTTGCAGGAATGTGATTATTTAAATGTTAATAGTAATATTAGATCAAGACTCTAAAAAAAAGACCTAAAACCTTCCTATTAGAAAAAGATAAAACTATTTATTTCAGATACCGTACATCTGAAATGCAGAGAAACTGTATTTCTCCTGCTGAAATGTGTTGCTTTGTTTGTGGTTACTAAATTGTGTAATACTATTCAGCTGTACCAAGTTGAAGGCAAGGTCATAGGTAGAATAAATACGCTAAAATTTGTATCATGCGAATTATATTTTAGAATTTGTTTCATCCTTTTTTCCTTTTTTGTGGTATGAAACCTATCACAGTATGCGAGTGTATTCAGTCCTCTAGTCGACATTTGAATGCATTTTGTTTTGATGTTCAAGTGTGCTGAAAACTCACATAAAAAACATATTGGCTGAATGTAAGCTGTGTGCTCAGTGAAATTGAAAAATGAAGTGGCTGATCTGAATCCCTGAGCATGCCTCTGTTTCTCGCTCTGGTCTAGTTGTTAGAAGTTAGTGTAGGACTGGACTCTCCCTCCGGACTTCTCATAACGCAGTCAGCAGAAGAAAATCTCCGCCATTTATAGAACCTGCTCGGATATTTTTAGAGCAGCTTTGCTGTTTTTTTATCAGAGTGCTCCATTTTAGTAGAATCTCATTGATCAACAATTAGCTTACCAGCACACATTACAAATCATGAATTTGTATTAAATGTTCTTTAACAACTTTCCACATTAACATATTACCCTTCAGGTATATTTTTTAGTTTTTTCATGTGCTGTGCAGTTCTCTTTAATCCTCTATACAGGAAGTGAAGCTTTAGCACTAATTAGTTGGCTTCTCTTTCTCCTGTTGTGCTGCACTTTAAATAGCCTGCTTGGGATGGAGAGTATGTATTGATTTGGCCGTGACTCATTGTGAGTGGGAGGCATTTTATGTTTTTTTTAATGGCCAGCAGGGCCGTCTGGAAACCATTGTGTTCTAAAACATCAGAGGACCACCTGAGAGAACATCCTCTCTCACACCTTCATAAACATGCATAGCAGTGTATCATTCACTGAAATATGGAAAGACAGTGCCAGAGGATTTCTCCTATAAACTGGTAACACTCATTCATATTATATGTAATTTCATCCTGTGCTAATTTTATTATTTTATTTTACTAGTAAAAAAAAAAGTGATCTAGTCTGATATACTAGAAAGATCAAAAACAAACAAATCATCAAAAATAGCTTTCAATAATCAAATAAAACCAATTCAGCTATTTCATAATGCAAACATAAAAAAATCAATAAACAAATGCTCATTGTAAACCCACCCATGTCAGCATGACTGCCTGCTTCAGGTTCTGTAATATTTTGACACATTCAGCGTTCTGCACTGAAAATGTAACTTATCGCAAGAACATCACATTTGCACATACTGTATAATAATTGCAATTTATCTTTTTTCTAACATCTGTTTGTATACTTAATTATGGTTGGTCTTTTTTCTTGCATACGTTTAAGCAACTATTGCTGCCAGAATCAACTTCTAAAACCTAATTTTAGCTAAAACGCCAGAACATTTTTTTACTGCGTTTCAAGCCCAGGAAATGCATGTGTAGTTGTATCTGTTGCAAGTATTCACTTTAATGGAATCGATTTGGACACATTTTGCAAAGCTGTCTCTGTTAATTTGTTATAATGCAAGTATGCTGTCTGCTTTGCGTAAAACAGAGTTTGGACTTCATGCTGTTTTATCAGAGGAGATTTATCACGGTTTTCTGGCTATATTCTGGAACGTTTCATTGCATGGCTGGTGTGCTGCAATTCCTCCACTGTGAACCTGCTTGAATCACACCACACTCAGGCATGTGCTTCTGATCAAGGTTGACTTTCACGCTTGTTTATTTTAGAAGTCCGTGCTTCACTGATTGTTGAAATACTTCATCAGCACTGTCTATTTTTGTGTACACCACCAAATATTGGTGTTTGCAGATGAACATGAATATATTAATCAAGTTAGATTCTGATTATAAATCATTCGAACCCCTTTATGTATACCCTGTCTACTTAACCTTGGGTCTCCCACATCTACCAGGTTTTAAGTAAAAAAAATAAATGATTTGTGTTTGTAGTTCCTAAACTTAATCTTCCCCAAAAGCACAATGGTTTGTGGGCAGTATTAAATAGTTCACCCCAAATTTGAATTGTTGTCATCATTTACTAACCCACTTGTCGTTTCTTTTATTCTGTTGAACACAAAAGGAGATATTTTGAAAAAGTGTTGGTGTCCAACCAGTTCACGGCCGTTGACTTCCATAGTAAACTACAGGGAGAGTAAATAACGACAGAATTGTCTTTTTGGTGAACTATCCCATTACAGGCCTTGTCCACACTAATACGCTTTTGTTTGAAAAACTTTTTATTTTCGTTTTGGCCTTCTGTCGACACTAAGACAGTGCTTTGGTTTACAAAAACTATACGCTTTTTAAATACACTCTCCAAAGTGGATACATTTGAATACGCTGTTTCCACGTGATGTGTTTGGACGGCGAAAACAGAGGTATTTGAAAACGATGATGCGTGTTTTGTCATGTGATGCATATTGTACCCATAGATATCTAGGTTTATACCAGTACTGTGCCTGTTTTGTGTTATTCACTTTCACACCTTTCCGAAAATGTTACTTTGTACACTCTTCATATTTCAGTCCTGCAAAGATTACAGAAAATGTGCTTGCAATTGCTGACCTGCAGCAAAACGTGAGAGCAGTTACATTTTCGATCAAACATATAATTGTGAGTTGAGTTTGACCTGGACGCATCTGTGAATGTAGAGATATCTTCCTAAATAAAAGGATCTTGCCAGAAGAATTGTATGAAAACTTATGTCAGTATCGTCTCTGTGACCTTCTTATGAGGTTTTAGCCATGCGCAGCAAGGTGAATTTGAGCTTTTCCATACATTCCCCTATTTCAGTGTGGATGAGAGTGTTTTTTGTTTTATCTTAAAAGGCTAGTGTGGATGGAGAGTTTTTTAAATGAAAACCCTGTTTTCAGATCTATCCAGATTAATGTAGATATAGCCTAAAAGTGTATATGGATCTTTATTTTTTACTGGAAATAGTAGACCTTCAGAGTAATTTTAAATACTACTTAGGATGGTTAGTATGCATATTGGGATGTAGCAAATCTTTTCAGACACCAAAAATTGTAGTGTAATGGTATATATAAAAACATATTTTTAAGTCCTTTCAACAGAATTTTCCAACATTTTCCCACAAAATAAGTGCAGAAAATACGCACATAACGGAGTAATCTTCAATTTTCTTGAACTGTGCGGGCTCTGAGAATTTGTCTCAAATCTGTCTGTACTGTGTCCAATGCCGTGAAAGGTTAATTGGGGAAAACAGGACCATCAGTAAGGATAAACAGGCTTAATATTAATTAGCACACTAGTCCCTTTTAAAGTCACATGGACTAATTACCCTGAAACCTTTTTTCTGGATTGTCATTTTTCTGATTGTCATGTTTTTCCTAATTGACTTTTACAGATCAACAGCTTTATAGTGTTGAACCCAATCTCCTCTGACATTGTAAATGATTTTATAGAACGGAGTTACTCAATTATTAGAGGTGACATTTTCGTGATGGTCACATCAGCCGTTCTTCAGCTCTAGTGGTGCTGCACTCTCACTCAGCGAAGCTTTTTTTTTTTGTCGTATTGAGACATCTGAGGTGACAGATTCAGTTATATACGGTATGATCGCTTACGTTTACATGAGCGGTCTGGGAATTCATGCCAGCACTTATTGAATCTTATTGGTCCCATGGTGAAAGCCACATTCTTGCATAGCTGGATTTATGTCCAATGCACAGGTGTAGTGAGACAATTTTCAAGCTTTGTCTTCCTTCTCAATCCATCTCTCTGTAAACCAAGAATACGGAAAAATGTCAGGACTGCGCGCCCTGAAGGATCTGCACAGGTTGCCTTGACAACACCCCAATCATTCAGTTTCAGGAGCATCTCTCCATGGTAGCAGGATTACCGGCTAGACAGACTCTCCACCACTTTTTTTTTTTTTTTTTTGTGGGTCAGTGAGTTAGTTTGCTTCTGTTTACATGCTCATTTATACTTCCTCAATGCTATTGCATCTTGGGGAAAGCATATGCACTCCTAAAAATAAAGGTTAAGTTAGTTTTATTTCAGCAATGCTAACGAAGAACTATTCGGGTTTCTCAAAGAACATTTGAATAATCCAAGGCGCATTATAGTATACATTAATCAAGATACAATTGCAAATTCACCTTTTTATCTTCATTTTGGCCACAATTTTTATCCAGTGAAACCTGAGCATTTTGAAGACTCTCTCCCAAGTGGAAAACATTTAAAGGGATCAAATTATGCTTTTTTTAAAGATAATTATTTTATGTATTTGGTGTAATAGAATATGTTAACATTCTATATTGTTAAAAACCACATTATTTTTCAAATACTGTACGTTATTGTAGATTCTCTTATCCCCGCTCCTCTCAAACGCTTTGTTTTCTACAAAGTCCCTCCTTCTTACAAGCACAGTCTGCTCTGATTGGCTAGCTGACCCAGAGCATTGTGATTGGTCGAAGACCACAAGCCGCGTCGAAAATGTAACGCCCCTTTCCACAATTGCAAGCTTCATCTTTCAAAATTAAAGACAGTCAATGATGTCCTTAGTTTTAACATCAGTTCAAGCCCGAGAGGAGAACTGAGTTACGTGACAAACAGTGATGAAGCTCGTATGTGTTTGCAAACAAGCCGCGATTAAGACGATTTCTGACAGGCTGTACACTCCACTGTGATGTGACCCTCTCTCTCTCTCTCTCTCTCTCACACACACACACACACATACACATGACTCACAAAACTCTGCATTTGAACAGTCAATAGCAAATACTTGAACTAATAAAACATACATACAGTCGCTGATTCAGAAGCGCCAGATTGTCATAGCAAAGTCAGAATTACCTCCTCTCATAGGTTCACAAAACGGTCATCCATAAAATGCGTAGCACAAATTCGAACATCTGGGTTGTGCTGTTCTGTTGTAAGTAATCTTAATGATTTCTAAATGCATCTACTTTCATAAGGCCAAATATGGTGCTTTTGTTTTCGCCTAGAAACACACAGCTTCTCCCTGACACGGCTGCATCATCACTACTGCGGTTACTGAAACCACAACTTGTTGAATGGACTGTGAAAATTGAGAATATGATCAAGCAGAATATGTGCTTTATAAGTACTAATAAATATCCAGTATGTTAATAGGCATGCTAATAAACAACTAGTTAATAGTACAAATTGGTCCCTGTTCTAAAGTGTTACCAAAGATTCTTTCAAAAACTGTTCACGGAAAGGTTCTAAAACGCCCTTTTGGAACCTTTATTTCATAGTGTAAATGTTACTTGTACAATCTTAAACGTTTTCTTGTACAAAAACATTACTGCAAAGATTGGAGAATATTTACATGCAATTGCATTTTAAACCAGAGATTAAATGCCTATTGCGGCTAATAAAATGAATAGCAAACTTTATTAAAATTATAACTGAGAACTTTATTCTAACTGGTCTCGGTGAGCTTGTTTTACTATTTCCAAATGACTAAGTAAGATGACAAAGGCTTTCCAATATTTTGTAGACGAGAGACCTTGAAATGAAACTGCCATTTTCAAATGTATCCGGATTGTTGTAGACATGGCCTAAATAATCTTTTTCCAATGTAGAGAATATTTTCTACAATAGAAAGGTTCTGTGGATGTTTAAGGTTCTTAATAGATCAATCAGAGCCTTTGAAGATCTTTATTTTGTGGAGAAACAGTTGAACTTTTTGTGATGTGTATTTTCTGATGTGTTCAGTTTTGACAGTCAGACGTATTTGATATCATTTGATCATTAATCATGAGTCTTATGCATTGTTATGTTGACTATGCAGGAGGCTGAAATAAATCTGTAGACATGCTAGACATTAAACGGTACATTGGCAGCATATGAGGACAGCTCAATATTTTGAGCAATGTCCGATCTGCCAGTTCTGCAGGTAACCAGCAATATCTAGAATTCAGACCTTGAGCATAATATGAGATGGCAGGTTGAAAGTATATTTTTTGTGCAGTCAGTTTATCTTATTGATTCAGCTTTACCTGTAATTGGACTGCCTGCGGGGAAAGAAGTGAAATAGCAACAAAACATTTGTTTACCTGGATATTCATATAAAATACCATCAGAATGCTACAGTATCACAAGTTTGAGAATAATCAGATGGTTTTTAAAACGTAGGCGGCCAAGCTTAATTTAATTTAAACACAAGAACTTTGGAGTCCAAGTAAGCAGTTTATACTGCAGCTGCGGCTCTCACTTTTTAAAACAGTGTTTAATTGAAATACATACCATTTAGGATTTAATTGTGTGCTTTTGATTTTTATGAAGACATTTCCAGTATTATTCTGATCATACTGTGAAGTCTTAATCTTTATGAGGCAGAAGGAATGGTTATGATTGTTCTGCTTCATAAAGTCTGAGCTCTGTAATGTAAGAAAGTAACAAATCTCACAGCCAGCAGTCTTCCTGCCAGATTAATGCCGTTTGGATGCAACACATTTTTGGATTTGTCTTAAGTGTGAGTTGTAGCCTTACTTGAAAATAAATTACATGACTCATTCCATGAAAGGAGAGCCATTTGTATCCCCAACATAAACAAAACACAGAAATCGGCCGTTATTCTGGAAGCTAAAACAGATTAATTCAATATACAGTATATATATCATGTGTATGTGTGTGTGTGTGTGTGTGTGTGTGTGTGTGTGTGAATAAATAAATGCTGGCAGGTTCTACTCTCATTTGTATTTTGTACATGCTTGACAAGATCAGGACAGAAAACTGTTTGGTTTTCGGCTTTGCTTTTTCATGACTATTTATGCAAAAATCCGTTTACTGATTCTTAAATGCTAATGAAAGTCATAACCTTGATTACAGGGGCACAATTTCACCAAAATATTTTTATTTAATTAATTTAGCTTAAAATGGCACAACACTAATAGCACTTAAAGACGTTTTTTTGGATAAAATAATTACAATTCCAAAGTAAATATGTTCCAAAGCGACACACACACACACACATATATATATAATTTACCTTAAAATGGC
This sequence comes from Gymnocypris eckloni scoliostomus, assembly GCA_027564155.1. Taxonomy (NCBI): domain Eukaryota; kingdom Metazoa; phylum Chordata; class Actinopteri; order Cypriniformes; family Cyprinidae; genus Gymnocypris; species Gymnocypris eckloni. The sequence goes on along the minus strand of CM050427.1, from coordinate 23,700,159 downwards.
TAAATGCAGTTTATTGGCATTTCAATACATTATTATGATAAAATGTTTAAAATATTAAAGAAATTCCAAAGTGAAAAATGCACCCATTCTATGGAATTATTGTTGGATTTAAATGTGATTGGAATTGAGAATGCAAATAATTTATCAAAGTATCACTATGGAATTATTGTAGGCTATATTAATTCAACTGAAAAATGAATAACCTGACAATGTATTTCATGAGTTTCCAAAGTTTGCTGACAGAAATGTGCAAGCAGTGAAGGAGTGTCCGTGACCGAGGGAGCAGCTCAGTTTGTGAGACATACGCTGATGGATTCGTGGCAGTGGTGATGAACCTCAGGTGTACCTCATCCTGAGCTGAACTCTGTTCTCACGTCCCTCCTCTTGGCCATGCGCTCTGTTTCTGTGCCTGGACGTGGGCCGAGGTGACAGTGATTGAAGGATTGGCAGATCCTCATTCACTTTGAGTCAACTGCAACTTCATAATGATGCATATGATTTGGAAACTAGATTTGACATTTCCTGAAGGAAATAGTAGTGATTGTTTTGCTGCAAAGGTTTAACGTTTTAGATAAATATGCATTGACTGCTGTATTGAATGCAATCAGCTGACACTGAACATGCATCTTGTTTTCAATATGCTGCACACTCAACAATCTGCTGCATCTCATACCTAAAGCAGTCCGTGTATATCAGACAGAGGCGAGTCACACATGTTCAAGTCTCAAGCAAGTCTCAAGTCCCTACCATCAAGTCTCAAGTCACAGTACAAACAAGTCAAGTCAAGTCAAGTCAGTGGCTCACCTCAAGCAAGTCCTGATAAGGGTCAAGTCACAGTATCAAACAGAAAAAAAAAAAATTTACCACACATCCTTATTATTTTTCCCTCAGAAATGAACTTTAATTATACATTTTAAATAATAATGTTTTAAATATTAAATTTAGAAAATAGGCAAAATACTACTTTGTATATCGAAAAGTCTGTAATTGAGAAAATATTGATGAAAATACAAGATAAAAATATGTATCTCATATTTATGTTTTATTGAGTTTGAATATCCTAGGAGACAGATTATATTTAACAGATGTTTGAAAATGATTTAGCATTAAATATCTCCAGCGAAGACTGAGATTCAGTCTGGGAGCATGCTAAAGAATTCCTGTGTGTAACAAAACATGCTATTCAATTTAAAATAATATGCTAACTACAAATCACCCCTCATATCAGAAATAAAATCGACCCAAATTTGTAATCGGACATAGGCACCCTATTTGGACTGTTTCTTTCACTTTGCACGATTGCCTATATTGTTCTTGAAAACTATTGTCATCATAGCTCAAAACAAGAAGTCTATTGCTATTAATGTTTATGTATCTTCCCCTGTAACTTATTGATTTCTTTGATTTGATCTTATTAAGATCTAAATTAACAGCTGTGCATTTAAGGCCTGCCTAAGCTTTTTGTTTCGTTTAGTATTTATTTTCTGTTCGTTCTGTTGGATTTTCTTTTCTTTTTTTTTTATATAGAAACATGAAATTAAATGATAGACCTACTCTATGAAATGAATGTTGCCTGTAAGAGATGGCAAATCACTGCTTTATCACAGAAGCATTGATTGAACTGATTCATTCAAAACAGTTGATTCCTTGTAATAATAATCAGAGTTTAATAATAATTAAACTCTAATAATACTCTACTCTAATAATAATCAGAGTTGTTATAAAGTCAAGTCCTGCTGAGTCATGAAGGTAAAATCAAGTCAAGTCTCAAGTCACTGGATCTCAAGTCCAAGTAAAGTCGAGTCATTTTATTTATTTAGCCAAGCAAGTCACAAGTCCTTAAATTTGCGACTCGAGTCAAGACATGTGACATGAGTCCCCCACTGTTGATATCAGACATGCTTTAAAATCTTCATAATAGCATGTTTAATAGGGGTAGGGGAAAAATCGATCCATCGATGCATCGCGATTCTCTCTCCAATGATTCTGAGCTTAATTTTTAACCAGATGTGCGATGACGCTGAGTTTGCTTTAGAAACACCCGTATTCTGCTTGCTTCCAGGATGTGCTGTAAGAGACACGCACTTTGTTTGATGTTACACTTGAAGTGTGCGGTCTCGTCCGTCTGTATTTTCCTTATGCTCTACGAAGTCATTATTTATGTGGTTTGGAATGCAGTGGACTTTTATATAAAATATGAATCTCACTAACAGAAGGCTGCTTTCAATTTCAAATGCTGACGCGTGCTTTGTTTGTGTAGACTGCTCACGCAGGCGGCTGTGCGCGACTTCGTGTAAGTGGTTTAATATACTTGCGTGTCAAAATGGTTCCCTTATCGAGTCGGTCTTTCGACATTACGTATGGGGAAACCCTTTTTCCTCGAAATGCTAAAGTCTTATTGAATCCCTCTATTGCTTTGCAATAGCCAATGGTGTCTGAGCATTCGCCTGATTGGCTGGCTTAGCTGCTATATAAGCAATGTTGGGTGCCAAAATACCTCAGGATCTTTCTCCTTCACCTGGAGCCTGACCATTGTTGACCTACGCGGCTAGAATGGATGGTGCAGATAGCAATCCCCTCTTGATTACCGACATGCCGGATGCCTAGTCGGAGGTCCCTTTGGAGGCTAGCTGCACCCCGACTTCAATGGACGCGGAGCTGATGAACATCCTCACGGAGGCTGTAGCGGATCTGATGTTGGACTGGGCAGCCCCGGTACAGCCGTCTAAACGTTGGATGGACGGATCTTTCCTCGGCGCGAGCCACCAAGCGGATGTGCAACAGAGACCCGCCCCTTTCTTCCCTGAGCTCCACGAAGAGCTCACTTGTTCATGGTGCTTCCCTCACTCAGCCCAAGCCCATGCACAGGGAACTCAGCTTCTCACGACAGTGGAGGGGGCTGAAAAAAATGGATACACGCGACCGCCTCCCATTGAGGACGCCGTCGCGGCTCACCTTGTCCATCCTGGGGTTGCAAAACCGCCTCACTGCCTTCTAAGCCATGTCGAGCCACAGCTCACATCGCTGAAAAGGCGAATATTTCTGCAGGACACACAGCATCTGCCCTCCATACGATGGCAGTCCTGCAGGTATTCCAGACGTGACTACTGAGGTCCCTGGACGAAGAAGGCCGGGCCAAAGTCCGCAAGTTGCGGATGGCAACTGATCTAGCCCTGACCGCATCTAAAAAGGTCACCCAGGGATTCGGCTGCAGCATAGGCAGCCTGGTGGTTCTGCATTGCCACCTATGGCTGACGCTTACGGAAATGCAGGATGCAGAGAAGAAACAGCTCCTCGACGCCCCGGTGAGCCCGCAAGGTCTCTTTGGAGTGGCGGTGGAGGCTTTTTCCAAGAAGTACACGGAAGCACTAAAGCAGTCAAAGATGCTGCCGCACCTTCTTCCCAAATGATCTAACGCACCCCCCAGGTCAAGGTTTAGATCATCATCAACCCAGCGATCGGCCAGATATGCTGGATGCGCTCCTCCACTGAGTGCGAACCTGCGACTTGAGCCTGAGCCGTCGCTTCGTCAGAGGCAGTTCAAAACATCCCTTTTCGGAGCGAAGCCGGCACCCCGTCAGCAGGTTCGGCCTGTGGAGAAAAAAGAGCAGCGTTCCTGGTGTTCATGCCAGGAGGAAGAGGTCGCGGTCTGTGCACGACAACGGGCCATTCACTCAGAGTTCACTCGGCAGCCAGAAGCCAAGAATATATATGTTTAATGTTATGTTGAAACCGATGTGTTCTGTTGCAATAAACATAAAACATTACATGCCTCACCAAAAGAGCTCTCTTCCTCCACTGGCTATTACCCACGATATAAGAGAAACCTCTCCCTCGGGGGACGTTTGGCAGAGCGGAAGTTCGGTGCAGCCCAAGTTTTCAGTAGCAAATGCCTCCGTGCGACGCGACGGGGGCACGTCACCTGTCGTTTCTTTAATCTGCAGTGTTTCACTGGCGACTGGCACACAGCCCTCGTCGCAGCTAACAATGCCATCTCCGTTGTCGAGACACTTCAGCGCATGGGCAGCGCTTCCATTTGCGTCAGTTTGGGTGATCAACACTAAAAAACCTGCTATACTCTTCAGTTCGCTCGCAGACCACCCCGCTTCAGCGGCGTGATTATGTCAGAAGTGTCAGTACACTAAGTGCCCCACTATTGAGGGCAGAAATCTCCTCCCTCCTAGCCAAGCAGGCAGTAGAGATAGTACCCGAGGAACAGATGAAGTGCGGGCTATACAGCCGTTATTTCCTTGTCCCGAAAAAAGACAGAGGCATGCGTCCTATTCTAGATCTAAGACCGCTGAACAAGGCACTCGCGAAGCGTGCATTCAAGATGATTTCAAAGATGCTTATTTTCATATCCAAGTGGCCACTCATCACAGGCGCTTTCTGTGATTTGCATTCAAGGGTGTTGCATACGAATTCAAAGTGGCCACTCATCACAGGCGCTTTATAATTGGTTAAAGTGTTCCCGGTTCTGGTTGACCTAATTAATGCAGCCTAACAATCCTTTAACGGATTTTAATATTAGAAGTGTATTAGTGTGTTATGTGTACACCAGGTTAAAGAGATGGGTCTTTAATCTAGATTTAAACTGGAAGTGTGTCTGCTTCCCGAACAGTGTTGGGTAGATTGTTCCAGAGTTTGGGCGGTAAATAGAAAAAGGATCTGCCGCCTGCAGTTGATTTTGATATTCTAGGTATTATAAAAGGGCCAGTTTTGAGAACGCAGTGGACGTGGAGGAATATAATTTGATAAGAGCTCGCTCAAGTACTGAGGAGCTAAGCCATTCAGGGCTTTATAAGTAATTAACAAGATTTTAAAATCTATACGATGTTTAATAGGGAGCCAGTGCAGTGTTGACATAACCAGGCTAATGTGGTCATACTTCCTGGTTCTAGTAAGAACTCTAGCTGCTGCATTTTGGACCATCTGTAGTTTGTTTATTAAGCATGCAGAACAACCACCTAATAAAGCATTACAATAATCTAACCTTGAGGTCATAAACGCATGAATTAACATTTCTGCATTTGACATTGAGAGCATAGGTCTCAGTTTAGTAATGCAGTTTTACAAATGCTAGAAACGTGGCTGTCAAAGGAGAGATTGCTATCAAATAGCACACCTAGGTTCCTGACTGATGACAAAGAATCGACCATCAAGTGTTAGACAGTGTTCTGGGTTATTACTTGTGGGGGTTTTAGGTCCGATAATTAACACCTCTGTTTTTTTCAGAATTTAGCAGTAAGAAATTATTCATCATCCAGTTATATCGACTATGCATTCCATAAGTTTCTCAATTTGGTGTGTTTCACCGGGCCATGAAGAAATATATAGCTGAGTATCATCAACATAACAGTGAAAGCTTAATAATTAGTTAATATTTAACATAATATTGTTATGTTCATGTTTTTGTTTGTAAACAGTGTTTGAGAGAAATGCTTTGTTGTTTTAGTACATTAAGACAGCATTGTGGTAATTGTGAATTTTAGAGCTCTATTATAAATGTTCAAGTGAGTAATTTTGTGAATAATATGAATTTTATTATTCATATTATTCATGTAACCACATAGCTCAGCATTAAATCAAGGACCCGTTCATAAAATGACATTAAATATTGTTTTGGGGGGTTGTCACGGAGCAACCCCGTGATCATGAATGGACTGTATGCACGCACACCATATCTGACACACACATACACTGCATGCAGCATTAACACAGTCTGTTTGCCGGCACTGCGATCATGTATACACGGACCTGTATAATGCATGTGAGTGTTCGAATGTATTGTGTATTATGTGTTTAAGATATGGGAGGGTACGATGTGTATTTTGTTCATTATGTGTAGTGGATATATGCACAACGTGTTGGGTAACATTAGCCGCTACACCGTTCATACATTTTCATTATAAATAACCACAATACACATGTTTGATTTAAATCTTTTATTTAAGATTAAAGGTTACACAGTATAACAAATGTGGGGGGGGGGGGTGGGTTCCAATGTACCTGTAAAACAAGGTTTACATTTGTTCATCCATAGGCTGTATTTTCAGAGCTGGGTAGAGTACCCAAAAACTTTAGTCAAGTAAAAGTACTTGAATAAATATTTACTAAACAGAAAAGTAATAGTCTGGATAGTTACTTGAGTAAGAGTAAAAAAAAAGAGATAAAAACTACTCAAGTAGTTAGTTACTTTGGATCATATACTGAATATTTTTATTTAGATATATAGATGTTTCGATAAAATGTATATATACATGCATATACACACACACACACTGCCGTTCAAAAAACGTTTAATGTTTTTTTATTTTGAAATTTGTTTCAGTGATGCAAATCAGAATTTTTATCAGCCTGATTTATTATCAATGCTGTTCTTTTTTAGCTTTCTATTCATAAAAGAATCCTGAACAAAATGTCACATGTTCCAAAAAATTAAAGCAGTAAAACTGTTGAAAAAACTAGCATATGCTGGTAAGATATGTTTTGAGGTTTGAGCTTATTTAAACTGGCCATTTGCTGGTTTATGCTGGTCCTTAGCCTGTTTAAGCTGGTCATGTGCTGGTCCTAAACTGGTCCGACCAGCTTAAACCAGCAAAGGACCAGCTTAAACCAGCATCCCAGCTTCAAAAGGTACATAACTAGCATATGCTGTTTTTTTTCAACAACGCTGGTTTGTGAAACAATGATTTCTGAAGGATCATTTGACTCTGAAAACTAGAGAAACAGCTAAAAAAATAAATCTGATTTGCATCACTGAATTAAATTAAATTATATTTTAAAGTATATTAATGATGTATTATAAATGTATATAATTATATACATTATATTATAATGTAATGCTTAGATAAATAAAATAGTTAAAAAATGTTTATAAATCATTAAAGGTGTTGATAAAACTATAATAAGGTCTCATTTGTTAACATTAGGGAATGCATTAACTAACAATGAACAAATTCTTTTTACAGCATTTTATTAATGTTTTTAATGTTTGAAAAATAGTCATGTTCAAAAGATACAACTTTACATTTTAATAATCTATTAATACATTTTGGACTTAATATTAAATAACATTAATAAATGGTATATAATTATTGTTGATGTTAATTAACAGTTAAATAATATAGTCTTTAACATTGGTTAATTCACAACTAACAAACTATGAACAATATATTTTTACTTTATTTATTTGTGTTAGTAAAAATTATTCATGTTTGTTCATGGAAAAGTAAATCGTTCAAAAAACGCTTGTAAATCATTAAAAGGTTTGGTAACACTATAATAATGTCTAATTTGTTAACATTAGTAAATGCATTAACTAACATGAACTACCAATGAAAAATATATTTTTATTGCAATTATTAATGTTTGTTAATGTTAGTTAATAAATGTTCATGTTAATGCACAATGCATTAACTAATGTCAAAAGATAAAACTTTACATTTTAATACTGTTTAAGTTTTGACAATTAACTAACATTAATAAATATGATATGCTTACTGTTCATGTTAATTAAATATAGTTAATGTTAAAAACTGAAACCTTAATGTAAAGTGTAAAGTTTTATATGTTGTTCTATGTGTGTGTGTGTTTCACAGAGTTGATGGTTTGATTAACCCTTTAATTGCTGTATCCCTTAAAACCAGACTGCCAGAGGATTACAGTAATACATGTGCCCGCTGTACACCGTTTTCCTGATGCCACCGGGTGGCGTTTGCACTCACGGCTTGGGCCCGCCATCATTGCTTGCAGCTATATTATTCTTTATTATCTGTGTCCTGTCCTGTTGCTGTCATTCTGCTGCACTATGGAGCTGCTGTCACTATAGCAAATTCCTCGTATGTGTAAACATACCTGACAATAAAGCTCATTCTCTCATTCAAAAATGGTCATTTAAACACTTTTGCTGCTTTAACTCAATTTTTAACAGAACAATTGGTATATAAAATAAGCTTTACATTTCTGCTTACAAATCATCCAAAAATGGGCCCCTATTCACTTCCACTGTAAGTGCATCACTGTAGCCTGGATATTAGCCTTTTATTTTTAGGAAAAAGTGGATGAGTTCATTTTTGCAGCAATGAACATTGTTTTAAGGCATTACCTTGTATAGTTAAATCTAATTACATAAATTAAATTCATTATAAACGATGATACTACTAACAACAGAAAGGCCGAATAATTTATATTTATGGCATATTTAAGGAAAGTTCTCCATAAAACACACAAATGTTTATTTAAAAAAGGAAAATAGGCTATAATGACTTCATAATCATATGAAGAATACAGGATTTGTTGAATGTTGTTGCACTTATCATTTTGTCCTTTATAGTTATTTTAAGTCCCATTAGGAAGATTTCTCACCGTTCTAAATATTTTAACGATGGAACATTAAAACCAAGTATGTTTATCCAAATCAGTTTAGGTGTTTTTATGGCCATATCTGAATGGACAGAGGGAGGAGAGCACATGCTAGGAGCAAACAAAGGACATTTGTCAGTCCTGCACCTGTAGAGGCTGATGGTTAGTGGATGTGACACCGGCTATGCCAGAAATATCCTCAACTGATGTCTGAGCTTCCACACCCTCAGGCCAGATCAAACCACATCTTAGTTACAAAAGTCAATTACACTGAATGTGATTAGCCATGAAGTTAAACCTTTAAACTGAAATGCCATACGAAGATGCCTGCTCTTGCTGGGAATCAGACATATGCTTTCGTTTCGGAGATATGAGCAAGACGAATTTATGCTTTAAATAGCAAAGAATATTTGGGATGTGTGCTTGAGATTATATATTCATATGTAAAAATATAAGCTATTATAAACAGGGTCACATAAAAAAAAACTATTCTCTGTAAGCCATATTTTATGTATAATGTAGAGGCAGAGTTTGTACACATGGACACAATTACAAAGAGGTGAAAGACTCCCAAAATAAAATATATATATTTTTTTTCTGAAAGCACAACAGTTTTCAGTAACATCTCCAATATAAGCAATAGACACTTTAAAAACATGAGCTTTTTGACTTCAAACTTATAACTGTAGCTCAAACACTGGCTGTATTTACACCATGATAAATCAATTTCACGTTAGACTAAAACAATTACATGGTAAATACCAAGTCCAAGATACTGACACAACTCACAATGAATGACCCAACTGTCACAATTTCAGCTCAAACCTTGAAACACAAAACACTATGTACAGCTAAATATCTCTTTTAAATAAAAGTACAGTGTTGTAGTCCAAAGTAACAAAAAAATCACATTTTGTACAGGCTTGTGTCCAACGTGTTGTTGTATTGAATATATAAATTCACATTGTTGGGAAATGTGAGCATTCCTATATTGTAAATCCTTAAATAGATTTTTGCATGTGATCTTTAAACAATAAGGTATTTGATTCTCATTTAGCAGAAACTGATGCATTTATAAACACTTTCAGTTGCACATGTGCATTTGATATCTGTGTGAGTTGTTACTGCGTTCTTGTGACAGGCAATGCAAACTCTGTGACAGCTGCTTGTCATAACATGCACCCCAGATGCGGCTGATTTGAGCTAACACACGCTTAAATATACTGTATGTGGGCGTGCTGCTCTAAATTTAGTTTCAGAAAACACCAAAGTAGTTCTGAGGACATTATTCCTTCAGACATAGCAAGATGGGCTATATATATATATATATATAAGCTTAAGATATAAATATTTTATTTAAAGCACAATTTATTTTTATCGAATTTCTTAATTTGGCGCAGTCCCAGAAGTAATTTGTGCTCAAATTATGGCAAGAGGGGAAAAGTGGAAGTGAACTTGGTGCATTCATGAGAGGTGGATTTTGGTTTCCAAGAGGATATGCACTTACTGGCAAAGTAGCACTCCAGAAACACTGAAAACATGCCTTGAAATCAGACTTGATAAATAAAATCTGCACTCTAAAACATGGGAGCATATTAAATATATATATATATATATTTGTTTGTTTTTGTTTACAGAATACATTTTGTGCATATCTATGCACAGGTTTATGAATTTGCTTTTAAGTAGTCCTAAAATTGTCCATCTTTTCCTCCACACCCCTTTCGCAGAAAAGTACAGCTGCAAAAACAATAAAGCAGTCAGGAGTCTCGCAAGACAGATACAAAGCTATTTTCAAATGCGAAATGACCGTCAGGCAGATCTTTGTAACCTCCTTTGCCATTTCACCACCATCAGGAACAGGATTCAGGCACAGAAGACCCTCATCCATTCAGAGACAGATGAGCGTAGCCTGTCCTCTGGAGGATCGTTTCCCAGTGGCTTTAGAGAAACATCCCACAGCATCCCACAAATCAACACATCCTTTGGTTTTTTGCAAAGTACTTTTTTTTTTATTTGTGGCCACCAGCCCAAAAAGGATGTGAGAGGAGCCTGACACTAGCAGCTTTAGTATGACATTTTAAAAAACGCAACCCATTTTATTTTTATTTTTTGAACTTGCAGAGGTGAAGAGAATATAAACAAAGCCTTGAGTAATATTTCAAAAGAAACTTTGCCAACACAAGGCTTTGAATGTTCTGGTGTCAATGCTTAAGTGCTGTCTGAGATGGAGGGAGTTTACGAACATTCAGTCAATCTGAGTCTCCAGTCTCCAGTTTGATTGAATTACTCTCTTTCCCTGTATTATTTATCTCCGAATGTTATGCATATGTCTCGCCCGTCTTGAGAGCCACTAGCTCTGAGTCTTCTGTTTGATTACCATTCAAGTGTTCACTGTTGCAGTCATGATGGTACATGAAGGCGGGCTCTTCAGTGATGGAGGTGGCGGTGTAGGAGGTGGATCTCATGGAGCAGTGCTCGCGTCTTCTCTGACCCCACTGGGCTTTGTATTGCATCCACTGCCTTTTCAGAGCTCCCTGGACCTGCAACGTGTCACAATCCGTTAACATATAACTTTAATTTATTTCAAATCTTCATCTATGCCATAATTCATCATATAGAGATTGAGGTATAATGACTGAGGCCAGTGAAATGTTTTTGAAGGTCTCTTATGCTCACCAAGGCTGCATTTGTTTAATCAAATATACAGTAAAATAGGAATATTGTTAAATATTAATACTATTTAAAATAATTATTTTCTATGTTTAATGTATTGCAATTTTTTCCTGTGATGGCAAAGATTAATTTTCAGCAGTTTTTACTCCAGTCTTCAGTGTCACATGATCCTTCAGAAATCATTCTAATATGCCGATTTGAATCGCAAGAACCATTCATTATTATTAGAAAAGCAACACTTGTAATAATGCTATAATATAAAAACCATAATACATTATTAAGAGGATTCTTTGATGAATAGAAAGTTCCAAAGAACAGCATTTATTTGAATTAGAAATTGTAATCATTTGTTTTCTTCCTTTCTGATGTATTCATAAAAAAATGACTGACAAATCCTTGTGAATCCATGTGAATAAAAGTTTGAATATGTAATGGGATTAGACACAGCTATAGTATTTTTCCTTGTGCTCAGACGTCTCATCACTCACAAGAGTATTTGAGTTTTTGTAGTTTTATTAAACATCCTTGAAGATTTAAACACAGTCGATGATCATTTGCTATATTCAATATACAACTGCATTATATTTTTCAATCATTATAAAATCAGCTCTTATTGAATTTAACGTTAAACTATTTCAGGTAGCAGGTTTTAGTTTAACATCTGGTTTTATCTGGTGTCCGAGATCCTTACATTGTCAGGACATTGTGATTTGATCAGTTATTTTAAAGAGAAAAGTTACTGTTTTGATAGTTAATTGAGTAACATTTAAGTATAAATTCTGTTTTTGTTTTAACCTTTGCGTATTTAGTGGATTTGGAGGATGTGGGAATTATATTACTCTATTATTATCATAACTGAATTTGATGTGCCAATTACGGCTCTGTGTATTTTTAACACATAACAAAGAAGGATATTGGATCAGGCACAAATCTAGAGGAGACAGGGGCACAGGGGAAGGACATTAGACTAGAACGAATCATTCCGCTGAGGTAAACAAACAGCAGCACAAAGAAAATATTATTCTGTGTCAGTGGCCCTTTTATTGTCCTGAAACGGGATCTGTGCTTAGGACACATCCAAATAGTTTGTAGATGCGCTGATGCTGATGCGAGCTGGCTGCTCATGCATAGGCTAATAATTGACCCATTTTCCAGGCCCAGAAATAATTCAGCATGTTTAAAACATGACTTACACATAGACGGATGAAAGGCGCTAATTCATTCCATTCAAGTGTGTGCCAGAAACCTCATGCTGAGGATTCTAATGAAACTGTCTCTTCTTTGTTTTGGTTTTGTCATGCATAAGTGCTCTAAGTCTGTTTTCCTCAAGTCTAGTAAATGTACTTTGATGTGCTTGTTGGTATTTACTGCCACTTAATACTCTTTTCATGCACCCCCTCGCTTCGAGAGAAACGTTGAAAGCATCGAGCTTATAAATAGATGTTTGGTGAATGTGAAAATACACAACTGAGAAAGGTCTTTTGCGATTGTGACCAACACTTGGGAAAAGTATATCGGAGTCGGTATAATTCCACAGACAAAGTCTTAATCAGGCCACTCGAAAAATGTTTAGGCCTATATTTAAGATTCATGAATTTGAATTGCAAATACAGTTGACATCCATTTGGATTACACAGTTTTAAGATATATTAACTTGTATAACCAATACATTAAATGTGTGCATATTTGTAAGTCATACATAAATGAAACAGGTAAGATTTCTGCTCTCAAAAAATCTTGCATAATTCATTATTAACTATTTGCATCTATTTGATTTTATTTAATAACTCATCTTTTTAAAATGCCTCAAAGTACCTCAGAATCAGCATACATTTATTTGAAATCAATTTAATTTATTCAGTTAAAAAGGTGTGGAGCACTGAATTAGTTCAAATTTATGAGACTGAAAGAAATTGTATATATTGATGATCAACAGATAAACCTGGTTATTGTTTATTTAAAGGGTTACTTCACCCCAAAATGAAAATGTTGTCATTATTCACTTACCCGCATGTCGTTCCAAATCCATAAAAGCTTCGTTCATCTTCGGAACACAATTTAAGATATTTTAGATAAAAACTGTGAGGCTTGTGACTGTCCCATTGACTGCCAAGTAAATACCGCTGTCGAGGTTCAGAAAAGTATGACAAGCATCGCCAGGGTAGTCCATCGCCAGGGTAGTCAGCGTAAGCCATTTTGATGTTACCCATCGAACGCTCTTCTGCATCCGCCTCAACGCAAGGATGTGCTATTTCATTCAAATCAAAGCCTAAATACACATAGAATACGCATTATTGCGTTGAGACGGATGTAGAAGAGAGTACGCTGCTTGTGTTCAATGGGTAAGATCCAAAATGGTGCTATGCTGACGAGGAGAGACATTGGGGAGAGGACACGAATTGTTGAAAAAACTTCATTATTTTTATTTTCTTTGCAGTAAAAAGTATTCTCGTCACTTCATAAAATTCGATTGAACCACTGATGGCAGATGGAATACCCATCTAAGTGAATAATGACAACATTTTCCTTTTGGGGTGGAGTAACCCTTTGTTTCTTAGTATTACAGAAATATGACCTGAATTTTACGTGATTTACATACAGTTTATATATTTCATTAAGATTATTAGTTTAGACTGTTACTCCCTATAGTTGTTATCAAACTGTCCTTAAAAGCAATAAAAGTCACCAGTCATATCATGTGTTCTTCCTGATGTATCATAGAGGAAAGTGACATCAACCATGTCTGAATCAATGCGTCAGGTGCACAACATGGCCAGGTATTCAACCAGAAACTGGCTGAATGCCTGACTGACTTCCCGAACACCAGCCACTAGCGCTTTGGTGTTTTGACAAAACGTCAAGCTGTCCCAAAGGTCGCGTCCTTCACGCAGGGGGGGATTTCGCTTAAATTTAGCTCCTTTTATAAGGATGACATTTATTTTATAAGGCATTATTTTGACATTCTTTAATGTAATATGGCAAGTCATTGTCATTATTAGTCACCCTCATGTCACATAAAACCTGAATGCTGTATTCCAAGTCATCTGAAGGCATAGTTTTTATCAGAAAAGGGTTGAAAACTATAATTTTCACTGTTAGTCTGAGGTACCTCTTCAAAGTCATTATCCATTCCATATATTCAAACTGACAATTCATGTTTAGTTGAAATATATGTGAAAACCAATTCCATTTGAATCACACCTTTGACAAGGCACATCTTGCCACACAACTTTTTGTTTAAATGTGAATTATCTGTCACAAACAAGCCTTATGATGACATTTATTTTATAAGGCATTATTTTGACATTCTTTAATGTAATATGGCAAGTCATTGTCATTATTAGTCACCCTCATGTCACATAAAACCTGAATGCTGTATTCCAAGTCATCTGAAGGCATAGTTTTTATCAGAAAAGGGTTGAAAACTATAAGTTTTCACTGTTAGTCTGAGGTACCTGTTCAAAGTCATTATCCATTCCATATATTCAAACTGACGATTCATGTTTAGTTGAAATATATGTGAAAACAATTCCATTTGACATCACACCTTTGACAAGGCACATCTTGCCACACATTTTTTTTGTTTAAATGTGAATAATCAGTCACAAACATTATGAACTACTTTTATGTGCTTTTTGTAATGTTGCATGGAAAATATTAATAATATTCTTCAAAAACGTTAAAATGCGTGATGTAAAGGTAGGTATATTATGGAAGTGTGTTTCTTTCACAGGATAAAAAAAATTATTGAAACTTTAAAAAGAATAACTTTTAATCTCAAATTTATATCTGGACTTTTTTCTTACAAGAGTTCATATCTCACAATTCAGACTTTTTTCTCAGAATTGCAAGATATAAACACAATTTGAATTTTGAGATAAAAAGTCATTTTTATTTTTTATTCGGTGGTTCATGTTTTGCAATTTAGAATTAAAAAGATATCTTAATTAAAAGATATCATGATTAATACAATATAGAAGCATTAACAATCATTTTGAGATGTCTTCCACAAGTAAAAGAGTTAACGTTCAGTCTGAGTTACCTGGTAATGCATTAATATGTGCATGATGTAATCGTATATCTCTCCTGCCAAGCGGTTCTCTGGCCGCCAAGGGAAGATGACGAACTGAATGCCCAATAAAGGCACCAGAATGAGGGTGGCCCTTACCGCCTTCATATACATGTTAGACTCAGCTCGATGCGTATCTCTCAGTTTGGTCACTAAAACCCGTACTATGTTCAGCAGAAAGAATAAATTGACCTACAACATAAAAAAATATAAAAATGAACTCCTATGTTCTCCAAACAGTCCTTAACTAACATGCTCTATTTAGATTTAATTTCGCACAGTGGTGCCACAATTAAGCTTTATTAACTGTGAATAAACAAAGCCATTGACTCGATAATCCAATTTTAACAGAAAAGTGCTCTAATGAGAAGTTAAATGCAATAATTGTCATTTTTGGCACTAAGAACATGACATTGCATTAAAAATGTTCCTCAATATTAAGCATACTCAAGTTTTTTTCAATATTAAAATGGATTATTCCGGGCAAATACATAATAAACGCTGTGTTAACAGATAAATATATTCAGTAAATGTAAAAAGCGCTGACTCACTAATAAAGCTGCCATGATGGGGCCGTGAACCACGTAGAGCAGATGTGTCTCCACACTCATCCAGCAGCTAGTGGAAAATATAATAAATACCATATCAGAGCCACTGTCCACTAAACCTGGCCTGTCTTCTGTATTTAAAAACAGTGAACATTACTCACTTGTCATCGAAGTATTTCTTCCTCGCCACTGCATGGATGGATGCAGGGACCAAGGGGAATCCTGTTGAAAGGAGGATTGAGATATTAGTCAAGCACTTAATATTATACCTCTAATGTAAAATGAATGATAATGCTGTGACTGTTATTAGACGGCGAGCCATGACCAGGCGAAATGCCTCACTTGATTTATTGAAGTATTTAAAATCATAGTGCACTGCAAACTCAGCATCTATAGGCTAAATGAACTAAATTGCCTTTGATTCATGAGGAATTGGGCACTGGAGGGGAAGATTATCAGTGAATAATGACTTACATTTCAGCCCTTTTTTACCCTAAGTTACTGAATAACTTCAGATGACTTGGAAAATAATGCATAGATGATATTAGCTACTTTTATAATACATCTAGAGTTTTTTCCCCCTCATTCACATCCCCTCATATGGAAAAGAGTGGCTTGGTCATTGTTCAAACATTTTCCTTTTGTTTTGTTTTTTCATGGCAAAAGTAAGTCATAAAAGAAAGTGAGTAAATGATTACAATTTATGATTTTTTTTTAGGCGAAACATTCTTTGGGAATATTAGGAATTTTGAATAACCTCACAACAGCGTTAAAAGCCACAAGGCATTTTAGCAGATCTTCTAGCAAACAGTCAAGGGATTCTCTCCTTTTGGGGATAGATGACAGATCCTGTACGAGGTTATCAGACAATCTTTTATAATGCTCCACAATTCAGGTACTTTCTCGTCTTTATCAGGCTAGTTCCTGAACAAGGCCATTGCTAACATACAGAATAGGTGAAACAAGACAGTTAGGGCCTGATCTTCCATAAACCGTCATCATAAAACTGCTAGTGGGAACCGTAAAGTACACCAGAATGTGAAACAAACCATGAACCGCAAACATCGTCCAGCACATTGTGTCCTAACTGTGGATTAGCTCATTTGCCTGTCTTTAAACAAGTGTTTGTGTCAGAGACTGTTTTCTGTTTATGGAGCATGAGGACATGACCACGAGCAAATGTATCCAATAAATTATGGCGCAAAGACTGATGAAACGGCTGCCAATGAAAACAGGTCACACTGAGCAAATAGGGAGGGTGCTCATATTTACAATTTAGAGTTTGCAGACAGATGGGAAAGCAAAACTAGGAACTGTGGGGCAGCAGAGCTGGCGGAGACTCACCCCAGCCCAGAAGATAATACCAGTGCAGATGCTGCTCCTCGGCAAATACGGCCACCACAATCAGCGTGTGCAGGTAAATCCCCTCACAGAGCATCCAGAAATAGTTACAGCCTAGCATGTACATGTGGAAGAAATGAAGCACCTTGCAGCCAATCTGTAGAGGGGGGAAATTAAGTAGACAGGTGGTTTAATTTTCACAGCAACAAGCAATTTAGGCAAACAATGAAATCTGACAGGACAGCCCTGCTGAAAAGACCAGCTCACAGCAGCGTAAATTACCATGGTCCAGGCTGGTTTATGCTTTTTTTTTTTCATGCTACCAAAAGCATCGTAGCGGAAGTTGATCGTAGCTCCATTGGTTTCAAAGGGTCTACGATGTACTTAAGCTTACGCTGCTTTTGGGAGACGCAGCCCTGGTCTAGCTAGTTAAGATAGTAATAAATGAATGCTTTGCTAATTATCTACTGCACTTGTTTTCAGGTGGTTGGTAAAAATGATCGTCACACTTTATTTTCAGGTCCAATTCTCGCTGTTAACAAACCCTTAACTATGACTTTTGCCTCAATAAACTCCTAATTTGCTCCTAAATTTAGTTAGTAAGGTAGTTGTTAAGTGTAGGTATTGGGTAAGATTAGGGATGTAGATGTTTTCATGCAGAATATGTGCTTTATAAGTACTAATAAACAGCCAATATGTTAAGAATAGGCATGCTAATAAGCAACTATAGTGAGAACTGGTTCCTATACAAAAGTGTTACCAAAATATAAATTTCAACTGTACAGGCCACATTATTAACATTATAAATCAAGCTCTTTAAGTTTTTAATATTTTCCTTTTTTATGTAATGTATATTTATAACATTATAATTTGTGTTTTCTTACCTTGGAATTAAATTACATAAAGGGAATAATGGCAAATCTGACATCTTTGTTATGATCAACATAATCTCTTATGATCAAAATAATCTCAATATTTGAAAGTCTGTTGATTTTTTTCTTTTGCTGTTGGGGCAACGGAGAAAGCAAAAATGATATTTGTTGTAGTTTCCGTTCACCACCATAGAAGCTGACCCAAATATGGCAATGTCTGCTTCCGAGAACCCGGGAAATGTGAAAAGCGTCCATTTGTGAAATGATTAACATGACATAGGCTGATTAGGACAAGTGACAACTTTATAAATGCATAAATAACAGCAGAAGTGTGATTCAACAGCCTAACACATTGAACAAACACTGATCCAAATGTTGTTTTAGCCAAATTACTAAGTGACATATGGATTTACATCAAAATACCATAAAGTTTGTTTGGACGGCTCAGCTTTGAGATCATCAAGAAAAATATGGGAATCATTTTCTCCTTCCTCAAGTACATTTATTTTGTGGGATTCTATATTTTGTTTATTATTATGCTGTTTATGATTTTCATTTGGCAATGTTTTTTTTCAGTTGTTCACGAGAACAATCTAGACGAAATATTCACACACAAAAAAAAGTTCCAGTATCTTAAATTCACATTATGAGTTAATTAACATCCCAATAACTTCACAAATACCTGCAGAACATTCATGTTGTTCATTTTCATCTCTTTAACATGGTCTGGACATGACCTTACTCTGAATGTCTGAGATGCCTGGCTCCTTTTTAAGAACGTGTGCAGTTTTAATTAGAAAATGCTGGCAAAAGTGTCTATTCTCAATCCGCTGAGCTCTGGATCGCACACCTCCCAACAACACGTCAGTCTTCCAGATTAACTTTTTACCATATGTCCATAGCTCTCATCTGCCTGCTGCACCCACGCAACTGGCAGCAAGTCCTCACACATGTTATTCTCCATACACAGCTTCCCTTTAGAAGTCAAGGCTTCTTTACTTCAATTCATATGTCCTAAACTATGTCAGAAACAGAGGATTTAGGTTGAAACTAAAGTGGGTAACTCTGTCTGTAAACTCTTCTCCTTGACTGGGCATGCATTTTGTATTGACTTCTGCAGAGTTGGAAGGAACAGGCTGAACAAGGATACCGTAAATTAAACACTGAGAATGCACCCACCCACCCCGTAAGAATGCACATTTCAAGACATCTGTATTACACTGGCCACATAAAACAGATATAATTTTGAGAAAGCATAAGTAAGGATGGTACTTTGACAAGTAAAGCAGGAAATTATTAAAAACAAAAATAAACGAAGTTGAATGTGAAAATGCATCTGTCAGACAGACACGACCCAATATTCTCAGGCAAGTAAGAACAGTGATTATCGTCTTTCTGCAACTCCAAAGCTACACCTCCAATGCACTCTAGTCCTTTTAAGAACTTCAGAATCTATTCATCCAGTCCTCCACACATGATGACAGGCCATTTCAAACCCCAGACAGCAGGGTGCAAAAACTAGACTGTCTCACTTTTTAAGCTTTGTTTTTACATCAAAAAGAATAGTCAATTCTCCTCAATCACATTAGATACAGTAGCTAAAAGTTAATGTTTTTTTAGAAACACATCTCCTCACCACACCTCTTAGATCATGCAGTGCATTCCAGTGTGGCAGATTTGTGTATTCTTCCATAGAGAGCAAAACCCGAAAATATCATATTCCAAGCAAAGATCTTATGCAATGAAAATACAATGAGAATTAAACAGTTTTGTGGTGGACTCAATCTGAGCTTCATCTGAAGTGCAAAAACTCTTATACTTGCCAGATATGTGACCCTGGACCACAAAATCGGTCTTAAGTCGCTGGAGTATATTTGTAGCAATAGCCAAAAATACATTGTGTGGATCCAAATTATTGTTTTTTCTTTTATGCCAAATATCAGTAGAACATTAAGTAAAGATCAAGTTCCATGAAGATATTTCGTAAATGTCCTACTGTAAATATATCAAAACTTCATTTTTGATTAGTAATATGCATTGCTAAGACCTTTCGACAACATTAAAGGTGATTTTCTCAGTATTTAGATTTTTTTTGCACCCTCAGATTGTAGATTCTCAAATAGTTGTATCTCAGCCAAATATTGTCCAAATTGACACTTAAGACTGGTTTTGTGGTCCAGGGTCACATATAGAATATATAGCTAAATTATCTTTACTCAAATGTTAACTGTTTTTGATCAAGACACTTTGTTTAAAATGATATGTAATGTGAACAATTTGACTTAGTATTCAAAAAGTATTTAAACGAATACAAAAAACAAGTACATTTTCTCATTGTTGAAGCTGAATATATAAACTATCACTCACAACTATCAAACAAAAAAAATTATGCTCAGCATGGCTGCATATATTTGAATAAAATATACAGTAAAAACAGTAATATTAGGAAATCTTATTCTAATTTAAAATAACTGGTTTCTATAATAAAATATTTCCAAATGTAATTTATTCCTGTAATGGCAAAGCTGATTTTTCAGTATCATTACACAGTCTTCAGTGTCACATGATCCTTCAGAAATCATCCTAATATGCAGATTTGCTGCTTAAGACACATTTCTTGAAAATTTTGAGAAACATTCATGTTGAAAACGTGTTTTTTCAGGATTCTTTGATGAATGTTGAGAAGATCAGCATTTATTTCAAAATATTTCAAACATTATAAATGTCTTTATTGTCAGTATTGATCCAGTTAATGCGTCCTTGTTAAATATAAAATAGTTAATTTCTTATTTTAAAGCAAAGAATAAATAAATATGACTTTTAAACAGCATTTATACAGTGAAATATGTGCTTTGTACTTTAAAGGTATGAATGAAATTGTAAGGAAATCTGATTTGATCTGATGGAGTTCAATAACTCCGGTTGTTCACACTTGTTCTCTAATACGTGGATCAGCCTCTTTTCCCTCACTTTTCATAAACAGCAAGCATTACTGGCAGTAATTGTGGATGTGAGGGCACGCACCGGATTCCTCTGCACCACTTTGGGATTGTTGACCACAGTTATGAGGTTGACGATGGTGAAGGCTGA
This sequence comes from Gymnocypris eckloni scoliostomus, assembly GCA_027564155.1. Lineage (NCBI taxonomy): Eukaryota > Metazoa > Chordata > Actinopteri > Cypriniformes > Cyprinidae > Gymnocypris > Gymnocypris eckloni. The sequence goes on along the minus strand of CM050427.1, from coordinate 23,679,199 downwards.
GTTGAGCACATACGAGCAGAACAGGTTCTTGTGTAGAGTGATTCTCTGACAGCTCAGACTCCTGGATGATAGACAAAGAAATATTAAACACTGATCGTTCATGACAGTAGCAGTTTTTGAAGAATAATTCAGTTTGGCAGGTCATTTAACAAACCATCTTTTGGACAGTTTAGATACATACTCAATCATAAATCAGTCTGCATCTGATGGATTCCATTTTTTACAAGCCTCAAGCACTCAACTTTTCAGCATTTCCAAGATTTTCCAGATTTAATATAGATTTGATCTGTTTCGTCCTTAAATGCCTATTTGCAAAGCCTGCATGACTGATTCATAGAACTAGTCAAACATGCAACGCAAACTGTAACAATTAGTCTGATGTAATCAGGAAGATCAATACAAAAACTTCTGCTGTTTGTGCAGAGCGGCATGCCACACACAGCAAGAAACAGCACAAGGTTTGACTTGACTTTTTACACTTTTTATTTCTGGTGTTTAGGAATAATCTATCCAATTTCCTCCATCTGACCTCATAAGGAATTGGCAGGCATCACTGATGTGCACATGTGGGTGGTCATATGTTAATATCAGGAATCCAGTGATTTCAAATGAGACCGGTTTTAGCCCAGATTCAGTAAATGGATGTTTTTGGACTTTTGAGTTCTGAATGGTACAGAATGTTTTCGTAGTACAATGAACTCTTTTATATCGAAAGATCAAGGAAAATTTGATTCATCATGATATGACCCATTTAATGAAGTAAACAGAACTAAAATTAAGCGTCACCTGAGTATCCTGGCTTCATTTCAAATAATGTGATTGTCAGATGCTTGCCTGTTTTTATTATATATTGCTTAGTGGTTGAAAACACTATTTAACACTGGGATTATACCAAAGCTGAATTTATGAAGCTCTATAAGATCAAGGAATAGTGATCAAAAGGGATTTAGAACGTAAAAACTATATATATAGAGAGAGAGAGAGAGCAGGAGAGAATATAAATTATACAACAGCAAAAAATAAAAGTGATATGAATTATAAATTATGTAAAATGCGATGTTGGGAAAGAGAAATGTGATTTCTAAGTAAATGCTGTTTTGTTGTTGGTCAGGAGTTGTAAAATAAGGAAAAATTGGGAGTTCACACCTTTATCAGCTATCTCTGTCAACAAACACAGCTTCTGTTAGACAAGTTGATCTATATTACTGTCAAAAGATAATAATTAAATATCTTTACACAAATGGCATCACAATCACCTAATTAAGAAAGTCATGCTACTCACATGATTTACATTTACATTTACATTTATTCATTTAGTAGACGCTTTTATCCAAAGCGACTTACAATTGAGGAATACAATAAGCGATACATTATAAAGAGGCAAAACAGACACAGGAAGTGCTTGTAATACAAAGTTCTAGGCATTATTCAGAGCAAATTCTAGACAGACAGGGAGAGGTTAAGGGAAAGAGAGCAAAGTTAAGGAAAGAGAGTGTTTTTTGTTATTTTTTTAAGACAAAGTCAAGTGATGACGGAAGTGATGAGTTTTCAGGTGTCGCTTGAAAATGTCATTCAATTTAACCTCAAATTGAGTGCAAAGCTGCTCCTGGAGCGTTAGAGGGATGGGAGTGAAAGCTGAACTCATTTTCCAAAGCTATTTCCCATATTCCCAACCAAAAATGTCTGGCATTATTCAGGCAGCATAAATTAAAGCTTAGTGCAGCTGTATACTGACACGTACCTCTCCTAGCACCACATCTGGACCCAATAAGACAACATTAAGACTTTGACATCTCAGAAGATCGGACTGTAAATATCACCATCGCACGTAAAAACAAGCGTTGCTATGTTACACTTCCAGGGCAGTTAAACAATTTGTTTTGCACGTGATACATTGTAATTGACACGAAAATATTTGCAAATTCGTTTCCCATTAATCCTTGAAACAAAAATGATCATACCTCTTAGGAAAAAACAGATGTGTCTAAAATGTTGGTTAAACAGTGATTGCTCTTTTTTTATTTTTTTATAATAATATTATATATTATCTTTAATTTACATTTTCAGGGACATGAAACATTTTGTGTATGCCAATCAATATTGCACAGCAAATTAAGCTGCTAATATAAAAATTTTATTAAATTTAATTTAATTAAGTTCTGTGGTTGTGTTTTTCCTTTTTTTTTAAACAACGTTTCTAATGAGCACTAATGTTTAAATGAGGTCTTAATCAAAACGAATTAATGAATTAATTGAATCATTTATATAGCGCTTTTATTGTGCCTCGCTATACACCCAAAGCGCTTTACAACCTTATAGGGGTTATGTTCAAAATGTGCTTTTAATCTCTCAACCTTTCAATAATTGCTTAGTGTACTGACAAAATGTTTTACTATGGGATTGTAAGTTTACTCGCTGGATACAACTGTCATACTATGTAACATATAACCCAAAGTTTATGTGCCGTCTAATGGCTCCTACATTTAATTACCCATGAAATTAAGTTTACCCTGGGGGGTTATACAGACATATGGAAACCAAGTCAGCATGAAATGACACACAAAACCTGACAAATAATTCTCGTTATTTGGCTCAGGGCTTAGTGCAGCTCTGCCAGACAAACGCACACCAAGGATTTACACTCAATAAAACACAATGATGAGAAACTATCGTTTTTTGCAATGCCAGAGCCAAAGGACATTTTGCTTTCAGTCTGTACACAGTTCAAACGGTTGGGCTCCAATTAAAAGTTCATTTGTTAATGTTGATGACAGACGCATCTCTAAATCATTTAAACGTCCATAAAAACATGCACGCTCCTTGAAGTGGATTACAATGCCTTCAATGAAATGTAATGTTCTGTGATGTTTTTATTCAAATCAATAATCTTAACTTCAATTCGTGACTGGCAAAATATAAAAGTATATTTATGTGAGCAACATATTTAAATCTCTCCATATTTTAATTTAATCTAAGAAAATGAACGGGAAAGAGCATCTACTGTACCTTTAAATAGTACAGACATCAAAGCTATGAAAACAAATTGACGTTGTTAAGGAAAAAGGCCAAAACGTCATATTGATATTTTATCTTAGATTATAACATTCTCTCTACCAACTTTATGAGATGTTTTTAAACAGTAGTGAAGGTGTTTTCATTTATGCTGGACAATTATTGGCTGTTATATCCAACCCAACCATTAAAACGTGTTTGTTTAAACGGGTTTAACTTCCACATCCAGATAGTTAAAGCAGCAATAACGACTGAGACAGCAAAACACTTGGATATTGTTTGTACGCTTTTCCCAATTTATGCCTTTGTTTACTAAATCTGTAACATCTGCTGAATAATAAATAATAAAAAATACTTAAAAAATCTAAAATGTCACAATATAAATTGCTTTTAAAATTGATAAAATTAATATTACGTATTAATCCATAAAATGTGGTCATTATTTAATTATTCAGTTAGTGAAATCATGAATAACTTGTAAGTAAAACAGTTTTTCATCTTTATAAAAATTATAGACATCTAAAACAGTAATTTTTTTTCTTATAGGGGTCATATTTACATTTATGCATTTAGCAGACGCTTTTATCCGAGACACGGTCACACAACCGCGGCTTGTGTACAAACACAGAGCATCATCACTATGTCTGTCACGTGACTGTTCCCCTCTCGGGCTTGAATTGATGGTAAAACTAAAGGGCATTATTAAATGTCGTTACATTTATTTTGAAAGCTGAAGCTCGCGATTATGGAAAGGGACATTATATTTCAGACGCGTGCTTGTGGTGTTCGACCAATCACAAGAGCAGACTGTGCTTGTCAGAAGGAGGGACTTTGTAGAAAACGAAGCGTTTGAGAGAGGCGGGGCATAGAGGATCTACAATAATGAACAGTATTTGAAAAATATATTTTTTTTGTCTACATATTCTGTTACACCAAATACACAAATTATTGGTCTTTAAAAAAGCATCATATGACCCATTTAACCAAAACAATATGACCTTGAAATAATTCCTTTTTGGTTTCAGTGCATATACAAAAATTCATTACATTTCAATGTATCATTTGTAATTCAGTCTAATAAGAGAGCTGGTTTAGATTTTGATGCATTTGCGAGACACTGTATATGGCAATACAGTCAATACGCCCAGAAAGACTACATTTCAGACTACATTTCTGTGTGGCCATGCTGACGGGAATGCGATCCATCTTTTCTATATGGTTTGAACTGGCTGCTGTGATAAATGGGTTAACCGAGAGCCTCTTGGTAAATCTCTCTTTGAAAAGCTTAAACGTTGACTCCATCAATTAAATTAATCTCAGACGCCACCGCAGCAATCTACCTCTACACCATCATCGTCAACAGCTCTGACAAATGACAAACTGTTTGAGAGTAGACAACACAGAGCCCTGCCAAAAACAAGTAAACAACTGAGCAACCCATCATCAAGAGGTTTATTGATCGGTCTGAAGTAACTGTAACTATGCAGCTGATATTTCAAGGCTTCTTCAAGTCCTATGGGTGGAGACAGTTAAGACGTAAACTCACCTGAAATAAAATAAAATGGCCAGCGAGATGAGAAGGGACACAATAGAAAGAGCATGACCCACAATCGCCATGTAATACAAAATATACGCCATCTGAAATGAGAAAAATGATGCTATGGTTAGACTTTTAACCACGTTCTCTTGAGATTCACTTCACTGTTTAAATGTTTGGGTTAATGAGATTTTAATGTAAAAATAATGATAGCGATTTCAAAATTCACCTTTTATATTCTTGTAATTCATTATTCAGTATTTTTAGATTAAGAATAGTCCTAATATTAAAAAGGTTCCAAAATAACATAAAAGATCAAAACAGTTTATATACAGAACATAGACCAGTTAAAGAATTATATCATGTGAAATTAAATTGTGTTTGTAACTGCAATTCAATTATTCATACAGGGGGTTTAAAGTGTATTTTCACATTAATATCCTGGATATAATAAGTTCTCACAAGATGGGAAAAAGTATCAAACTTTTAAGTGTATTTTTCAAGGTATTAATCATTACATGATAATAGAAAAAAGATTATATAAGCATATTTTGATATTGAACAGCAAGTTTCAAGCAACAAGGATGAAATATCAAAGTAGTAAGAAGGCTTAAAAGTGTCATATCTCCAATTGAAAGTGCATATCTCAATTTGTTGTACCGTTTTCATAAAGTCCATGCAATTTCATCTGGTTTGATAGAGTGAAGTGCACAGACTTTATTTGAGCTTGTCTGAGCAGACATTTTCCCTTCTCTCTATCTCTATCCCTCGCAGTTTGTAAAGCAGCAGTTGTACGGCACTGTTATGAATAATTTTCAGAGCCACTGTCCTCCAGAAAAGCTGTTTAATTAAACTGAAACTGCCATGTGTAGAACTTCCGCTTCACTGCCACTGAGTCTAAAAGAAACACTTAAATCCAACATGCCCTTCAGTAACAGCTTTTAAATCATATATCGACCAATCTGAGATGTACTTTGTGTATCATATTTATACTTTTGTGGTATGTTTGCCCAGAAATGTTAATCTGCTAATTATTTATCCTGCCTAGTTGTACACATGGACTAAATCCCAGGAAATAAAGTCTTTATGCACTCTAACATGTGTAGGAGTTTACTTTCATAACATCTGACCATTTAATTCAGAGATATACACAATGTTAATTTAATACAGGCGCAGAATTTAAAGATGATCTACCTTGAGCTTGTCCTTGGTGTGAGCAATGCAAAGGGTGTAGTTGGACCATGTCCTGTTTGTCTCAGGGTGCCTAAACCAGTTTCCTTTCTCATCACAATACTTGGTGACCTTTTCTAAATAAACAAGGATAAAGATATGAGAATAAGTGCATTTCAAAAGCCTTTATACTAACCCTGGAAACAGGAATAACAAATGAATGCATTTTACCAGTAGAGTCAAAGTCAGGGAAGTAATTGGGACAGTTTTGAGATGTGTACGTTCCTGCTGGCGTGTCGTCCCAGCATAGCCAGCCATCCCATGTGCGGTTGCAGTATGGACCTAAATGACAAGCACACAAAAATTAGGGTCAATTCCAGAGTGATCTCATTAATAATAAAAGATGCAATGCATACATCTGGAACCCAATTCACATTGCACGAGAAAGAATTCACGTGCACAATATATATATATATATAATTATATAATTATATATAATTATTAATAATTCACCAGTAAATACGTGACGCTTTCTTTTAGAAGTATCATTGGTTTAACGTTATATAAATAAATATAGTATTTTAGATGGAAATAAGACCAAGACCGTCAATCCCGTCATGATCTATTCTGACGTGTCGCGCTTAAAATTGTGGACAACAAGCCAGTTCCACCGTAAAATAACATCTGAGTTGTTTTTTTCCTGAATTTTCTTTTTTCCTGAACTGCTATCTATCTATCCGAAAGAACATTTGCGCTAATCAACGTAATAATGATTTAATAATTATAAAATAATTATTTCTTCCATAATTATTATAAAGCACCATTTTACAGAAATAGTGTTTAAAGAATAATGTTAAAGTGAACAAAATATTGGTAATTCTAACCTTACACTCATAGTTTTTAATAGAATACATCACATCCGAGAACGCTCAGACACTTGCACTTCCGCGAGTGATGTCACTTGCAGTCTTTTTTATTTTGTTCTATTTATTGATAATTTTTTGTTTGAATCTCTCAACATTTTACAACAGTAGCCAGGTAGTGAAAACAAGAAAAGAGAAACTAAAATACAATGTCACTTGCAATCGCTGCTTGCACTTGCTCGAACTTGCATTCAACACGAATCGTGTATCTGTGTTGTATGGCAAGCCCTTTTAACATTTAAATCTTTTTTTTGACTATCCATAAATATAATTTTGGATAGTCACAATTGTAATTACTAGTAAGAAATCGAATTAGAGATATCTCTAAATACTTTATGACTAGTCAAAACTCATTTGAAGATATCTCTAATTACATTTGCGGATGTATGACGTGCTATTGAAGATATCTCTAATTTAATTAGAGATATCTTCAAATGAGTTTTGACTAGTCATAAAGTATTTAGAGATATCTCTAATTCGATTTCTTACTAGTGCAATTATAATTGGAGATATCTCTAATTGTCATTGTGACTAGTCATTTATCTGCAAATATTTTTCAATGGAAGTCAATGGAAGATTATGACTAGTCATAATTGCTTTGTAGATATCTGGAATGTGTATTATGACTAGTCATAAACACATTGTAGATATCTTGATTCCAATTACAACTAGTTTGTAATATAGATATCTGGAATTACAATTGTGACTATCCGAAATTATATTTATGGATAGTCAAAAAAAGTTTTAAATGTTAAAAGGGCTTGCCATAGTGTTGCCAATGGAGACGAGACGTGGTGGTGGTTAAACAATTAAAACTAATTTAATATCATAACATATACAAGGTCCTGCAAGTCATCTGTAGGAGACAAATACAAGACCCGCAAATCCGTGGCTACAGAACAGCAGACTATGAACGCAACGCGCAGTTTCTCGTTAAGTGTTTTCCTCCCGTAGAAAAACGAACACTTAATACGGCTTAATGCATTAAGATACATTAAGCGCAATTAAAAGATTAAATTCGATGTATACTTCTTAAATGTACTACAAGGAAAGAAGACGGTAATGAACAGAATACGCAAACGTTCACTTGTCCTCCCATATAGCAAAACGCTTAATGTGTCATAATAGACAAAATGTAATAATACAAATAATAAGGGAATTAAGATTATTCTGTATTATTTGACAAAGAAGATAAAGACAATTAAATTAGCCTATAAATCTTGTTGTTGACACAAAGTTACAGTCCTGCAGATATATGAACGTGCATTTTAAAATACATAAGTGATATTAAAAGGATGCAATGCGTTGAATTGCACGCTATACATTTTCCTCCCATGGATAATAATTTTTTATAAAACACGTAATAGAGTTTAATTGACAAAGACAATTATATAAAAGAGATGTAGACCATTTATTCTATTTGGAAAATAGTGACTGTAATGGATCCCTGACACCTGCCTGGACATTACTTATGTAATGTTTTATTTTAATAATGGAGAGGAGCATATTGAGTTTGCTCTTCATAATTAGTCCTCTTAGTCCATTATGCCACATTATCCCACGTTTTGCAGTATGGGAGGAAAATACAATATGCATATTCATTATATTAATAAACTGTATATTGAATTTGATCTTTTAATAGCAATAGCTGCTCGCATTAATTTCAAGGCATTAATGTTTGCCTACAGAACCACCTCTGGCTCTGCACCCCTTTACCTAAATTCATTACTTCAGACTTATATGCCCTCTAGAAGCTTGCGTTCTGCAAGTGACCGACGCATTACTGTACCATCCCAAAGAGGCACAAAATCCCTTTCACAGACTTTTCCATTAACTGTTCCCACCTGGTGGAATGACCTGCCTAACTCAATCCAAGCAGCTGAATATTTACCCATCTTCAAGAAACGGCTAAAAACACATCTCTTCCATCTTTATTTGACCCTCTAACTCTAGCACTCTCTATTCTAATTTTATTTTATCTAATCCGTGTTTTTTTTGTTCATTTGACCCTCTATCAATTGCATATTTATTCTCTAATGATAAATGCTGCTATTTGGACTTTTTGAATTGCATCAATAATTTTCTGACTTGTTAATTGGTGTTTTGTATGTTCAAGCTATAAAAAAATAAATTAAAAAAAATCCGCATACGCATATGATCGGAACTCCACGCAGCTCTTGCACTACTCTCCATTGGACATGAATGACTTCCGGTTTGTCGCTTGTCGTAGATAGTGGAAAGGCGGCTTTAAAGGGACAGAACTAAACATGGTGTCGACTGTAATGAAAGGTAATGTTCAACTTAACATTTTATTTATGTCATTATTTACTCACTGGCATGTTATCCCAAACCTGTATTAATTTGTTTATTGTGCTGAACACAAAGAAAGACATTTTGAAGAATGTGGCTAACCAAACAGTTGCTGGTCCACATTGACTTTGATAGAAGGAAAAAAAATACTCTGGAAGTCACTGAGGACCAGCTGTTTGGTTGCCCATATTCTTCAAAATAGCATTTATGTTCAGCAGAAGAAAGAAACTCTTTCAGGTTTAAAACTAAACTTGAGTGAGTAAATAATGGTATAAATATAAAACACTGACAGGATCGACAGATGAAATCATTTAAATTCTTTAATCCTAAAACAACAAAACACAAAGAGAAAATAAATAACTCTTTACTCGTGACAGAAAAAAAACACAGCACCTTTAATAGGAATCAATCTATATAGAGTTTTATTTTTATAGTTGTTGATTCATTTTCTTGAATACTTTTTGTTTTATTTGTATATTATGTGTATTTGTAATGTGTATCTTCGTTCTTATTTTTAATAACAAAGATAAAATGACAAAGATTTTTATCTTCGCCCACTTTGGTCTAAATAGCCACCATTCATTTTTATAGTTTGTTACCTTGAAAGGATTTGTCTTTATAATAGGGAAATTATTTTGGCTGCACTGATCAGACACAATAGTAAAACCAACATGACAAAGAATTGGGATAAAATCGTGATATTTCCACAAATAAATTGTGATATATTTTTGCCATATCGCCCCTGGACCCCTGCCAACGTGATCTCATGATAATTTGTATGTATTTTAGGTCAAATGTGGTTCTATAAAACGTACATTTACGTTACTTATGTTTTTAAAGGCACTAAAATGTACAATACTGACATATTTTCAGCATGTAAACGTACAAATACTTACGTATCGACACATCTAAAATAGAAATTTAAATTGTGGCATTAATTTGATTATTAGTTGGTTTTAGTTGTCATATCAATTACCTTGTTTCCAATTGCATCATTAAATTGTTTACTCGTTTACTTAATATGAAATTATAATATTTTGTTTTGTGATTTCTGTGGCCAGCTCATTTCCAATGGTCTACATAATGTTAAACAAGACTTCACTTTAAATCTTAAAATAAATAACATTTGAAATCGTTTAACCTTTACTTGTCATGTTTGCCATGGGCCACAAAAAGCGTTTTCTCCGACATGCTGTGACTGACAATAGAACTATAAAAAAAAACACCAAAACCGCAACATAATTACGACATGAAACAATTTTATTAGTGCGCTGTAATCCATGCAACTGCGAGGAACAGACCCAAATCCAAGCCTTCATTCGGTAATATTCTTAATCTCCCATCCTGAGCAACAAGTTATCCAGTGACCGTAAACGGCAAAGCCAGCGCTAACTGACGTACACGTGCTCGTTACAAATCCAAATGTTTCCGCTTCAAACGACATGTTTTACGGCAAGATAATCAAACGCTCATTGGCTCTCGCCTGCATTCGTCACAGATTGCGACATGCCTGTTTCTGGTGTGTTTTAATGATTTGAATGCCAGCACGCGCACCTTCACGAGTTCAGAGAGCGAGATGATCAGGAAAATAATCTGGATAATATTTTCAGCGATTAACAACAATTCTGCTCTGCACCTCACACAAACCTGCTGTATTCCGCTAGAGAGGACTGCGACTGCAACGCATCGTTATTTGGATTACTTTTGGTACTGCTTTTGACATTTTTGCAATAAAAAAACTATTGTAATTGCATTTATCTGTCTGTCATGTGTTTCTTATATTGTACAGAAATAGCAATGTTTAGGTTTAGATGTAGGAGTGGGATTAGCGACTATAAAAGCATTGTGAATGCTATATTGTTACTAAAATGGATATTTTCCTGCATATTTCGGTCAATTGCATTTTATATCCTTTTACGTTATATTCGCTATAAAATTGGTAGGTTTCGATTTAGGGATAACATTAGGTTAATGGGCCTAAAAATATATATTGCTTATTGATAAAATGATAAACGTGCATTGATACGAATATCTTAATGATATAAAAGATACGTAAATATTTGTACGTTTTTTAGCTAAAAATATGAAACGATGTGTATGTTTTAAACATTGAAAAACATTTCAATTGTAAGTTTTAGCATCAATAAAAACGTGCAAAAAAATTACATTTTGTGCTTGTAAATGTTACGTATTAATACCAAACTTACGTATAAACATGAGACCAGGCTGCCCCTGCACTGAATGGTTGGTATAGTCAGTGTCCTATTTAGAGTCTTTAGCATTCTTTTAAAGTAAATTTTATGGCTGAATGATAATTGAATCAGTGTAATACACATCATGTGAAAAGTAAATTAATCAAATGTTTAAGATCCAGTCTTTCACCATCTCTCTCTGTCAGGACGTGCCAGGTTTTGGTCCGATATTTAAAGCAGTTAACACCTTTGCATGTTAACATCAACTGTCCTGAGCGTCTTTTTAGGCTGGCCTCAGCCAGTCGGTTGAGATCGCCGGGGGGGCCCCCCTCAGCCGTGGGCCCCTATAATTGTCACCACCTTTCACCAGACTAGCGACAGCCCTGGACATCAGCATCCAGGTAGGCACGGCCACAGTGGGTTATGATTGGTCGACTGACAAGCTCACATCTGATTGGCTAAAGAGTATGAGTGACTCGCGTGGGAGAAGTTCACTGCCAGGAAAGTCTCAACAATATACACACACACATCCAAGGCTATTCACACATTTACTGGTGAATTATAAACATTCAAAAATGTTGAACACAGTTGTATATTTGTGAATTGTGTTTTGCATTTGTGAAACGTATTTTTGGAATATATATTCTTATTTTGTGCACGTGAATGATTTCTCATGCATGTGAATTAGTTTACACTTGTGTGCATCTCGTCTTTTGCGTGAATTATTAATGAGATCATTCTGCTTCCATAATTCCACCTTGCAATTACTCTCTGCACTTTGCGCTATGAGTTTCTGATGATTCAATTTAAAACCTCATCTGAGGCTCTATGTTTTCACACCTGATTTGTTATATGACTGGTCTCTGTTCATTTTCTCAAAGCATTTATATTGACCATCAATGATCTTCTTCCTCTCCTCTGCTTTCTGAGTCACTTCGGGGCTGACCTGACTCTCAGCGGTAGGAGCCATCTCCGTCTCCATCTCTAAAAAGCCATGAACTGGTAACGTCTGAAGAAGAAGACATTCGTTTTAAGAATACACATAAAAGGAATATCTGAATATAGGCCTGCTGGATCATTAGGGGCCAAGATTTAAAGTGTCAGTTGTATCTGTCATTTCTGTTTCTTCTTGCTGGGAGTCTATGCAGTACATCAAACCATATTTAAAGAAGTTGTGAGATTTGGCCCTCCTGCTGAGGGGGGTCTGATAATTCCTGCCAATTTTGGGTCCTGTTAAATCCTCTCTAACCTCACAGTTAACAGTTGTGTCCAGTGGTTTGATTTCTGCTTGACAAGACATGTAGTTCTCTGTTGAAAACACACATTACCTTTCAAAAGCTTGGGGTCAGGAGATTTATTTTTAAATGTTTTTGAAAGAAGACTCTTATGCTAACCAAGACTGCATTTATTTGTTCAAATCAATTTTCTATAAAAAAAGTAATTTGATGGCAAAGCTACATTTTTTGCATCCGTTATACTAATCTTCAGTGTCACGTCATTCTAATGTGGTTCTTAATATTCAATCAACAAGTTGTGCTGCTTAATATTACCGGTAACACTTTATTTTAGGGTCTCTAAACTAGTTGCTTATTAGTATGCATATTACTAGAATATTAGCCATTTATTAGTAGTAATCAAGCACTTAATGCCATATTCTACATGACCTTATTCTACATCCCTAATCCTACCCAATACCTAAACTTAACAACTACCTTACTAACTATTGATAAGCAGCAAATTAGGAATGTATTGAGGGAAAAGTCCTGGTTAATAGTGAATAAGTATTCCCTATTCTAAAGTGTTACCATATTTTTTAATTAACTATTTAATTTCACACGTCCAAACTGGGAAGGATTAATAGGCAGATCTGTTGCTCTGCATATTTACATAATGCTCAAAATCATTGGCACAATGCACTGTAAATATCTAAATTTGGCAACAGCACTCTATTGATTCAAAGTTATAAGCAATTGTACTGTGTTGTATTTATTTATGCTTAGGGCAAACCAATTTTAGTGGTATAACCAAACAAATCTACAGCTCATTATAGTGTGCTATATTTTACCTTTATTTTCTCCTTTGAGAATGTGAGACAGTGGGACCAGGTCTTATTGATAGATGAACTGTGTACCCAGTAGCCAGATTCGTCACAGTATTTGGTTACTTTTTCTGCAGGGAAAAAGAAAGTTTAGTGTAATGACTCGAGCTTAAGTGTTCGCGTGATTAACTCCAGTCTTCAGCCTCTGGAATCAATCAATCTGTGTGTTAGATCAAACACACGGAGCTGAGTCTCAGACGGAGAGATCTCTATCAGCGAACAGCGGAGAATATCAATATTTCAGCACCTCAGCAAACTCCTGTTACATCCTTGCTATGATCGCTGCTTTATTTCACTGACATTTAGAATCAGAAATCAAATCATAAATGTTTGATTTGAAACGTTGTCCAGTAGCAAAAATCCTTTCCCTATAGCGTTGGCATGTCAGCTAATAAATTGGTTTTGCACTTCTAAATAAAAGCTCATATGAATGTTTCCAGACAGTCTGAGACAATGATTGTATCACATTCGTTTCATTATAGGACTTTATGTATCTTCACAGTAGCTTGCTTCTTGTGCTTTGGAATTAATTCGTTGGAGCAACATCTTGTGTTTCATAATAAGCAGGCATGTAACAGATGTCATGCCTGCTGTAGAATCTTAATGTTTTGCTGTGTCTGGAGCACTTTGGTCTGGATTGACAATCCAGATGTGATCATACAGAATCTTACCCATGGGATCAAAGCTGGGATAGTCTGGGCAGTTCTGTGAAGCAAAGGTTCCAGCTGGTGTTTCATCCCAACAGAGCAAGCCATCCCAGAATCTGCTGCAGAACAAACCTATAAAAGTTGAATAGACAATCTTATACAATCGTTGATCCTGTGAGATACAAGAGTTCGTTTTACAGTGAAAACGTACTGTAACATTCTGAACTCTAAATGGCCTCCCAAGTAAACAGAAAATAAATTAAAAATATTTCTTGAAATGATTTGTAATTTAATGTATTTTCTTTGCGATATGCTGTTTAAACAAAGAGCAAATAGTAAAATGTTCTATTTACACTATGTAAAAATATCAGTATTTTCTTTGCAAAAATATCACTTGGATGCTATTTATACTACTTAGTGCAAGTGGCAGATATATACACCTCAGTATTGTAGTACATTATAAAACAGTATGCAATAATAAAGAATTGGGTTTAAATTATTATATATTTTTTATTATTAAATGGATGCTGCTTTGGTACATTATAGCCACCCATACACCTACCCTAAACCTAACCGATCTATACTTTATTTTCCACTTTTCATTTTATTGAAAATAAATGCCTTTCTGGTCTTATATATGATGTGAAAAGGGAGAAGAACGAGTTCAGCAAAAGGTGGATGCGAACCTGGGTCGATCGTGTCATAAAAGTCAAACGCCACTGGGGCCATTGTTTAGCAGAATACACACGTCCGTGGGGGAACTAGATACTCTGTTAAAACTAAACGACTATTTTTGACAATAAAAAGACCTCATCTGGAATAAATATGTATGATATGAATCCTTAAAAGGTGTTATTTCTGCACCTAGCATCACCAAAGATAAAAAAAAAAAATATCTCACACCATTGGTTGAGTCAGTGGTGCATTGTGGGCCACTCAAACAGACTAATCCTGAAAAAGCGACAGCATCTTAGAGTTTACACTGGGGAATCAACTAACGAATGTCTTAAAGTTGGCTCTGCATATTAAACCGAGATAGGAGAAAGTACTTTAACATCCAAAAAGCTTAACACGCATCTGCTTTGAAGATAAACCTTTATTGTTTCTCTGATCACCTTGTGATAGCTTTCAGCCATTTAATGTTCCACTAACAGCCTTGGCACTTAACAAGGTTATGAAAAGAGTAAAAGCACCATTGTCTGTCATTCAGATGAAAATGAATTGAAAATACAGCTACCTGTTTTATTATGGGATCCATCTCGGCTCAAAAGCTCCAGACATTTGTACTGAGACTCAGTCATGATCAGTCTCTCTCCCTCCATTGCCATCATGACAGGAGTAAAGGATAAGTCACCGGTGGGCCCTGCTTTTGTCTCTGTTGTTCCAGCCTTTTTTGCACTCTGCAAAGAGAGATGATCTTCAACACTGCAGCAGTGATGGCCAAAATCCAGTATGTAAGAACTGGCTCCCTTTCAATTCATGAGCTTGAATTTTAATTGAATTGACATGAATGGCAATGACAGGAAGAGGAAGTTACGCAAATAATTAAATAACTACTTTTTTTAATAAATATAGATACAATCTTTTTTCCCCCTTAGTTATTCACTTATATGTACTGTAGAAAACAATTTTGATAAAAAATAAATGTAATTCAATTAAATTATTATAATGGGAAATGACTAATGGTATCCTGGTACATAGATTAATTTAAGAAGATAATGTAATTAATTTGATTATATTTTTAAGTAAATGTATAAAAAATAAATGGGATGTGGGGGCAGTTGTGGCCTAATGGATAGAGACTCGGATTTGCGTCATAATCCGTGACAAGTCCTTGGGTCACAGGCTCGCGTCTCAGGTCCGGCAGGGATTGTAGATGGGGGGAGTGAATATCCAGCGCTCTCTCCACCCGCAATACCACGACTGAGGTGCCCTTGAGCAAGGCACCGATTACCCCAACTGCTCCCTGGGCGCCACACCCATAAATGGCTGCCCACTGCTCTGGGTGTGTGTGTGTATGTGTGTGTTTGTTCACTACTCACTGCTGTGTGTGTGCACTTTGGATGGGTTAAAAGCAGAGCACAAATTCCGAGTATGGTCACCATACTTGGCCACACATCACTTCCTTTCCTTTTCCAAACTTCGGTCATACTTAAGTTTGGGGACCAATTCTCTCTATTAACTACTAAATTTGACTTTTGCCTCAATTAACTGTTAATTTTCAGCTAATTAATAGTTAGCAAGATAATTGTTAAGTTTAGGTATGGGGTAGGAATAAGGAGTCTAAAATATGGCCATGCAGAATAAGGCATTACTATGTGCTTTATAAGAACTATTAAACACCCAATATCCTAGTAAAATGCATGTTAGCAACTGGTTAATAGTGAGGATTGGTCCTTAAAATAAAGCGTTATTCGAACTGCTATAACTGACAACACTGACTATTACCTGAGATTTTCTGTCTCTGAGAATAGTCCGTATGCTGTTGTTTGCTAACATGTTTATGGGTCATTTACAATAAAATGTATAATACAAATATACACTTATCAGAATTATATGAAATTCTTTGTATTTCAATAATTTAACTCCCTAAATTCAAATGAAAATTTTCGACAGTTTGCTACCACAATTAAAATTCAATTCAAACGCAGGAATTAGACTGGGATTTAAAAGCCATTTCTGAATGGCACAACCTCAGCAGAAGCACAATAGATACACCCTAGTACTTTTTTTCTCTTGCGACCCCTTGCACACCTACTCAATTCTGAGGACACCACATGGGCATGTGACATTTGAAAAGGTATGGTTTTACACATGAAATCTGGCCAGATACATTCCTCTGCCATACCATATCAGTATAATTAAGATAAGAAATTTTTCACAGCCATTGGAGCTTTTTTAGCAAAGACTTACAGGGATAAAGCTTTACCCACAAAGACAGGCTTGATATCGAAATTCAAAGCACATCTCTAACCATTGTGTTGCTGGTATGAGTCATCTTATAGTTCAACGGGAAGTCAAAGAGCCAATTCAAAAGTACTTTACTTTTTCCCCTTTTAGACACCTCACAGTAATGAATTCTACATTCATTTATGACGGAAACTTTGATGTCTTTGTGCAAAGATCTTAACTTTGGCAGATCCTCTCAAACCCACCTTCCCATAGCATTAAATAAATTAAGGAAAATTATGTGGCAGCTTGTTTGGTGCTGTGTGTCTGTCTTACCTGCGCACACTAACGCATTTACAACACAAATTCATCTGTGAGGTTTCTGATGTCCCATGTAGCAGTTTAGCAGCCGTACATATGATGTCACTCCAAACTTTGAAGTAAATGACGTCATACATACGACCACCAGGCCACCACCCAAGTCAGTCAGGAAAACCATTTGTCCTTTAATACAAACTGAATGTCAAGAATGGATAACATCATGTTTCAGAAACTGTAACTTTTTAAAATCCATAGAAAAATGTATGGTACTTTAATTTAGTAAACCTTTTAGACTCGTATTTACACCCATTAAAACCAATCCACACCCTTGCTCTCGGTTTTCGTTGTTTAGTCTAGCTTTAATTAAATGACATTTCCCATTATACTTTTAGATGTGATGTGCTATTCTGCAAGCTCATTACTATTCCACTAAGTTAGATTTATATGCAGTCATGGGAAAGTAGCTTCAAGGTAAAAAAATTAACAGAGAGGACACATTAATGTCCACATACAATTAGCAAAGTATTCTGTTGGCTTGTTTATGACTTAAGTGCAGTGTTAACATAGTGCTAACGTACTACATGCAGAGGGCTTCATATGCTCCCATTTCACCATTCTGACACTGAGCCAGCTGCTCCGATACAGCATTGATGGAACTCTGTGGAGCCACCATTTCATGCCTCAGGAGTTCTGTGGGTTTTCAGGTCACCTCCGCTTGTAATTACCAAACTGGAGCAATTAGTGAGTAATGGATTTTTTATACTGCATAGTTGGGGGCTGTGGTGGGGTAATCAGGAGAGAAATCATCTAATGACAGTTTGCAAGAAAAAAAAAACTTTAGTGTCCAGTAAAATTTTTGCGACTGCAAGTTCAAATGGGCTAAATGACATTCTAAGTACAAGTATGTATTTCAGACTAATTTCACCACAAATTGATAAAATAAATATGTATTAACAATGAATAAGATGTTACGGTCCACTCACCAAAATAAATGATGTCAAAAGCCATAGGGTCTCTTGCCAACCCATGCTCTCAGATCCTGACTTTATCTGTGAACACAAAAAAAGTATTACAAAAATTTTATACAAATGCAACAGACTCCAAATTTGAAGTTAACTTAAAAAAAATTATTGAGAAAAAGTGTATTTATATGTATATATATACACATACAGTGTGTGTGTGTGTGTGTGTGTGTGTGTGTGTGTGTGTGTGTGTGTGTGTGTGTGTGTGTGTGTGCCTGTGTGTGTGTGTGTGTGTGTGTGTGTGTGTGTGTGTGTGTGTGTGTGTGTGTGTGTGTGTGTGTGTGTGTGTGTGTGTGTGTGTGTGTGTGTATACAGTATCTCACAGAATTGAGTACACCCCTTACATTTTTGTAAATATTTTATTATATCTTTTCATGTGACAACACTGAAGAAATTACACTTTGCTACAATGTAAAGTAGTGAGTGTACAGCTTGTAAAACAGTGTAAATTTGCTGTCCCCTCAAAATAACTCAACATAAAGCCATTAATGTCTAAACCGCTGGCCACAAAAGTGAGTACACCCCTAATTGAATATGTCCATGTCCAATGTCAACATTTTATTTGGCCACCATTATTTTCCAGCACTGCCTTAACCTTCTTGGGCATGGAGTTCACCAGAGCTTCACAGGTTGCCACTAGAGTCCTCTTCCTCTCCTCCATGACAATATCACGGAGCTGGTAGATGTTAGAGACCTTGCGCTCCTCCACTTTGAGGATGCCACACTGATGCTCAATAGGGTTTAGGTCTGGAGACATGCTTGGCCAGTCCATCCCTTTACCCTCAGCTTCTTTAGCAAGGCAGTGGTCGTTGTCATTTTGGAATACTGCCTTGCGGCCCAGTCTCCGAAGGGAGGGGATCATGCTCTGCTTTAATATGTCACAGTATATGGTGGCATTCATGGTTCCCTCAATGAACTGTAGCTCCCCAGTGCCGGCTGCACTCATGCAGCCCCAGACCATGACACTCGCACCACCATGCTTGACACACTTGACTTTGTACTCCTCACCTGGTTTTCACCACACACACTTGACACCATCTGAACAAAATAAGTTTATCTTGGTCTCGGTGATCCATGTCCTTAGTCTTCTTGTATTCAGCAAACTTGTTTGCAGGCTTTCTTGTGCAGCATCTTTAGAAGAGGTTTCCTTCTGGGACGATAGCCATGCAGACCAATTTGATACAGTGAGCTGCGTATGGTCTGAACACTGACAGGCTGACCCCCCACCCTTTCAACTTCTGCAGCAATGCTGGCAGCACTCATACTCCTATTTCCCAAACATAACCTCTGGATATGACGCTGAGCATGTGCACTCAACTTCTTTAGTCGACCATGGCGAGGCCTGTTCTGAGTGGAACCTGTCCTGTTAAACCGCTGTATGGTCTTGGCCACCGTGCTGCAGCTCAGTTTCAGGGTTTTGGCAATCTTCTTATAGCCTAGAGCAACAATTTTTTTTTCCAGATCCTTCTTTGCCATGAGGTGCCATGTTGAACTTCCAGTGACCAGTATGAGAAAGTGAGAGTAATAACACCAATTTTACACACCTGCTCCCCATTCACACCTGAGACATTGTAACACTAACAAGTCACATGACACCGGGGAGAGAAAATGGATAATTGGGCCCAATTTGGACATTTTCACTTAGGGGTGTACTCACTTTTGTGGCCAGTGGTTTAGACATTAATGGCTGTGTGTTGAGTTATTTTGAGGGGACAGCAAATTTACACTGTTATACAAGCTGTACACTCACTACTTTACATTGTAGCAAAGTGTCATTTCACATATATAAAGTGTCATTTCACAATATATAATAAAATATTTACAAAAATGTGAGGGGTGTAATCACTTCTGTGAAATAATGTTTATATATATCCTTGATGTAGTAGACACTTTCTATATCTTTGATTTGAATCACTTGAAACACATTATACATTACTGAGGGTAAACTATCATTGTCACAGTTTGACTTAAACCATATAATGGTGTAGTTCCTTATAACATTACCAGCCATTGCTGAGTAGTTCTGTTTTATATATTTCCACAAGTCATTTTATCCTCCCATTTGGCTCCTGGCGACTGTTCATTTTGGACCTTGAGTATGATATATCAAAGCTAGACTCTGGCTATTAACCTACAGCACTGACAAGTCAAAACTGCTTTTATTAGCCTTGAGTGTCATGTCACATTTTTGTATAAAATTGTAGGTCAAACAGTCTCTTCCAATAGGCCAACAATAATACGCTAACCCATGCTAACAGTTTACCATCTGTATTATCTACTCTGTCAGCACTTTATCAACAGAAAACGCGATCGCAATAAAGCAGAGGGGTGGGGAAGAGAAAAACACATTAAAGCTGGTTAATAATTTTGTTGACACCCTAACACGTTATGTGTTTTAGTTCAGTAGCTAAGATTGTAATTAGCATTCCCTTCACCTTTTTTTCTCATGCAATTTAAAACTCACTTGCTCTCCTGTGTAACTAGGTTTCAGAATGTTTGCTCTCTCAACACCTCTCTTCAGATCACAGTGGAGGTATTTCTCTGATAGACCGACAGGCAGATACCAGGAATAGCTGCTGAACCTCTGGATCGGCTCAGCTGTGTTAACATTACCTCAGATTAACAGCAGCCAAGTCTCCACAAACTGCCCTGGTGTGCATGTAGTTTGAGTGCTGATTTATTGGGATGTGGAGTGTATGTACAGCCTCAGGCCTCTTACTATGTTCTGTCACAACACATATCACGTTCAGAGAAAATATTTGGCTCAAAAATTACTCCAAACTGGAAGATTCCAACCAAAAAATGGCCCATTATTTTAAGAACAAAAAAGAACAGCCTGAATCACTTCAACTCCTTATGCAACCAATTTTTGGCCATGCAGTTCAACACACAAAATGCCTTTAAAACGCATGATGCATCTGTTCAAGTGGAGGAAAAGTTTACATATTTAGTTTTTAAAAAGCAGCACGCAAATGTCAAAATAACCAATTATTTTTACATAATCTCTGGCATACTTTATTACAATTGAAGATTTCTGCTTTGAAATCTTCTTTGTATATTGACCACAAAACTTTATATTTGACCCTTTCCGTTGGCAACCACTGTAGTGTATTAGTTTCAGGTCTCATGTTTCACTACAAAGATTTTCTTTGTACAAAATAATAGTTTGCTTGTAAATACTGTATGTTCACATACTTATGCAGTAATGTTAAAATATACATGAGGAAAATGCTTTATTTGACTGTTTTACTAAGTAATTTCATTTCATCTTTGTACACTAAAAAGATTAGTGTAGGAGTTACTTTGAAACACCTTTAACTCAGAAATTGCTAAATTTCACAAATAATTACATAGAAGCAGCACAAGCAGCACATTGAATTAAAAATGCAATTTTGAAGTAGAAACACTAAAAGTGTCATTTTGTAAAATGCACTATGATAATCTTTATTTACAACTTAAATAAAGTATTTTTTAGTGTATTTATAGCCAGTATAGCGCATACGCAAAAACTTCACATTAAAACTATACTGTATGAAAATGATTAATTTCAAACAATATATCAATATATCACAATATATCAGATTTGTAATGCATAATTTTCAGGAGAAAATATAAGAAGTGCTTATCTGTACAAAATGTACCCCTGCAATGTTATGGGTTAGTTAAATTGGGTTAATGGTATAATTAATATACCCCAAATGTAGCATTACAAAGCAAAATGCAAAATAGATAAACAGGATGAATGTATTGTTAATAAAAAGTCCTTTAAGGATAGTATCATTTATGGATGCCTTGAGACCACAAAATTGGTCGAGACTACAAAGTGAAAATTCCAGTGTTAAATTTCCACGTATTTAAGTTAATTCTTGTAAGCTGTGGGGGTTTCAGAAGGCACATCAGGTCTTTTATTAAATCTTATTATTAAATCGTATTTATTAAATTATATTTTGAAGCTGACTGTGTGTATATATATATATATATATATATATATTATTATTATTATTATATATATTTTTAATTAGACAAATAAGGGAAGTCGTGGCCTAATGGTTAGAGAGTCAGACTTCAATACCATGAACCCCCAACTGCTCCCCGGGGGCACCGCAGCATAAATGGCTGCCCACTGCTCCGGGTGTGTGTTCACAGTGTGTGTATGTGTGTTCAATGGTCATTTCCCCTTTCCTACTTTACTACTGTTAGATTTTCTCATCCTTAATGTGCAATGACAAAAATCATCCAACACAACGAAAAGCGAGGTTGAAAGGAAAGCAGAACAAAGCTCCTTTCAACTTCTCTAGACCCTCCCTTGGGATTGTTCCTACAAAAAAAATCACCCTCTATAAACAAGATATATTTTGGGGGAAGACAAATATGGTCCACATCAATTTCTTCTCCCATTTACAAAAATAAGGCATAAGTGAATTGCATTACATTACAGTCAACGGTGACAAAGCAGCTCAGTGTGGCAAAAGCACACTGGTATGAACGTTTAGTGCTATTGTGAAATGCTGTCATGATGCCAGGGCTTTCAAGTCCAATGGCTGTTTCTTCCATGTGCTATTAAGCCAGCAATTTTTCTCTCTGTAATATCGAGCTTTCCTGAGAGCCTCATTTGTACTATGCATCAGGTCAAAAAAGAGAAAATGTCTAACCTGCTGAAGTACAGCTGAAACACAAGCTGATGAGGGCATCTATGTGTTGGTATATGAGAAGCACTACATTCTGACTCATTAACCCGGCTAATTTTGTCAGAAATTGAGATTCCCCTGTACAGCAATAGGCCATTAGCTGGCTTTAATAGGTGTCATATATATATAGCGCCAAAACGGACTGGAGTGATATCAAACAAGAGGACAGGAAAATGCACTCTGAGGGATATCCATAATTCAGAGAGCACTTAAAATGCTGTGGCACTGCTGTGTACTCTGCTCTTTCCGGATTTGGACCTCAGGGCAGTGACATGAATAAAGTGTAGACACAGGCACAGGTATGGTGTTTGGGGCAGTCGTGGCCTAATGGATAGAGCGTTGGACTTGAAACCTGAGGTAACCCATGGTTGTGGGTTCAAATCACGGCTCTGGCAGGAAGTGTCCACGACTGAGGTGAGACCCTTGAGCAAGGCACCAACCCCCAACTGCTCCCCGGGCGCCGCAATGTCGGCTGCCCACTGCTCCACTTGGATGGGTTAAATGCAGAGAACACATTTCACTCCTCATTATACTCTGTATAATTGTGTATGTGACAAATAAAGCTCATCTGAGCTTGAATTGTATTGTTGTGGTTTTTCTGGACTCTTTAATCCTGCTCAATGCTAGAACTATAGGGTTTTGTTGAACTGTACAGCTACACCTTGATGAGACTGTTGTTTGGAGTTTACTGAAAATCCTCAGTTGCAATATTTTGAGATTTGTGGGTGAAATCTGTCAGCTGTCCATTACATTTTAAAAAAGATTTTTCATAATCATGAATAAAACAATGTTTATTGTAGTATGTGGTAACGTTTAGTATATGGACCAGTTCTCACTATTAACTAGTTGCTTATCAACATGCCTTAACATATTGCCTGTTTAATACTTATAACGCATTTATTGTACATTATCATATTCTACATCCCTAATATACCTAACACCTAAACCTAACAACTACCTTACAACTTATTAAGAAGCAGTACAATTTGAGTTTATTGAGGCAAACGTTGTAGTTAATGGTTTGTTAATATCAAGAATTAGACCTTAAAATAAAAAGTTGACCTGTATTTCAATATTCAAGGATACATTTTTAGATGTCGTCGATACATCAGTTTTGTTTGTTTAAATGCTGAAAATACATAAGTATTTGTATGTTCAGATGCTAAAAATACATCAGTATTGTATATTTTAGTGCATGTAAAAACACAAGTAAATGTACGTTTTATAGAACCATTTTATGTAAAATACATACGAATTATCATGAGATTACGTTTGACTTTGAGAACAAAAATGGTCATCTTTCTCTAGCCAGCACAGTTTTCACCTGTAAAGTTTGCAGGCAATTCACACCCTGTCAAAGAGATACAACACAATGGCATGTGATGACACAAACAATCATCATCATATAAGATATCCAAGGTTGCTTATGACCTTGTCCTCAACCTCCCCTCAGGATAGAAGACCATAAAGATAAGTCTTATATTCCATCTGCGTGCTGCACAATATACCGCTTTCCCTGGCAGGATTGATGCCTTCAGTTTCCCACATGTGTATATTGACTAGCGATTATGCTGTTGAAATCTCCATCATCGAACAGACTCTGCAGTGTCTGTGCTTCCACACAATTTAACCTTCAAACTGCAGCGGTGTGTTTTCAGTGAAGGGAAATCATGCACCTCTTCCCAGGCTCAGACAGCACCTTCTGATTCATGGGTCTATATCTATGTTCTACAAATCGAGCACCCTGTTGTGACGAGGTGTGTTAGCACTTAATCCATCTTGGCCATCAAGATTGGAGCCAGCCAAGTGGCACATGCGCTCCAGCTGTTCTTGACTCAAACCCAACAATCAGGCGTTCACAGACACCGGCCAGGTGTGAGAAAACGGCTGGCAGCAAAGCTAAACAGAAATAAAATGAAATGGAGAAAGGGGAACCGCATGGATTGTCAGCTCTCAAATGTAAAATGGCTCATATTTTATGGTCCAAGTGTCCCGTTTGCTTTATGAGGGACATACAGGACTAAGCACAGCCATTGCGCTGATGATGGATCTCTAATATTTATGGCATCTAGAGAGTCAGACAGAGTTTACAGAGGAATTTTAAACTGAGTCTCTGTAGTCACTATGTTTCATACCTCACAATCATTCACAACTGTAAATTAGTTTTGTACATAATTTTTCACAGTAAACGTTGTAAAGAATACAAACAGAATTCAGTTATAAAACTCCGTCCTCCGTTTTTTACATTAAATGTCTGCCTGTGGGAATCTAATAGAGCAAAAACAATGAGAAAAATATACTATATTCATTAAATATATAAATGAGTTCTATATGAGCTCTCTAAATGAGCTATGTCCCAAATGATGTACTATAAACTCTTACACTTATATTATGCATTTATGCTATGTATTTTTGATGGTGGAACACAAAATTAGTCTATAAAATAACTGGAAATAACTGTTACCCACTCTTCTGTTTACTAAACTTTATAATATTCAAATAATAAAGATACAGGAGAATAGAAACAAACATTTTCCCCACACTTACCCCAACCCAAATACAAAACTAAATTACACACACAAAAAAAGCCCTCAATACATAATTATAGAGTGTCAATTATGTATATAATAAACATGAATCAGAGTTTAGAAACAAAAATTATGTGCATAATACATATTTATATCAGCAAACAAAACATAACAAATATCAACTCTGTACATACAATGCACATACTTGTACTTAATACACGTTTGATCAAAATCATGTCACGAGCATAAAGACATCATAAAGATTAGATTGACAGATTACAGAAGAAGAATTAGCATAATCCGAAAATAAATGATAAAAGGATGCCAAATTTCAGAAAATATGCCAGTATTACCCTACAGCACCAATTGTTATTCCTGATAACAGGTTATGCTGATACATATTTATTTAATATTGTATAATCAACTAAAGTTGGTTAAATTTTAGTTTGCCATTTCACTGACTTGATTAACATGACCTCTAACAGAGGTGAAGTTGGTACTTTTTTTCATAAAAGCATGAACTTGATTAAAAGTGTTAAGAAATGTATAATGTTCTAAAATATTATTAATATATAATTAATTAAGTGGCTGGGAATTTCCTGTGAAGTTGCTTTGCAACAATTGTATCGTAAAAAGCGCTATACAAATAATCTTGAATATATTTGTAACAATAGCCAAAAATACATTGTATGGGTCAAAATTAAAAAAGCTTATTTATTCAGCTTTCGGATTATGTATAAATTGACCCCTTATGACTGGTTTTGTGGTCCAGGGTCACATATAGTATTATAATATTATTTCGATTAACTGACTAAAATGAATAAATGCCTAAATAGAATAATAGGAAATGTTTCTTGAGCAGCAAATTATAATATTTTCTTTTCTGAAGAATCATTTGACACTGAAGACAGGAGTAACGTGTCACGAATCCGGTTCATGAGCTCACGCCCACTCACCACATTGTCTCTTGCACCACACTACAGCTGCACATCACCCACGGACTGCATTTCCCATCCACCATTGCACTAATCACACAGCTGTCACCAATCACTCATTTGCACTAATTACACAGCTGCACTCCGTCAGGCACACTATATCTCTCTCATTGCGAACTCTTGTTGAGCACTGTCTGACATTTCCGAGCTTTTACCCCAAGTGTGTTTCCCTGTTTATTACCTGGACTGGTTTTACGACTCTGACCGTTTGCTGCCTGCCTTTTGACCCTGCCTGCCTTTTGATATCCTCTCTGTCTGCTGCCTGCCCCGACCATAGCATTGCCCGTTTATTAATCTGCCTTGTCTACGTTACACCTGTTATTGTTACCGAACCTTGGCTGTCTGATCTCCTCTGGTGTTTATATTAATAAAGCTGCATTTGGATCTCAACGCCACTGACCCCTCTCATTACATAATGGCTGCTGAAAATTTATGGTTGCTGAATAATTAAATGGCTGCTTAATAATATTTCACAATATTTTGCATACAGCCTTAGTAAGCATGACTTTCAAAAACATTGTACAATTTTATCAACCCCAAACTATTGAACGGTAGTGAATGTATCTGAAAAAAACCTTGCTAGTACTGTGTTAAACTTAATTCTTTACAACAAAGGCATGCAAATAATGAAAGTAATTTGAACTAGAGAATTAACAATCATAAATAACAAAATATTAATCAGATGAAAAACAACTCTTATGTTAGGAATAATTATTGGTGAAAATTATTGTTAATTCTTTTCATTCAATAAAACAGAACAGGACTTCCCCAAGCTTTTTTTAAATCAAACACAAAATGCCCCAAACAAAATGGCAAGGTGGCTAATCTTTCTCTTTAATTCATGCATTTTGACCTTCCTCAGATTGCCTTTGATTTTGATCTCAATTGCTGTGACCTCCCTCTTCACAGCAGCAAAAAGCACTGCCAAGAAAACAGATATGGCTATGGAGTTGTTACTAGGCCACCCAAATGCCAGACTGTCAAGGGGAGAAAATACGAGCGGGTGTAGAGCACTTTTGCAGAGTCAGGATACATTTCAAGGCACTTTTATCTGAGATGGCATACTGTGAACTCATGCATTTTCTTCTTCCTTAGAAAGCATGGGTGTGGGCTTGCCTCTGGTACCATAAACTCCTTTAAACTCAGGGGGAACATAAAGTAGGACTTAAAGTAGGACATACTGACAAAAAATTTATAGCGTGAATGCACTGTAAGTCGCTTTGGATACAAGTGTCTGCTAAATGCATAAAATGTAAATGTAAAACTGTAAGTATCTTAAGTTTCTTAGGGCACTGTTTCCTGCAGAGGCAGACATTCTCAGAAGAACATTTCCTATCTCATAGCTCAAAAACGAAGCAAAGCGTACTTGGGTTTGCAGTGTGATTTTGAATGTAATCATCTCACATCATCCCCATAGGATTCTTTTTGATGCTTTCACTGTAGAGTGGAGAACCATAAAGGTCACAAAACAAGTTTTTATAATAAATTGAGAAAGTGATTATGAAAGTGATATGTACAATTAGACTTTATTTGCCCTTTTATGGGAGTAAACTGCTCCTTTGAGAATATTTGTGATGCGATCTGTGAAAATCCATCGGATGTCGTGCTGGGACGGTTTCAGGAAATTCGAAAAATAGGTCGAATGTCATTTTTTTGTCAAAATTAGGTTTTCATTAAATTATTATTCTATAACAAGGGTGGGGGACGTTGATCCTGGAGGGCCACTCTCCTCTCTCTAAGTTTAGCTTAGTAATAAATAATATTTATTATGTATATACAAATACAAACACATGCATGTATATATTTTAGAAAAATATGTTGTTTTATATGTTAAATATATTTATATTTAATATAAAAAATAATAATATAAATATATACATGTATATACAAGTAAATATTTTCTAAAATACTGTATATACTGTATGTGTTTGTATTTATATATGCATAATAAATATACACAGTACACACTTATATATTATGTAAACAAAAACTTTTATTTTGGATGTAATTAATCGAGATTAATAGTTTGATAGCACTAATTGATATTTAAACCAACTAACAAAAGTAAGTTCTTAGAACATTCTAAAACCAATATAAAAAAAGGAAGCTTTTTTCCTTTTGGAAAATTCAATTGTATAATTGTGTAAACGTTATACTGTTGAATACTTTTCAGAATGTTCTGTAACAAATGTTTACATTTAAAGAATATTAGACAAACAAGCAACTAAAATATTTCAGAAACATGTTTCGTGGATGATGCATAAATAATGCTTTTGTGCAAAAGTTTTTAGAACATAAATAAAGACCAATAAGTATGAAAATCAGTATGTCCTGAAATAGGCTTATTTTATAAACAAAGATTAATCAAATGCATAGGTTTTATCACAACACTTGAGTTGGACTAACGATTGTCATCTGTTGTGTGGCGTATTGAATTTGTATTTACACTGTAGAAAGTGAATGTTTTAAATGTAAAGACTTCCTGTTCAACTAATGAAATGAAATTCTGAATTTGCCTAACTCTGGCTGGTAATGATATATATTTGAATTCAGGCTCATGAGATTGGAAACATTTGCTGATGATGAGCTTGTTTTTCTGAACCTGTTGTCACGTCTGAACCTGGACAACGGTTCACCAGCACTCATTTATGTCTTGCTGACTTGAGTTCAAGTTTGATAATTGTAATCAGGAATGTTTGAGCCCCTCTGTAAATGAAGTTGACCCATTTATATTTTTATGCCCCATGTAGCCCCATCTGGCAGACCGTCAAATATTGAGCGACATTTCTCTGTCTGAGACCACTCTAGGTGAGCTACAATGCAAACAGAAGAGAATAAAACTTTGATTATCTAAGTGGAGCAATCTCACTTTTCTGACATTTTTGACGTTTTTCACTGACCTTAACAGGTTTCCATCTGATACAACGACTTCTATTCTATTTCTGTTTCTCTCGGCAGATTTTTGCATAGATATGCACAAGACGGTTTTAACAGCAGCAGGAAAGACTGACGCCGCTTTATCTGGCACGTCTTCTTTCTCCATTTCTGAGTATTCATTCAGTCATTTTCATTCAGTTTCAGCTGTCAAGAAAAATGATCTTTCTTTTTGTTTTCTGGACTTATTCTGGAATAACTGGATTCTTAGGATTTTGAGTAACACCTCATATAATTTTTTACACTTTTTATATGTCAAAACTAACAAAAAACACATATGGAGGAGAGATAGGCAAGCTATAACTTTATTACTGAGAAGGTCAATGCCGTTCTGCTCCAGGTGATTAAACTGACTGCAAGATATATAGAAATATGGAATATGAATAATATGGATGTGCTCACCAGTAATGGCAATGTAAATTGGTTAGACATGGTTGGGCTTTACAAACACTGTTTTGAAAGGATTGGCTGAATAAAGACCATCATTGTGCACACAGGTACCAAAAAACCCAAAGTAATCCCAATACTAAATCTGTACAGAGTCATTTAAAAAGTCAAATTGGCGATGGATACGATTTGGTTAATGGAACAAACATTACCTCTATAAATCAGATAATGTGGCACGAATGGCAAAATAGCTTTCTGGGAGCAGACAGACAAAGCACATTACAGACAGTCAATGGAGGCTCTAAGCAAAGATAAATCAAACACAAAGTAATGCTTTATGACTCCAAATTTGCTCTGTTTTTCTTATTATTTTTCAAGTATGGAAAATCATTACATGCAGTGAGATGAACATTAATAGCTTCACGCAGTATCCAGAAAGCATACTGTACCTCCTGTGGATTTAAATCTATGTAATGTACTATACCGCCAAGAATCGAGTCGAAAGCAGTTCTAATCTTGTTTGTGACTTTTCTTTAAATGTCATGGAGTAAAAGTGCACATACTGTAGTGTAGGTACAAAACAATATTTCATAAGCTAATTTCTAGGGGGCTTTCTAACAGATGGGGATAAGGTATGAAAAAGAGGGACTGTTGGCAGGAATCTATAGGAACCGAGTGTTCATTATTCCACTGCTTTGCTGGCTAATGCAAATCAGTTTACAAGCAAAGCTTTTATATTTATAATACATTTAATCACAGCAGCTAATGCAAATTGGGATTCTTCCATCATAATGGGTATTTATACTTGGTGACAGTGTTTTTTTGTTTGTTTTTTTCTCAGATCGGATACAACTAATGCATCTTGTCATTTTGCCATGTACATGAACTTTACTCCAACCAAATGTCTGAGACAGATGGGAAGGAGCAGCTAAAAAAATGGGTTGCCATATGGTCCAAAAAGAGCCCTAAACAGAAAATCTTGCTTTCCCGCATGAAAATCGTCACTGCATTGAACATAAGTGTCATATAGATGAATCACAGGGTGAAAATCCAAGTTTCCCCATGGTCTGCGAGTGGGGATGGGCAATATGCTAATGTTTCATTTTGACGTCAACATGAAACGACTTGGGATTCTTTTTTAAAAACGACTCGTTTCATTGATTCAGAGTCGACTCTTTCTTTTGAGAGACAATGGCCGTTTCTCAAACAGAAGGCTGCATCCTTCGGAGATCGCATTTGTAGGCTGCATACGTCATAAAGAAGATGATATATTTTAGAATGATGTTACATTTAGAAATAAACCAGGACTGATGATGTGTATGCAACCGGCAAATGCGACCTCCAAAGGATGCTGCCTTCCGTTTGAGAAACGGCCAATAACTTTATACACAGTGCACTTTCAGATGCAAAACTATTTTCATACACTTAGAGCTGTGTTACACACTGCATGAAAGGTCATTTAAAAAAATCCATAATAGGGGTTCTTTAACATCAATCTTGCGTGATATGATCACAACCGGTCAGGCGAGACGGGCATTTAAAATGTGTCACTTCTGAAGGGACTATACATGTTGTGCATGTATGTACAAGCGTTCAAAACGCTGTTTTACCGCAGTGGTTGACTGACAAGTGAGTAAAAGTTACTTTGATGGTGCTAGGACAAATTATCGCTTACACTTCAAATATTATGGAACCTCTGAGAACCTCTAAAGGTGGTTTGATCAGATCACATTTTAAATCCCGTTTACCTACTTTTACTTGACTTCTTGAGACTGCATGACCTAAAACGGATGTTAATACCAGGATTTAGTCCCTCAATGCAAACATCGGCTTTCCACAATATAAGCACAGACTTCTTTCCTTTATCTTTTTTATTTATTTATATGATTTCATGCATTTTGTGTTTAAAGAAAACTGGATCTCATTAATCCTTAATATTTATTTATATAGTGTTTTTGAGAAAAATTATTTATTAAAACAAAACAGTGATTGTAATCATCTTATTAATGTATTCTTTGATTTAACTTTATATTCCAGTAGGAGAAAATACAGATTAAATGCAATATATAGAAAAATATGTAATATTGTTATATCTATTTAATACAGTCCTGTTATGCTGGATTTTCACCACATGAATTATATAAATCATTTTTTCATTTTTATCAGCAGCCAATGAGGTTAAATATAAAGCCCACACAGCTGTGTCTGCTGAGGAAATGTGCTGCTTGTTCTCCAGAGAGTCTTAACACAACTGGCAGCGACGCAACGGAGGAAGAGCTTTAAACAAAAGACTGAATTCTCAATTGCCACACTTTTAAGAAATCAGTGTGTGAAAAAAATATACATTTTAGTTCAACCGTCTGTGCTATAAATATTTGGAGCTCATCACTGTCAATCAGACACAGAATGGATATTTAGGCTTATGAATATTTTGTCCTGTTTTGTTTAAAACTGATTAAATGTGTTTGCGTCTGTCAGTTTTCTGATACTCTCATAATGGTCTGTGCAGATTATGTAAAGACTAAAATTCCTATTCAGACACTATAAATACATGTTACTCTGTTTTTCCACACTGAGAATTGAGAAGCCAGGAAAAGTTTTGATCACCACATGAAAAGACTTCCCCTGTCTTGAGTCTGTGAATTGGCATTGAAGACGGTGCTTGGAAATCTTTGATTTACAGTTTTAAAATACTTGTGTATGCAGAGAACAGCGTCTGGTACTGTCAACCATGCTAAACACTATCCTAGAATGAATAAATATTGTATATAATAAATAAATAGGATTCTGGAAGTATATGTAATTCGGCACCATTTGCTAGAGATAATAAACAATAAATAAAGAAATCTTTACTTGGGAGCGGTACCAATGTATAAGGCACTGCTAGGCTGTGATGTTAGACTTAATACGGACACAAATATAACTCAATATAAGTATTTTTCTCACTCTGTATATGCAAATGATTTAAACTTCTGATACAGAAATGTACATGCACATTGTTTGTATGATTTTAATAAGCCATATCGCAGGAAGTAAGATAACACTCTGTCTCAATACAGGCATTTTATAAACACTCGGTAAAGTGCTCACTGAGAGCCTTTTAAGAATATTAGTAAGGACCGTTGATAACTGCGGTTTATGTAATTGCGATATCTGCAAAAATACAGTTCTATCCGTAGAAGTACATGGCAATCTCTCCTGCCAATCAAAAACGAGATTACAACGGTTAACAACCCACAAGCACTGCTTGTCAAAACTGACGAAAGTAGATTTGGTGAATCCAGCTGTTTTGTATACACCTGTGAAGGTGCTAACATTTCAGAAAAAATTGTAGCTTAAAACAAGTTGTAAATATGTTAGAGAGACAAAGAAATTAGAAATGTCTTGGGACAGTTTTGAGTTTTCCACACATAAATTGCACCTACAATGATTTTATTCAGTGTTAGGACTTCAGCTCCGGTTGCTAACCGAATGATTTTCTGCATGCCGGGTACAACATATCCTATCGTTTTTATTTAAACATCAATGAAAATGACACAAGTGCATATGATCGGCAGTTGTCCATTTTCTCAAACAAGCAAATTCTTCCGCCTGCCATAACTGTCACTCATTGCAAACCAATTCAACCTTACATAAAGGCTTTATAGAGTCCATTACACAACACATATGGCACCCTGACAGTGTCTCCGCTGAGAACGTTGCTAGTTCAATATGCTCATCCCATATTTTGTCCCATCTAAGTATGTCCATATGAGAAAACACATTTTACTACAGTCAAGCACCATAGCATTTTTCTTTTTCCAAAAGTGTTCAACAAGATGAAGATTACTCAATAACATAAGTGATAGTTCAACCAAAAATGAAAATACTTTTATCAATACTTACCTGGCAGAGCAGAGGAATATACATACAAATACAGTTCTATAGAATAAAGAAAGTCATGCAGGAGTTAGAATTATATGCAACTGGTTAAACAATCATTTGTGGGTGAACTATCCTCTTAAGAGGCATGTTGCATTAGTGCCATAACCAAATTAATCTAAATTGTATTCGTATAAAATCATATAATTAAATACACAAACTTAACATGCTGATAATGTTGTCCAACCGCGCAATGAAGCTGCTTCTAACAAACCTGTGACAAACAATCTCACCTTCTTGGGAAAGCAATTAAGATTGTTTTAACACTCCCGTTACACGGAGAGAGAAAGAAGGAGAGAAAGCACGCCATGCATTGCCTGCTGTCAGCCTCTGCTTGTCTATCGGCCTGCCTGCCTGAATACTGTGAGCAGGGAGCTACTCAAGGACAAAAAAAAAATCTAATAGGCTGTAAATGAGAATAGGCAGTACAGCTACGGACCACCAGAAGGAAAATGAAGTAAGACTCTATTAACACAATTTAGCACATAACATTGGTGGAGATGAGAGCAAACAAAATGGGGTAAATAAGCAGCAGCAAAACAATTGAATTAACCAAAGTGGAAATGACAGACCTAGTTGAGACACAAAGGAAGATCTTATTTTGAGGCTTAAATTAGAAACAGTTTTTGCTTAATCCAACACACACACTTTTGATTTCTCTTCCTGTGAATAAAGATATCGCATAGAGAAATTCTCATGTACAAAAGAAAAGAACATTCCTCATTCGAGCCGAAGTGCTTATGAAAACGAGTGCGCACTGTTCATGTGATGTGCTTCATTGAGACATACTGAAATGAATCACTTCAGTTTAAACAAGCACGATAATTCATATCTGAGTGAAATAAATGAACTCATTAAATGAACTCAATTCATTAAATGAACTCAATCATTACAAATAGGGCACGTGACATTACTCATGAATACTTATAAGCTGGTATGTATTGTGAGAACAAGTGACTCAAGAGAAACTGCACAAAGCAGAATGCTTTACTTCAAATAAATCATATGACAAACTCTGCCGTTTAAAAGCTGGGTTTGGTGAGACTTTTTATGTTTTTGAAAAACAGAAATATTGTGAAATATTGTTTACAATTTAAAGGAACTCTTCATTTATTCATGTACTTTATTCATGTGGTGGCAAAGCTGAATATTCAGCTGATTTGGCGCTGAAGAAACATTTTTGAAAATAGTTGTGCTGCTTAATATTTAAAATAAAAAAAAATGAAAATAAAGTGAAAATAGAAATATATGATTTTTTTATACAGAACTCTTATGGGATTCGTAAATGAATAAAAAAAAATCTAAATAACAATATTTATTTAAAATAAAATATGTATATCTTTTTTCATAATTCTTTAAATGTTTAGCATTTAAAATAGCCCCCACAAAACAAAATGGTCCAAAACATACTGCACAGTCTTCTAAATGTCTTTCAGACATCTCTAGATCGCTATATGGCACATGATTGTACTTTAGCACCACCTACTGATTCCTCACGCATCATGTGTAACCTATCCAGAACAAGCATGTATGAAAATCTAAGCTCAAGAGTATTGCACATTTGCCCAAATTAAATCAAAATCCAGCTGACAGAGTAACATCCAACCTTCTAAGGAGATTGCATTACTGAAAACGAATTATTTTCAGGTACTTGTTAACACTTGAGCTGAATCATCAACTGACTCCGTATGAAGAATATTAATCTACATCCTGCAGGTAGATTACATTAAAAGGCATGCTTTGTATAACAATAACACACAAATGGTGCTCATAACTGAATGCATCTGAATGTTTTTTAAATAAACAAAACTTACAGTTAATGGGTTTAATTTGCATTAAGAGTCGATGTTATTATAAAAGGTACTTCATTTTCAAAGGGAAGTCAATTATATCCAATTACTTCTCTTATGTATGGTACAATAAAATCTATAATCTGTCTTTACGAATTCAAAAATCTGCCTACTTATGGTCAGTATTAATCATAAAAAAGAGTCAAATTATACATCAGTAGATGCCACAGTCAAGTATATTATTACTGTTCTTCTCTACAAAGGCCCAGTAGGTCCGTGACAAGTATGAGTTTTCTGGTAGATTACCTCCATATAATATTTTCAGCACTGCAGACATGTAGACATGGCCTGGGACAGTCTGAAACACACTAATGAATAATGCATGAACCATTAGCTGAATTGGGAGCAGAGCTCAACAAATGAATGTCCATGACCCCATGGACTGAAACTATGTTAACATGGTTGTTTCCAGTCGCTATAGTGATGCGCTTTCATGTTTGCTTTCCTTCTTTTCTTGTTTGAGATTAACATGTCAGGCTGATCAAAAATCAAACCCATATGTGAAAGCTCACAAGCATTCTTCAAAAGCAGTCGGTATCTAAAATCACTGTCTATTTCTATCTCTGCTCTCAGCCCAACACAAATAATGCATTTTGCACTATTCGATTACAGTAAAGTCAAACCATTATCTCAGCAAAGAAAAAATCCATCTGTTTAAGATATACATCGCTGCTTAGTGTCTTTAGTATTTTTATTTTTTTTTGCTTTCTGACATTTAACTTGCATGCTTTGTTAGTAAAAAGGTCAAACATGCATCGCAACAAACACTTTCTTTAAAAGATCCTAGTTACTTTACAACCAAACTGTAAAAGCAGCATCTGCACAGGTTTGTTTCATCTCTTTTCAGATTTAACAGTTGCATCTCTTAGTCCTCTCAATGTAATATATGGCGACTCTAATTTAATCCTCCTGCCATAAAGGAGATAGAAACCTAGAAACACTGCTTCCTGTATAGGGTTTATATAATGAGCCAATGTTCTACACAAATTATGAAATGTGTGGCTATCATAATCATAATCACAGGGATGTTAACTAGACCAGACCAGCATGGAACTGCAAAGCGCTGTCAGTTTATGAGAATCTGTCACTATATGACTGGATGCCTCATATTTATAATAGATTTATAAAACACAGATTCTGCCATGCCGTCATGTGCACTCTTATTATATAATTGCTAAACCAATAAAAGAGCTTAGCTCATGTTTTCAAATGGCTTTGAGTTCAGTCAATACCTTTATGTAGCCTATTGACAGTAGGAAATTATGAATCTATTTCTTCTGCAGTGATTTATATTGGCAAACAGAGGTTTGCTAGGTGCCAGATTGACACTTACCATTTATTGGGCAAATTTAAAGAGCTATTTTGTTTAACCGTTATTTTTATTCTCCATATTTGTATTAATCAAATTGTTCTAGGCTATATATTTAATAATAAAGCGAACATAAACCAAGCATCAATGTAAAGCACAGGCTACAGAAGTCACAAACCATGCAACATGAATACAAACAAAGAGATTATGCAAAACATACAGGTAAAAAAGCAACAGAGTGATGTTTATTCCATCAGAATGAATATTCACATTTTACCTTTATATGGATGAGAATGTAAATCCTGCGCGTACTTCACTTTCTCACACTGGGCTTTCCAAACTGAGTTCCATCGTCTGGGACTATAATAAGTGATGCTTTCGCTGCATCTTGTGTTTTATCTCCGACTGAGGAGAGTATCCACTCGTTAAAAAGACCTGTAATCAGAAACGTCACTGTTTTACATATTTTTATGAGCGGAGACGTCGTTTCAGTTCAGCAGCAGGTAATCCAAGTGCATCTAACTGCCGCTCATATCTCGCCGAACATGTGGAGCTTGTGAGCTCCTCCTAGAATCACTGACAGCGGGCTCCGTCTCGCTCAAAGACACATCGAGGCTGTGTTTCAAAATCTAGTGAGCTGCCTTCATAGACAGCATTTTGAGCCCCTCAGAAACATTCCCAAAATAGACTGTCTAGGTTGGTAGATTGTTTCGAGAATATAGCATTAGTGAAGAT
Source organism: Gymnocypris eckloni scoliostomus (assembly GCA_027564155.1). Taxonomy (NCBI): domain Eukaryota; kingdom Metazoa; phylum Chordata; class Actinopteri; order Cypriniformes; family Cyprinidae; genus Gymnocypris; species Gymnocypris eckloni. The sequence continues at coordinate 23,641,731 of CM050427.1, read as the reverse complement.
AGCCTAATGGTTTCTGTTGAGTCTCCTCTTGATAAAGCCATCGTGCATTTTAGCACCCACACTTAGTTAAACAAAGAGCTCCAGTTTTGGCATACTTATGATTTAACACACACACACACACACACATGGGTTTTTTTTATGATTAACGGGGACTCACCATAGGCGTAATGATTTTATACTGTCCAAACCGTATTTTCTATCGCCCTACAACAACCCTACACTCAAACTTAGCCCTCACATGATGCTTTGTGCATTTTTACTTTCTGAACAAAAAAAATCACCGTCTCCTTGTAATACCTGTCGTACCATGTCATTATGCACATTCGTGTCCTCATAAACCACATAAACATGCACACACACGCACGCACGCACGCGCGCACACACACACACACACACACACACACACACACGTGATAGTGGGTTATAGCATTCTATTTTGTTTATGGAGTTTTCAAAACTAAGCCTGAGAGAAATCACTGTTGCTATTGTTAGCCTACTTCCCAATGAGAACGCTCATCCTAAACTATTTTTGTGTTTTTTGAAATGTACTTAGTGTAAAACAAATATAGCTTGTAGGGTATAGTATACTTCCCCAAACCAAGGACACTGCTATGTCAATATCATACCTTTTAAAGAGCCCCTATTATGGGTTATGAAAGGTTCATAATTTGGATTTAGGAGTCCCAAATTATACATTTTTCCAAACCCCTCATTTGCGTGCCGCTAATCTGCGGTGATTGGTCGATTTTATTTAAAGCAGTGTTTATGAGCTTTTAATGCTCCAAAAGCGGCATCTGGGGTGTATCCAAAATCGCCCCCTATAGTGCACTATTTGAGGGGACAGCCATTTTAAGTGGTGTTCGAAACCATAGTGGATGTTCTCGAGTGCACTCATTCAATCCCAAAAACGACTGTACAACCGATGTACACTCAATGGCTTGAGAATCCCCATAATCCACTGTGAGAGTCGCGCGCCTAATGAATTCCCGCGTCTCCCAGAAGATGACACCCGCAGCTGAATCATCCGTTTATTTATTTTAGAAGCACTCGTCCACTGCCTAATACAGCGTAATACAACACAGGTACAAATTAATAGAAAAATTGACTATTAGGGTTTGAACATAATTCCCGTGACAGTGTTCAAGATAAATCCTTTAATCTTAGGGGAGAGCAGGGGCGAAAGTACCACTTTTCAGAAAAACGTAAGTTTAAAAGATAATGTTTTAGACAGAGATATATTTTTGCTGTGGTCAATAACTCACAAGTGTGGTCTATCAATACCAAGTGGTATTTTTTACAAATGTAAAACGACTTTGGTATATTTTCACTTTGAACATAAGTTGTACATTGTTACTTTTGACCTGCCTGTTGGGACGAAAGTAACACACAGGTGTCAAAAGTAACACAACAATACAAGCTAGATTTTTAGTGTTACTCTTGTTTTTTAATTAAATATACCTGACTATGACCTTGTTAATATGTAACTGCAAACATATTTTGTCCTTTATCTTTGGTAAACATTATTAAATTAAATTTTTTACATTTACAGTTTCATCAAAAGTAACCTGATAGTTTATTGGCAATGTCAATTCATTTTATAAAACAACAGTATATAATCCAAGAAATAAACAAAAACAGCCAAGAAACGCCATGTATAAGTGGCTGCAGAAACAAATGTTAGACAGAGCCTTTGAGAAACCATGGCATATTGTGACCAAACATTAGCAGCGGGACAAAAGTAACAGGTGTTACTTTCGTCCCGACAGAAACTCCTGACATTTAAACCCGATTTACTTTTTTACTGAAAAACTCTGATGAGGCAAACTTTAGGATGTATTACAGCACTAAATAACATGTTGATTGATCATTACTGTGACACATGAAATGAGAAACACAAAGTGTAATTACAAAAAAAAGTACAGCTTCAGTAATTTACTTATGTACTCGAAAACTTCTTTCCGGACCTAACCGCGGGAAGCGATGACGAAATCACGTGATCTTTGGCAGCTCCTTCAAGGGTTGCGTGCTGAACGTGCTGTCATAGCTTGGAATGCATATGTAATCAGGTCTCTGAGAAAATGGCTTTGTTACTTTCGTACCGCGTTACTTTCGCCCCGGTTTTCCCCTACTACTGAAGCTGCCCGTTTCAAATGATTATTAAACAGTAAGCAAACTGTGCAAAAGTGACAGTTCTTCCGGTGCACTTAGTGTCCGAATTCACTCACTCGTTTTCATTCACTCCTTCAAGTGAACTGTATGAGTGGACTAATCTAGGGAATAGTGAATGAGGCTATATGATTTCGGATAACGTTACAGCGCTGTAGTGTCAAATAATTAATTAGCATTTTAATTCAGACCAACAAGTGGGCTGTTGTTTAAACTAATGATTCGTTTTGATGTCAATATGAAATGGCTTGGGATTCGTTTTTAAAACGAGTCGTTTCAATGATTCAGAGTCGACTCTTTCTTTTGAGAGACAATAACTTTATACACAGTGCTCTTTCAGATTTAAAACGTTACAGGATGTTTTCATTCACTTAGAGCTGTGTTGCTGCATGAAAGGCAATTTTCAAAAATCCATAATAGAGGCACGTTAATACTGTGCATTTACTGCATTGTTTAACCTGCAGTTATGAATAGCCTATCACACAGGTTAGATATAGTTTAATTATAAATTAAATTATAATTTGCACCCTGATTACAGTACGTGAAGGGAGTTAATTCAATGTCAATATGAATTGCAAAATATTTGCATATGCTACTTGTTTATATATTACTCATATATAAAAACTCTAAAAGCATCTAAAAGTTTAAAATACATAAATAAACATGACAAAAACAGCAGATTTTAGGCTAAAGGTCCCCAGGGGTAGAAGGCACTTTTGGTTTTAACTTTCTCCCACAACACTGTAACAAAAACACCAGCACAGCATTTTCTTGAACTGTCAAGCTGTGATTTCCTGATCTATGAGCTCATTATGAGCAATAACAAAAGGTTAATTTAGAGGTAGCTGATCTAATATTTACATTTTTGAAACACATTTGAATGTGATAATTCAAATGAGAATTATAATACGTTTTCTAAGTATATCATTCTAATTATAATAAGTATTTTAAGACAAAAGGCATTTTTATTATTTTTATTATGCAGGTTTTTGTTTTAGGTGATTAAATGAATAGTTTTGTAGTAATTTTCCAATAAGTACAATGATTGTTGCTGGAGCTAAATACTCTCCTTGAAAAGGACGTGGTCATAAAGGCCAAATCACTTGAGCTTGCAGAGCAGGAAAATGCAGAGTGTCAGTACTGCAATTAATTGTTTTTCGTAAGTGAGGAGAATGGCTTTGTTACAGAGAAAGTAGTCCCATATTGACTGCTCCAATTACAATGGAGATTATTGTGTGAAGTGTGCTTCCAAATACAATTACAAAAACAGAATGAAAAAGAAGGCCTTGTTTTTTTAGTACTTGATATTAAGAAATGCTAAATATCTTTTAAATAATACATAGTACTTATTTTGATTAAATATTTAGTTAATTTCTCTTACAAAAATATATCATTGTATAAAAATGTGCACATGGTGACATATTTTGCCATGTCACTCTTTCCACTATATCTACTGTATACCGTCACTCTACGAGGACCTTTTCACAGCTTTTTTAATACAAATATTTTTTTTTACCAAAAGTAACTTATTTTTTCCCCGCATGTTGCCATGGAAATTTTCAGAAAAAATTATTTATACAAATTAAACCTTGGGACGGTCAATAAAAAAGACAATATCCTTAGGGGTGGATGAATGCGTCTTTTCCATAACTTTATCTTTCATAAATAGGCGGCTTATTTAAAAACATGATCATAATTCAATAGCCATCATCAGTTCTCAGTTTCATGATTGTTTTGGTCGTTTCTTTGGGCTGGGCTGATGCTAGGCTGATGTTGCTACATCAACATCATCTACAAAAGTCTTAATTTGCGGGGTGATGGGGGGGGGTGTCTTTGGGGTGACTGCCATTTATTGCTCATGAGGTCTGATACCATCTCACAGTGGGTGAACTGAGAACGTTTAAAGGTTCTGCTGTAGTTCAAGGAACTGGAAAATTGATGTCAAACTTTGTATGTGCAGCTAGATTCAGAATGATGATAAAGGAAAGAATAAGCAGCAAATTTGAGGAAAAAATCAGTCCTGCTATGATATCCAAAACGTTATAATCAAAGTCGACTGACATCCCTTTAAACCACAGTTAACATTGAATTAATATTTAATGATAACAAAAAATGTTTTGTTGTTTGTTTTTTATTCATAAATGAAAATGTTTTTACAAATATTAGTGTTTACTCAGAATTAGTTGAACTGCATTTTGTGGTTTGAGATAAACACTGGTCATTTTTCTACGGAAGTTCTAAGCGGCCATGCATTATTATAATTTTTCTGTCTTGTTTTCTCGTGATCACGACTTAATTTTCTCGTGATCACGACATAACGAAAGTTGTTTTGTCGTTATCACGACTTAATTTTCTCGTGATCACGACATAACGAAAGTTGTTTTGTCGTTATCACGACTTAATTTTCTCGTTATCTCGACATAACGAAAGTTGTGGATCTCAACGTAAAAACCGTTTTCTCACGACGTAATTGTAGCTATCGCGAGAAAATCCCGCACCTTGTGAATGTTTCTGGCGAATATTATGGTGTACGCGGTAGCGGCTGATATCTCCATCATAAAGTTACTAATTTCCTGCAGCAAATATGGACTTTATCTCACCGCAGTAAAGATAGTTTGCAGTTCGATATTCAGATTTCTTTTGGCTATAAATACGCAGTGCGCTGTCATAGACATGCAAATAATACTGAATGACATTCTCCATGATTTGTGAATTCATATGACATAGTTGACTGGTAATGAAATTGACTACACGTTCAGGGTCGCTATATTGTCTTCGACGATAAAGTTGCAGACCCGACAGCCTCCTTCTCAAGCGTCGAACACTTATGTGTAAGTCGTCAATCACTGACAGACACAGAGCTATTTCAGTTTGAGTGAGTCCCTGATCAAAGTAAAAGCGAATGCGATCATCCATGATGCTGCGATGATGCTGCTTCTATAGCATTTTCTCATGCCGAATACACAGAGAAAATTAAAAGTCGTGATAACGACAAAACAACTTTCGTTATGTCGTGATCACGAGAAAATTAAGTCGTGATCACGAGAAAACAAGACAGAAAAATTATAATAATGCATGGCCGCTTAGAACTTTTTCTTGTGCTGGGCGGTCTTCAAAGCATGGCGGTAATTCTAAAACAATGCGACACCATGACTCTTACATGAACCAAACACTCTCTCTCCTTCTGATCCATCTCCTCACCCATCTGTGCTTCTGTGCATAAATTCTCACGCAGACAGGAAAAGATTTGATAAGCATGAAGCAGCATATTTATGACACATTAAAACTTTCAAAGGATGATATATCTATGGCTCAGAAGGACTAAACCTGCCCTATTCAGAAGCATGAGATTAAATGGTCTCGTGTCTGAGAGAGGTGTACAAATCCACACGTTTGGAATTATCTCCATTTCTTCTTTCAACACAAAATGGCTTTTACCTTTGACTTTGAATATTCCTCTCTAAGCAAATGTTATATTTGTATTTATTCCAAGCAACCTAATGCCCAGGTTTTTTTTTTATCACAACAATAATTTCCCTCATTATACTTTGTTATCCCCTGTATTCGTTCACATTCAGAAGAGATGCTTCTCAAAGTACAGTCTGACCTCAGTTAAAGGTTAAACTCAGCAGGAAACACAAAGACAAGGCGTCCTTATTTTCCCTCACAGCGGCTATCAGAGCAGAACACCAGCCTGCTCATGCCTGAAAGAAAAAGCAGAGGAACTGTGATGGCCATGCATGCCTCTCACAGGAGGACAAAACCAGGACAGCGTCATGAGGTCACATCATCTTTTTCATAAGCAACTACAGTCTCTGAACAATGATAATTTCATTAGGATTGAGTGTCTCTCTGCAGCACAAACTCAGTGACCAGAAGAGACATATGACTGAGGTGGCAGTATATTTCAAATCATTGTGTTATGGACCTCTCAAAGACAGATAATGTGGAAATTGTTGATGTCTATTATTTAATCTGATTCTAATCCATTTGGATCTGTTGTCACACACTCCACCCATGATATAATTCCTTTGTGGAGCCCTAAAAATTAAAAATTGGGGTGTAGTCTCCATAACAAACCATTTGTGACAATTAGGGCCGATTGCTCGTCATCATGTCTAATGCACGATCAGGCAAACTTGGCATGTACATTGCAATTTGTCACTATGCCACCTTTACTCCCCGAGGCACTGAGCAAATGAGATACAGGCCATGTCGTGTTAGAAGAACCTTAACAACTTCTCAGCTATTTCTTTTCAATCCACGAACTGCTCATCATATATGGGAAATTATAGATAAAGACCAGTGTTCTAACAATATCTATTGTTATTACCAGCGGTGTCAAGTAAATGTGATGTCATATTCCAGTTCCTCTTCCCTATCTGTGCATTGAAAACCTGTGATATATATATATATATATATATATATATGTGTGACCCTGGACCACGAAACCAGTCTTAAGTCGCCGGGGTATATTTGCAGCAATAGCCAAAAATTTATTTTATGGTTAAAATTATACATTTTTATTTTAATGCCAAAAATCATTAGGATATTAAGAAAAGATCATGTTCCATGAAGATATTTTGAAAATATATAAAAACTTCTTTTTTGATTAGTAATATGCATTGCTAAGCGCTTCATTTGGACAATTTTAAAGGCGATTTTCTCAATATGTAGATTTTTTTATTTGCCTCAGATTCTAGATTCTCAAATAGTTGTATCTCGGCCAAATATTGTCCTATCCTGACAAACCATACATAAATAGGAAGCTTATTTATTCAGCTTTCATGTGATGTATACATCTCAATGTCTAAAAATTGACACTTAAGACTGGTTTTATGGTCCAGGGTCACATATATATATATATAGTGGTGGGGTTATCGCGCGTGCTGCGTTACGTGAGACTTTATCGGCGATAAAAAATATCGCCGTTAATCTATTCTCAAAGTTGGGTTGAGCTGGGTCTATACACGCAGCTATGATGACTTTCACCCTGATATTTTAGCGCGGATGTATACCTAGCGAATTGCACTGTAGGGGCGAGACCAGTCTTGAACTAGAGGCTCGCAGTCCGTGATGGACAGATTGTTAGCCGGCTGGTCAGTGTATCAATCGGCAGGACATCCAACGCTCACCTATCATTCATCAACCTCAAATATGGCTTTTCATCTGAAAGATGTATGTAGTAACAACTTTACATGGCCGCTCAATATGATGTTAACCTGAGAAATGTGCGCTATTGAAGCGTTTGTGTGCGCGTTTTCTGCAAGACAGGCTCGGTGCGCTCACTTGCTCTTAAAATCTCCGTCATTTTTGGTCATACAGATAAAGTAGCCTAATACATCTTTCGAATCTGTAAAGACTCACGCGTTTGTTGTGTGCACTCAGAATAACAACGAAGCGTTGCGCTTTTAAGCAAACAGGATGCGCTTTGGGTCTCATGTGAACTTGAGCGAGAAACTTAGAAACTCCGTCTTTGAAAAATATATCTATAGAGTGAAATGTCTAAAAATAAAATAGAAGACGGTGTGTTAGCATGGATGATTTACATGAAATGTAATCTGTGCAACACTGTGCATAAGATGGTTTTCAGTTCAATATAATAACAAAAACGACATTTTGGGTTTTTATTCAACTAATAAGGTGGGCACGCTATATTTTTACTGTAATTTACAGTTATCAGCAACAACACGGGAGTGGGAGGGAATGAGACATTCTTCCGGAGATTTTCCTCCAGTTTTCTCGTGGGATTGGGACGGAAGAGATTAAGTTTGTGATGCATTTTGGAAACAGGAGATGAGCCCCTGGTCTACCTGGCTTGAATTCAATGAGCCATTTTAATCTAGATTAATCTAGATTCTATGCCCACCACTAATATATATATATATTAGAGGTGGGCATAGATTAATCTAGAAATCTAGATTTTAATCTAGATTAATCTAGATTAAAATGGCTCATTTGAATTCTGTCGCTAAAAGTAAGAATGTTTTTGTTATTATATTGAACTGAAAGCCATCTTATTATGCACAGTGTTGCACAGATTAAATTTCATGTAAATCATCCATGCTAACTTTTTAGATATATTCGTTTCAAAGTTTCTCGCAAGTATATATATATATATATATATAGTGATTTAAAAAAAATATATATATATATATATATATATATATATATATATATATATATTTTATATATATATATATATATATGTAAAGGTGAAAATAATCAATATATAATAATACTTTTTAAAATGACAAAATAAAGAATTTTCATAAGATTCTTGCATCAAAATATTAAATATATATACTCTGTCACGGTGCAGGCGAGGGGCACCAAGGAAAAAGAGAAGTCTGGGTCCAAATGCAGGAAAGCGGAGCTTAATTATAACAAAAGGCCAAAAGGCAAAAAAACTAAACAGAACGGGACAACACAGAATGCAACGCAGTGCTGGTGTCCTCAAGAGCATAGACCAGAGTGTGCAACAACACACAACACAAAAACACATACATGTAATCTAGCCAGGCAGGGTGGTGAGTGAGGAAGGAATATAAGTACTGTGCAAATGGGAAACAGCTGAGGATGTGCTTAGTGACAGGTGTGTGGAATGAAGGGAATTGAGTCCAGGAGGAAGGGAGATGGTGATCTCTCGTGGTGAGAGGGAGGAACGCCGGGCCTGGAGTCAAACGTTTACATACACTTTGCAGAATATGCAAAATGTTGATTATTTTACCAAGTAAGAGGGATCATACAAAATGCATGCTATTGTTTATTTTGCACTGACCTAAATAAGATATTTCACATAAAAGAGGTGTACATGTAGTCCACAAGAGAAAATAGTTGATTTTATAAAAATGACCCCATTCAAAAGTGTACATACGCTTAATTCTTAATACTGTGTTGTTACCTGGATGATCCACAGCTGTGTTTGTTTGTTTTGTGATAGTTGTTCATGAGTCCCTTGTTTGTCCTGAACAGTTAAACTGTCTGCTGTTCTTCAGAAAAATCCTTGAGCTCCCACAAATTATTTGGTTTTCCAGCATTTTTGTGTATTTGAACCCTTTCCAACAATGACTGTATGATTTTGAGATCCATCTTTTCACACCGAGGACGACTGAGAAACTCATATGCAACTATTACAGAAGATTCAAACACTCACTGATGCTCCAGAAGGAAAATTCATGCCTGGCAGCACTCATACGTCTATTTCCCAAACATAACCTCTGGATATGACGCTGAGCACATGCACTCAACTTCTTTAGTCGACCATGGCGAGGCCTGTTCTGAGTGGAACCTGTCCTGTTAAACCGCTGTATGGTCTTGGCCACCATGCTGCAGCTCAGTTTCAGTGTCATGGCAATCTTCTTATAGCCTACACCATCTTTATTGTAGAGCAAAAATTCTTTTTTTCAGATCCTCAGAGAGTTCATTGCCATGAGGTGCCATGTTGAACTTCCAGTGACCAGTATGAGAGAGCGAGAGTAATAACACAACATTTTACACACCTGCTCCCCATTCACACCCGAGACCTTGTAACACTAATGAGTCACATGACACCGGGGAAAGAAAATGGCTAATTGGGCCCAATTTGGACATTTTCACTTAGGGGTGTACTCACTTTTGTGGCCAGCGGTTTAGACATTAACGGCTCTGTGTTGAGTTATTTTGAGGGGACAGCAAATTTACACTGTTATACAAGCTCTACACTCACTACTTTACATTGTAGCAAAGTGTCATTTCTTTAGTGTTGTCACATGAAAAGATATAATAATGTATATATAGTGTACTTGGACAAAAACTAAACATGAGATGGTCGCTCAACAAAACATATTTTTGGGCCTCATCTAAAGAGAAATCTAAATTTCAACAAACCAGTAACTTACGAGGTGTTCTGCATTATTGAACATGTCTTATTTGGTTTTGCCATCTCTGCGAAAAACTGTCACTTTCAATTTAAATGTGTCATTGCAGAGAAATGAAAGCTCCAGACTTGTGATTGGCATAAAGCACACCTTTGCTGATTGACTGATTATTTATTTCACAGGAGTCTCCTGCTGCTTCTTAGCAATCCTACATAAAATAAGACGTTATTAAGCTGCAAATTCAGTTGTGCTGCTGTGCAGCCTGCTAAACCTGCTGAGAGCCAACAAATCTCTTTTTAGTCTAAAACTATTAACCTTTGTAGACTTCAGCACGGGACATGCAGAATCTGCGAAAGACGTATGATTGGAAATTGTTGTTGGAGGAAATGCTGCAGCTTATCAGAATGTATAAAACATTTCATAGTCCAATTATCACAGGACGTTTCTCCTTAAGAATAAGATTTTTAACCTCAAGGGAGGATGTTGCACGTTGAGTCTTCATTCCATAAGTTAGATATTTAGATGATTTTTCCCTTAATATAACTCAGAGTGGGCAAAACAACACTTTCAAAAATGCAATGTCAAAAAAATGATGACACACCATGCTTGTCGTGCTAACTCACAAGCATTAATGGTATAGTATAAAATGTCACAACAAATGAATTTCTTGATGAGCTCCAGAAACAGAGCATTAAACTGCATGAATACAAAACTCCACCTTGTGGTTGTTTTAGTCAACCTTAATCTGAAGGCATAGACTGGGTTACAGCATTTGTGGAATATTAAATTGGTAATGGGAATTTCAGCTTTGCTTTATTGATCTTGACATGAAATGTAATTTTTGTCTGTGATAGATTCCTCAAGCCACTTTGTGTCTAGACTTTCTACAGTATAATTATCTGGCCAAAGAAGGTTATTTAATTGATTGATTAAACACACCAGGGGGCGCTATATATAGACTTCCAAATAAATCTTCACATAGAGTTATGATTAACAACCAATTATATGGAACAATATATTGCTTTGCTTATTTCACAGACGATATACGTTCACAAGTAAAAAAAACTAACAAACAAACATGTGATGGTACTGAATTTTGGAAATGAATGGATGTACTGGTGATGTTTTTAATGTTACTTATGGTAATATTTTTCATAAGACAGATCAAAATACAACATGAAATAAACTGATTAGAGAAATGATGAGATGAAAGACTCATAATGCTTGTATTCAAGGTTTATTTTTGTTTCGTTTTTTGGCTTTGATATCAAGTGCCATTAAATGCATGAGGCTGTTTGATTTATATACCGTATATAGATTGAAATAACAATTAAACATTCAAAATAAAAGGTTGAATACATGTAATTTCTCAATTTAATAGGTAATAATTTTGTAACGTGCTTTTTTGACCCAGCATATAATGACCATTTGCAGTTTTCATTCTTGTCTTTCTCAGCTTTGAAATCACTGTCATGTGCTAGACTTAAGATGATATCAATTAAAAATATTGGGTATAAAAAATAATACTGTTGTTAAATACCGTCAATTAAACGTTAAGCAATATCACTTAAACAGTTTTAGACTTTACAAACTACTGTATTTGATAATACAAATAATTAAAATTAGTAAAAAAAAAATGTATTCAAAATAATATAAACATTTTACAAATGCATAAAAATACATGAACATATTAAACAAACTTTTATTAAACAAATCTTTAAAAAAAATCTATACACAGAGTGAGATGTGTATGAACTGCTGCCTTTAATTCCAATAGTGTAAAATCAGTGCAATCATCTTAATGCAGTGCCAACGACTTCATAAACCATTATTAGGCCGACTTCTCCTTTGGTCGCTGGGACTTTACTCGTCTTAGGTATTCTTTGGAAACTCTTACAGACTTTTTAGTAGGGCTCCAAAGTTTGCTCCCTGAGAACAACAAAATACACTGTTAAGACACTGAAAATAAATGTAAATAATAATAATAACATGCTAAATAAAGCTGTTCCATTGTCTTGATAACAACTTGAAACCCAAGGTGATCAAACATACCATTTTTACCACAAACACCCATACAGCTTTGTTTGGAGATGAAGTTATTGTTGCTTCCTCCGCATCCCGTGTATATGAACTCCTCACATGTCTTTGTAGCAGAGTTGTAGTAATACCTTGGAATGGAAGCTAAGCACTTTCCTTTGTCCAAAATATCTTTGCAAATCACAGGCATTGCTGAAAAAAAAACACAAAATATTTAACTTCTGATCTTTGCATTTTGTCGGGACCTCAAACATGTTCTAGGTGAAGCCAGGGTCCATTAACTAAGCAGGGCAAGAGACTGGAAACCATTTAGACGAGAGGGCCATTACACAAGCCTGTTGTGCTGATAATTTGAAAAGATGAGAATATATATATCTTCATGTGTTCCAATAGAGACAATTAGGGTTGCAACAAGTGCAAAGGTCCCTTAATGTTCTCTTCTGTGTTCTGCTCATCCGTTTTAAGTGCTGTTGACATTTCCTCACCAAATGATTAAGAAAATGTAAAACTTAATTCTTGCTATTTTTCTGAAGATGGCAAACACATTTTCCAACAATCTGGTCTTTAAATAAATTGTATGTATTTTTGTTTGCATTTTAAATACTTGATTTAAGGCATAGAATTTGTCAGAATTAATAGTGTGTCTCAATAGGTGCTTACATTTAGGAGGTCTGCAATATTCAATACATTCCTGGAGGTTTTGAAAATTGTTTTCATTCCCTTGGCAACCGCCATAAGTGAAGGGTTCACACTGCATGGAGGTCATATTGAAGAAATAACGCGTGAAGAGGCCCCGGCAGGGCCCCTCTTTCTTTTGAAAACGGCAGATCTGGGGGATTTCTGTAGAGTGCAAAAGAAACCATGTTAAAGTGAGCATTTCACTTTGGTTTATTAAACCAAAACTCAGAACTAAAGTCAATTCAAGATGCAATGTGTATTACATAGCATATGAGTGTATTTAGAGTGGACGTTTAAAAGAAACGTACTTGGAATCCTGAAGCATGTTTTCCGACATTCCAAAAAGGACTTGAAGTTGTTTGCGTTTCCTTCACAGCCGCTATAACTGAATTCTTCACACTGTTGGGTGATTGTATTGTAGTAATAACGCTGGATATCGTCATTGCACGTTCCCTCTTCAATTTGCAACAGGCAAACTTCTGTGGAGGAATAAATTACGCATTTAAAAATATGATAAATCTCAAATTAACGTGCAACTCTCCGGTTTCAGTGTCAGGTTTCATCAAAACAAAGCATCGGTCTCGCCCATTTTACTACAACTTTTGAAGAAGCCGTTAAAAGAGCAAAATGTTTTCTTTACCTTTGGGTTGTAGTCCGACGGCGCATTGCAGGACAGTAACAATAAGCACAAGACCTCCACGCAAATCACACGACATAGTGATAGAGTTTGGTTTCTGAGGTCGCGTATGTGGAACTACTCGCCTGATAAGTTACTAACTTGACTTATCACAATCGTTGCCTTATAAATGGAGAAATTGGCAGGCGTGGAATTGGAAGGGCGGGCTATGCTTAGTCATTTCCACGACATTCCACGCAGTACAGGAAAACTGCGTCTATTCCCAAAGAACGAAATAAATAATGATTTAACATTTCATGACCTTAGAATTATATCACAGCTAAACTTAGTATTACTACAACTATTATATAATATTATATATAGCCTATATATATAGGCTAACTATTACTACTACTAATATTAACAATGTACTGTAAAAAATATATATCAAAGAAGGTTGGAGTAGCTTACGTTTTATAATAGCCTACAACGACCAGCCACTATACGACCAAAATATTACGAATTAGAAATACTCGGTCCAAACTTTACGTTAATGTGTTCCTTGCCTTTCGATATAATTATTTAAACATTTTACCAGACATTTCTGAGTGAAATTGCACTGCATGTATACATAAGAATGTAATAACAACGTATTATTTTATTAAAATAATTATAGAATAGTTGATATATAACGGTACAATTAAATAATTACGTGTAACCACCTTTGAAAACAGTTCTTAGAAATAATATTTTCATATCTTGGATGATAAGGCATTATCTAGTGACAGGTCAGGGGTAAACACGGATTAGTTTATGGTCATCACAGCAGCCTGTAATACTTTCTGTGTCCCCTTGACCTATATTACAACCCAAGGGTCATTACAAGAAAACCTGAATTCATTCATTTCATTAATGTTTGGGATATATTTGATTGTTTATGTAAATATGTATTTACTTTGTTGAATGTGTGGTTGTTCACAAGAACAGCTGACCAGAAATTTGGAGAAGACTATGTGGAAAGATAAAATAAAAGTGCTTGTTTTAATGAGATTAAGAGATTACAATGTTTATGCAGATTACTTTATAAACCGGATTGAGAGAGAGGTACAGAATCTCTGTCCATTTCCACAGGTGGAGGAGACCTCATCATAAACAGCAGTAAGTCTGGTCATCAGCAGTATTTTGTATAATTAAATATCTCAAACACAAATAACCTATACCACATGTGATGTGATCGTTTGATTTGATTTCTCAGACAATGCCGGTCATAAATATAGACGATCTGACAGATCTGGATAAGGCTCAAATGGAAGTAACCCAGCTCAAAATTGAGGTGAAGCTTGAAAGGGCGCAGGTAAGTGTTGAAATCTACTCATAAACAGATTACACAAAATGGACTACATCCAAGTTGGATGGGCATTGTTGGTATGCTCATTTTTGCTTTATTGTCACTTAAAAAAAAATTGTTCATCAGGTGTCCAAATGCTGTGAAGAGATTTCAGAGTACATTCAGGGTGGAGCAGATGAGGATCCTTTGGTCAAAGGCATTCCAGAGGAGAAGAATCCATTCAAGGAGAAAGGTGGATGTGTCGTTTGCTAATGTGGACAGAGAAACACCCAAATTTAATGTTCCCTGCTGCCCATGGACACCTGCTAAAATTTAATTATGGCTGGAATCACTCTGCTACCTGAAAAAGGACAATCACAAACATGGATAGATGATCGATTAACTCTTAATGGCTATGTCTCCCTTATAATTGAGTCGCCGGGATATGGACCCTCATATGTTGTGTATTCCTCTGTGAAGAGCTGTAATAATTCAGACTACCATTGTGCACTGGTCACCAGAGACTTGATGGACTAATACATGTATTTCTTTTCTGGGCAGCCAGCCAAAGGGTAACATCTGTGTGACAAAAAAATGTTTGAGTTTGTAATTCACATGATAAATCAAGGCTTAATCGGTGGAATATTTTAGCTATTCAATAAAATCCCATTACTTGGCAAAGGGCCAGCACAGTTTCTGAGTGATTTTTTTTTGTCACCACAAGAGCCATGGGTTTGGTTTAAAATGTACAGATTTTTTAAAGTAAACCATATTTTAAAGAAAACTTTACTTAATGTGTTAAAGGAGTTTGTCATAAGCACAAGGCCAGTTGACAAAATGCCACACTTTCTTGTTAATTACAAAATGTAGGTACCAGCAGCAGTTAACTGACAAAATACCGTAACTACTACATTTACATTACATTTAATGCGTTTTTAATTAATACAATGGATTAAATGATTTTGTTTCACTTGACCATTACTTTTTATCACAGTTTTAATGTAGAAGTATAACTGTTAAATGCAGCTCACAATATCTTGCTAAAGCGCTGATAGCATACTGTACATTCGAGGTCTACGTGAGTTGTCTAATGCGCATGCGCAGATCAACACTTTTCAGAATGGCACTGCGCGTCTTGAGATTTAGTTTGGCTTTGAATCACAATTTACTTAAGACAACTGTTGTCTGCAACAAACGGTACTTGTCAGAAAAGGTGTCCTCCAATCCAAAAGCATCCGTTTCTACCGAAAATATCGACAATGTTCTCTACACAGAGGAACATTTTGCATTAAAAGCATCTTTGAGAAAGGTAAATATGACCGCGTGCTATTGTATTGTATCTTTTATGAATGTATAATTCTCTGTCGAGATAACTGTCGATTAAGTTTCTTGCCACCTGATTATTACACTCAAATGAATGTGCAGGTCGAATCTTTTTTCAGCAAGTGAATGTAGGTAAGAGGTCACTTGCTACAGCTTGCATTGCACTGCTAAGTTAGTTGCAACTGGTCGGTTGTATGAATTGCTTCCGATTTTATTGTCAGTGTCTGACATAATTACACGATTTTATGACGGATTTTCTGAAATAAAGATACATTTTCAAGATTAACAGTTGAATTGTGAAGATTAACCGCTTTGTTTTGATGCTTCCAGGAAGCGTATCTTGTCACGTGACGCTCAAGTTGCGTATGGCCTGGGTCATTCCTGGTATTCGGTAACATTTTAGCTTCATCATTTTTGGAAAAAAAGTTTCATGTTTTTAGCATTCTACCAAAACAGTGACATGTTTAACTATATGGAACATATACTGGTCAAGCTCAGTGACTTAAAAAATAATAATTATGGGTATATTGTTCAGACACTCGCTGTGAATGTATTCCACCCTGTTAGGGACATATACATTGTTATCACAAAGTTTTAATGTAAATATTAAACAATAATGAGCAATAATAATATACTATATGTCCCTTATGCCATAATGATATTTTTTTTTCTTGAAACAAAAACAAAACAATTATTAATGAGTAGAATATGTCTTGATTATTAAGAACAGGTACTTTTTGTGCCCATTTTTGCAGGATGGTAAATAAAAAAAATAAAAAAGTATATATATGCTGGTAATGCTCCTCACCTCACAAAATATGACAAAGTTATGCCAAACATTTAATGTTGCTTTCAAATTTTAATTTAAAATGACTTGTCTAACAGGGTGGAACGGAGCACAACAGGGTGGAACACCAGTGTTAACAGGTTTTAACTGCAAATGAGTTTTCCGTCATTGTCCTGCATGGTTTGCCATCTTTAATGTATGGAAGGCCGTTTCCGCCACTGAATAAAACGTATAAAAAGGTTATTGCGACTTTTTCTCTCAAATAGAAATAGAAATAGAAAGCTTTTGTAACATTATCACTACCGTTCAAAGTTTTGGGGTCAGTATGAATTTTTCTTTATTTATTTATTTATTTATTTTTGGAAAGAAATTAATACTTTTATTCAGCAAGGATGCATTATATTTGAGGTTTTTAATCATTTCATGGTTTATATTTCTAGTGAAAATAATACATATATATATATATATATATCCTTCTATACCAAATATATATTTTTATTATTATTAACATTCCATTAACAGTAATAATACAATTTGTATTTTTTATGACAAAGCTGTCTTTAGTTCTGCTGTCATTTCCATAACAGCAAACATTTTAGAAAACAAATATTTATCCTCCTCAAAAAGTTTATGCTTGATGATTATTATAGGTATTAGAAGTCATCAAGTGATCTCTCTCTATCTATTTATTTTTACATGTAACATTTAATTTACTAATAGCTAATCTTTTGTGTTAGCGAGGTCTAGACTTTTCTCCAAAGAGTGAAACAATATCCTTTCCATTATAACTTATTAGGCTACCTTCTTTAAGGCATGTGATAAATGTTAACATGAATAAGATTTAAATGATTGGAAGTCATTATAATTATACTTTTATATCAACGGTGTAGACTAGGAAGGGTTACAGGGCTTGGGAAGGAAGTTGCTTTCTCCAATTCCCAGTGGCTTCAAGTGTCGGATTTGGCTAGTATGAGAAAGGATATAAGTGGAAGACAGAAAAAGCAACGGATAATGAAAACAATGCCAATAGCGTGAAGCTCAGGGACGGGGTTTATTAAAAGAACTCACCAGAGACAGTGAAACATTGAAAACAAGGTAGAAATGTCCTTGACTTAGAAGAGTGTAATGTTATTATACATCTATATGAAAGGAAAGACTAGAGTGAAATTTAACAGGGCATAATATTTGCAAGCTTGGTATTATGTTTCAGGTTTTACTCATGCTAAAAGTATTTTACAAAGAAATTCACTTCTTCTCAAGGTCATCTCATGACTCAAGAAGAAATTCTTCACACTGTATTAATCTTTCGTAATGCTTAAATCACGTCAGGTCAGTTATGTTCAAATTAAAAGGAAGTATGATTTAAAACATCATGCACAAATGTACCACTTCCAGGAAACATTACCTACTGTTATTCAGTTTAGTTCAATGGTCATCTCTTCTGGGTGCATAAAGTGTTGACAAACCATAAGTCAGAGTTCTGGACTCCACCAAACAATTCTCTGCTCGGACCGACAAGAGAATTGTGGAATGTATCACCTTTATTATGAATTAGGAACCTTGTACTGTAGGTTCGAACATGGCGGACCACCCTTCCTTTCTGACTGTACTATTATAAAGTCGTGGTCTTCTGGGTTTTGAGTAAACCAATACTAAATATGATGCTTCCGTTATATGTTCTCTGCCAGTTCTTCTGCTGAAGAAATGTAAACTAGTTCACACTGAGTTTGTTAGCGTGCTGTTGACCCCTGTTTCCTTTCCATTTTAAACGTTGTTTGTCCTGTGAACACTGCTTTTGAGTCAGGACGTTTTTGTTGGCCAGTGAAGTAGCACGTCTGCATGTTTTTGGGGAAATGTGGTGCTCATCCCTCTGCAGTATTTTTCTAACTTTTCACAGCTCATACTGAAACAGGGTTTCGTCTCAGACTGTACCCATTAAACGTGGTAAGCATGACATATTAGCTCAAGAGGACTCATTTCCATAGCTGAAAAAAATTATAGCCTTAATTGAATTAAAATGATTGGTTCATCAACTTACTTTTATTGCTCACATAATGCATTATTGGTAAAATAATTAAATTCCCTGTTTGCTTCATTTGTTTAAGTAGATTATAATGAATTGCCTTACTTCCAGTTGACTCCCCCATTGCAACATTATAGTGTTCTTGTGATCAGACACTAAAACAGTACAATGAATATTACAAGGTCTGTAGACTTTTAATTGCATTTGCTTTAATCTTAATAGTTTAGCCCAAACTACTCACCCTTATGTTTTTTTATAATCTTTCTGACGTGTCCGTTTTTATGAGACACAAAATAAGTTATTAAGCTGAATGTCCAGACCGCTAGTTTACAGCAAGCAGAAGGCTAGAATTTTGGACAATAATAACTTCAATAATAATAACATTTTAGTCTGCTATGTATACTGTATGGCTTTGGAAGAATCATAAATATAGAACATATTGTCTGCTTGTTTTTTTTTTCATACCTTTTTGGAACTTTATTATTTTTTTGATAAATGTCACTCCTCTGTCAGGAATATGATTTTGACAGCGCTTGTATGGTTCAAATGTTCATGGAGTATTTCTGCAGACACTCACTGTATTTCACAATGTTATTACAACAGGCAGGCATCTTGAAGTGACTCAAAAGGAAGTTGAGTGTCTGGTCCCGCTTTCAAGGAAGCAACCTATTGTAGGGCTATTACATTCTATATAGCTTGAAGGAACTTGAAGGTGTCTTATTTTTGGCCTTTTGTTAATGCTATATAAAGAGAGGCTGGGAAGTGGTGAGTAGAAGGGAGGGAGTGTATGGATCAGGAAATGACGTGAACCGGATTCAAATCGCCGTTACCCTTTGTGAGCGAATTGCTAGGCCACATGTATGTCAGAAATTAAAAACTGAATTACTTGTTGATATTTACTTTGAAACGTTTTGTGATTCAATGCTGATTATAGGAATTCCAAACATCAATATTTTTGATGGATCATTTATGTAAACATTTGGACTGTTTCCCAGTTTCTGACATGTTGTTTTTAGATTATGTTGTGTGTGTCAGCGCAGATGTTTCCTCCAGTAAATTAATTTATCGTAAAATCCTGCTTCAATGGAATAAGCATTTAAGTGCAAACGAGGTGTTAATATAACGCAAAATTTCCCTGAAATCTATGAATCAGATCATATCCACATCAGATCATTTTTCAATTTGGTTACAGTACTCAGACTAAGCATTCTAATCTATGTTTGAAACTGAATGTGTTACAGATCATTGATCAAGAGATCAACCCTTATGTAGATAAATGGGAGGAAGAAGGGCAATTTCCTGCTCATAAGATCTTCAAAATCTTGGGTAATGCTGGATTTCTAGGAGTCAACAAACCTGTGGGTGAGTAGACATTCACTACTTCAGATTTACCATATGCATACAAGTGACCCATTCTTCTTATGTTTTATATTTGTATTACAAATATCACACATTAGTTTTCATGCTAATTCCCTTAGAAATTTCTCTGGCATTTAGAGTTAAACCAGAAGTTTAACTTTAACCATAACCCTAAATCTTCAACCACTCTTTCGTAAAACCTGTTACATGTTTTGATGCCAGATCACAATTTTAGCACAAGCAGTTTGTGCAACTTAAAGTCCATTTTATTTTACTATATCTATTGTGTTGTGTTGCACAAGATCAAGGAAAACTTGATGTGACCCGTTGAAAGGTGGAAAAAGACATTTGTGAAAAATATTGCTCTTTCACAGAAAAATTTGTGTTTAAAGCACAAAGTGGAACAATTCGATTTTCCAGTAATGACAGAATCACAGTTCTAATAAACATACTTCAGAAAAGCAGAGAAAAAGAAGATTGTGTGGTGCCCTTAAAGAGTATTCGTTTTTTTATGGGAGTATAGATGGATTCATCACCAAATAACAACATGGCTCCAAGAAGCAATTACGAGAACAGTAGAAAACACCTTGTAACACAAAATAGATGTGTGGCCGTACACATATCAAAATGTCAGTACACAACTTTTTACCATACGGTTCAAAGCGTTGCTATAAGACCCCACCCAATACATGAGAAGAATAAAGAACAACCAAAAGGAAATACAATTGGTGCCAGTGCAAATTTTAAAAGCCCATAGGCTCTCAGTGAAATGTCTAAATCAAATAGAAGTATTTTTTGCCCTGTTTTTAACACTCTTCTATACATTTTTATTAATGTGCAACAGATTATCTTTGTATGTTTGTAATCAAGATATCAACAAAGATACAATCCAAATCTGTAAGAACTTGTGCAAGTCATTCCTAAATAACATGCAGATTATATCCTCATAATTTGTTATAATTCTTATGAGATAGCAAAAGTTTGAGTAATTAAGTGTTAAGAATACAATGCAGTATAATTGCTAGGTGGCTGGAGGCTCTAGGGGAAGCAGCTTCATAAATCCGTAGGTCAGAGGAGAGCACTTGAATTAAGAAGTGCTGACACTGTGACACTTTTGCATTAGCAGGCTGGATTTATAGCATCTTCTTAGAGAGAAGATTAGTACTCGAAGCGTTGCCTCACCTCTTTTGATATGTGCAGCACGGATACACCGGCAAGTCTCTAAACAATAACATCAAATCTGTTGTGGTGAATTGTGACTTGACTGCTGTCGGCTAAAGCGGAGCTTTTCCTGTACACTCTCTATTTTTCATCTCTCGTCTGTGCGTTCATTCTTGAGATTTGGGGGAGTTTTGTAGCTATTTTTATATTCGAAAACCACCAATCATCAGTGACTTCAAAGTTTACATTTTTACATCTTTAGAAACCAGCACCATTTTAGTTGAATGTAAGCATATTTCTTAAAAAATGTATTGAACACTTTCATGGTTATGTACTACTTATATAAAGTAGAAAGTATACAGTTCAATGAACACACATTACTTATCAGCAGGGCTGGTGCTGTATTATTTGGGGTAAGTTGACACAATATAACTTGCTTTTTTGAATCTACCCATTATAAGCTAAATTTAAACTGCAAAACAGTTATGAATCGCAATTCATGAAACAGCAAAAGGCAAATAGTAATTTATAAAAATGTCAAACCATTAAATTGGCCCTAAGTAATTCGGTACATTTATGAGTTATGATTTAAACACTTGCCCTATCTTGATATATATGAAAATTCCTAGTTCTGACAATGTTTCAACTTGTAGGTTTGAGTTTACCTTCATTATATAGTTAAATTATGTCTAAATATGTTTCAGTGTGGTTCAGTTGTGTTTACTTGTTTACACAACAGCTACAGAATAACAAAAATGTGGTATTGCCATGTTAGTTTTGAAGACAGAATTCACAAAAAATATTCAGATTTGTTTAAACTAATTGTTAAACAAACACATGTGTCAGTTACTGAGGAATGGTTCATGTGAAAACCAGCCCTTATGAGCCTTCGACATGCACACAATACTCATAGATGCAAACTCCTCACCGTTCAGTGTCAAGTCACTTTTGTGAGATCAAAATAGTCACCTATGAGGTTTGCTTGGATCCAGCGGGAAAGTGTTTTATGGGGTCTTACACGGGGAAATAAGTACTGGTTATTTCAATAACTTTTGTATAGTATTTTCTTTACTCTTTACTTCAAAAACGATGTCTAAAAAGGGTAATATGTTATGTATTTGAGGTCTGAGATGTGGGAACCGTGAAGAGAGAGTTGCGAACATTTAGTATTTTAGGTCAGTATTGCATCTAATCAGCCAATATTGTCTTAAATAGCCTGCATAGCACTTCATCTTAACATGGGACTTTGACCAAATATATTCAAATATCTTGATTTGCATTGCATCTGTTTGCATTGACTGAAGGTATTTTGAGTCCTCGTTTTAGAGTTTTGCTAGTTCCCATAACAACTTCTTCCTCGTGAAATCACTCCTTTCAAAACCTGGCTGAAACAAATCCATCTTACAGAACACTGGCATAAATCCAGATGATCTGTTTTTCCAACCCTGGCAAACTCAGATAAGACAGTAAGACTCCGTTCTTATCCAAACTGACCAGTCTTTTGACATTTACTCCCACAATATCTCGTTTCTTTTGAAATACCTCTCATTTCACATCTATGTGTTGATTAAATGTACTACGCAAGGTTACGCCACTGAACAGGAGAATCACTCTACACCAAACAAATGTTCATGTTTACATGCAGAGCGAATGGAAATGTTGACCACCTTCCAATAGCAGTCCTTCGTAAAGCACAGATCTTTAAACATGCTTTTTCCATTGTGTTCCAACTGTATATCCTAGTATCTCATACTATACAACCCCATATGAACTAGTTCACAATATTTGCATTGTAATGTGGAAATCTATCAGTGTTTCACGTAACAATCAAATGATGTACTCCATACTCCTTCAGGTTAGTTAAGCTAGTTTGTGGTCAGGATAAACAAACCTTCCATGTAGATACTGCTCATAGATCATCTGTTTGGATACTGAATTGTTGGACTCCAGCTGTTCCTCTGCAGCTGTATCTGTTTCCTCTGCTCTCTGGCTTCTCTTTTCCTTATTTTGCCACACCAAATGTTATCCACGTCCATTGTGGGACCCGATGACAGAAAACATGGGGGAAGTGAGCGTAGAGTTCAGCACAGTCACTAAAGGACTTGCTTTTCAGCATTATAGTTCCCTTTATTGCTTTCACAGAATAGAATCATTTCCTTAATGTTGTAATATTTGTTTCCTTAAGGAAAATGCTAAATGAAATGGAACATGAAATGACATGAATAAATGCATGTCAAGGAAAATATCATGGGAAACAGTAATGCTTTTATTGCGGTCAAATGTAATAGCTTATACCACGTTTGCGCAAGACATTGTAGTATGTTATAATGATGACTAAATAAACTGCAGGGCTGTGAAAAGGGCATGTCAAGTTTTATATTACTGCATGGCAAAAATATGTAGACGAATCTTACATGAAGCATATTTGTCTTCAGTACTGAAGTAAGCATGTTCAGATTAATGCTGCAGAAGACCTGATAGAAATGATCTAAATTACCCCTGCTTTATGATCCAAAAGCCTCCAGGTGATCTGCTCACTGCCGTTTTGTTCACTGTCTGCAGAGTATGGAGGTCTGGGGTTGGACTTCAGCTATAGTGTGGCTGTTGCAGAAGAGCTGGGGAACATTAACTGTGGAGGAATTCCCATGGCCATCGGCGTGCAGAGTGACATGGCTACACCTGCACTGGCGAGGTATTTCTCCCGCTTAACTGTTAAGTAGGATTCTTAACCAGTCACGTAAACAGCTTGCTATTTTATTAGTAACAGAAACATTACACATTATTCCATCATAATTTGAGGGACATTGCACTACTGTATTGATACAAAAAATACTTTTAGGTTAATTGTTGGTGAGAAATGTCAATACAATGAAATAATAATTAAAAAGAGATGGTAAAAACGTAGTTTATTTTGGTTCATTCATCACATGGGTAATAGAAGGTGAAGTTGGGTGCATTGCATTGTGGCCTTACTTACATAAAGAAAATGTGCATGTTGCACATTATACATCATTAATACTGCAGAGAATGTAAAAGTAGTATCTAATTAAGCTATTCTGAACAGTCAGTCTCACTGGGTTCTTCATTAGTTGGCCTCACAATATTCATGTCTCACTTTGAAAGGGAAAAAAGGCGTGGTTAATGAAAGATACACTGCAAAACCACTATTTTTACTTGTTTTACAGGAAAATGTCTCAATATCTTTTTAACAAGGTGAATTTACTTGAGAAATATCTTGATTTAAAGTAGTTGTACCCATTTGCAAGAAAGGTTTTTTTTTTTTTATGAATTTGGTTTGGGAAAAATTGGGTATAGGCTTATGCTCTTGAAAACATATTATGCAGTTTTTATTTGTCTATTTGCTTATGTATTTCTGTGTTTTTCTTTATTTTTAATGGGGAAAGGCAAAAAAAAACTGATTAGGAAAATGATTTGATTTTATCTAGTAGAATGTTGCAGTAGACTCTGAATGAGGTATTTCTTCACCATGTTACATTTACATTTATGCATTTAGCAGACACTTTTATCCAAAGTGACTTAGATTCAGGCTATACATTGTTTTTTTTGTCAGTATGTGTGTTCCCTGGGAAT
Organism: Gymnocypris eckloni scoliostomus; assembly: GCA_027564155.1. Lineage (NCBI taxonomy): Eukaryota > Metazoa > Chordata > Actinopteri > Cypriniformes > Cyprinidae > Gymnocypris > Gymnocypris eckloni. The sequence goes on along the minus strand of CM050427.1, from coordinate 23,616,804 downwards.
CGAACCCACAACCTTTGCGCTGCTAACGCAATGCTTTAACCACTGAGCCACAGGAACAGTGTTTATAGACTAAACACATTAAATCACCTATCACTTATTATAAACAAATACTGTAGTCATCAGGATGGTTCCTTTTCCTCTTTCTAGGATTTGACATATTCTGACTGCAGCAGGTTGTACGCTGTCACTGAGGGGATATTACTGCGCTGTGCTCACTCTCTGGAAACACTCATTTTTCTGTGCATATTCGTTTTAGCTATTTGTATTAAAAAATCTGGGATTTTGATTAGTCTCCTTTGTGATTCTGCCCTATGGAACAGTTTCTGAAATTGCATTTGCTGCTAGTAAAATGTTAATGTCTTCTGTAGCCCATTCTGTCTCACAAGCTTTCAATCACTGTTGCTACGACACTCACAAAATGACCGTGAGGATGTAACGGTGACCTCTGTGCTGTTGTAGGTTTGGTTCTGCAGAGCTCAAGAGAGAGTTCTTGCAGCCCACCATAATGGGAGACATGGTGGTCTGCCTCGGGGTGAGCGAAACAGGGGCCGGCTCTGATGTAGCAAGTAAGTGTTTTGCTGGAGATAATGTACCTAACAGGAAAGACATGCTCTTTATATTGCCATGGGGTGTTCTAAACAAGATGTAAACATACACCAGACGCAAATCTAAAATTAATTACTTTCCCAAATGAAGATATCAAAGCATTTCAGGCCAGGGAGATTAAAGACTTGCCTACATGGGGAAACCACACAGGGGGATGCAGATCCATTTTTCATAAATGTATTCAAATATGAAGTAAAGCTGGTACTAGTAGTCACAGATTAATTAAGAGTTGTTTTGAGGAGAAATTATAGTACTTTATTACTTTATTTTCCATTAAAGCCAAGTATGATCTAAAGCAGCGGTTCTCAACCATTTTGGCATGAGGAAAAAATCTAACTTCCTCTCATTTTTCTGCTGTTAATATGACAAAGCTGGTTGTTTTCAACTTTTTGTATTAACAGAAACTGAGTTAATATAGTTAAATTAACAACAGTCCATTTTTGATTCCATAACGGTGTTAACTAAAACTATTAAAAGTCATTTTCAGCAATTGAAACAAAATTAGAACAAAAATAGAAATGCTGCCTAGGCAACTAATTGAAATTAAAGTACTAAAACTAAATAAAAAAGAAATCAGCTATATATGAATATAAAAAAGTAAAACAAAAACTAATACAAATTGTTACAACTTAAACTGAAAAATATAAGCACATTTCAAATTCTAATAAATAATATAATATTATATAATCAATAGTAAAATAAAAATGTAAGCATAAACAGTAAAGCTTATGTTTATGAAAAACAACTAAACTTAATTTAATATAAAACATGCAATTTTGCTTCTCAAGTCACCTGGTCTTGTTTCAAATTTTGATATATTTGCTAAATATATATATATATATATATATATACTATTAAAAGATGCTAAATATAATAGAATAAAAACGGTCTCCTCCAGGCATCAAAACTAAAGCTGTGCACAAAGGAGATGAATTTGTCATTAATGGAGGAAAGATGTGGACTACTAATGGCACTCAGGCAGACTGGATGTGCCTCCTGGCCAACACCAGCGATGGCCCTCCACACAAGAACAAATCCCTAATCTGCTTGCCTATGAATCTGCCAGGTAAGACGACATGTAAATCACAACACTTTTGGAAAAATGTCTTTAGACTGCCAAAGAAAACATGCTAATGTTTTACCGTACGTCCGCAGGCGTTCACATCGCACGTAAGATCGATAAAATAGGCATGCGGTCATCGGATACAGCAGAGATTTTTTTCGATGACGTGCGTGTGCCCTGCAAAAATATCATAGGGCAGGAGGGAATGGGCTTCACGTACCAGATGCTTCAATTCCAGGAGGAGCGACTCTGGGGGGTGGCCAATAGTAAGTTATCCTTTACACCTCCCACACATCCCACCGCACAGCAAACATTTCTCTTCACTGGCACGGCATGACGTCAGTGTGTTAATGTCAGTAGTGCCTGTGTGTTTACAAGCCAGCTCAGATCCTCTCAGGCCCAAATGTGTTTATCAGTGAGTCAAACTTTATGCTTTGCTTTAAACATCAAGGAAGAAAAAGGTCTGGCATGTTCTAGAGGATCTTTTGATATCATCAGCAAACATTTCAGCCTTCCTGTCTAATGTTTTTTAGATATTTCCTCATCATATAATCTGCTGAAAAACACATAGGAATTTTCCTATGCCTTGTTTTTTAAGTTATGACGACCATGGAGAAAGTTGTCCAAGAGACCATTAATTACACCAGACAGAGGAAGATCTTCAATCAGCCGATTCTGTACAACCAGGTCGTCCACTTCAGGCTGGCTGAGCTGCAGACAGAGATCGAGCTGCTGCGCTCCCTGTTGCATCGCGCCACAGGTGAGTCCGACCGTTTCGAAAATTATTCAGGAATGATTTTATAGGCCAAGGCAGCGATGCAATTTCATGGGTTTGGGTCTGGCAGCTCTACAGGGCCACTAATTTCCGAATTAAACGTGGAAAGAGATGGTGTGAACACTGACTTGCAATCAGTCCATTTTCATTCTTCTGCCTTGGGTTGTGAAATGAAAAATTGGAACTGAACCTCGGTGTGTATGCCTGAACATGAATACCTCTGAAATAGTATTTTCTGTGTACTCTCATTAGCTTTGTACATTAAGGGAAACGATGTGACAAAGTTGGCGTCAATGGCCAAGCTGAAGGCAGGACGATTGGCCCGAGAGCTCGGTGACAGCTGTCTCCAGTACTGGGGTGGCATGGGCTTCACCAATGATGTCCTAGTCAGCAGGTTCTACAGGTCAGTTTCTCTGAACGTGCATGTGCTCTCAGAGCTGCAGTGACATCTAGTGACATTTAAAAGCAACATGTTTTGATTGCATGTATATACTCATGAGTTTGAGCGGAAAGAGCCAGGTCAAGTGAATCGAATTTCCAAGTTATTTATAAAAGGGGAAAATATTGGATACAAACATATGATCTGTTTTTTCTTACCAGGGACTCCAGGTTAATGTCCATTGGTGCAGGAGCTGATGAGGTGATGCTGTCAATCATATGCAAATACATGGACACTCTACCCAAGAAATGACATCTCCAATATGAGTTTAGTTTGAAAACAAAGTGCACTTAAAGATGAATCAGACACTAAATATAAATGAACTATAGTTATCAGTTATAAAAGCCATTAGCAACCTTAAGATGGAGGATTTGTACCTTAATTTAACAAAAATATATTTTAATAAAGACTTGATGAAAAACTTTATGTAGTTATATGAAATATATGTAAATTGCTTATAGTTTTGTATGAAAAGAAAATATGCATGAATAAATAAAGCTTTTATAATTCTTAAGAAGCTTGTAAGATTCCAAACAGAATTGTTTCATAAAAGTTGCTAAAAAAAGCGGGGATTAAAGTCCAAAACCTGAGTTGAAATAACCTAACAAATCAATCGGGACTAACGTGGTTTCATAAATGACAATTTGAGTTCACGCAATCTCACTAACTCGATCCAGGATCAATGAGTCAGGATAATGTGACGTGCACGCTTCTTCTTAAACAGCTCTTAATGTCGATCATGGATTAGCTCGATCATCCAAATATATCCGTTTTGCTGTCAGGAGTGGCAAAGGCTTACGTGAGCGAATGAGCGCTGCACATGCGCACTAAACAGATGGAGCAGAATATAATAATAGCACAATATTCTGAATAAAATATACATTCTGCTAAAATATTTGTTGTTGGACGTTAAATGTGACGCGTAGAATTATAATCCAACATATAAGTGTATTTTTATGATAGCAGTAACTGTAAATTAAATATACGCTTAATAGCTTAGCCTGGTTGTTAGCCTGCTCTGGAGCAGGAATAAATGTCCATAGTAACATCATTTAGTCTGCTTTCGTGCAAACTGAGTCGGGGCTAAATTCAACCAAGATAACTGGAAAATCCCAGCTTAATACCCCTCTGGACTCAAGTGGACAACGTAAAGGAATTTATGTAATCTCTCAAAAATGACATTTATTTACAAATTAGTTCCTAAAAAAACTAACCTGATATTAACCATGCGTTATTTTTAAACATAGAGAGAAAAAGAGATTGGACAAGAACTTCAAAATTACTTAAGAGAATTTCTGGGGTGGTTTTTGATCTGGTTTTTATTATACACCTGCATTGCACAAAAACTCATTTTTGTATCTCAATAAGGTTTTCACAGTCTGAAGATCAGCACGTTGAACACTGTATTCTCACACAATTTTGTGGCAACTCTTTCAAGGATGTTGTGCACACTTGCACAGTAAAACCAATAATAATGGCTGATTAAGTCTGTTATTTTGTTTGCACCCCATCCAGCTGGGCATAACCTAAATTTTCATCTATATGATTATATGACTACTGTGCTGTTTTGTGCCACCCTTTTAAATGAATATATCTGTATCCTTAACCGAAGATATCAATTAGCACATTTATAGCACTGCAGTTCTCCTAAAAGAATAATACTATTAAACAATGGTCATTATTTCTGCAAAAAGAAGGAAAGATGCATGTTAATCTTTAAAATATTTTTTTGTGGCCAGTATTTGACATCTAGCACTATCCCTTCCCCTCGGGGGACACTAAGGGTGGGTTAGGACAGATTTTTGTCTCATATTGCACATTGTCAATCAATGGTTCAACTTCTTGTCCAGTGGAAAGAAAGCACTCTCGCACTCCTCAATAACCTCAGTTCTCGTCATCTCTGCAAGGATTCTCTACCCCAAACGAGCATGGCACAAACGAAAGATCCTGAAGAGCCTCAGTCCTACGATCACCTCAGTTTGATCACCCAGTACAGGACGATAAACACAAACAGGGCAAACAGCAGCATGTAGCAGTACACCTTGGTTTGGCTTCCCCTGGAGATATGCTTCAATCTACCAATGGTGGCTCCCAACAGACCTCCAGTAGAGTCAAAGTCCGAGTCCTTGAGGAGAAACAAACATTAGATGTTAAAGCTATTCAGATAAGAGTGTTTTGATGAAGAGAGAAGCATCAATTCCCATCGCTTACCATTTCTCCTAACATTTTATTCTGGTACTTGACTTCATTTCCAATGTCAATTGAAAGCTGAAATAGATAGAAAAAATATAGATTTAGAATTCAACACTTTATTGCCATAACATAGCTGTATGGAAAAATTGTGCTTACAGGAGAATTAATGTATCGTTTGCATAATTACTACATTTAACAACAGCCAGTGCTGAAGAAAAACTGCATTTTAATCTTAACACAGTCCAAAATAATGATACAAAAAAAATTGTTGGCATAGATATAATGTAATGACATACATATATATATATATATATATATATATATATAATTTTGTAATCATTATGCATGATGCTTTAATAATATGGATTATATATTTAATGTTCATGCTTTATATCATTTATTTATAGAGAGAGAGAGCACAGTTGTGTAAATCGGTTATTAAAGATATAGAAACCAAGATGTCCACTTACATGTTTAAGTGCATGTACTTTAGCGTTCAGTCCCTCCTGTAGATGTTCGTTCTCCTCTTCATACGCACTGTATCCACTTGCAACGTAATTGCCTGGAGGACCACCCTCACCTAAACGACAATAAACAGGTCACATTGGCTAGATAAGACTGGGTTCTCAGTATTGTAAAATACAATATCCAATCACAGAAAACTATTTTAAATGTTAGTAATTGCCGGAAATGTACTAAGGTGGGCAGGACAAATACATTTACCCAGTGGTGGTCAGTAACGAAGTACAACTACTTCGTTACTGTACTTAAGTACATTTTTCAAGTATCTGTACTTTACTGGAGTAGTTTTATTTTGAGTAACTTTTACTTTTACTTCTCTACATTCCAAAGCATAAGATCGTACTTTTTACTTCACTACATTTCATAAAACATATCGTTACTCCTTATAATACATCACGTGCTCCGAGACGCAGAAGCGGTGTCTGACTTATGAACAAACTGATTATTTTCAATGAACCTGTTCAATCGGTTCGCAAATCGCAACAAACGATTCATTCACAAATTGGAATGATCCGATTGCAGCTGTTCTCGAGTCGAGTCACTGATTCAAATGATCCGTTTAGAGCGAGTCTTCTTCAGTGAACTGAACTCACAAGTAAAGAACCGGGAGATCTTGTGAGCGCGCGCTACTGATGCTGTGAAAAGTACGTTACTAATGTCGAAGTTTAGGATTAATTATTGTAACTGAAAATAATATTTAGGTCAAAACTGTCAGTTGTTTGTGAACTAAATCTGCTGTAAAGGGTGATCTATTTAAGCCCACTGAAATGCTTGAATGCAGACAGATCAACATCAGTGTCTCTAACGTTATGTTTCAGGTCAAAAAACAAAACATTAAAATAACACCGATTAAATAAAATAACTCATGCACGTGTAACGGATGTATACCAGTAAGGGCTGTGTGTAAACCTCACTCCCCTGACCTCAAAAAGAGGCGCTCTAGCGACTGATGCAAGAGGCTGTAGCCTTTGGCGTTCCTTGTTAGAGCGCCCGCCTCCTGCGCCGGAATCCCGGGTTCGCGACCCGCTCGGAGCAAGAACGAGTTAGGATGGTGTGGACCCGGGGGAGATACACACGTTCATATTCCCCGCTGCTGTAACGTTAGCAGTTTTTTTTAAATGCTATGCATTTAGACCTATGTGACGTCTGTTTTTATATTGTTTATCAACAGTATAACGTTACATTTTTATATTGTTTAGATCAACTAGCCGAGTAGACAGATATGAATGTTTATTCATAACCATACTGAAAATAAGTAAATATTGTTAGCTGATGCTAACTGTCTAGCTAACAAGCTTGCTGGTGCTAAGTTGAGGAAATGTTTAGATATAAAATCCAAATATCTTTATTCAGCCACCTAGATAGATTCCATCTGAGGGAAAAAGAAAGGATGTGATGTTTAGAACATAGTAACTACAGTAATTATCAGAGTGGGAAGTGATGATGCCCTCTGGGGGCATTTGGCCAGGGGTGTTTTTACACCACAGACAGGGTTTGAGAAGAAAAAAAAATCATTATGAAAATATAATTAGATTTTCCTTAAAATGTTCTTCCTAATTGCAGGCCTAATTCTCATGTCATATATAACTGACGTTCTGCAAAACAACAAGTTCTAAAACACGTTTTTCTTCCTGTTGATAATTAGATGGTGAAATCTGTTTTCTCTCAGGTACATGGCAGTGTAAGCTTCACAGTGAACATTACTACATCACTCTCATCAACGTAGTCCATATCAACAAAATATATATCTTGACTCTATATAGTGGTTATTTTGGGAAAAACCCAGGTATTTTGGGCAGTAGGATTATAAAAATATGTGCTAATATAAAATTAAATAAAGTAGTCTATATAAAATTGCAAAATAAATCTGTCTATCAGTACTTTTTTACTTAAGTACATAAAAAATTGAGTACTTTTGTACTTTCACTCGAGTAAAATTGAAAAAGCAGTACTTTTACTTTTACTGGAGTAATATTTTAGTATACGTATCTGTACTTTTACTCAAGTACTTGATCTGTGTACTTTGACCACCACTGCATTTACCACATTATGTTTTTTACTTCAAATAAGGTTGATATATTCATCAGAAACAACAAATGAGACACTATTGAATCGTGATGGTCTTTACGAGAAAATGTAATTATTTAAAATAAAAGCTATTAAGTGGTTTAAATCAGCCCTTTAAGGACTTTTAAATTATATGTTGATGGATCTTTTCATTAAAACGGTTTAAACAATAGGGAATGGATACATTTAGATTTGGATGTGTCATATTTATATTGTCGCAGTGTTTTTATACACACAGAAACACCAACAAACACTAATTCTTCATCTGATATAAACATCTCTTTATGTTAACCTGCCCTATGGAGCAGGGTCTGATATAGAGAAAACTAGCCAGTTATTAGCCGTTATTTATTCATATGGTTCTCCAAACCTAGACATTGTGGTTAACTATGTCGTATGATTTGGTCATTCAGTGTTTGTTTCATATCTCAAACTATGGCTGATCTCTATTTTAATTGATAACTTAGCTTAGCATACGCGTCAAATATAACGACATATAAAGAGAAACAGTAACTTACTCAAACCCGCGCGCCTCATTATCAGCCGGAAACCTTTATAGGATATACGATCACTGCCGTTTGAAAGTAATGTAACAAATATTTGCTTCTTTAATATATCCTCCTATTTGGAGCCGCTGTACTTTCGCCTTCGCACTCCACAAGCGCCACGACACATTACGGAAGCCGCGGAGGATTAAACCGCACGCGATGACAGAAAGGGCGTATGGGTAGTGAAGTTCTCATGCTTTTCAACTTTCTTTTTACTGTATATTTCTTTTTTACTTGCTGTCACAAACGTTCAAATGCTTCACCTAAAACTAATGGAAATATCTCTGAGTATGCTAGAGTGATCGTGATAGATAGTTTGGACATTCACTTTTTTCAGCATCAAGTTTAAAATCTTTAGCCCTAATTTACATTTTAGGTGAAGCAACTGGTCACCATTTATTCTATTTGTCAACATACCAATTACACATTTTTACATAGGTCTAGTACAAAAACATCTGTATAATCTGTCACTCTCTTATCTTATTGATTAAAAAGACTTGAATTGTATTGAGCCATAAGTAAAACAGCTCATATTCTTCCTAAGGGACAACAAATCTAAAATAAAATGTTTTATTGCCAACTAATCCCTAATTGAATGACTAGCCTACTGCAAATTGTCATTTAGCGATGGGAGTCCATTTTGTGTTATACTCTGAATTAGTATTTTCCACCCAGAAATGCCATTATAGGGTCTGGCTTATCCTGAACCCCCAGCGCATTAGTGTACTGAATGTCTGTCCAGCGTGTTTCATGTACATCACTCTGTAATTTCACAGAGCACTCAATAAAAAATGCTTCAGACAGAACCTCTCAAACCATATCACCCTGCAGCCCAAGACCGGTTGCCCACTGAAGCTAAGCAGGGTCAGTACCTGGATGGGAGACCTCCTGGGAAATCTAGGTTGCTGTTGGAAGAGGTGTTAGTGAGACCAGCAGGGGGTGCTCTCCCTGTGGTCTGTGTGGGTCCTAACACCCCAGTGTAGTGACGGGGACACTATACTTTAAATATACTATACCGTCTTTCGGATGAGACGATAAATCGAGGTCCTGACCCTCTGTGGTCATTAAAAATCCCATGGCACTTCTCGTAAAGAGTAGGGGTGTAACCCTGGGTGTATTTGTCCTGGCCAAATTCCCTCCACTGGCCTTTGTCAATCATGGTCTCATTGTAATCCCCATCCACTTGATTGGCTCTATGACTCTCTCTCCTCTCCACCTGTAGCTGATTGTAGCTGCCGTTGTCCCATGGCAGCCGTCGCATCATCCAAGTGGATGCTTCACAATGGTGATGGTTGAGAGGAGAGAGGAAAGACTGGTAACGGCAGTCAGAAGGGCAAAACATTTCAAATGTATCATCCCTCCCATAGACGCTGCATTAAAAACGCCCTCACATTAGCATAAACTATATATTGTTTTTTTATTTGATGCAAAGGTAATATAATACAAAGAATAGTGTTATAAATGTACATACATTTAAAAAAAATACAAATATGAAAAACTTTTGAGGATTAACGATGCGAATTACCGTTAAACGCGTCATAATACTGCCCATAATCCATCTGTGACAGATTTCTTTGGGTTCAAAGTGCATAGCCTATTGCTTTGGTCCTCGTCTGGTCCATTGTCAAAAGTTGTACAGTTCTGATTCTGTCTTGTGATCTTTCATACAATAAAAGTAACAAATATTGTTTGAAATGGCAAAGGTATAATATTTTCCTTTTACTTTCGTCAGAAAAAAAGAGGATCCAGACGTCTATGTCTTCTTGTACTTTGAAACCCCAAATCCCTTTCATTTCCTTTCATTTTATTTGAATGATTTCCTATAACAATCATTGTGGTCATTTAGAGATGATTTCAAAAATTTGACATAAAATATCTCATAATGCTCTTGACTTCTCTGTGGAATGTGTGACAGACCGCTACAGAAGCCAAGAACATACAATGAGTTTGGGATCTGTTCAAGTCCTGACTATCATCCTGACATATTTCCAGATATAATCATCTCAGCTATGAGTCACAGCTAAACAGACACTGGCTCATTAGCATTCACCATCACAATCCCTAATCCATTATTTCGCAAAGCTTAAGTTGGCTAAACATCCGCAGAACAATGTACGTCTTTTCTTTGGCCATTTGTATTACACAGCTAAGACACTATTATGTGAGGATTATCCTTCATCCATAGGACATATTGCTTGTCTAACAGAAGAAAAGCGTGACAGTTGTGGAATTGTAAAAATGTTGTAATGAACATATTAGTAAACCTAGCAAACTACACAAATGCAGGATATGTGGAAATCCTTTGCTTTCCCTTTAGAACATTTCTCATCATATCATAACTGGGAAACTTTCAACACACAACAGACCAGATGTTCTGCTCTCATTGTGACATTTTACATTAAAATTAAAGATTTTGATGTTAGGTATAAACTTTAAGATGCTCATAACTCATTGCTAGCCTTGAGCAAGCATGCAAGAGTTTTAATTAAAATTGCACATGCTTATGCTGATGGTAGCAGTGCAGCAAAAAGGTTTCTCTTTTTGCAATGGTATTTGATGGGATTTCATGTGTACTGTATGTAGGGGTGGGGAAAAAAATCGATCCATCGATGCATCGCGATTCTCTCTCCAACAATTCTGGATCGATTCTGAGCTTAGTTTTTAACCAGATGTGCGATGACGCTGAGTTTGCTTTAGAAACACCCGTATTCTGCTTACTTCCAACTCCTCACACACATACATCACTCAAACCTTCCGTAAAATAATCTTTCAGAAAGTTCGGAAAAGTTGAATTACATGGACATACACGGGCTTCATTGCACAAGATGCGCGCGCTTTGTTTGATGTTACACTTGAAGTGTGCGGTCTCGCTCGTCGGTATCGCTATCTCACAGCAATTTGTACATATTTTACAAGGTGGCTAATTCGACCTCACGAGAAAACTCCACAAGCCATAATAAAGTGATGTCTACTATTATAACGTGATTTATGAAACTTACACCAACCATTCAGAAGTGTGCCTGACCTTGACACAGGCTTTTCACAATGAAATGCAGTGTAGCCTAAGCCTGCAACGTATAATGTAAGTCTAGATGCTATTTAAACTACATTTCTACTTATTAACGTGTCTGCAGAAAGTCAAATGGTTTGACAAAACATTCAGACAACTCCAGAAGAAATGCATGCTCATCATTGGGTGTGGCCACATGACTGAACACTCTAATGAACACACGGATTTAAATATTCGTCATTTATTATAAGCAAGTGCAAGCAGCGCTTGGGAAGGTTTTTGCGTAAATGCAGTCGTTTTCTCTGGTGATTTTGTATTCAAGGTCATGTGCAATGATGTAGTTTCACAAGCTCTATACCAGGGTTCCTCAAATCTTTCCCTGGAGGTCCAATCTGCTGCAGAGTTTAGGTCCAACCCTGATCAAACTCACCTAGCTGTGATTTTCTAATGATCTTGAAGACTCTGATTAGCATGCTCAGGTGTGTTTGATTAGGGTTCGAGCTAAACTCTGCAGGAATGGGCTAGATTTGAGGATCCATGCTCTATACCCTTATGAAAATTAACCACGGTTTTACTATAGTAAAACTGTAGTTAACCATGACTGTAGTAACCATGCTTCAAGTACCACAAATTAACTATGGTTGTAAAACCATGGTTTTACTTAAGGACCTCAAATTACATTTAAGCCTAGTTATTCAACAAACATCTACAGAATAACAGGTTACTATTCTATGATACAGGCTTTATTACAGCAGTTACATCATCCAAAAGAAAATATGAACTGTTGCAATTGTTCTCACATGACAAAATTATACAGAACTATAACTTTATCTAAAAAAAATGGTGATAAAGCACTGCAGTGGTAGAGATGGTTTTCTGCTAATTTACAACATAAAAATAGCTAATTGTGTCACTGTAATAATGCATTATCTCTATAGAAATGAATTACATGTTGTGCAAATAAACATGCACATAAACCGCATTATACCGCCTGCCTCTTTTACAATATCTTATGTAGGGCTGCCTGCAACTAACGATTTTTTTATAATCAATTTATGTGTAGATTTAGTCGTGATTTTAGTCAGAATTATGAGCGGTCTTTTTGTTTTGATGCACTATTCAAATTCGGTGATTATTTTCATTATCGATTAGCTGTTGCAGGCCTAGTTTTATACAACCTGTATACACAAGCCCAATATAGGCAAATGTGTGCAGTCCATAGGGTGTATCAAGGTCGAATTAACAACCTTGATTACAAGATCAATAAAGGTAAAAAAAGGTTATTTCATTGGAGAAGTTTTATACATACTATAAAATACATTCACAAGAAATGAGAGGTACTTTTAAGTGTTTAAAATGAGATCACTCACATGCAGTGGTGGGCGAAGTACACAAACCATGTACTTGAGTTAAAGTATAGATACACTAGGTAAAATATTACTCCAGTAAAAGTAAAAGTGCTCCCTTTACACTTTCACTTGAGTAAAAGTACAAAAGTATTTGCCTTCAAATGTACTTAAGTATCCAAAGTACTATGATTTATTATGGCTAATATCCTGTTATCATTTTTGTCTCAAGACTCATGCTTAATCAACAATATGCGAAAAGACTCTAATATTATTCTTAGCACACCAATCTATTAATAGAATGATATTAATTAGTCAGACACTTATGTCTATAAAAATTATCATGAGATCAACCTTGAAGCTAAACAATATCCTTTAGAATAAAATTAAACAACAGGATTTCAGAGCAGGTTTAAATTTAAGGTTTATTTGTAACAGTTGCAAGTTTAAGTTTAATAACTTGTATTATACACAGGTTCACATGAGTTGTATGTTACTATATTGTATCTGAATGTCTCTGTGCATAAATATAAACTGGCCATATCAGATTTACTGTAACAGGAACTAGTTTTTGTGTCAGAAGAAACACACTTGCCAGTCACAGCTGCATGTGTACAAAACTCAGTGTTTGTGCATTAATTCCTATACTGCTTCACATAAAACCTGGTGATACCTGGTAAATAAAATAACTTGGTAAATATAAAACATATATATATATATATATATTAGGGATGGGTCACGATTTTCGAATATTCGAATATTCTATTTAATTATAGAATATCGATTAGGTTGTGCGATTATTTTCTAAAGGTGTACCAGGGCTTGACAATAAAGACTGTCCGATGGCGTGAAGGACGCTCGGATTTGTCAGTTGCCAGATCGGGCCACTGCAGGTGGTCACTAAATTGTATCATTTGCATGCGATTTTAAGCCTTGTTTGTTTAAAAATGTAAGCGATTAAAAAGCATTTGGGCGCGAAAGGCGTTGTGTTCTGTTCTGTGTGAACAGCGCGAGCACAGACTGCCGCGTCTCTGACACCGCGAGACGCCTGAACGGGCAAATACATGAAGTATGTCAAACTACCCTCTTGACAAGTAACTTTAGCAATAATTCATCTATATTGAATTTATATACTGAAGTACAGATGCACAGATTTATTTTAGAGCATGCCTGCTTGAACACAAACTGCACTGTCGGCACTCGGGCGCGGCACACATACATAGTGTGTACACAATACATACACACACACTATAGTGTGAGCGCTAACCATGCTAGAGAACGGAACTTCTGATACGTGCAGGCTGATTGCGTGATCAATAGATGTTAAGCATTATATTGCGAGAGGGTCGTTTGTTACAGCGTCCCAAACAACTCAAAATAATAAACCAAAGTTAAAACGATGCACGAGAGCGCTTCTCTGCCGCCTTCACGTCCTGTTTCCCATTAATGAAGCCGTGACGAGCTCCCTGCATTCAAATTATTCGTTTTTTGCTGAAATAATAACGTAATATTCCACTGGTTGTTATATTATATTTATATGCAAAATATTTGTGTTGTTTTTCGTGTTAAATGTGAAGAATGACAGGTTGGATGCCACACTTATTATTATTTTTTTGGCAGAGTATACAGGTGTAATTTTCACTTTAACTTCAGGCAATGTAACATGATTTTATGATCGTAATTTTGACTTTATTCTTAAAATATTATGACGTTATTTATTTGAGAAGGATAAACTGATCAAACGTGCGCTGGCCGCTTGGTATTTAAAAAAACAAAAACTTGAATTTAACAAAAATAAGATGTTCCAATCATATTTCTAAATTAAATTAATAAAGAAAGGAAACAAAATAATGACCAATTTGCTATTAAAAACCAAAACTGAACTATTTAAATGGCTCAGCTAGAGAGAGAGAGAGAGAGAGAGAGAGAGACACGGGCTCAGACTCAGGCGGTGAATTCTGAGATGCTGCGGGGATCTATATTCGTTCCCTTGTTTCAATTCAAAGTTCACCGAACTAATTGTGAACAACACTCCCGTCTTCTTCCCGAGCATGTGAACATGTTCATTTAATATATTTATATATATGAAATAGGTTATTGTTATGAAGACAGACGTTAAAATTAATGTTCACATAATAAGTGCCGTCATTCAGGCGGTTCACAATGTTTTAGCGCAAAATATGTTTTAAGAATGATATTCTGTTTAGCCCGCAATATGTTTTACGCTTAATATTCATTGATGCATTAATCAGATTTAAGATTTTCTTTTTAATAATATGAATGTTCATGCTCATTTTTAAAATAGAAATGTCCTAGCCTTATGAGCAGTTGATAATCGACGGACTGTTCTGTTAATAAATGCCGTCATTCAATTATGTATTATTAATATGTTTCAGCACTCATACTTTACAACCATTCATTTTCTTGGGTTAAGATAGACTATTCTCTAATTAATTAAACAGTTTATCATACAAATTGAAAGCCTGGATGGTCTCTCTCCCCTTCTCTCTGTGTGTGTGTGTGTGTGTGTGTGTGTGTGCGCGCGCGTGTGTGTGTGTGTGTGTGTTTGTGCGCGTGGGTGGGTGGGCGTGTGCATGCGTGGGAGGGGAGCGATTTTCGAATAGTAATCGAATAATACCCAGCGATTATCGAATATTACTTTTGCTTAAAATGCCCATCCCTAATATATATATATATATATATAACTAAGGTGACCTCAACATAGTGTGGATATCTCAAAACAAATTACATAAACTGTCATCACAAATGACATGTACTAAAATAACAAGCCTCAAATGGTAATGAACAATTTGTGGCAGTAAACATTAATCAGCATGCCATTAATTCTGCTTCTGGTGAGTGTGCTAGTAGAGTAGGGCACTGATGATCTAACTAAAGTGGCAATATTTTTTATTCAGCTTGAGAAGGAGCTGATTCTCAAAGTTTTTTGAGTCCATTCTTGCCCTCCTGGGACTGAAAATAAGCCCTGCTGTGCTGAACAGACGTTCACAAGCTGCAGAAGCGGGTAAAGCAGTGTTGACTTTCAAAGACAACTTACAGACTGCTGGGAAGGACTTGAAAATTTCTTTGTCATCAGCTTTGCAGGCAAGGTAGACATCTAACTGCTTGATACCTTCCTGATCATGAGTAGGCTTAATGCTTGCAAAGAAGTCCTCTTCCTCAGAGGCACTGGAACCATCAACTGGTGTTTGATTTAAAGTCTCTTCTTCCAGATGGTCCTTGATGTAGTCCAGGCCTGAAATGGACATTTTCCACAGATGCTAAGAATCAGAACTTCACTTTAATCATACACATTTCTCCAGATAAAAATATCAAAAGAACACCATTGTCCCATGTATTTCCAAGGTGCATTTAAAACTAACCTAAACAAATTGAGAATGTCAAGTTAAAATTTCAGTTGGGTATCTTTTAAAAATGATTTGGCTCAGTTTCTTTGAATCTTTAACTGATGACACTTTTCAAAAACAAAAATAATCTTACCTAGTTTGACAATTTGTTCATCCGATGCCCAGGATGTTTTAAATTTCGGGACAAGGATTGCAGCTGCAATAAACTCTGGCTCTACCAGCATGTTTCCAAAGCACTGCTGCAGGCCTCCTTGGATGGCATCCACCAGAGGTTTGCAGTACCTGGAGGTAATGCGAATTCGGTCCAATTTCGAGATGAGGAGTGTCAAAGTAGGCAGAAGCCATCCCATCTGAACATCGATTTCAGCCTGAAGAATGTTGAGGGCTTTGGCTAGGGGGCTCATGGTTCTGGCATACTCCTCCAGAAAGGCAATTTCAACTGGACTCAACCTATCACACATTCAGACAACAACAATTAATCATTTCATGTCATTACACTTTAAAATGTGTCTGTGTGTGTGTGTGTGTGTGTGTGAGAGAGAGAGAGAGAGAGGGGGAAGTGTCAGTTTACTGTATCTACTGTTTTACTGTTTCCCTGTATCTACTCCTATCAGATCCTTGAGTAGTTACGCTACTACTCAAAGTAATGTTTAAAAAAAGTTTTACTATTAATATTACATTACTGGTAAATGAATTTAAAGGAATTATAATAAAACAGCACTTACATTGGCAACTTGAGTGAAGTGCAAACAGTTCTGATAGCCCCATCTCCCTGATCTTTAATGATTCGAAGCACTCTCTCAACGGCGAGAAATAAGGAATTCCACCTTGTTGTGTTTGGGCGGATCAGCTGAATTTTGCACACGTCTTCTATAATCTCTGCTGCAGCCGCAGATCTGCCACACTTATTCCATAGTGCATGGCACTTTGCAAATGCTGACCTGGACAGCTTCTTGTAGGCTTCATTTGAACAGGCTTTGGCTGCATCCACCGCGGAAACCAAGTTTAATTAGTGGCAGGCACAACGATGATGCTTTGGAAGTTGGAATTGTAAGCCGTCATCCTCATCTAAAACAGCTGTGACCTCTACAAAGTCCACCTCGACACCATCCACATCATCACACATCACATCACTTATCTCATCTTCAGTCTCATCTAAAGCAGAATTGTTGTTCTCATCTTGCTCTCCGTATATACGAAATGCCTTTAAAAAATTTGACCCGTTGTCCGTAGTAGTTCGAACAACCTTGTACTGTATTCCAAATTCAGAATGGATGTCATTTAGAGCGCAAGCCAAAACATCAAATGTGTGGGCCTTTGAGCTGCCTGCATGCTAGTGCTACTGAGCACCTCTCCAGGCTCTTAGGATCAACCCAGTGGGCAGTGACACCGATGAAACCTCTTCTCCTTGAACTCCAACAATCTGTTGTAGTTGCTATGAAATCTATCTCTGACATTGCTTTTTTCATATTAGTCTTCATCTTAAGTGCTGCCTCATCCATCTTACGTCGCAAAGTGGCCCTTGACATGAGAGAGGCGTTAGGCTGAAGATCATGCAAGAAAGCTTTAAATGATGGTTGTTCCACCACATTAAAGGGTTGGAGACTCTGGGTCACAAAATTCAACACTGCATGATCAACATTGTTCTGTGTGACTAGCTTAGTTTCTCCCAACGTCAACTGTCTGGAGGTCGAAGGAGCCTCGTCGCTCTCCATTTTTCTTTTCCTTGATGCTGTTAGGGCAGTATATCTCTGCAAGTGGCTACCATGCTTTCTCTGCAAAAAGGAAACATTCAAAAAATGAACTACATATCCAGAGATCAGTCTCCCTCCCTTTGACAAATAAAATAAATATTTAATGTGGTTTTAGCATGTCATAAGCAACAGAGTACAATATTTTCAGCACAGGCTTAGATCACAGTCTTTGGAAGTTGAACATTAAAAAAATAACAATCTCGGTTAATAAGGAGCACTCCACTCCGACTGCCAACTGTTTAAGCATCATATGCTGCATGCAAAACTAGGTCAAAATATAATTTATAATCCAACATAAAGAATTAACATCAATTGATTTTCATTTCACAATACTGGAGCACAGCTTCAAAAACTGCAAACTTTGGTAAAAACAACTAACTTAACAAACTAACTTAACATACACAATGAAACCGTTTTCTGTAAGCTACAGTTAGATTACTCAATTAAACATGACCACTAGAATGAAAATGCTTACCTCGACGTGCTTCCTTAGATTTGAAGGAGAATTCTTGTAAGAAGAAATTTTACAGGGCCGAGGCAGGCAGAGAAGGCAATTGAAAATGAAGGACTCTTTCTTCTTTTCAACGACTTCAAAAAAATCGTGCAAATAAGGCCACGGGTGTTGTGGCAAGTTAGAGTTCGGAGTTTATTCCATCATTTATGAAGGCACTGGCACTCTCAGTCTCCAAATGTTAACGCTGAACTGTATTCGCGCGTATACGTTACCACAAAGCGGCAACCAAAACAAGTTCAAAACAGAGCGCGCGCTGTACCCTGATTGGTGGCTTGCTGTGTGCCCGACCAGTTAAGTTAACTTATTTTATCCACTAATAAATCAAAAGGAACGACTCATTTCGCAAAATGTAGTTGAGTAAAAGTAAGATATTTGACTTTGAAATGTAGTGAAGTTAAAGTAAAAAGTCTCACCAAATGGAAATACTTAAGTAAAGTACAGATACAGATACGCGAAAAAGTTACTTAAGTACAGTAACGAATTACATTTACTTCGTTACTGTCCACCACTGCTCACGTGAGATGAATATTTCAGTCATTTCAAGCCTAAAGCAAGCTGATTTATTCTACATCGAGTCGATGGGGGCTGACGAAGGCCAGATGAATCCTCCACACTTTTACTTGGTGAAGGAAATGCCCCTCTTTTCAAAAGTGTTTGATGCTGATATACATGGCAGTAGTTGTCAGTCTATCATATAGTCCAGTAGGTTACAGTCCACCTTTAGTTTGGTTGACTTGATCTTCGCCCCATATGGTCTCCGGACCTAAAAACGAGAAGAAAATATATAGCCTACACAATATTAATAAACGGCTTGCTGGAATACTCTGTTTTATTGGTCAGTTGCTCACTCGTCTACACTGTAAAAAAAAAACAAAAAAAAACAAAAAGAAGTGCCATAAAGAAACAAAAAGGGGGTTTTGTGACGATGCCATAGAACAGTGGTCGGCAACAGGCAGCATGAGGGCCAAAATTGGCCCGACAGCAATAATATCTGGCCCACGCCCGCAGCCACATTATTTTGATAGTGGCTGATTCTGAAATAGCTCTGTCATGACAGCAACAGTTACTCGCTAAGGGGGTGAATATCGATCTTAATATTGATACCAACGTTGGTATTGGTATCGGATCGATACTAGCCTAAAAATATAGATACTTTCGGTTGATTTATTCTCCTATAACGTTACACTTAATACATTGCTTAACACATACAACAAAGTGTAGACATGTCTGTGGGTGTATAGTCCGCTCTTTTCTCCTCTAGACTAGTATACAAACATTGCTGCTCCTCCTCTGCTAAGCTGTTTTGTTGTCATGTCATCATGTAACTCAGCGGCTTCGAGCGCGAGCGGATACAGTGAGAGATGGAACGGAAAAGAGGAAGAATCCTTCACATAGTGCATATTGTATATACCTGTATACCAAAGTTGTCCTATTTATGCAGTATCACTGTAAGGTGTTTACTGAGATTGGCCTTTTAATATTATTTCTTAATGCATTAAGACATTTTAAATGTTTTCATTATAACGGTTTTCGATGGGAGTAAAATGCTTAGCATGTTTGCATTTATATTCTGGGCTCAGCTGATTGCCACATATTATATTTTGTTAACCAACTGTATACCGAATTTATTATTTATTTATTTATTTGGTCATAGTTGGCCTATATATTTTATAAATTATAACTAATTCAGCCTTTTCATAAATCAGTTTTTATTGCAATAATTACAAACAAAATAGTATGTATAAAACAAACTGAAAATACAGTACGTACATAAAATCCTTTTTAATAATAAACGAGTTATGGTTTAATAGTTATTTTTCATATCACTGTTTTCATTCAATAAGCCACTTATGTTAAACTTTTCTTTATAATGGTTTTCTATGGGAGGAAAATGCATAATGTGAACTTTGAGCGTTGCTTTCATATTCTGGGCACATCTGCTAACTTGTATATCTAGTTTGCAACATTAATAAGGTATATACTGAGTTTTGTCTTTTAATATTACATTCTAAATAGGGGTGTAAATCGGATGGTTTATCGATTTTCATACCCAGCGATACGATATTTGCCATTACCTCAAAAAATTCTACGATACGATTACGATTTGATACAGGAGTATATTATATACCGATTTTAAACAACCATCTACATTTTTATTAACTCACAAATGCAACCAAAATATATAACATGAACATAAATCAAAAAATGCTGCTATGGGCTCAGTGCTAAACATCTTTTCTACAGATAACCAAATTACAAGCAATAGCAGAAAATAAATACAATAGAAGAAAGACACAAGTTCAATAAACAGTACTATTCAGGTTTTTCAGCTCAGTCTAAAATACATTTTCAGGTACGCTAAAGAAATGTAATAATCAAATGTAAAATAACTGCATAGTCTTCACTGTATAAATGAAATAGCCTGTAAATGAATACTTTTTGATGTTACAAAGTTTATTTAGTCAGGAGCAGTGAGCACTTGCATTTTTCTTTGACAGCATTATATGTATTATTAGTTTTCTTTTACTTTAAGAATGAAAGCACAGATTTAATATGCTGATACACATGCCTTTTCTTTCTCCGTTCTTTACATTAAGACATATGCTTTTCTTAACCTACTGTTTACAAGGATATTAGCCAAAACATGCATTTCGATGTAGTTTTGTCTGAATTTATTCATCCATGCACACAAAAGCGGAGGAGAGCTCAATTCAGTATTCGCAGAGTAAACACGGCTGTCTGTGTGCACGCGCTTCAGATGTGTGCGGAAAACTTTTCACACAGCACGCGACTGTTACTCCAACAATCCCGAGCGTCTTATATGCTCGCCTTGTGGATGGAATGGAGACCAAATTAAAGCAAGTCATCTATTCACTCTCACCACTTATCCTCTCTAGGGTCATAGGGGCTGAAGCCTATCCCAGCATCTTGGGCCACAAATTCATCCAATTAATGGTATTTAAGCAATATAGTAACAATTATTATACTGCACCTGTCAAAATTTTGGAAACATTACACTCTTTTTGGGAAGAAAATATCTTCTGCACATGTGTATAATTACACATTAAAAGAACTGTTGTCTATTTTAATATATTGTAAAATTGAATTTATGTCTGTGATCAAAGATGAAATTTCAGTGTCACATGATCCTTCAGTGATCAGTGTAATATGCTGATTTGCTGCTCAAGAACATTTATTATTAAAACAAATGAAAACTGTTTTTGCTTAACGTTTTTGTGGAAATGGTGCTACATTTTTCAGTAAATATAAAATAAATATTTTCCAACATTATAAATGTCTTTAAAGGTTACTTCTGATAAATGTAATGCACCCTTGATTAATAAAATAATTAATTTCTTCTTTTCTTACCACAAATGTTAAGCAGCAAAAACTGTAGTGTGTCTGTCTGTCTGTATCCAACTAAGAATAGTAATAGGAATAATACAAATATTTAAAAAGTATTAAGCATGTTGTGCAAAATGAATGACTAGTGTAAGTATGTATTAGAAATAAAATTAAATAAAGCATAAGATTAACAGATTTTAAGTAATATAATAGAGTAATATGGCATAATATAATCTACATGTGCTGGAAACATCAGCTTGGGGCAGACGGAGTGTCTTCTCTTCTATGGTGACAGAGAGACACATATTGAGCAGCAAACACACAGCGTCTCTCTGTCTCTCTTTCTGTCTCTCTCAGGTGGAGTGTCTTCTCTTCTATGGTGACAAAGCGACACAAATTGAGCAGCAAACACACAGCAGGTCTTGTGTTATCCGAGCAGATACGCTAGTTTCTCCTGGTCTGGAAGAGTTGTAAATGTGGGATGGATCTGCTGTATTTTGTCATAGAACACTGTTCGTATATTTGTGTATTTGGAGCACTCTGTTAGGAAGTGCAGTTCTGTTTCCATCTGATTCAGGTCACAGTGTGAACACAATCTCTGCTCCGGGGGCAGCCATGTTTGTCTGTGTCTGCCCATCTCTATCATCAGATTGTGTCCGCTGAGTCTGTATCTGGTCAACGTGCTTCTCAGTTTCTTATCTGACACTGTGAACAGATACTCTGCCATATACTGTACTCTCTCTTTAGGGACAGATAGCATTGCATTTTACTCTGTTGTTGAGTTTGGGTTTGCCAATGAGTGATGTAGCTCTGTTTAATTTGTGCAGTGATCTTATTGATTCTGATGTTGTGATTCAGAGCATCAGTGGATGTTAGTGAAGCATCAGGACTGAAGCTCTGGATCAGCCTGAGGAAGGGCTTGCTTTCTTTGCTCATCTCTTGGGCTTTATAGTGATACGATTGGGGGTCACTGAGCTTTAGATGTTTCTAGAATTTAATTGCCCTTTTTTGTATCTTTATAATTAGAGGATATTTGCCTAATTCTGCCCTGCATGCGTTATTTGTTGTGTGCCGGTGCATGTGTAATATATTTTTACAGGCTCAATTACTGATTGTAATATTTTCAGCCAAATTCTAATAGGGAATTCTATAGGACATTGCCGTTTTATGGTGTAGAAGATCCTGCGTGCTTTCTCTCAGTTCTCTGCAGATACAGCAAATATATCTCAATTCAATTAACAATTAACTCTCTCTCTCGCTCGCTCTCAAAAAAAAAATAATAATTGTTGTCACCTATGCACAATCAGGATATCAGAATATATTACATCCAATCAGAATCAAGTGCTTCACAGAACCCCATTCTAAATGTTTTAATTCAACAAACTTATAATATATCATATTCTGGTCAATTTTTAAATTGATCAATTCAGCCAGTGATATTTTAACACGGTTATCAAGTCTCTTTGCATTTGCCTTGACTTACTCATTTAAGATAGACCTTTTTCTTCGCTTCTCCATAGAGGGCGCCATAGAGGCGAGTGACTTCCTGTAGGATGCTTCGAACTTCCGTTTAGTAATTGTCATCAGCAAGAGGACGTTTAGCGGTAATGGCGAATCGTGGAGGCTCGGGGAAATGTTGTGCGGTTAAAGGCTGTCACAACAGCTACAGAAAACTGAAAAACTTTCTCGATCAGGAGTGTTACGAACACAAGCCAAAAACACGATCAGATTGTCAGTGTCCTAGACCATTTAAATTGCACAAGATGCCGTCCGACGACGAGAGTAGAAGACAATGGCTGGCAGCGCTTAATTTGAAATCCCCCGCTTAAACGTCTTTAAGAAACCAGCATTTTATTCAGCATTTAAGTATATTAAATATATATTCAGAATTTAAACATAAATGTGTTATGAAAACAAAATGTTGCAGTGTTTTGTCTTATTCAAATTGGATAATCACAAGTGAAGTCTGTTTCATTTAACATATCTTTATAGAATCGACTGACTTGTGTGTTTTTGTTACCCTGGATCACAAAACCAGTAATAAGGTTTTTTTATACTCTTTTTTTTTTTTAAAGAGATTTATACATCTGATAGCGGAATTAATACGCTTTCCATTGATATATGGTTTATGGTAAAATCTGGAATCTGAGGGTGCAAAACAATCTAAATATTGAGAAAATCATCTTTAAAGTTGTCCAAATTAAGTTCTTAGCAATGCATATTACTAATCAAAAATTAAGTTTTTATATATTTGCAGTAGAAAATGTACAATGTCTTCATGGAACATGATCTTTGCTTAATATCCTAATGATTTTTGACATAAAATAAAAATCTGTAATTTTGACCCATACAATGTATTGTTGGCTATTGCTACAAATATACCCGTGCTGCTTATGACTGGTTTTGTGACCTGTAGACCTTTTTCTACAAGAAGGCTTCGAGCTATTGCCTCTTTCTCACTCCCATACTTTGTAGCCGCATTTCCCCGAAAGGTAGGAAAGAGATGCTCTCTCATGAATTTATCAGGATTTGTTGTTGCTCGTACTGGTACACGTTTAGCTGAACTAGCAGTAATCCTCATCTGTCTTGCACTATGCCAAACCTCTGACAAACTCTGATTTTGTGTTTGAATCTCCAATTCAGCTGCCTGGTCACTGTTCAGTTCTATGTATTTGGTGTAAAATGTTTTACATTTTCTACAAGTCAAAGTATCTCCATGTGGCTGGTGGAGTTCTAAGCTGTCAGTGTCATCTCCTTGCACTGATACATTTGCATTGTAGCATTTTTCCAAAAGACTGTTTTTTAGTTCAAAAAGTGGTTTTGTGTCTGATGAACTGACTCTCTCCCTTGTAGATGATGCACTATATACATCCTCAGCTTTGTGATGTCTAAATGTTATCTGACTAATTCTTTTCTGTTGAAGGTTTTTTCTGGTTCCTGCATTCCATCTACACTGCTCATCAGTGCAAGATAGCCCTGTCATACCACTGGCTACAGCATTTTGCACCTTTCAAAAAAATCAGAACATATTTTTTACTTTATTATTTCACAGTACATCACTATTAGCAACTTTTAAGAGCTAAATAATTTAGGGGGAAACTAATTAAATTACAATAATTACTTACAACTAATCACTGAATTCTTGAAAACAAATATCAAGATATGGATTTGAATGGCAGCCTATGGTGACATTTATCTAGTGAAAATACCATTACAGATATCAAGAATTCTGGTTGTTACTAGTTGAAATGTAATTCCTTATTTTAAGAATTTGCATTTTAATTAGTGAAAATTTAAATGGTTGATATCAAGAATTCATATCCTGTGAATTAATCAAAGTCAAAACGGCTTATAATACTCTATTTATAAATGCAGCATGGCTACAAGACCTGCCGGGGCCAGCTACACAGGAGCATCCAGCTGTTTCCACTACTCCGTTGTTTTGTAGCATCACCCACGCGATGTGATTGGGTTTATTTATAGACTGACTCGGCTCTACCTCCGCTTTCAGTAATGTAAACTGCTGATGTTTATGAAAAAGTATTCGTCCAATTTTATTACTGTGTAGATAACTTTATGCTTTTAGAATTTCTAAGCTCCTCGCCATCTACACCCTCAGACAAAACAAGATAATTGATTGTCAATATATGACTGCTGGCCATTGTTTCATATCATCAATCCAGGAGGTGGCGCTGGTCAACTTCATAGGATGAGGAACACACAAAGTTACTTTGTTTACGGTTTTTGTTAAATAATCTTGATCATGCTGCCACCGCGATCGTATGTTGTCATTGCTTGTTGCCATTGTTGACGTTAAAAGTAGAAGTAAAACAGATTACAACCATTGTTTCATAAACTCATCAAGCCGCGAACCGGAAGTTCGGAGAATCCTCCCAATATGTACGCGCAAAGCATAATGGGTAATTTCGCGTTCCATGAAAAAGGTCTATAGGAAAGGTGCGTTCACACCAGACGCGAATCGCGCAAATTATTTACATGTTAAGTCAATGGAATGACGCGAAAGACAATCCTGCGGCGCTATTCCCGCAAATGAGGCGGTGCGAATTGAGCGTTTTTTCGCGCGAGTTGAAAAATCTGAACTTTGGCGGATATTCGCGCCGCATTAACCAATCAGGAGCTTGCTCTAGCAGTGACGTCATTACGAGCGGAGGCAGAAAATCTGAAACAACAATGGAGGACAAAGTAATTGTGGTTGTATGTGGGTACCCGGAGCTGTATATACATCTTCGTATTTTTATAAAAACAGGAATACATTTTGCAACGAGACTGGAGCTGCCTGGCAGAAGCCCCCCCCCCATCATGACGCGAATTCGCGTCTGTTGTGTAGTGAATTTCACGCGCGAATTTCTCGCGTCATTCGCATCTGGTGTGAACGCACCTGAATAGATTCTTTGATTATCTCTTTGTGCTTCCAACCTCTGTACTGACACGCACAGATGAACTTCTTCAAATGTGTGGTTTAAAGCCACTTTTACCCGCTTGCAGGGCCTCCAAAGCTGTCAGATAAGAGCACAGTATTACTCTTTACACTAATGGACCATGGCTGATTGGACGGTCACATTCACAGTCCAGTTGTCTGATGTGAAGTCAGTGCACACTGAAGCCCCGTTCACACCGCCAGCGATTGTTTTTCGCTAGATTCTGTACTGCGAAGACTCTTGTGGTCGTCCCTGCTGCTGTCGCTCTAATGTTATTGGCAGACCGCACAATGCAATCACAAACTATATAGCCGGTAAAACTAAGATATTCTAATCTGACTAGGAATTAGACTTAAAAGCATTCTGCTGTTGAAGAGTTTTGTTAAATAAACTGCAGCAGTGCTCAGTGCATTAAATCATTAACCAGTGCTGAACTTCCCACTGCATCATATAATTAACAACATGAACCATCAATGTATGACTCAAACTCACTTTAGACTCGCGCATCATTTTCATGCCGTTACAGTCAAATCATTTAAAACCGTGAAAGACGGTGACGTATGAGCGCCGCTGGCAGACTCTTCACTCCTATTGGTTGTCCCTCGCGAAATTCGCTCTTCATTTGCATAAAGTTGAGCAATCCTTAACTATTGTAGCTTGATACGCCCACATTCCGTCGCCAACGGTCACTGTCGCTCTCACCCCCGAAAGACGCCAGCTCTCCATTGAAAATGAATGTGATCATGTTGCTTTGTCGCTGGCGGTGTGAACGGCCACAGTTTGGCTGCGGTTTTGAATTAATAATACTAAAAAGAGACAATCCTATTAAATAATTTGTCTGAAAGGTTTGAAAGGTTGAAAATAACAAGGTTTCTTTGATCTTATATTGTACTCCAATATAAACATTGCATTGATGAAACCGAAAGCAGGACTATTATATTTAAGTAAAAATATAAATAAAACCATAAAACATGTCATTACCTGAAATAAAGTAAAAATTAAATGAAATAAATCTATTTATTTTTAGCTAAAGTATTAAAATAATTAACAATAAAAATGTAAAGAACAAAAAAGATGACATTTTGAAGAAAGGTTGGTAACCAAACAGTTGTATGGTCCCCATTGACTTCCATAAAATACTAAGTCAGTGTCTACTAGCAACTGTTTGGTTAGCCATTCTTGAAAATATCTTCTCTTTATGTTCAATAGAAAAAAGAAACTTGTACACAACTAGTAAATGATTACATCTCCTTTACTTAAATTACAAAAAAAATCACAAGAAATGAATAAAAATGAATGAATATTCATTTGTGCTTTTTAGTTAGTTGATCTGTTGATGGGTCCTTGAACGGAGTCAATTATTGATACTTCACTGACCCCAAAAACGAGTGATGTTCAATTTAAAGTTAATTCTGTATATTGCTTTGAATGCAAGATTGAGTGTTTGAAATATATAACTTGAAGGTCATCTGGAACAGCAAAATTACTTGCTCCACTGATGTTCAGAAATGTCAATTAACATGCAGATCACTGATTTCATTTAAACCAAACTTTTATTGCGTCATAGTAAATACTGACCAAAGCAGATATCACTGATGGATTTCTGCATAATGCATAGAAAAGCAAACGTGACATTGTAAAGCATACAGTATTCTCTTCTGCTGATTAAGAAAAGTGAAAAGCGGAGTTAAAATGGTCTTTTCCACAGCATTATTGATTGTGTTAGTTATTACAGTACATCTTACTTTAGTTATTTTCTCTCAGGAACAGGGAACTCAACAGTACAATATGAACACATCAGAAGAAGAGACGCCAGAGGAGGAAAGTGCTCTGTCAATCAGTTTTTGGGTAATAGCATGCGAGTCCAACTTGACATCACTTTGAACTGCATATAAGGAAAGAAATGTCTCAGCCTCATGCTGTAATATTCACATCTACAGCTATTTAATTACAAATGAATCTGGGACGTGGAATCTTCAGTGTTCTTGGCTCTCTTATAAGCCTTTATCATTTCCACACTTTATAATAATAAAGCAGTTAAAGTGCATTTGTTTTATCTCTTTACAAGGGAGGAAGGACACATTTCACATTCAAAAGTCATTTTCATCCTGAGATGGGATCCAACAATATTCTTAATGTGGTTTCTTTACTTATCACAAGGCCATTATCTCTGTACTGTTAATTTATATAAATATCAACCATGTTTTATTAAAGATAAATTACTTTTATTAAACTCCACCCTAATAGCACACTACATGAACCTTTGGTGATGAGTTTTTGGCTCAAGGTCTGCATTTAAAGTCACTCCAGAGGTGTTCGGCTGGGATGAGGACTTGGCTTTCTGCAGACCGGTCAAGTTCTTCCACACTGACTAAATCATCATTTCTCTTTGATCCTTGCTGCATACACAGAGACACTGTAATGTAGAAAAGGGCCCTGTTCAAACTGTTGCTATAAAATTAGAAGCACAATTCCCTTGAATATCATTATATGCTTAAACATTAAGATTTGGACTCATGGAAATTATTAAAATAATCAAACCTGTTCATTAAAATACTTTTGGCAAGATAGTGTATGTCTAAACATTTTAGGCTGTATTAATAAAAAATGTCAAAGATGTACTAAACCTGAGCTCATTATATTTGTGATAAATAGTATTGTAACTACACGGTCACGCTGCACAGTTTACAGATCTGGCATCCCCGCACTAGACCAACTTGGCAACATTTTCATAACTTTGTTCATTCATTTGCACAGCTGTATTCCTCCTTAGGGAATATAATCTCTGTTTACACTCTGTTTTGTTTGTCTTTCATTAATAAACAAGTTTTCAACTGTCCCTAGACAAATTTTGCACACAGACCCACATTAATAAAGCAGCCTGGGAGCTCTAATAGATCAATAATCAGCAAAAATATCAGCCATTGCCCAGAAGCGGTTTATTATCAACTCATCAAACATACTTTATCTGTTTCCAGAAATCATTCCAAAGATTTCTGCGCTTAGATCATGATCTAGTGCGTGCAAGAAAAAAATGTAAGAATACCTCTTGTACAGTAGATAAACCCTATCCTCAAGAAAATAGATAAATATACTTTTTTCTCATAGAAGGTGAAATCTCCATAAATCTCCATTTGCAAAGCTGGTGCATAAATTCTTGATGACTTGAGAAAAATACAGCAAGTGAATAGAGATTAAGACCTACACAGCAGGCCAAGAACATTCTTCTAATGGAAAAGTAATGCTTTTATGACGGCCATCAAAAGAGCTCTGACCACCCGATGTATTTCTAGAAACTATAATCGCAACAAAACAATATTCATATCACACTTCTACATGCACAATTTTCCCTTTATAGCTAGAACAACTTAGCTTGAATGTGTTTTCAAATGTAAGCGTATAAATCACTCTGACATTATTTAAAGTCCTCACAAAAAGCAGAGAAGCCACGGAGCAGAGATTTGAAAGAAAGGTATTTTAATTAATAGTGGATAAACCGGCATCAACGTTAATCAATCTGAGGTAAACACGACATGGACTAATTCTATTTTTAAGACAGAAAAAGATGGTCTGGGTTGCTTCACGTCACACAAGCCACAAATGCAGCATTACCCAAAGTGATAAAAGGTGGTTAATTATTTATCAAATTAAAATACATCACAAGTGAACCCATTAATAACATCATGCCTGAGGATGCACGTCAACGGTCCGTGGGTGTGACGTCTGAGGCTGAGACTAGTGTTTTAGCGCTACTCGGTGGACATTTCTCTTTGAAACTGCGGCGAAACGTGCAGTGAGGTACGTAAACCGGTAAAGTGCACAGAGGTACATATTTTGATGAGACCAGGTTGGTATTTTTATGATAGTAGTAACTGTAAAGGGACTGGTAAATAAATTAAGCTAAGAAAATACTGTAAGCTAATACGGTCCTAATTACTAAACTCAGATGAGTTAATGTATGTTTCTTATAGCAGTTCAAATGTACTTTTAATTTAGTGATTTTAATGCTTTAAAGAGCAATTTTAGATTGTAATGTTCTAATGCTATCTGTTCTGCTAACTAAAAGGCACAGCTGTCATAAAACCAGAGAGAAAGGCTGCATGGCTATGACAGTATGTGAGAGAGTCGGTGGTATTATCAGGGGCGTCAGGCACTCATTATATTTGAGGGGACACGAGTTGGTGGGGGGGGGGGGTCGTCATGTGACACACAGCAGCCACAACAGCCCTTCTGTTTTATTCATTTATTTTCTTTTTATTCGAAACATTCCCAAACGTTAATGAACGTTAACTATTTCATGAAACATCAAGAACACGAGCACCAGGGAAACAGTGAGTGTGCACTTTACCTTCAGCTAACATAGTACGGACGTGCCGGATGATGGAGTCTCCGATGATCACAGCGTCACGTTCCGTCTCGCGGAGAGAAGCGAAGCGGTTGCAGGTGGAGATCTCGAAGACCAGAGGGGGGGAGGTCGTCGCCCGGGGCCTGGATCGCTTCTTCCGATTCTTCCAGCCAGTGCAGAGAAACACACGGAGTAGAGGTGGTGGGAGTGT
The DNA here is from genome assembly GCA_027564155.1 of Gymnocypris eckloni scoliostomus. Taxonomy (NCBI): domain Eukaryota; kingdom Metazoa; phylum Chordata; class Actinopteri; order Cypriniformes; family Cyprinidae; genus Gymnocypris; species Gymnocypris eckloni. The sequence goes on along the minus strand of CM050427.1, from coordinate 23,586,259 downwards.
TAGCAGCGCGCTGCATACTTACACCGAACTTGTGAGCGTCAGCCCGGGATGTTTCCAGCATTGCTCTCCATTCCCTCAGCCGGGCCTGCTTCCCAAGCAGCTTGTAAATCCGTCTCTCCACGGCCTCCGCTCCATCTGCACCGAACGCAGCTCAAACGCGTCCTCACCTGCACTCAAAGGTAGACACAGATCCACCATTAAAGCAAGTAGCAGTGAAAAAATGATAATGTGTGTGAATATAGTTCCTGTGACTCAGTGAGTAGAGCATTGTGTTAGCAGCGCAAAGGTTAGGGATGGGTATCATTAAGGTTTTAACGGTGTTACTACTCTTATCGATCCAGTTCTTTAGCGGTATCAATGAATTACATTTTAAGATATATTCAGGTAGAACAGAATTTAATAGAACTGTTATTTTAAATTGTAATAATATTTTATAGCATTATTGTTTTTACTGTATTTTTGATCAAATAAATACAGCCTTGGTGATCATAAGATACTTTTTCTTTTTTTAAGTAAAAAAAATATTTGATTACAAAATTTCGTCCAGCAATGTTTATAATATAAGTACTAAATATATAGCAGCTATAGAAAATATAATAATATAAATTTACATTAATACTTGGATGTTGTGACAGAAAATAGGCATGTAGATATTTCCTATACTGTTTATTTTATTTTAGTTTATTTTTAGTTTAGTTTTTATTATAAGGAGGAGCAACAGGGACATCTAGCCTCCTGCAGATACATTACAGCTCACATCCCTCTGTTTTTATGCTTTCTCCAGTCCAGAGTCTCCAGTTACAGGACGCCTGGTAGTACCAAACAAGCTCACAAAAAGCTCGAAATACAATATGATGCATTTTTAAAGGAATCCTTAGCTCTACGAGACATGCTTTAACAAAATATGCTCCACAACAATCTGAATAAACATAATTAAAGTAGGGAATAAAGTTTTATGTCTGTTTTATAAATATGTAGGGCAGGTTGTCATAAGAAAAAAATTAAGCCCTTTGTGTTATTTCTTGTTTTTCATTGTCATTCTATACAAATATCAGGACGTGTCAGAGAAAATGAAAAATGGTGATTAAAGCACAGCCTTGTCTGGCAGAGGCTTTCTAACCTAATCTCCTTTCATGTTTCACAAACATCTCTGCGTTGTCAGGGGAAATGGCTTGCTCTGACCAACAAAATACACAAAAGAAAAATAGCAATAGTTTTTTTACTTATGTAGTTCAATTGAAGCGTGGCAAGCAAAACAACACTGTCCCACTATTTCAGCATTCAGTCTCCGATGAAGGCATAGAAAACTCACTTTGGTTTATAATACTAGTTGTTATTTGGATGACAATAATAAAACAATGGGAATGTCATCTGAATGATATTGCTGGCAAAATAAATAATTTATAATACTTTTCCAGCATTAATGATGCAACATAAAGCAATGGTTTGGTCCAAACAGGAAAGACTGAAAACTAGCTGTAACAGAGCTATTGTCAAAATTGTTCAACCGGATATCTTTGTATGAGCGCTTCAACATGTTACCTCATAGATGTGGGCTCAGTAAAAAATATATATAAAAAACAGTAAAGTGCACTCAGTATTAATATTTTTTTCATTGTAGAACAGCTTGTTTATGGCCAAACAAATATGCCACTCTTGGATTTGAAAAAGGTCTATACATAAAATATGCAGGAAACCGCTTCATACTGATGCATTATCAATCAATGCTGTTGCAATTTTCCTTAGATCAGATCAAAACAGACAGCTCTGGTCAATTATTGCCATGGAAACACCTAATCTAGAATCTACATGTCTCCTTCCTGTCATTGTTGTGCTCTTGGGCCTCAGTGGATGAAGTGCTGAACAAAAATGTGAGAACAAGCTGTAGCACAACTCATGGTGGAAAGAGCTTACTTCTGCTATAAGACCTCGACAGATAAGTAATCGTAAATATTACATGAGTTCTATTTAATAAGAGTCAAACGAAACAGCCTACAGGAGCTTGATAAGAATAAAGTTGCTCATAATTCAAAATGACTCAATCCATTTCAAGATACTAAAATGGTACATCAACATTTAATGCTAGCATTACATTAAACTGAAGATGGAATTGTCAAAAATGCCAAGAACTGCATGAATCTGTGAAGTATTGTATGAAATTAGCTAAACCATATAAATGTCAAACATAGCTTTTTAAGTGCTGGAGAAGCAACTAGCTATAAGCTACTGTATGTAAGTACTACTTAATGTTAATCTTAAAATCTGCTAAATGAATTATGAAATACAAATATTTCAATATATAGGCCTATACATTGAAATGCATGACTATATAATGTTTTATTTAATCACAGTGGTACAGTATTTCTCAGGGGGAGCAATGGTTTGAGTAAGTAAACTCAGGTTGGGTAAAAGCATCAGACTTAATTAACAGTCTAATGTAGGCTATAACTGAGGTGAAAACAAAACGACAAGAAATGAACAGTACTTTTCATGCAAACTTGCATATGAAGATTGCAGCCATATCAGTAGTCTATATGCTTATTTGTTTTGCAGGTACGGGGCAGACATGTTGAGATCAAATGAAAACTTTCCTGTTAATGGACATTTGTGGGGCAAATAATTCAATCAATAAATAAATACAAATATTAATAGTGCACTTTTAACTAAATATTCCGCTATTGCTATGGAAAATTCCATGCACTCAATAGGTAAAATGATTAAAATCTGTTCATGAACTGTCTGAATGAACTGATTCTAACGCTTCATACACAGGCCTGTGAGAAGAGTTGTTTAGGATGAAGCATTTCACTAGAGCGAATCTGACTTTCCAATAGAAGGCTATTTCAAAGAGCAGTGGCAAATTAACTACAGTTATATTGTAATATATTCATTGCCTCCTGTTTTCTGATTGATGGTTAATGGGCTTTTCAAATTATAGGCCTAACGCCTTTATATATTTGTATGACGCTCAGTAAATTGTGCATGCTGTGCATTAAACAATAGAGTTACTCACTGCACATTACTCAACTTACTGAAAAAGCAAAGTTGTTTTGAAACCAGCATCGCTTCTTTTAGTTCAAATGAAAATGAAAGAAACTTTAATTTACGTACACTTTTGGTTTCTGTGACTAACAGTGGCTTTCTCTCCAGACCACTGATCTGAGGTCCCCTCTTCCCCACAAATCTTCCCGAAATCCTCCAACATAATTTATAAGCTCTATAACCTGTATATAGGTTATAGGCTCTTCTCTTTGTCTCTCAACGGAGGCGGTCACTTTCTCTCCCTGTCCTCACCCTTATCTTCCCTGCTTTGCTCCCTTGTCTCGTGAGAGACTCTCTCTGCACTGCTCTCCAAACTAAAATATTATGGATTAACTGGTCTCTTAATGCAATTGACACTATCGAAACTTGGGTTCCGGGGAACCTGACTGCCCTGACGGAACGTTCGCAGCCGGCTATAAGATGGCGCGTGGGAGAGGTGGCGAATCGTGTGTCTTGCGGCTCTTTCCGTGGAGGACATTGATATCTACCTATTCGGAACCATGATAACAGGTATTTTGCTGATTGGATTAGGCTTTGCCCTGGGTTATCGAAGAATTCAGAAAACGGGAACAGCTGTCCAAAGCCCCACAAGGCTGCCCGTATGATTGAAGCTGTGGGAAGAGCGGTCAGCATTGAGACTGAGACTATAATCGCAATATGGATTCTACCAAGGAGAAGTTCACGGCTTTACAAAGGGAAATTGATTAAAATGGAGACCAAAAATGGTCAAAATGGACAGAGAGTAGCCTGCAAAAATTGGAATGTTTACTCGCCCCAAAGACAAAACAATCTTATCTTTTTCTGGCTCCCCTACAGTAGCCTTGGCAAGGCTGTTGCTGGATTCTACCCCGGGAGTGCAATGCAGTGAGACGCTCTTGCGTTCCTCCCCCACCCTACAGACATTACAGACATTGACCCCCCTATTTATCTCAATAAATTAGAATATTGTGGAAAAGTTCATTTATTTCAGTAATTAAACTCAAATTGCGAAACTCTTGTATTAAATAAATTAAATGCACACAGACTGAAGTAGTTTAAGTCTTTGGTTCTTTTAATTGTGATGATTTTGGCTCACATTTAACAAAAACCCACCAATTCACAATCTCAACAAATTAGAATATGGTGACATGCCAATCAGCTAATCAACTCAAAACATATTTCTTAGCCAAGAGATTCTGGTCCATTATTCAATATTCTCATCCAGATAGAGAACACAGAATCCAGGAGATGAGTTTATCTTTGGTGTGTGGGTGCAAGAAAGTTTCAGAAATAGACTTTTTGCTGCAAGGGGAAAATGGTTGGAAAGGGTCCATGATAATATCCACATCCAATCATGATAACATTTATTTAGTCATAGCTATTTTCTACACAAATAGAATCTAGAGTCTAGAATCTTCTTATTTCCATAAGTTAAGGCTGAGTTACCCATAGTAGCCCAGAGTTCAAAGCTTTGTCCCCCAGCTTTTTAATAATACCCTTGTTTACTATTAAGGTAATAAATATGCAGTACTATCCAGATTATCAGAGGTTAAACTGTAAAAAGTTAAAGCTTTAATTTCAGCAATGACCGTCTGCGAAACCTTTGGCGGCTCTTTACCAGAAGAGGTCTCTGCTCTCTTATTCATGGAGCTTTGAGCACAATGACTAAAGGCAGATCTAGAGATGCTGATTCTGAAGGGTTGTTTTTATACCAAATCTGCTTAACCAATCTGAGTTTAAGTCTAGTAAACCCTTTTACTATACTATGTTTAAACCTGGGAGGCAAATTTATATTTATTTAAAGATGAATAATGAATAACTATTTAGTAAATTTGACAAAGCACACTGATATCTCAATGACTGCTGTACAACTGTTACAAATATTCATGAAGATCAAAAAGTCTTTTTCCACCAGATATTTGTACTTATTTTGTATTTCTATTTGTATTTAGCTACCTCGCTTTTCTGTTTCAGAACTTGTCTGGTGAAGTCGTTTGGGAACGTCTTGAGAATGGGGGAGGTGCTGAATACCTCAAGTCACTTAGTTTTGTTCCAGGGCTATTGGATGAACTCTTTTAACACTTTTCTTTCTAGATGCATTTAATGACCAAGCTAAATTCACTAATATAGATGTTATCAAAATTAAATAAATGTTGTAAAAGATTCAAATTAATGTTTGACTACCGGAAAGTGTATCTTCACAAGATTGCAAAACAACTCTGGCTACAGTTTGTGAACTGTTTTAGCTGTTTTCTTAAAGGTCCAGGGGTCAGACATTTTGAAGTAGAACGGCAGTCCACATGAATGCAACTAAATCTAGCAAAGCACACAGCATCTGTTCAATCGTTGTATTTGCAGTAATGATCAGAGAAAAGGATAGGTTTTACTGTCCCTGTAATCATCGACCACTGAACCTGTGATCAAAAATGAGGGTTTTTCCTCAGGTATTTCAATCCAACATACTGTAAAATGTTGTGTTTTTGCTTGTTTTTCAGTAAAAACGTCTCTTACGTTTATTTGAGAAGCAAAATTGAAAAGGACAAGAAGGCTTTTTGGTGCTCCGGCATTTGGTGACCTGGCTAAAAAAAACAATAGAAGCCCAATAGAAACCATCACAGACATTTCAATGGTTTCCATTAGAATACCATTATAAATCATTAGCTTTTCCCAGTAAAACCATAACAAAATTCATTTTCCAATATAGGATTTAACATCCCACCAATAAAATACATCACATACCAGTAGACACCATTATAGATCCCATTAAAACCAATACAGTTCCCATTATAGCCATTAAATCCATTACATTTGTATTGTGTTTTGGGCAGGGTTCTATTGCTTTGTGTTTCAGCAGGGGACATTGTGGTTTAAGATGGCATTGAGGTCAAATCGCCCAGGAAGCCCCTGAATTACGCTGCCTCCTTCTGTCCCAGAAGCAACCACATCTTAAGACTGAAATGCATAGAGCTAAACATCAGGGAGGTCATGCAGAGAGCATGTCATAGAAAGAGACGGGATGCTACGCCAGCAGGAAAATACAGAAAGAGAAATAGGCGTGAGAGACAGGGAGTGGAATGAGAATGAAAGAGACAACGTGGCAGTGTGTATTCCTGTGCTACTTCTGGAGACAGTCAAATTACTAAAGGTTCATCTGAGGTAGCAAAGATGACCATGACATTCAATGGTCTTTCTAATGAACACAAAACTCCCTATGATCTAAACATCTATTGGTTCAGATGTTTGGGGTCAGCAATCATTTTTTTGAAAATGTTTTTGAAAGAAGTCTCTTCTCACATGGCTGCATTTATTTGGTCAAAATACATTAGTGTACACTGCTGCATTCTTACTTATTTGAAATACAAATATTTTGTAACATTGTTAATGTTTTTACTGTCATTTAATGCATCCTTGCTGTAATTTATTTAAAAGATGATCTTACTGAACCCAAACTTTTGAACAAAAGTGTATACCGTAAAGCACAAAATTATCCAAAGAGTGCATCTTGAACATCTGATTGTATGTACAAAAAGTCACATAATCAATGTCACAAATTCACTTATTTTATTATCAATACAGTTATCAAGAAATAGTAGAGGAATATTTCTTCTTTATTTTACATCCAATCACTTCTTCATTTAAAATTGATTTAAATATTCAAATCCTAACAATCTAAATGGTGAATTTAAGATTTTCAATGTGAGCTGAGATGTTTCGAACCCCACTGCAATCAAATGACTTTTGCACCTTTGGTTTTGAGAATATTTTTTTTTTTAAATCTTTCTTGTACTGTAGGTGTCCAGGCAGAGCTTCCTAGACCGGTCTTGCTTTTTAAAGTTTATGACCCTGAGATTGAGCCTCTAAACATACAATCCCTCCACACGTGGCTCTAAAGAGCAGGTATGCCGTGCCACAGGTGTGTAATTTGATGGGCGGCATAGGCCCAAACGTGGGCTGCACCACAGATCAGCTGTTAAGGAATGGGTACATGGATTGAAGAGCCTGTTTTGCAGGATGAATGAAAATGACACCTACAAATAAATCTAGGTTACAAGTATGGAGCCATACAATTGATGGTATTTTGTTTATATAGAAATACATAAAAGGTTTGGAATAATTATGATTGATTTGTATTAAGTCACTAATGCTCACCAAGGCTGCATTGGTTGATCAAAAGCACAGAATAAACAATAAAACTGTGAATTATTATTACAATTTAAAATAAATGTTTTCTATTTCTGTTGTCACCTGATGCTTTCGAAATCATTCTAATATGCTAATTTGATGCTTAAGAAGCATTTCTAGTTATTATTTGAAAACAGTTTTTGCTGCTTGATATTTTTGGAAACCTTTTTTTCAGATTGTTTGATGAATAGAAAGTTCAAAAGAACAGCATTTAAATATAAATCCTTTAAAACTTCTTTTTTTTACATTTAAATAGAAATCTTTTGGAATGCTATAAATGTCTTTATTGTAACTTTTGTACAATTTAATGCATCATTGCATAGTATAACTTTTTTATTTTATTAATTTATCATTTTAAAAAGTATACATTTTAACCCAAACCTTTAAAAGAGAAATAAGTTTATAACAACACACACAAATAGTAAAAAAAAAAAAGAAATAGTCAAAAACATAATCCATAATTACTTTATTGTTAGGACCTATAGTGGATTTATATACAATTTCAAGTAAAATAAAATAATATACGTTTAGACTTTGTATTTTGAGACTAAAACATAAAAAAGCAAAGTTCTTGACTTATGATTTTTATATAATATTAGTATTTATATATTAGCATTTTTTATGTAAATCTACATTGTCGTTGCCACGTAAAACAGATCAACCAGGCATTTTTGCTTCAATGAAGGAAGTTTGTGCATTGATGAAGGACCTACTTTTTTGTCTGGGTGGGGAAACACATGAAGTGTGAAAGTTCACAAATGGGTGGAGCAGAGACACTGTGGGGTTTCTCGATACAGTATTTCCTTCAAAGACTTTGACATTAACCCATAAACTCCTCCTTCATCAATTCTGGACACCCCCCGCCTAGAATAAGGGTCTTGCACCTTTAAGGTCCTGTAAAAACCCCTGGCTGATTGCGTTTGCTGCCCACTGACCACCACAGACCCTGATCAGAGAGGGGCAGAGAAGAACGAAGTCCCACCATTATCTGGGTGTCTGCGTTTAGCTTCAGGCCACAGGATTCCATTCCTTCCTTCTGCTGTGTTTTTTCCAGACCTGACAGGCAGGCTGAGGCACTGCAGGAGTGAGAGAAACAGGGCAAGACAGGGAGATCAAGATAAGATGTCTGTGGAAAATGAATCATAGAGGCTGACTCAAGGGAGAGGGAGAGAGAGAGACGAGAAACACATCTGGACAAAAAAGGAGAGCATATTGAAAACTTTCACAGACACATATCTAACTTTCCGCTTTCAGTAGATATGTGTCTTTTATGCCTTAAAAGTTTGTAATTATTAGTTTAGTAGCATTTACAGATTTTGTTCAGCAAAACGTGTGCCAAAGTTTATTGTTCAGCTCATCTAGACTCTGCAATTGAGTCAAGATCCCTTCCATTATTGTAAGAAGCAGTCTGGGATCTATAGTCTAAACATTTGGACAGAGTTACAGGCATCAAGCTCTCCTCGCCATCCTCGGGTTCCTTTAATGTCATGTTTTTTCAAGGCAGCAGACTGCTATGTAAAATACTAGCCATCCTCCACAATAACAGATAGAATAGCACTGCAAGCTTCAGCTGCCAATGCCCAAATCTCTTTGGCTCACCACACGTCATTACAGTTTTTTGTTTCCTCTTCCTTTTCTAACTGGACGTGTGTGCTGCTCAGTGCAGTAAGGTAACGAAAATCTTTGTCTTCAGCCACGTCATCTACTGCTGAGAGTAAAAGAAGCATTTTTTAAGCAGACGTGTAAAGGAGCTACTTGAGTGATTGTATTTAATATACAACCTGAATTCCGTAAATGTTGGGATGTTTTTAATGTTTGAATAAAATGAAAACTGAAATAATTTCAAATCACATGAGCCAATATTTTATTCACAATAGTACATAGATAATGTAACAAATGTTTGAACTGAGAAATTGTAAAATCTTATGCACAAAATGAGCTCATTTCAAATTTGAGGCCTGCTACAGGTCTCAAAATAGTTGGGGCGGGGGCATGTTTACCATGGTGTAACATCTCTTCTTTTCCAAACAGTTTGAAGGCATTTGGGCATCGAAGTTATGAGTTTCGGGAGTTGTGGTGTTGGAATTCGGTCCCATTCTTGCCTGATATAGGTTTCTGACTGCTGAGGAGTTTGTGGTCGTCTTTGATGCATTATTATTAGTTTAATGATGCACCAAATGTTCTCTATAGGTGAAAGATCTGGACTGCAGGCAGGCCAATTCAGCACCCGGACTCTTCTACTGTGAAGCCATTCTGTTGTAATAGCTGCAGTATGTGGTTTTGCATGGTCCTGCTGAAATACACAAGGCCTTCCCTGAAATAGACGTCGTCTGGAGCGGAGCATATGTTGCTCTAAAATCTTTATATACCTTTCAGCATTCATAGTGCCTTCCAAAACATGCAAGCTGCCCATACCTTATGCACTTATGCACCACGCTACCATCAGAAATACTGGCTTTTGAACTGAATGCTGATAACATGCTGAAAGGTCTCCCTCCTCTTTAGGCCAGAGGACACGGCGTCCGTGATTTCCAACAACAATGTCAAATTTGGACTCCTCTGACCATCGAACACTTTTCCACTTTGAAACAGTCTATTTTAAATAAACCTTGACCCACGGGACACGATGGCGCTTCTGGACCATGTTCACATCCATGACCATGTTTACCGACAGTAGTTTCTGGAAGTATTCCTGGGCCCATTTAGTAATGTCAATGAGAGAATCATGCTGATGAGTGATGCAGTGTCGTCTGAGGGCCCAAAGATCACGGTCATCCAACAAAGCTCTTCGGCCTTGTCCCTTATGCACAGAAATGTCTACAGTTTCTCTGAATCTTTTGATAATGTTATCCACTGACGATGATCAGATTTGCAAAGCCTTTGCAATTTGACATTGAGGAACATTGTTTTTAAAGTATTACACAATCTTTTTACGCACTCTTTCACAGACTGGAGAGTCTCTGCTCATCTTTATTCTGAGAGACTCTGCCTCTCTAACACGTCTATTGTATAGCTAATCATGTTACAGACCTGATGTTAATTAACTTAATTAGTTGCTAGATGTTCTCCCAGCTGAAGATTTTCAAAATGTCTTCTTTTTTCAGCCCTTTGTTGCCCCTGTGCTAACTTTTTTGAGACCTGTAGCAGGCATCACATTTGAAATGAGCTCATTTAGTGGATAAAAGTATAAAATTTCTCCATTTGAACATTTGTTATGTTCTCTATGTTCTATTGTGAATAAAACATTGTCTCATGTGATTTTAAAGTATTTTAGTTCGAGTTGTTTGCCTCATTAATGTATCATAGATAGATAGATAGATAGATAGATAGATAGATAGATAGATAGATAGATAGATAGATAGATAGATAGATAGATAGATAGATAGATAGATAGATAGATAGATAGATATATAGATAGATAGATAGATAGATAGATAGATAGATAGAATAATTTTCATTACAGTTTTTTTAGCAAGGAAGTCACAGTAAAGATAGATTTTATTTGATATTATTGTACTGTCCAAAAGATGTTCTATTTCAAATACATTTTGTTCATTTGAACCTTCTTTTCTTCATAATTCTTCATTTCCACACAATATTAAGCAGCATAACTGACACTGCAGACCAGCGTATGGTGACTGCTTAAAAAACAGGAATAAATTACATTTTAAAACACTATTAACTAGACAACAGCTATTTTAACTGTAATACTACACCCTTAAAAATAAAGGTGCTTAAAAGGTTCTTCAAGCGAAGCCATAGAAGAACCTTTTTTCTGGTTCCACAAAGAACTATTCAGTCAAAGGTTCTTTAAAATAACTATTTTCAATTCATTGATTATTTGTATATACGGAACTTAATAGGTAGCCAGTGTAGAGACTGTAAAATTGGAGTAATATGATCATATTTTCTTGACCTGGTAAGGACTCTAGCCGCAGCATTTTGTACTATCTGTAGCTTGTTTATTGAAGATGCAGGACAACCACCTAGCAGTGCATTACAATAGTCCAGTCTAGAGGTCATGAATGCATGAACTAACTTTTCTGCATCAGAAACAGTAGCTTGGCAATATATTAAATTGTATTTTTACTAGAGGTGGGCATAGATAAAAAATTTTAATCTAGATTAATTTTGGAATTAATCTAGATTAATCTAGATTAAAATGCTCATTTGAATTCTGCGAAGGCATTCAGAATATGTGTGCTACCCAAATAATGACTAAAAGTAAGTCTTTGAGAACGGGTTTCTCAAGCCAGGTGGCGATTAGACCAGGGCTCATCTCCTGTTTCCAAAATGCATCACAAACTTTAATCTCTTCCCGTCCCAATCCCACGAAAAACTGGAGGAAAATCCGTTCCACTCCCGGAAGAATGACTCCCATTCCCTCCCACTCCCGTGTTGTTGTTTTTTTAATTTTTTTATAACTGTCAATTACAGTAAAAATATAGTACAGATCACAGCGTGCCCACCTTATTAGTTGAATAAAACCCCAAATGTAGTTTTTGTTATTATATTGAACTGAAAGCCATCTTATTATGCACAGTGTTGCACAGATTCAATTTCATGTAAATCATCCATGCTAACACACTTCTATTTTTTTTTTTTTAGACATTTCACTCTCTATAGATATATTTTTCAAAGACGGAGTTTCAAGTTTCTCGCTCAAGTTCACATGAGACCTAAAGCGCATCCTGTTTGCTTAAAAGCGCAATGTTTCGTTGTTATTCTGAGTGCACACAAATAAGCGTAGAGTCTTTACAGATTCGAAAGATGTATTAGGCTACTTTTATCTGTATGACCAAAATGACGGAGATTTTAAGAGCAAGTGAGCGCACGAGCCTGTCCTGCAGCAAACGCGCGTTTCCACACAAACACTTCAATAGCGCACATTTCTCTAGGTTAACATCATATTGAGCCATGTAAAGTTGCTACTACATACATCTTTCAGATGAAAAGCCATATTTGAGGTTGATGAATGATAGGTGAGCGTTTGGATGTCCTGCCCGATTGTATTACCACATAGACCAGCTGTTAACAATCTGTCCATCACGGACTGCGAGCCTCTAGTTCAAAGACTCGTTCGCCCCTACAGTGCAATTCGGCTAGGTATACATCCGCGCTAAAATATCAGGGTGAAAGTCATCATAGCTTGCGTAGTATAGACCCAGCTCCCAACCCAACTTTGAGAATAGATAAGCGGCGATATTTTTTATCGCCGATAAGAGTCTCATGTTAACGCAGCACGTTAACGCCGATAACGGCCCACCACTAATTTTTACATTATATGTTAGATGCCTGATCTAATACCCAAGTGAGTGCTAATGCAGTACTACAGTAAATCTGTAACTAATAAACCAATTAACTCTGAACAGTGTGTACATGCATGAAGGGCTATTGTGTCACTCTGGACATTTCCGTCTGTAAGTGAGACAGGATTGTAGTTAGTATAGACCTTGAGCTTTTGGGGTAGTGGGAGTGGGTGTCAGTGTCATTTGTAGTAAACATAACCAGAAAGAGTCCCGTCACTTCCTTCAGTCCACACTTACATATACACTCCGATCACACATGAAGATCAGACGAGAGAAAACACAGCATCCATGTTGTGAACTTGCAAAGAAGAGCTCTGGTTCTTAGGCCAGCGTATAAGCGTGTTTATCTAACTTCCCCTGGGACAAGCAGAGGAAACCGCATTGATTCCAGCTCAGTACGGCTTATCCTGCTTGGTAGGGGCTAAACTAAACGTCCCGCACAACACACCGGCTGAGGCTCAGACATTTTCTTAACTTGTGTGTCGTACAAAGTATCTGCTTCATCCATGCATCTGTTAAACTGTGAGATATGGTGACTAGGCGATGGTGTTTGTGAATCGACAAGCAGCTGAATTCTTCCAGTGTGCAGCTGCCAGTCCTGTCAGCTGTTAATCACCCCCCAGAAAGCCCATCAGCACTCTGATGCTCCGCTGTGATGAAGCATAAATGATGGTTATAAACATCTAAATCCTTCCCTTTTCATTATTTTCTTTTCTTTGGTGAATAAAAATGGTTCTTCTATGGCATTGTTGCGAAAACCCATTTATGGTCCTTCCTGTTATCTTTAATTTTAAGACTGTAGTCTGTAATAACAGCACTGAAGTATATAGTAGAGCCGTGGATCTTTATAATATGAAAGAACTTTAATTCCGGGTCTTGTAGCATGTCTGGGGATTTCAACAGGTACTAATAAACCAACACCCTTAATACACTTCAATAAAAGTAAACAAATCATTTGAATATTTTTGTCAAAAAAAACAAAAGTACATATGTGGGATTTGAACATTTTGAACATTGATCACATCCATTGAAGTCTCAGCAGGACTGGCAGGTGTTCCCTATAAAGAGCACCCCAGACAGGACCCTAATTTAACTGCACTCAACACATGGCCACGAAATGACACTCACCTGAAACACTTCTTCTTTTACATCCAATCCTTCACATTTAGAATGTAAAAGCAGTTGGTAAATAATTACAATGAGGGAAGAATGTTTACATTCAGATTCTACATTCTATTCCATTGTTCCTTATTTTTAAATAGGCATTTTATGTTTAAATTATCCTCTGTAATATATGTTAAATAATACCAATTTATAATAATAATAATTGCTAAATAATTTTGCAATTGATGTGTCTGAACTACAATTCCTACCAAAATTACAATAGACATACTAGTGCATGAGAGATGGTAGTGAATGAGAACTGTATACTTGTTTAGAGGTTTATGTTGTGCCACTAATTGCCTATGGCTTGCAAATGTTATGGATTGCATTCTAAGAGAGGAAATATGGTTGAAGTATGGTTGATTCACCAATATGATGCTCCCATTACAGGAACTTAAAAAAATCGAGGAGGACAAATGCTGTTGTACACACTGACGAAGAACGCATTTTCCACACCTAATAAGTCTATAAGTTAATTTTAAAGATGTAGATTTGAAAGTAAAAAGTATTGGAAAAACAAGGAGAAAGAGTGAGTGTAATTTGAGTCTGTGCAGACTGCAGCTGCACCAGTCCTGGCCTGTCCTGTCTCTTCCACCTCTCCACACACACACACGCACACACACACACACATAAAGAAAAGCACAGCTCATGACCTGAGGGTTCCCATTCTTGAGTCGTACTAAACTTCACTCTCAACTCCCCCATATACATCCCAGGAAATACAACACTTCACACAGAGGCCTGTTTGCACCAATCTATCCTCAATAACGTTTAAAGAAACAGACATTTAAACCAAGTTGTTACCAAGAGTTACCAAGCTGCAACTTTATAACTGTGAACATATTTGGACTAATAATGAAGCTAAAAGAAATAGAATTGCTATTATTGCTAACTAATAATGCAAAGATACACAATGCTGTTTTAAAATAAGCCAGAAGAGGCTGGGTACAGAGTGTTTTAAGGCACGGCGAAGAATATTTATTTCATAAAAATATTTTGCCGCCAGAAAACTACATTTGCTCCGAAAAGCTTCATAGCGTTCAGAAGACTATAGATCAATATATGTTTTCTGAACTCAATGAACTTCTCAAATTCTCCATAAGAATTATTGTTCACACTTCGCACAAATACATATATTTATATACTGTCTATACACAAAAGTATTTTATGGTATGTTTATGGAGCTTTTACATACTTTTTAAGCATGAAAGCTTCAGTCCCCATTCTTTATAATTACATGCAAAGAAAAATGAATTACATGCTTCATGTTTCATTTCTGGGTGACTGCTCCTTTTATACAGAAAATGTGTGCACAACTGTGCATTTATTGCAAATGTATATGGGATCTCTACCTCAAACTTAGAGTTGAAGTGATCTGTTTTAAATTATTATTAAAAACAATGTTTTACTGTGGTTTGAACACAATCAACTGATCAACAAGCATCTTCAGTTGGAAACGTCTAGGTTACGTACGTAACCCCGTTCCCCTGATGGAGGAGCGGAGACGTTATGTCGTGACGACATAGGGGATTTACCTGGAAGCCCGAACATCTCTGACTAAGAGAAAACGCCAATGAAATTGGCTAGTGGATTTGCATACCTGAGCCACTCCCGTGCATACGGGTATAAAAGGCGACAGGTGCATCCACTCATTAGGTTTTACGCTGAGGAGCCGAGACGAGTCCCTGGCAACCAGCGATGGTTCAAGATTGTGGCATGGGGACATAACGTCTCCGTTCCTCCATCAGGGAACGGGGGTTATACGTAACCTAAACGTTCCCTATCTGTCGGTCACTACGAGTTATGTCGTGGCGACGCATAGGGGTCCTATGGAAAGCGCCACAAGCTGAACCCTGTCACAACCTTGTGGCATGCAGATGTTGACAAGCGAGTGCGTGACAGACAAATGCCATGCAAGAGGTTGCAACCTTCCTACCGCTCCAGTGCAAATTGCTAACCTTGGTGCCCACCGGGACCACTGAGTACATCGCTGCTGGAGATAGCCAAGCTGCTGTTCCTTTCCCCACGGAATCGGAAAGGATTTCGACCTTCAGTGAAAGACAGCTTCAGGTCTTTCCTATTTGTTGTTACAGCTTGTCGTAACGGCAGGGAAGCGAGCCTTCCATAGAAGGGCGCTACGGAGGCCACATCCTGCCCGAAGGGAGGTAACATGTGGAGACACTGATATGGACTGGCCCAGGCTTGGGGCAGTACTACATACGACTGGACTCTGGGGCAGATCCTACCTAGGAGTAGGGAGGAGGGCTGCCAGCAGAACCTGACAGAAGCTCTGTCACAGGGAAGACACGGGTTTACCATGAGGGAAAACTTACCGTGGAAGAATACACATATGGGATTACCGAAGGGGAATCAGGCCATACGGACACCTAGCCCAGTACAGGGGCTGACCGGAGACCGGGTGAGCTAACACCAGTACTGGGCCTGGCGTCGAGACTGCTCCGCCCAGTCTGACTGCCGGGGTGCTGGAGGATTCCACCAGGGTTCACCGTCCGGGGAACTGAACTGGGGAGAAAAAGGCGCTCGTATCCCCAGGTGAGGGGAATGGCGCAGCAAGCGTGACACCGGTCAGTTCTTCTCGCCCATTACTTACCCAATACACGGAAGAAACTGGCTCAACGCCAAGATTGTAGAATCTTGCGAAGGTGTTCGGTGTCGCCCAGCCCGCAGCTCTGCAGATGTCTGCCAAAGAGGCACCGTGCGTAGCGCATGGGAGGAGGCAACACTTCTGGTGGAGTGAGCCCTCACCCCAGGGGCATGGCTCGCCTTGCGACTGGTACGAAAGGCGGCGGCCTCCACTATCCAGTGGGCCAACCTCTGTTTGGAGACAGCCTTCCCTTTCTGCTGCCCTCCGTGGCAGACAAAGAGCTGCTCGGAGCTTCTGACGCCCGGTGCGGGTCACGATATGCGCAATGCTCTTACGGGACACAGCAACGCTAAGGCTGGATCTGCCTCCTCCGAGGCAGTGCTTGCAGGTTCACCACCTGATCGCGGAAGGGCGTGGTGGGAACCTTGGCACGTATCCAGGCCGGGGTCTCAAGACAACGTGAGAGTAGACCGGCCCGAACACAAGGCACTCTTCGCTTACGAAACGCCTGGAGGCCCCGACCCATTCGATGGAAGTGAGCGCGGTCAGGAGCGCTGTCTTAAGAGACAAGAACTTCAGCTCGACTGAGTCCAGCGGCTCAAAGGGGCCCCTCTGAAGTCCAGCCAGGACGATAGAGAGGTCCCAAGAGGGCACAAGGGGAGGCCTGGAAGGATTCATCCTCCTGGCCCCCTTCAGGAACCTCACGATGAGATCATGCTTTCCCAGGGACCGGCCGTCCACTGCATCGTGGTGAGCCGCAATAGCGGCTACATACACTTTCAAGGTGGAGGGTGACAGGCTTGGGGCGTCATACTCACCGAGTCTAACTCCACACCGAGAAAAGAGATTCTCTGCACAGGGGAGAGCTTGCTCTTTTCCCAGTTGACCGAAGCCCCAACTGGCTGAGGTGCGGGCACCAAGTCCCTGTGATCGCCCAACTGCTCTCTGGATTGGGCTAGAATAAGCCAATCGTCGAGGTAGTTGGGATCCTGGCGCCCACTTCCCGTAACAGGAGGGCGCCCTACGCCTCGTGAACACCACGGGAGACAGGAGAGCCGAGGGACCCTGTGCTGCCATACCCGACCTTGACGCAAACCGTGAAAGCGGTCTGTGTCGCGGAAGGATCGAAGCGTGAAAGTAAGCGTCCTTCAGGTCGATCGCTGCAAACCAATCCTGGGGCTGAATGCATTTGATCATGCGCCTGTCGTCCAGCATCTTGAGCAGGAGCCGGTTCAGATCGACTGAGATCCAGGACCACCTTTCTTGGCCTGCGATGAAGTAAGGGCTGTAAACCCCTGCCTCATCGTCTAGAGGACCGGCTCGATTGCATCCTTTGCCAGGAGGACAGCAATCTCCTCGCGCCAAGACAGGGCATTCCGGACTGCCACCGGCGTCTCGAGAATGCCGTTGAACTTGGGAGGTCGCCTGGCGAACTGAATCGCGTGGCCGAGTCGGTGGCGTGAGCGTGAGCCAGCGAGACAGGCTGGGCAGCGTGAGCCACGCCTCCAGGCGGCTGTGCAAGCGGCTCCAGCACAATTGGCGTAGCGTACCTGTGGTGGTGCAGCGAAAGGGAGTAGGGGTGGATGGCACAGAAGGCGAAGGCGGTGCGTTCTGAGGCATCCTCACCGAACTCCTGGGTCCCAGGTCCCGAGGACTGGCCAGAGGTGCGTGGGGAGGAATGAGTCCCGAACCGTACTCTCTTGGCTACTGGCAAAATGGGTGAGGGCGAGGAGGAGGCAGGCACACTGTCGTCCCATGGACCTGAGAACCCGGAGGAAAAGGAAATTGCTCTTTCTTTGAGAAGGTGGGTACCGCTGGCCCTTGGACCAGCCAGCGGAACAGAACAAAAGCGAAACAGAAGATTCCCTCCCGGCCGGGGGAAGGCGCGCTGTTCGCCGTCTCCTGAGAAGAAACTCAACAACATCTCCGGGTTGCCAGCGCCGCTCTCCTGCGAGGCTCGGCGCCGGGCGGCCTGGGGCTGGCGGAGGGCGCAGGAGGCGCCGGACGGGCAGGCCTGAGAGCCTGGGCATCACGCGGGCAGCAGGTGCATCACGCCGGGCAGGATGTGCTGGCAGGGGTGCTGTGGATCGCCTCGAACTGCTGGGCGGGCCGCCGAACTGCTGGTGTTGCCGAACAGCCCTCCCTGGGAGATGCGTCGAGAAAGCATGCCTTGTCGGCGTCCTTCATCTCTGCCAGGTTGAGCCAGAGATGGCACTCCTGGACCACCATGGTGGACATCGCCTTCCGAGGACCCGCGCCGTGACTTTCGTCGCTCGTGAAGGCGAAGTCAGTAGCTCCTCATCAACTCCCATCCCTCGGGTGCGCACCTGTTTGCTGCCTTGGCTTGGTGAACCTGCAGGATAGCCATGGCGTGCAGGGGCGGAGGCCTGCCACTAGCTTTGCACTGGCGGGGCTGTCAGTTACAGGCCTTGGGGCGGGAGCGGGACGGTTCCTTCAAGTGGCGGCGTTTCGTGGGCACAAGTGCACCGCGACCGCTCTCTCCACCTGGGGAATGCCCGTGCCCCTGGCCACTCCGCCATCGAGGGTAGTGAGGGCGGAGGAGGCGGACGGCGGCTTCTGGCCGTGAAAGGGCCATTCACGAACTCGTCAGCTCCTCATGCACCTCCGGGAAGAAAGGCACCGGGCAGGGCGGCGGTTGTGAGCGCCCCGCTCCGAAACCAATCGTCCAGCCGCGAGGGCAGCTCGGGACTGGGCGGTCTGTTGACCTCTCAGCCCGATGCTCACGGCTGCCGGGCAAGCATGGCCGTCAGCTCTGGGTCGGTGCGGCGGTGGCGACAACACCCAAGGGGCAGCCCACCGCACCTTCATCCTCAGAGGACGTGAACCCATCCCCGATGCTGCGATCGACATCCTATCTACAGATGGCGCACCGAATGAAATGCTGGGCGCCCGTGGGACGCCAGACCAGCGAAATCACCCGGGAACCGGACGGGATGTTCGCTGTGTGAGGAGAGAGGTCCGTGGGGCGTGCCCGGCGGAGAGGCTCTTACAGTAACCCTCAGATCTCCCAGAGCGTCAGCCGGCGATCCTCTGCTCGAGAGATCAGTGGCGGCAGAAATGCCAATCCTTTCATAAGGAAAGGAAATCGAAAATCATGCTCATCGCCCACAACAGGCGCGCATGGTCATCCACGAGCAGCTTCAGCGTGTCCGTCATCCGCAGACAGAAAAGCGACCGCAACCAGAAGGACCGCAGAAAGCGGCATCTTGAAAAGAGCGCGATCGTCCGTGATTTGCTCTTTAGAATTTGCTCTTTTAGTTGAAGTGCCCAGGGGAATCGCTGATGAGAGGGACTCCGCTGATCGCACCGTTCGCCAACCGGGAACAAAACAAAGATGAAGCGGCTTTGTGGAGATCAGCACTCTTCTCATCCACTCGGCTCCAAAAAATCTAATGAGTGGATGCACCTGTCGCCCTTTTATACCCGTATGCGGGGAGTGGCTCAGGTATGCAAAATCCACTAGCCAATTTCATTGGCGTTTTCTCTTAGTCAGAGATGTTCAGGGCTTCCAGGTAAATCCCCTATGTCGTCACGACATAACTCGTAGTGACCGACAGATAGGGAACAGCCATTTATGGTGTCTGAGATGAAGCAGAGAATAGCAGAATATCTATATTAAAACACAAGAACAAATAAAAAAAATCCTTTCAGGGAATCAGCTCACCAAAGTACCTGTCAACTTAAATTGAGTCTAAACAATGTACACATATTATTATTATTATTATTTTTGCATTTTAACAATACACATGTATATATAAATTTCCATGTAACAGAGAAACACACACACACACACCATTATAAATGCATCATTCATTCATTCATTCATTCAAACACAAAAAAAGCTTCTCAGTATTTTAAATTAATATACAATATCAGTCTTCTATCAACACATTTCCAACTCCACCACATTTTAAAAAACAATTTGAAAGGTCCCCAAACTCCATCACAAATTATGTATTTATCTCTTAATATATAAGTTATCTTTTCAATTAACATATTTGTTACCATTTCTTTCAGCCATCGTCCTCTGTTTGGTGCATATATACTTTTCCAGTTTAAAGAAATAAGCTGCTTCGCTTAAAGAATACATACAATTATAAATATATACTCTGTCTTTTTTAACTTGATCTCCTTAGGATATAAATGAAATAAAAAGATTAAAGGTGACAGTGGTATGTTAACATCAAGGATCGTTTCTATCATTCCTTTCACATCTTTCCAAAAATTCCTAACTTCTTCACACTCCCATATACAGTGATACAGCATTCCTTTAAAGTCGCTGAATCTTAAGCAAGTATCTGGGATATTTTCATTATATTTATGCAATACAACTGGAGTTATATCAGGATATGAATCCTCATCAACCATTTATATTGTAGCAGTTTCAGTCGTGTGTTCATTGTTAGTAATTGAGCTTCCTTGCAGTCCTCCATCTGAATATCGTCCTTAAGATCCAATCTCCAAGCTTCCAATTTACTTTGATCCTGACACCAGCATATTATATAATGAAGAAATTCAACCTTTACTGAAACTATTTCTTGTCACTTCTTTTTCCAGAATAGACAATAGTGGCATATCGAGGGAATTATTTTGTGATTAGAGGATAAAATATATTATTTGTAAATCCTTAAAAGGATGGTTTGTAGGAATATTGTATGTTTGAACTATTTCCTCAAATGTCATAAAAATATTGTTATTATAACATCTGCAATCTTTCGAATACCCTTGTTAGCCCAAATCTTGAAACCTGCATCTAATCTGCCTGGTTTCAATTTTGAATTGCCCCAAATGGGACTAAAAGGGTATCATAAAGGGTAGAAGACACCTAGATATTTTTTTACGGCAATCATATTTATAACTATAGGATTGGAAACATTTGTTTAAAGATCTTTCAATTCTGAGGAATATAAACACAGATTTAAAGGCAGGCCAGAATGAATGGAAGCCGATTCCAGATCGACCCAACACGGCAGTCCTGAGATAAGAAAATAAAACATAATTGTTCTAAGTTGCACAGCCCAATAATACCAATACAAATTAGGATATTGTAGACCTCCTCTATCATATGGCAAATATAGAAGTGTCAGACAGAGTCTGGAACATCTGTTATTCCAAATTAATTTAGTGATTTTTTTTTAAGTCGTTGAAATAGATGTTTAGGGAAGGCAGAGGAATGTTCTGGAAAAAAAAATCAAAATTTTGGAAAAATTGTCATTTTCAAAAGTTTTATTCGGCCAATTAAAGATATTGGTAAGGGCATCCATCTTTCTATAGAGCTATTGATATTTTCAAGAAGTGGATCATAATTTACTTGCACAACATCTAGTTTTGGTATGATTTTTATACTATATTGAAGGTTGAAACCCAATTGTTGCTGTCTGTCAATCTCATTTAGATATAGAATAGAACTTTTAGAATTGTGTATTTTGTATCCAGAATTTTTTCCAAATGTACCGATACGATCTAATAAAGCAGGTATTGATGTATCAAGATGCTTTATGAAAAGAATGATATCATCAGCGAGTAACGCAATTTTATGTTCTATCTGTCCAATGTATGTAATTAAAGCTCCTCTCATTTATGCAGGCAAAATACCTTGATGATACACCTCTACTATATATCATTTCCATAAAAGGAGTTTGCAGCTTTTCTTGTTTTATAGATTTCTATAGGAAGCCCATCTGGGCCCGCAGCCTTCCTGAGTCAATGGCTTCTCCAATTTCTTGTAATGTTAGGTCTTCATCTAATTTGTTCTTTTCTTCAATTGAAATCTGAAGTATATTTAGACTATCTAAAAATTGCTTTTGGATATCTACATTTATTGAGCACTCTGAGCTATAGAGTTTTTCATAGTACGTTCTAAATGCTTCATTGATCTCTACTGGATCAACTATATTTCCAGTTGAACTCTCAATTATTGTGACAGTACGCTCCGTTTGTTGTTGTCGAATTTTCCAAGCAAGTAACCGTCCTGTTTTATCTAAATATTCATAAAAAATTAGTTTCAACCTTAAAACTTTTGAAGCTGCTCTACTTGCTGACAAATCATTATATCGAGACCTGAGTAATAATAATGTATTTTTTGCTTCCACTATATCTGTAGTTTTCAGGAAAATATAATTTTCTATTTTTTTTATTTGATCTTCTAATTGTTTCATTTCTTGTCTAGCTTTTGAACTGAAAACCCAATTATATGTCCTCGAATAAAAGCTTTCAATGCTTCCCATTTAATACAAGCAGATGTTTCAGATTTATTAATAAAAAAAACTAAAATACAATTGTTTGCCCACATATTCTACAAACTCTGGGTCATGAAGCCATCCTATCTGAAAATGCCATTTAGGGGGATGTTTTATGAATTTAGTATTTTTGTATGATAAAGATACAGCTGCATGGTCAGAGCTGACTATACTGTGATAACTACAATCCGTTGTATTGCTAAGCAATTGTGCAGAAATGAGTTAATAATCAATATGCGAATATGTTTGATGCATACCAGAATAACAGAAATATGATATCGCTGCAGGATTGAGATCCCTCCAAACATCTAATAGATTAAGATCTTTCATAAATTCCTGAATCACCTTCCTGGCTTTAGTATGTGTTTTATCAATCCCCGTTAATTGATCTTTAGTAGGATCTGACACACAATTCATATCCCCTGCCATAATATAGTATCCAGGCAAATTAGCTATTACCAAAAACAAATCATTAAAAAATGTGGGATTGTCATCATTTGGACCATAAATGTTACTTAAATTGATATTATCTGCAAAAAGGTACATTGTAAGACAATGTATCTTCCTAGTGTATCCTTAGTTACTTTCTGAACCTGTTTTGGGATTGATTTATGAAATAAAGTTCATTACTCCTCTCGCATTAGAAGTGTGACAAGCAGCAAAACATGCCCTTGCCCTCTCCGTCGAATCCTAATTGTCGAGCACAATACATTTTTACATGTATATCTGACAGATTTCAGAGAGTAAAAAATGCTCCTCTGCAGTATAACTGGAAAAGAAATCATCTGATGAAAAGGCAGCGATGAAAATGGTGGGCACACCCATGACCTTGTAAAGCGTTTCTCCATGCAGCAGCAGAGCTTATACGTATCCATTCTGAAATGTAATTCATATATTCATCAGTCTTATGTCGTTTTTACTCTTTTAAGTAATTTTGAAGGTTAAACAAAATGGGAAAGAAAAAAGTATGGAAAGAATTCCTTTCAATTCATTCTTTTGTGACCTGGCAAGTGTACTACACATTCCAGGCTAAGATTCCTTAATTAATCAAACTGAAAAGCCAGTTGATACCTACAGTATTCTATTACTGTAATGGAAGAAAATAAATACATTAAAAACTAGAATAAGGTGAATAGAAATATGCAGAATGTATTGGACATTTGTTGCAAGTTCTGTTTCAGCACAATGTTCTTTTAAATTCATTAATGCATGCTGACAGTTCTGTGATGAATTTGAATTTTTGCTTAAAACACTGTAAATCTCAGTTTGCACATGAATCGCCTGTTTTTCTTTGTTTAGAGAGAGAGCAAACGACAGAGGGTGGGAGACGCAAAAGAGCCGAGAGAAAGGACAGGAGATTTCTACCAGATGCAGCGGTTTAACGCTGGAGAAAGGCCAGTGAGAATGTACTCATGCTTCAGCTATTTCATGGGCAGCTCAATTTTGAGGGGAGGAGCTTATAATTACAGAGTTCAAAAAACTTTCATCCTGCTTTCAACATTTTCAAAACTGCATAAAGATGTTGCCATTTTTCAGATACTGTATCTGCTTCCCTCCAGAGTGATGCAGATATGATATAATATATGAAGCTCAACTCAACTCAACAGATGTGTCTGCATCAAGCACCGCAATGCTAAAATGGCAAATGTGTGCTATTATTGAGCTATTTAATGGCGACTGGCTCTCTTTCCATTCAAGAGGGCCGAGAGATGTTAAGCACAAGGAACTGCATCTCACATTTACCGTGACTGTGATTTTCCACTGCGAGAGCTCTTGAAAAAGAAAGGGGGAGGGACGAGACAAAGGAAGCTGGAAAAAATAAATTTGTCTGCAGTTCTCCAAGCTGGAATTTCTGGCATCATCAACCAGGCCGAATGAAGGGACAACAGAGAAACAAAACGATATTTGAAAAACATTCTAAAATGCTGGAGCAATTTTTTTATGGTTGATAAATACTTTTTTTATTTTGTATGTATTGTATTGAACTTACTATCCTGTTAACCAGACCAAAAAGCACACACTTAGAAAGTCTTCAAATTAAAACATTTTCTAACATTTGATTTTCTTGGTTGACGGATGACATCACAAACATCTTGATGATGTCATGCACCAGACCTCCCACAAGCTCTTCAATACCTTTAAGGCACCAGTGTGGAGCTGTGCCTCTTTAAAACTTGTGTGCCCTCCATATGTTTGCTCACGGATATAATGTCTTCCAGGTGTCTTTAGGGATTTTTCTGGCCCTGTGATATGACTTCTTTCACACTGGGTTTGAATTTACAACGAACCAACTAACATTGCTAGAAGTTGTTAAACACTAGAAGCAGTTTAGTTTGCTCTTTCCAAAAACTCATCATTTGATTATCTCATGCTTCATCATTGCAGTTAAATTCCCTTCTCCTTCCTCATACCTAAACAAGCCAACAGAACAATACATCAAGCCTCACAGCTCCCAGTGTCTCCAACTTATTCCACTAACCCAAGGTTTCTCAGAACGAGATGCCAAATTTGTTTTAAATCACACCATAAAACAACCAACTACCATTTTTACCCAAAGCACTAATGCTGGGTGCAAGTGCCATAAATATATACTGTATTTGTGTTTATTCTCAATTTTTTTGCAGTAAAATCCTCCCATGGCTTTATGTTTTTAATGAGCACAACCATCTCAACAACCATTTACTGCATTGTATTTGTTTTGTAAATGCAATGCATTATATTAACTAATTGTAATAGGACAGATATAGTTGAAATATATTTGGGCAAAAACTCTGTTTTATCAGGCAAAATAAATGTTTAGATTATTTTTCAGCAACAGATAAGATGAGCTGGAGAGGGAGGAAAGACCAGCGGGAAAGAAGGAAGAAAGCATGAGAGACAAGTTTGAAGGGTCACATATGTTGTGTATAAACTCACTGAAAGTGGAGAAGGACAGAGAGAATTGTCTGTTTCAGAGTTTGAGAGTTTAAGTTTGAGTTGCCTTCCCCCAAACACTGACAACATGGAAAATGTGACACAGCATGAGGAAAACTCACATTACGGGCAGGAGGGAATGACCCTAAAATGTTGATCAAAATCAAAACAAAACAATGAATCAAAGACAAATTATAGCCATTTGACCTCTGTCATTAGAAATAAATCAAATACATTATACAGACATAGTGAATATTTCTGTTGAAAATGAATATTAAAAGTTTATCCTTCAACTCGGTATCTTTTTAAATTGTAGTGCTTTATTGGACTTAATAGAAAGAGTTAGTCTTGCACCAAACTAATTATAGTATGACATTTTAGGAAACAATGTAACAATAGAAATGAACAGAATGTGTGAATGAGTTTGTTTGTTTATAGTGTGTGAGGATTTCCAGTCAGGATTTAGACCATCTCATATTACTGAGATTGCTCTCTTTAGAGTGACAAATGACCTGCTCTTATCATCTGATCGTGGTTGTATCTCTCTATTAGTGCTACTGGATCTTATCGCTGCGTTCGACATTATCAATCACAATATTCTTTTGAATAGACTAGAAAACTTTGTTGGCATTAGTGGAAGTGCATTAGCTAGGTTCAAATCATACTTATCTGACCACCATCAATTCGTAGCAGTGAATAAAAAGGTATCATATCGATCAAGTGCAGTATAGAGTACCTCAAGGCTCAGTACTAGGGCCATTACTTTTCATGCTTTACATGTTACCCTAGGGAAATATCATCAGGAAACACGGGGGTTAGCTTTCACTGTTGTGCTGATGCTACTGAAATCTATATTTCTTCACGGCCCAGTGAAACACACCAAATTGAGAAACTTATGGAAAAAATGGATGACAAATAATTTCTAAATTCTGAAAAAACAGAGGTGTTAATTATCGGACCTAAAAATCACAAGTCACAAGTAATAACCTAGAACATGGTCTAACACTTGATGGCTGCTCTCTCGATTCTTCATCATCAGTCAGGAACCTAGGTGTGCTATTTGATCGCAATCTCTCCTTTGACAGCCACATTTCTAGCATTTGTAAAACTGAATTTCTTCATCTTAAAAATATATCTAAACCGAGACCTATGCTCTCAATGTCAAATGCAAAAATGTTAATTAATGCATTTATGACCTCAAGGTGAGATTATTATAATGCTTTATTAGGTGGTTGTTCTGCACGCTTAATAAACAAACTACAGATGGTTCGAAATGCAGAAGCTAGAGAGTACTTAGTAGAACCAGGAAGTATGGCCACATTAGCCCGGTTCTGTCAACACTGTACTGGCTCCCTATTAAACATCGTATCGATTTTAAAATCTTGTTAATTACTTATAAAGCCCTGAATGACTTAGCTCCTCAGTACTTGAGCAAACTTTTATCTCATTAAAGTCCTCCACATCCACTGCGTTCTCAAAACTCTGGCCATTTTATAATACCTAGAATATCAAAATCAACTGCGGGCGGCAGATCCTTTTTCTATTACCGCCCAAACTCTGGAACAATCTACCTAACACTGTTCGGGAAGCAGACACACTCTGTCAGTTTAAATCTAGATTAAAGACCCATCTCTTTAACCTGGTGTACACATAACACACTAATACGCCTCTAATATTCAAATCCGTTAAAGGATTGTTAGGCTGCATTAATTAGGTCAACCGGAACCAGGAACACTTCCCATAAAAACACGACGTACTTGTTACATCGTAAGAAGATTGACATCTATGCTAATATAAGTCTTTTTCTTTCTTATTCCGAGGTCACCGGAGCCACCCGATCCGGTCCTTATCCAGCCCAGATGGTCACTGCAGTCACCAGATCCAGTCCGTAACCAGATCAGATGGTGGATCAGCACCTAGAGACAACCTCTACAGCTCTGAACGTCAGCGGAGACCAGGACACCTAGATGAGCCCCAGAGACAGATCCCCAGTGAGGACCTCGTCACCTAGACAGCCATCGGGAAAAGACCACTGGAACCAGTGGAGCCCTTACAATCTGACTTTGCTGCAGTTGGAACAAACTACTGGTTTGTCTGGCCAGAGGGGAACTGGCCCCCCGACTGAGCCTGGTTTCTCCCAAGGTTTTTTTCTCCATTCTGTCACCGATGGAGTTTTGGTTCCTTGCCGTTGTCACCTCTGGCTTGCTTAGTTGGGGACACTTCATTTCCAGCGATATCACTGACTTGATTGCACAGATACCATTTAAACTGAACTGAGCTGGACAATGACATCACTGCATTCAATAATGAAATGCATTTAACTCAAAATGTTGCTATTTTGATATTGTGCAGTTGCTTTGACACAATTTGTATTGTTAAAAGCGCTATATAAATAAAGGTGACTTGACTTGACTTGACTTGACTTGTGTGGGTTTGAGTGTGAGAAATGATGAGACTAGTCGTAAGTGTCACCATGAAGAGATTTAACAGGATGAAATGGAAATTAGTTTGAAGACATTTTGGCAACATGGTACATGTATGGCAAATAAAATAGAATAAAATATTGACTGAAGGTCCTTTGTGAAGGTGAACATGGTTCTTCTGTTAGTGGATCTTCACATAACTCTCCAACATTTTAAAAGGGTGTGGGATCAGGCCTGAGGACTGGTGATCATTTTATCAGAAGGTTCAGTGGTAGTTAAAGGCAAACTAGTTAGGGGGAGTTTTGTTTGACAGGTGGGAGTCTAATTGTAAACAGGTGGCAGGCATTACTCAATTTTCACCAAATCCAGAAATCAGTGGTACTTCAGTTGCTGATCAGTATGTACACACACTTATATATGCCAATTTGAATAGTGCACAATTTTTTCTTTACAAAAAAAAGAAAAGCTATGTATTTGCCCTCTCTAACCATTACTCACGCTTGCTGCAGTTTCTCCTGCTGTTTACATCTGAGCTCAGGCTGAGTGGGGGTTTACGGTATGGAACGGAGAGAGAACAATTGAGAGTTGCTTGCATGACTGTTAAAATAGTTGAAGACAAATTAATTTGTGTTGGAGAACATGATAAGTCGACTGGGCAGCCACATTTTCCATTTTGGAAAAGCAATGAGCCCAGCCTCCACTTTAGAATATTTTTTCTATGCAAGTGTTTAATCATTTATATCAGATTTCAGGTTCATACATGACATAAAACAGTTTTTCTTTCTCTCTTTTCATATGAAGGTGGAGCCCAGTTCCCAGTTTCCTCCCCATTACTTTTGACGGACAGCCGTGAAGCAGCCAATGAGCTGAAGAAAATGTAAATTGCTGCGTTCTATCATTGGAATTCACGTTGCCTTTGCTTCCCACACTGTATGAGACCACAGTACCAAAGAGCTGTAATTGCATGTGTTTACAGAGTGGTATATTGGTGCCTGGTAAAGTTGGCAGAACAGCTAGCAGTATTCAACATTCTGTCTTTTTTTACAATTTAACACTTTTGTCTTCTTTTTCTTCTGAGATCAGAAATCTTTCAGCTTACGGCTTTGTCTTACTGCAGCAAACCAAAAGTGAGTTTCCCAGATGTGTGATGATATACTGCACCACATTTGCCCTCTTCCTGAGTTAGAGAAGAAGGGAGGTGGGAGAGAGAGGGGGAGGTAGGGAGACAGCTGGACTCACTTAAACTATTCCTCATGTGTGCTGTTATATGGAAAAGATTTCACCGTTTGACTTTACAGAGGCTGCTTTAGCTTAACTATTTAATGACCCACTCTTATGCAGGATCCAGCATTGCTTGGGCCTGATCAAATACAGTCTTGAGCTTTTATGAATCAACTAATAGTATAGTATAAGTATAACTAACATTATACTTATTAAATGCACAGAAATATTGAAGATCTACTTTGCATGCATAAATATGAAACAGCATTCACAGACATTTAGTGGGGAATCAGTTTATCAGTAAAAATGGCACCTAGTCTTAGTTTATAAGTAAACTTATGTCTGATTTTAAAATGAACGACTTCTGATTTTTATGTGTCGACTTTTAGTCGACTTTTATGTGATGAAAGACAAGTCGAAGTCGACTAGTCGCTGATGACGTCATTAATGAACAAATAAGTCTGGAGTTGTGACAAACGCCTTGTGCACAGCTATGAAATATGACACAGCGCTGCCCACATGACTATTGCACCTATAGCAGCTTATTTTTATCAGTTCTTTAGTCTTTGGGTCCTTATATTTCTCACAGATTCCTGCTAGTTCTAAATCAGATAAGTAGTACAGTAAAGAGGTTACATTCATATGAATGCATGCATTAGTGAGAGCGGTTGCGTGTGTGAATTAATTATATCTGGCAGCGTCTCTCTACTAGTAGTGAAGCTGTGGGATTTAGTTATTTAGAAATATATGCTTGAACTTTTCAGATTCTAAGCTATTTTACCGAGAAATCACAGAACAGTGTTGACAATACATTTCCACGCTGAATGATTCTGTGCGCGCGATCTGCGCGTGATGTATTTTACGCGCTACTGTCTGTAGCCTATGTGTGTGCGTTACAGTGCAGCAGCACATTAGATTAGAACGTGATTAACTTACTTGTACAATAAGCTGTTTAAATCATTAAATTTCTAGCATCCAGTAATATAATCACACATCTCTTGTGGAGCGCATTCAGAGTATGAATTAGTTTGTAATTTTAACTGTTTGGAAACGGAGCATAAATGTGGATTTATTGTCATATTGCGCCCTCTATAGGACCAGCGACTAGTCGACTTCAAGCTTCAAGTGTCATGGCAGAGCACTGAAGTCGACTAGTCTGTGCAACCCCTAATATATACACGTAAATACATGTAAATATTTTCTAAATATATACTGTATGTGTCTTTATATATACATAATAAATATACACATATATTATGTAAACAAAAACTTAAATTTGGATGTGATTAATCGCGATTAATCATTTGACA
Source organism: Gymnocypris eckloni scoliostomus (assembly GCA_027564155.1). NCBI lineage: Eukaryota > Metazoa > Chordata > Actinopteri > Cypriniformes > Cyprinidae > Gymnocypris > Gymnocypris eckloni. The sequence goes on along the minus strand of CM050427.1, from coordinate 23,555,851 downwards.
GCACTATTTATAATCTATAGTTCATTTGTAAACATTTTGTGCCCATTGTAACAAAACATTTTTGGAAGTTAAATAAACAAAGATTATTGAAATATGTTTTACAAGAAAATACAATTTCTGTCTTTCTAATTAAAAAGTTTGAAAAACGTATATTGATACATGGATACTCAAAATAATATAGTATTATTATTATAATAAATATATTATTAGATGAATAATATATTTCAGTATTTTCCTTCATTCTACTAAACGGTCAATATGTTTTTTGTGCTGGACAACTCCTTGCTAGTCTTAAAAGGTATTACAAGTTAGATCTTTACTCTCAAACCACTGCAGACCCATCTACCAATTTAACTGGCTGTGTGCTCCTGCGACATTGTGCTTGTGTATTTTTATACCGCTTATTATGCCTTTGCTGACCAGACTTGACCAGACTGAGTCATGTGGACACAGAATAAAACTGTGTGTTAGGCAGAAGCAAGGGTGGTTCCCAACTCTGATTCTCTCTTTTCTTTTCTGTCTCCTTCTCTCTTTTAAGAAGACTATGTTCTTGACTTATCTCCATCTCAAAGAGGCACAAAATCACTTTCACAGACTTTTTCATTTACTGTTCCCATCTGGTGGAATGACCTGCCTAACTCAATCCAAGCAGCTGAATCATTACCCATCTTCAAGAAACAACTAAAAACACATCTCTTCCATCTTTATTTGTCCCTCTAACTCTAGCACTCTCTATTCTAGTTCTATTTTATCTATCTGTCTTCTTTTTATAAAAAAACACACACTTGTCACTCTATCAATTGCATATTTATTCTATAACCGCTAGCTTTTCTTGAGAAACTAACACTAGCTTTCTTTTTTTCTATTCTATCTACAAAAAAAACAACCTTGCTACGTGTACTGCGTTAGGCTAACCGTGACTTGTCATTGCACTTGCATGTTGTTGCTCTTTTGTTGGTTTCGATTGCTTCTATTGTTGTAAAATGTAAGTCTCACAGATTAAGAATACTCAATCTAGTTGTCAGATGATGAGGGTGTTAAACTGCAAGTTTTTCAATGATGACCAACTATGCTGGGACAATGAGGAGACAAATATCTAATGGACGGTCCTAATAACTTGTCATACTAGGTGTCATACAATATGATTTACTCTGCTCATTTTTGCTGCAGATTTTCTCTCATTTCATATGGAAAGGTCATCACCACAGAGCCCAAAGTAAGGAAAAAGGATATCAGCCTTGGAGCATAGCCTGTAATTTCAAAACCTCAGCCTACCTTCTTTCTCTGTGAGCGAGTTTGTGTGCTCTTCTCAGTCAAATGAGTTCTAAATTATGGGAGTGTGTGGTGCTCCTCCTCCTTAATGACCTACTGTCTAGCAGTGCTTTCTCAAAGATAGGATAATTCACATGCCACACCAGCAGTCTAGCGCTCTTGCTGCTCACCCACAGTGCCTGTGTATCTCATATATAAGCAAAAATGCATCACACGCTTTATACATCCATTACAATATTTATGCTAAGTAAGAATTGAGAGACTTAAGCACACCTTGCAACTGGCTTGACTTAAAATAGCACATCCTAGTCTATTTTATTGCTTTTATTAAATGCATACTAACATTTGACAGATGCTTTTTATTTATCTGTCTAAAATGACAGATGTCATTTTGCTTCAACTGATGATATCTTGTATTTTACCATGGTTGACCAATATATTGACCAAAAAACATCCAGGACTGGAACTACCCATTAATGAAAATTAAGGAACAATTAATGTAAAAAAATTATATTAAAATGATACAATATGGATGTCTACTTCATTGTCTTTTTACAAAAATAATTACAATATAATAAATATAAATTTATATTTCAAGTAAATGCTGTTCTTTTGAACTTTATATTCATCAAGGAAAAATATGCATCACAGTTTCCACAAAAATATTAAGCAGCACAACTGTTTCAACACTGATAATAATTCAACACAATATAATAATAAAGGCTTTGCAAATCTCATCATCGTCAGTGGATAACATCATCAAAAGATTCAGAGAAACTGTAGAAATTTCTGTGCATAAGGGACAAGGCCGAAGACCTTTGTTGGATGATCGTGATCTTTGGGCCCTCAGACGACACTGCATCACTCATCAGCATGATTCTCTCATTGACATTACTAAATGGGCCCAGGAATACTTCCAGAAACTACTGTCGGTAAACATGGTCATGGATGTGAACATGGTCCAGAAGCGCCATCGTGTCCCGTGGGTCAAGGTTTATTTAAAATAGACTCAAAGTGGACTCAAAGTGTTTCAAAGTGGAAAAGTGTTCGTTGGTCAGAGGAGTCCAAATTTGACATTCGTGTTGGAAATCACGGATGCCGTGTCCTCTGGCCTAAAGAGGAGGGAGACCTTTCAGCATGTTATCAGCATTCAGTTCAAAAGCCAGTATTTCTGATGGTAGCGTGGTGCATAAGTGCATACAGTATGGGCAGCTTGCATGTTTTGGAAGGCACTATGAAAGCTGAAAGGTATATAAAGATTTTAGAGCAACATATGCTCCGCTCCAAACGACGTCTATTTCAGGGAAGGGCTTGTGTATTTCAGCAGGACCATGCAAAACCACATACTGCAGTTATTACAACAGAATGGCTTCACAGTAGAAGAGTCCGGGTGCTGAATTGACCTGCCTGCAGTCCAGATTGTTCACCTATAGAGAACATTTGGCACATCATTAAACGAATAATGCATTAAAGATGACCACAAACTCCTCAGCAGCTGGAAAACTATATCAGGCAAGAATGGGACCGAATTCCAACACCAAAACTCCCGAAACTCATAACTTCGATGCCCAGATGCCTTCAAACTGTTTTGAAAAGAAGAGGAGGTGCTACACCATGGTAAACATACCCCCGCCCCAACTATTTTGTTACATTTGTTAAGTTATCTATGTTCTATTGTAAATAAAATATTGACTCATGTGATTTTAAATTATTTTAGTTTTTATATAATTCAAATTAAAAAAAGTCCCAACATTTCCAGAATTCGGGTTGTAAATATGTGTATATATTTGGGCGTGTCTCCACCTTCAAGAATGACAGATCTTTAGAAACTCTCCTCAAGGGAAGCGCTAGTTCAGTTTGAATACGAGCATAATCTTCCACTGTAGCGCATATCCCGTCTCTTTAAAAACTAAAAAAAGAAATAAAACTGTACCTAAAATTTGGCATAAGTAGCTAACCATTGACAGGACTTTAGTGCACTGAAAAATCTAAAATATTATGTTTCATATCAACCTACATTTTTCAGTGCAATAAGTCTAATACTTATTATAAAAATCACAAAACAAACAAATTGCTCAAGTTGTGTCTTGCCCCCCCTTCCTCTACGGTTTAGCTGGGAATCTACATTGTTTACACTTGGTTTACACACTTGTGTCTGACTGCATTAGATACATGCTGTGACAGCCACACTGGTATGATAGTCTTGTACTGATCATGTTGCAGCTAGCTGGCAGGTGTACAGTGGATAAACTCTAACATGAGGCTTTTTGTGGTCCATGTACCTCCTCTGCTCTGCTCTGGATGTGGAGAAATATGAGACGCGGAAACTGGGTTGAGCACACAGCCAATCACACGATGCCTCAGCTAAGCACATCTGGAATACAACAAAATACAGCACTAGCAAACCATTTGCAGTCTAGAAACCTCAGTTGAAAAAGGAGAGTTCTGCAAAATGGCCGACAATGAAAGCTGAACAACATCTGAAAAGCAAAATCACAATAGAGATCTAAAACAATATTGTCATTAAAGTGAATGGTACACAAACAAACAAAGTTAACCAAGCCTTTATCCTATTTCAGAAACATTTACAATCTTAGAAAATGATTTTATGAGTATAAATTATTTTTATATATAATTTTACTGCAAAACAGGCATATGACAACGTGTACAGCGCAATGCTAAGAAGACCAAGCAGAGTTATGCAAAATAACCACAGAATTCAAATAAAGCATCCTTGCATAATCCTTTTTAATTTTATTGAATTTTTGTAAAAATGATAATACAATTATTATTTAAAAATATTTTATAAATAAATGATGCTATACAAATAGTAAATTATTATTTTATCTAAATAAACAATAGAAATTATGATGATAATTATTATTGCTACTATTGAATGATTATTATTGCTACTATTGTTCTTATACTTACATTATTATTATTATTATTATTATTATTATTATTATTATTATTATTACCGTTCACAAAGCTCAAATGAACAACAGTTGCATAGATACTCAAATTTCTTAAATTGGGTGATTTTACTAGTTAGCAAGTTGATTGGCAAAAGTTGGCCTGTGGTTTTACTTTCTATTTAGGTAAAAAGTAATTCAAGTAATAATACTTTTATAGTAAGAGTTTTCAGAACATTTTATACTTCTGACAAGATCATTATTATGAATCACTGTTATGAGTTGCAGTGTATTGCAGAATATGCCTAATTCCTCCTCTGCTTCACTAATGCGGTACGTAAGCACTGTTCCCGACTCATCCAGTCTTTCTTGAATCTGTTGAATTCCATGTTTGACTGAACATGCTGCAGTGCCTGACCATCTTTGAAACACATTTGCTCTCATATGCTCCTCCCCTCATTGCTTTCCCTGCTTTAACTACAAGCGAGTTGCTTTCACATTCCAGCAATGACTAATATTTTTCTGGCGCAGAGAAGTGAAGCCCAATGGAAAAGAAATAGAGCCGCCATTATAAGAAAACTTGTTATTCAGCCTAATAAATATACTGTATGTATACAATACACCTTCATTGCCATAACCCTGTCTGGGTTTCAAGTACATGTCAAACATATATGATTCTGTCTGTACAGACATTAACACCAGTGACAATAAAAGGTGAATTACTGTGTCTGTTACAATCCTGCTGAGTCTAATTAAGTACTCATAGTCTGTGAACTTTGCCATCCTGTCCAATTAACCATTTAAACAGTGGGTGGGCTGTAACAGACCTCAGGACTATATTACACTGAAGAAAACAAACATGCATGCGCATCACTTATCATTACAGAGTTTCTATTTACACTAAGTGCAAATAGCTTCATTTTGTGCAATGCTCAAAACAGTGGCTCCTAATAATTGGAGCACCTATAGATGGACACCTATACTACAGGCCGATTTAGGGTTGGGTTTCAGGGAAAGGGACAAGTATGATCCCAATATGGCATCTTTTTTGTGATTTTAATAAATACAACACGGGATTGAGGTGCAAATAATATGCTACTCTATACACTAAATAGCATCTAACATTATTTAAACTCATGCTATTTGCGTTGTAGGATCTGCTCATTCATAATAAAATGTCAAGTGAGTTTATGTGCATGTGTGAGCCTCAGTTTCCATGTATTCATCAACATAACAGTGCCACTTGCAGTTTACTGACAACAGAACATTACTGTAAACTGCACAGAAAAATCCTTTAGCCAACAACAACTGATGTTTTTAATCACTGCGGGATCCCTGTTTAGCTGTGGAACAGTAGCCTGCAGCCAATCAAAAAAACACCATTATTAATGATTAAAAGCTTGAAAGCATATGCATTTTACTCATTTTTTACAGTGTAGCTATTGGTAGTGATTTTAGATTGGAAGAAAATTTAGTCTGAATTAGATTGAAACACACACTTGTAGACACAGTACATGTGTGTTTTGGTGAACATGTCATAGGGTTTGTGTGCTTTCAAGCTCCACATTCTGCAGAGGACTAAGTGGTGGATTCTGGCAGCAGACATGTCTGGTCCTGTGGCCAGAGCTGCACTGAGGAAGGCAGGATCTGAAATCAGATCTCCTAGACTGGCCTTGGTCTTCTGTCTAAAAGTGAGAAGAAGTAAAGGTCTACAGCAAAATTGTCTCTCAAAAGAGTTTGAATAGTGAAGAAAAAGCTAGCCAGTTGGTCACCAGTGCATGGGTAATTGACAAATAAGATTGATAAAAAGGTGAAATTCTTACTATAAAAAAATATACAAAAAGTTAAGTTAGGGTTAAGGTTTAAGTTTTCAAACATATAAGACAAAGTCTGACTTTTCATAAAAATGACAAATACATGATATTTGAAAGTAATTTTTAAGCCATGGGGGTCTAAAGGCGTCACATGACAACAAAATGGCTTCCAGTTAAGCCACAGATTTTTCCCATTGATTTGCAAGAGAAATGTTTATTATATTATTTGTAATAAAAAAAAAATGTTCCACTGTTTATTTTATAATAATACTAATAACTAAACAATAAGCCCATCCTAAATGTCAATGTAACATTTTTTACTTTTTTCTCAGTTTTTTTCCAGTATTTTATTTATTATTATCCTATTATTATTAATTATGTATTTATTTTACTTTCTTACTTTTTATATGTTTGGACAGTTACGCGATCCAGACTTCCATTGTGCCCCACAAAATGATCATGGCTTAGAAACATTCATCACTGAAGAATAGTCCGTTTTGTCTGTATAACGTCTAATATAACGTATATATTCTATATAATGTAATAGATCCAGGGGGGAAAGATCGTCACGTCATTGACCCATATAGTCTAACAACGCATGGTTTAGAAGAGCTTTACTTTAAACAAAGTCAAAATGATTGGTGACTATGGCAGTATGCATAGTGCACCCATAAAACGAAAAAAATTGAGGATTTCAGTGTGGTATCTGTGTGGCAACGCGGATCAATTTACTGCATAATGAAAGGCACAAAGATATTGGTGACCTGATCATACAGTGATACGAGTTTTTACATTTCAATCGATATGCCGAAGCATGCATATAGCGAGTATTCTTCAGTTAGCCTAGAATCATATATCTCCCGTGAATCCGGGGTCAGGAGCGCATTGTGAAGATGCGTCAAATGCGCAGAACGTGCCATAAGTGTCCGCTGGACGCGCTCGGACCCATCCGTTCCACATGAGCTATAAGCGCCATTGAAAAGCATGAGAAAAACGGTAAGCTTTTCTCTTATAGAGCTCGACCATGTCCACGTCCTCAAAAGAATGGATCTAATTAAAACGTTGTACTCGTCATCATTGTCAGAGCATTGCCAAAGTCTGAGAGAGAGGCAGGGATGAGGGCAGTGCTAGGATGAGAGTCATATAGAGTCTCTCTCTCATTGGTTTGGGGGATCACTCTGGACACGCAGTCAAGGGAACCTCCTGCCATATAAATAGGGCTGGTTGGTCTTTATTATTCTAGCATCACGGCAGCAGGATCCAGCTAAGTTAGGAGTTTATACCACAACTGTGTGCCTGCTTGAAGTGGTTAAACCAGGGAACTGCAGCACAAGGAGTCTGCATGTCGGTTTAGACATGCTCAGCTTTGTGGATACCCGGATTCTGTTGCTGCTTGCAGTGACTTCGTACCTTGCATCATGTCAATGTAAGTTTGAAATATGCTTTTTTTGTCTAACCAAGGATCTTAAGGCTTTTTCTTTCTTCCACCATTGCTGCGCTTGCTTGGTTGAACCTTGCTGGGAAATCACCTCAAGGAAAGCTAGAACTACATCTGAAGAATTGAGGCTTTTGCTTTTGTCTTGCCACTGTAAAATCCAGCGGATCTTTGTAATGGATTCTTCGTGGTCCTGGATATTTTCATCTGTTGTGAATGAGAAACTGAAACATATGGCATAGTTATTAAAAACTATTAGCACAAAAGTACAAAAATATAGACAGATTACGGAGAGCTGGTTAAATGTCTTTATTTTTAAAGTCTAGGTTAGGGCGCTGTACTTCATCATTGTCCCAGACTCCAGGAGTGTTTTTTTAATCATAGGGGTCTGTAAAATCTGCCCCCTGCTGGCTTAAGTCTGTAACATAATCTTTAAGCAACATCCTATACTTTTTTAATAATCTGATTTAAATGAAGTGTTTTCAGTATAGATAATAAAATACTTACTTTAAATAATACCTATATGTTAAACTAAAACTTCACATTTAGGCCTATCCAGTCGTAATTTTGATGGTCTGCCTCTAAAACATAAATGCATTTTAGAACAACTTATTTGATAAAACAAATTTTCCTTAAAAAAAATGTTTTTGCAGATTTTTTAGAAAACAGAAAATTGGCATTTAATGTGGCATTAGGTCATCACCCAGTAGTCAAATACTCCACCTGGTGGAGAATAAGTGACACGACACGCAGCTGTCCATGGGCGTGACGTCTGAGGCTGCATGGCAACCGGAAGGCCTAAACATGTAAACAATTACCGATAACCTCTACAGGGTTAGTAGTAGCTGATTACCACTGCCTGTGACTCACTTGCTATAGTAAATCAATAAATCAATTCAGCCTAGGACAGTATTATATATATATATATATATATATATATATATACTATGCAACAGGATATATTTAAAACTATATAATATATAATCTATAAGATTGCATATTTGTTCATCCGCCTGTAAGAAATTATATTTTGAGAAAAACGCATTACTATGATTTTTCACACTTTAATTACGCAAAGCAATTCATACAAAATAAAAATCTGTTTAGTAAATATAATAAATTAAGTACATAAATATGTATTTTAATTAAGATTTCGAGATAATACTTTTAGCAAAAGCACTATACTACAGTTTTGTACATCGTCCATTCTTACAGATGCTCAATCATAAAATCACATTTAACCCCCAGTTATTAATCTAGGCACACCTTATTGTTTTTCAGCAAGACATGGATGTAAATGCACAAAATTCAATCCAGGCCTACTAAAATCTGTTTTTATTTTGGCAACAATGAAAAAGAATGAATACATCTCCTGTGCATCATTTTTCTTTTTAACACACATTTTGCATGAAGGGACTGTATTTAGCATAAACTTTTTTTTCTCCTGTTCGGATTCTTCTGAAATGCTTAGACTGAGTGAATATTAGCCTAGAATAATAAATAGTAGAATTGTATAAATGTTTTTTAAGAACTGTTACCGTATTTCAACATATGGAGTGCATAACTAATCGATCACCTCTATCTGTCTCTCTCTCTTTCTGTTTTCTTCCTCCACCCCCATCTTCATCATACAGCGGTCAGTACACTTGCATTAAGTTATTTAAATTGTATTAATAGAGATATTTACCTTATCTGATCCCAAATCTCCAAATGGAGGATGATATTCGGTGAGAAGATCCTTTGGTCAATCTCAAATATACCAGAGCAATTCGGACTATCAGAACTTCTGGGGGTTTTCCTTCTTGCCTGTGACGGGAAGGAGGAAAGCACCATTGGCTCAAGCAAATGTCAGTGAAACTAGAGACCACCCTATCCTGCCTACCAGAAAACCTGGGCACAATGGATCTTTTTAGATGGCCTGCTGAAGAGGTGGACTCAAAGTAACAGAATCAACATGCGGCAGAAATTCCTCCAGCCTGGTGGATTTCACCCAGCAGTTCCCTCAAGTGGACATGCATAACATAGATTATAAAAATTAGCATTAGATATTGAATTTTATTTGGGATTGAATCAAATTGCTCACCTGAATATCGCATTATAGTATGGATCACTAACAACAGAAGGTGCTTAAAGGAACGTAATGAGAACATTGTGGTCAGTGGGACAGGTTCAATGTCCTGTGACCTCTGAACTCCTTAAAGTACCTTGGTTGATTGTGGCATCACATGACTGGTGCATTGCTAACTTCATTAATATCTAATTAAGTTGCATGCATGACGTAAGTGGTAGTGAGTTATACACACTGCACTGTGCATGGTATAATTATTTTGCAAGATTAATTTGCATGTTTGTAGTTTTCAGAATACAAGATTTGAAATTACAAATGACATAAGAATCTTAGAAATATGGAATAAATAAATCCTGTATTTATTTATTTACTTTTCTATGTGCAATTATTTGAAGATAAGAATTGGTTCTAGTGGTCATGTTTATGATTGTGGTACTGCATATGTAAATGTAACTTAAATCTGGGAAACATCAGGGTTTTTTGTTTTGGTTTTTGCTATAACCCTGAGCCTGCATATAAAAAAGCAAGTGGTCTTCATATGAAGGAGTATTATATACTGTTGGACTTTAAAACAGTTGTCTGGTTTTACTTTTCTGCAAACAGGGCCCCAGGGGGCCAAAAGGACCCAGAGGTGAGAGGGTAAGTTTATCCAATGATTTTTCAGCATTATAGTTATATTTAATATAGGCCAAAATGATTATTATATGGTGTTTAACTTAACCATCATCTATAATAACATGGATAGGAAAAAACTATTCTGTATATTTTTGGTATCAGTTTCACTAGATTAGCATAGTGGCTAGTTTACATCAACACAACAGATTTAACTCACATTTTAAAACAATAGAACAAATCACAACTATCTTAATTGTGTTATTTGTTCTTGTTCTCCATAGGGTCCTAAAGGACCAGATGGAAACCCCGGCAGAGCTGGATTTCCTGGGCCTCCTGGCCCCCCTGGCCCCCCTGGTCTTGGTGGAGTAAGTTTCCATTTCGAACAAAAAACTTCTCCAGAGACATAAACATGTGCATTGCAAAGCAATTGTGTGATTAAAGCTTGCGGGTAGTTATATTTGAATCTCATGGTCCTCCCATTACTCCTTGACCCAGTCATATTTAACATTTGACCTTTAACCTTTGCCCTGAACCTTTGCCTCAAAATGGCCTCCAAATGTGTGAGCTGTATTTATATTCAATACAAGCCTAGAAACAGTTTAATATTTTAGTATGAAATAATACATATTTTGAGAATGTTTTGTGTCAATAAAATGCTAAAATAACTAATTTTTTCAATTTCTTTCTGAATGTTTTTAATGATATTGGAATATAAAGTTAATATTAAAATATTATATTATTGAAAACAAAGAAAACAATAATCACTGAAATAAAATATTTTATTATTATTGCTCAATATGTTTTATTTATGCTAAATATTTTGCTTAATTTCTTCTGTAGAACTTTGCTGCACAATATGATGGCGCTAAAGGACCTGAACCTGGCCCTGGACCTATGGTGAGCTCATGTGATTTAATATCAGCTTCTTTTCTGTTCAGTTTCATTTCAGTTGATGTGAATCCTCTCTGCTATTAAATATATTAACATCACATTTATATTAAGAGTATATTAAAAACGTCAACAGTTTACTAAAGTATGATGACATCCAAAACAGATTTTTCTTGACAAAATGTGTTACTATTAATTTATATGATTTCATATTTTATAGACTATTAATTAATTGATTCCTCGGGCATACTTTCACTTTCTCTTTTTCAGGGTTTGATGGGACCTAGAGGCCCAGCTGGACCTCCCGGTTCCCCTGTGAGTATTTGTTTAACAAATTGATTGAAGTATTGATACCTTTTCAATAAAATGTGTAAATACATTTTTTTAAATACCCTTCTCCGCCCAACTACTTTCACTGGATGTATGACCTGTTAAAGTTTATTCAAATAGAGAAAATTAGATATGCAATTCACGGTAATACAGAAGATTTCTATACAATTTGGCAACCTTTTCTGTTATATAATTTTTTAAATATCTAGCCCTTCCTATACATTAAACCCTGGCTGAACCTACATTTTTTTCTTGTTCTTGATTAATTCAAACTTATTTAAGAACGTACTAGGAAAGAAAATGTCCGATGCCTGACATCTGGCAGTGACGGCTCAGGTGCCACTTGTTAATAAAAAAAAAGTTTTTACATTTAATATTTTATCATTTTGTTTTGTTTTTCTTTTAATTTCTTTCTTTTCCTTTTGTTTTCTTTTTTTCTCGAATTTGGGTCGAAGAGCACGGAGTGTGTTTAATACCATCTATATTTTTTGTTCAATGTTGTGAAACCAATGTTATATGATTTTTTCTTTTCCTCACTTGTAATAACTCTGAATGAAAATCGCCAATAAAAAGATATTTTAAAAATGAGCAATTTAGAGTAAGTTATTATTTTGATAATCAATCATTTAATTAAGTATTAATCTGAGTGTTTATGGCTCTAAAAAATAAATGTAACATTTCTTCATTTTTCTGTGAATATATAGGGACCTCAAGGATTCCAAGGACATGCTGGTGAGCCTGGAGAGCCCGGACAGTCTGTAAGTACTCTTGGTCAACAGTTTTTCACACAGTATGGAAACGACTTTTCAACTTTAATGCTGATTTCTCTCTCTATCATCTTATTACAGGGAGCTGTTGGTGCTCGTGGACCTCCTGGACCTCCTGGCAAAAATGGTGAAGATGTGAGTGCTATAATTCCATATAATAAAACTGAGCTTCTAACTCGACCATGCAATGCCCCATTTATACACGCTGTGTCTTGACATCCTCTTTTATATTCTTCTCAAAGGGTAACAATGGCAGACCTGGAAAACCTGGAGACAGAGGAGTCGCCGGAGTACAGGTAAGGGCATCAAAATGCACTTTTTTGTTTAACTCAAGGATGTTTGTATCTACCTCAGTCATTTATACAAGGAACATCATCTTTGCTTCTACAGGGTGCTCGTGGTTTCCCCGGAACTCCTGGACTTCCTGGCATGAAGGGACACAGAGTAAGTACTTAGTATTGAGGACTCATGAGAAGACATTGTTAGCTTTTAGCTATTCATTCCAAAAAACAACATTTCTCATCAAAGATGAGACTTAACATGTCGTTTCAATTGCTTACATCTCCTTAGTAACCATGATCTTAATTTCTTGTTCCTCAGGGTTACACCGGTCTTGATGGACGCAAAGGAGAGCCTGGTGCCGCTGGTCTTAAGGTAGTAATCAAAGGTTTACATCCTAAAACATTTCAGACTATAAAGAAATGCACCTGCCACTGTAAAAATACATAAAACAATACCGTTTGGTGGAATCAACGTGCAATTCAAAAGACCAACTTAGGTTTGTCTTTTTTCAACAGGGTGAGAATGGTGCTGCTGGATCAAATGGAACCCCTGGACAGAGAGTAAGTAAAACATTAAAATGTATGAAAATCTTCAGTGTACTGTATATTCCAATTGTGCTTCCAGCACAAATGACTCCATCAGCTTAAATGGCCTTAAATATATACCTACTTCAACTCTTTATATTAAGTACATATCTCATTGCTCTTGTTGCACAGGGTGGTCGTGGTCTTTCTGGTGAGAGAGGTCGTGCTGGTCCTTCAGGCCCAGCTGGTGCTCGCGGTTCTGATGGCAACACTGGTCCTGCTGGCCCTGCTGTGAGTGGACTAGATGCCCTTTGACCTCTCTGTCTCCTAAAATGTGCCTTATGGCATAGTCCTAATGTAGACATAACACATTTTCTCTCCTCTTAGGGTCCTTTGGGAGCAGCTGGTCCTCCCGGTTTCCCTGGTGGCCCTGGACCTAAGGTATGAGTGACAGCTGGTGAAATCAAAACTGAATAAATTCGACTAAATCTGACACCTGCCTGGCACCTCTGCATAAAACAATGTGCCAGAAGATTAATAGGCATGCTAGCCAATACTGCTAGTTCATATAATTTGAATAGATCTCATGTTCCACATATACAATACCTTTCCTTAATTTATCATAGCAACCTTCTCTCTTTTGCCATCAGAAATTTACAGTGTATATAATATTTCACAGGGAGAACTTGGACCCGCTGGTCCCACTGGCCCATCTGGACCTCAGGGACAAAGAGGAGAGCCAGGCTCGAATGGTGCTGTGGGCCCAGTTGGACCCTCTGTGAGTGCATTTTAAATATTTGCAGATAAATTCATCTGATTTTCTTGAAGAAAATAATAATAATAATATGTCTCTCTTTGTTCTTTTACAGGGTAATCCAGGTGCTAATGGTATCAATGGTGCTAAGGGAGCAGCTGTGAGTTTCCATATTATTCATATTAAATAATTGAACTAAATATGTTGTGTGCAAAGAAATGTGCTAATCATTTTAAAGTACAATTGCATTGGAATTGTAGGACATAATTGCCTAACAGTTGTGAAACAAATCATGTCAGAATAATTTTTGCTGTAATTGCATCAATTACAGCAAAATGCATCATCATTCATAATTGTTATACTTTTTAATAGAAATAATTTATTTTTATTTTTTAATATATTTATTATTTTTTATAATTTTTTACCTTTTTTCATTTGTAAACAGCCATTACTATACATTGCAATCACAATCAACTAGCAGATCACTTTACAGTTACTCTACCTTAACTGACTCACTGAAAGCTGTATGCTGTATCTTAAAGTTACACTTCTAAAAATTCAATGTTTGTGTGAAAGTGTATGTTCTTAGTTTTTTCAAATGTATTTTTTGGTGTATTCCACAGGGCCTCCCTGGAGTTGCTGGTGCCCCTGGTTTCCCTGGCCCTAGAGGCGGCCCTGGCCCCCAGGGACCTTCTGGAGCCTCTGGTCCTAGAGGTCTTGCTGTGAGTGCCATCTGATTAGTCTTAGCTGCCATTTTGTTTTTTTTTGGCTGAAATAAAAAAATAGGCAGGGAAGTTTTATAGTAACTTACTTAGAAGTTACTTTAACAGATTCATTATCAGACAGGTTGACATCAGAAAACCAGCTTTGAGTGAAGTAATCCAGGTTTAATTAGATGTCATTTAAACTCTGACCAGAAAAGAGGTCACGTTTTCAGTTGAAGAGACAATGCAATTGCACAACAGTAATGATATGGAGGTATTTTTCAGTCAACTTAATATTATATATATCAATACTAATATAATTACGCAAGCTTTAGTTCTATACAGTCGTTTTAGTTAAAAAAGAATTTAATAAAAAATAGTTTGAGTCTAGATTTTAATCAGAATTTACACCAGCTGGTCGAGAAACTTTAATTATGTATTTTACAGGAAAAAATGGAAGTATGTTATTCTATTAAATTATATTTAATATAATTTAATCTAAGTTATTTTATAAAATTATTCCAAGAAAGCATAATTTATTTTTTTCTGTTTCATTTTGGTGTATGACTCTATTTATGTGCAGATGTTTTTTTTTTTCATACATTTGTAATAGGGAATTTCAGATAAGTACATCTTATAAAATGGTCTAGCCTTTGAACTAACCTTTGTTTCGATGCTCAGGGTGACCCTGGACCCGTTGGAGTGAAGGGAGATTCTGGTGTCAAGGGTGAGCCTGTGAGTATACACACTGCCATCCATCTCAACAATTTATAAAGCATATAGTCTGTGCTATGGCTGAATGTCCTTGTTCACTTCCTTCTTTGCCTTTTCCTGTACAGGGTAGTTCTGGTCCTCAGGGACCCCCTGGTCCTTCTGGTGAAGAGGGCAAGAGAGGTGCAACTGGTGAGCAGGGAGCTACTGGACCCGCTGGATTGCGTGGAGCTAGAGTAAGTTTGATCTTAATAATAAAATGTTAATTTTAATATGTTAGGGGCATCTCCATTTTAATTTGTAAGTGTCAGAGAGAGAATGGAATCTTGACTTGTAAGAGTCTCCCACTTCGCGTCCTGTCATATCTAAACTGTCCTATCATAATAAAGACAAAAACACCAAAAATAAAACAATACAAATGTATGATCACCACCTTTAGTTGATTAGTGGGCCAAGGATTTGAAAGAAAAAGTACTGTACTGTACTGAAAGAAAAGACGTACAGAACAACAGTACAAAATATTGAAAAAAGTACATATCCAGTGGACTATGTGAGAGGTCTTCCTGTAAGAATAATGTAAAAAATGTATAAAGCACGATACAATGGTTCATTTTTTTGTATTACGGTTATGTTTTTTATTTTGCAAATCTATGTATTCTGATGTTTCCTGCAGGGAGCTGCTGGTACTCGTGGTCTGCCTGGTCAGGCTGGCAGATCGGGCCCAATGGTAAGATTCAAGTGATATAAAATTATCGGATCTGTATTGAAAGGAGCTATGGAGTGTATATAGAATGTGACAGTGGTTTAGCTGCTTTGGATAAATAAATACAAAATATGTATACACATATAATTTATAATAGTTTTTCTGCCAAATCCACACAATTATACATTGTTCCGATGCATTATTTAAGACACTGATCTATGAATCTTGTACCTTAGGGCATGCCTGGTGCCCGTGGTGCTACTGGTGCCTCTGGAGCCCGTGGACCTCCTGGAGATGCTGGTCGTGCTGGCGAGCCTGGTCTTGTTGGAGCTAGAGTGAGGATCAGTCTTTTACTACTTTATATCTGTCCAGTCCATTATGACAAAATCTGTAAATCAAGAAGCAAGAAACATGTGACATTTCTCCTATTTTACAAGTACGCATTGAGATCAATTACAATTTGAGCATATGAACAAGACCATCAATTTATATATTTTCAGGGTCTCCCTGGTAGCCCTGGCAGTTCTGGACCCCCTGGAAAGGAAGGGCCTGCTGTGAGTACACAGTTTTTATATTCATACTATACACATAGTTACCCAGAAAAATATTACTAATCCATGAGCATTGTGCTTTGTGCACACTCATCACCACTTTATATGCTGTTCTCTAGGGTGCTTCTGGTCAAGATGGCCGCAGTGGCCCCCCTGGCCCAAATGGACCCAGAGGCCAGCCCGGTAATATTGGATTCCCCGGTCCTAAGGGACCCTCTGTAAGTATTGACTGTATTTTATACATTTAAACTTTATTTTGATATTCAAAATATAATGATGTATCAATAAGCTTATCAATGAAGCTTTTTGCAGGGCGAGTCTGGCAAGCCTGGTGAGAAGGGACCTACTGGCCCCACTGGACTGAGAGTAAGTATTTCAGAGAGATAAATATCCATTATAAACATTCATCAGTATCCAGTCTCAAGGAGTGAGTTATTAGTTATTGTGCTGGTCTGATTCCGTTCCTATTTTCACTTAGGGTATTCCTGGTCCTGATGGTAACAACGGACCTTCTGGTCCAGTCGGACTTGCTGTAAGTAGACCATTTGAAATTTTCTGAAAAGACTGTCAATGTGGATTAGTACATGACCTTTCACTTTTTCTCAGTGGTAACGGGTTCTTGTCTTCTTATTTAGGGTTCCCCAGGTGAGAAGGGAGAGCAGGGACCCTCTGGTTCTCCTGGTTTCCAGGTCAGTGTCATACATTTACAAGCCTTCTTTCAAGATTATACAGTCTTTATTTAAGACTGTCTTTAAGACAGTCTTTACACTTGAAGTGTGACATTAAATATAAGAAGTGTTTCCCAACCATCTTGGAAGCCAATATGTAGGGCTCAATTACCAAATGCGGTCACAAATGTTTCCTTTAATCAATACAGTGAGAGAAAATGGGCTAATCAAGTAGCTCAAGCTTATTTTTCTTTTACAAGCTTTAATAGTTCGGGGGCAGCAGTGAAGAAATCCAGACAAAATAGCAAAATTGCAAGGTTTCCAAGTTCTCCCTAGGTGTATCCATGGTTGGGAATCACTATAGAATAGAATAAGATCTCGTTGTACTAGTCTTGTATGAATTATTTCTGTTTATGTAGTGTTTGAATCTTAAAAACTTGTTTCTCCTACCCAACCTTAACAGGGTCTTCCTGGCCCCGCTGGACCTGTTGGTGAGGCTGGCAAGCCCGGAGATAGAGTAAGTTTTCATGGCTCAGATGTTATGCTGTTTTTGGTTAACTTGTATAATACTAGATGCATAATGTCATGTTAATAATTACATTTATTTATTATCTCTCAACAGGGTATCCCTGGAGATCAAGGTGTATCAGGACCTGCTGGTGTGAAGGTGGCTTACCGTTCTCTGATTTCTAGTTCTGTGTTTATTCTCACATGAGTATGTGCATGAGAAGAAATGTGCCTATCTTTTGGAGTTCTTTTGGACTTCTGGCCTTTTATGACTGTTTAGGGAGAGCGTGGTAACCCTGGATCCGCTGGTGCTGCTGGAGCTCAGGGACCCATTGGTGCTCGTGGACCTGCTGGTACTCCTGGCCCTGATGGAAACAAGGTATGTACACAGGTCACCACACGTCATCTAGACCAGAGGTCTTCAACCCTGTTCCTAGGGACCCACTCTCCTGAAAAGTTTAGCTACAACCCTAATCAAACACACCTGAAGCAGCCAATCAAGCTCCTCAAGACTGCTTGCAAATTGGAGACAGGTGTACTGAAGCAGGTTGGAAATAAACTTTCCAGGAGAGAGGGTCCCCAGGAGCACGGTTGAAGACCTCTGATCTAGACAGATCCTTTTTATGAGTGTAACTGACAAAATCTGTATTCTTTAGGGAGAGCCTGGTGCAATTGGAGCTGCTGGTGCCCCTGGACACCAGGGAGCTGGTGGTATGCCCGGTGAGCGTGGTACCGCTGGAACTCCTGGACCTAAAGGAGAGAAGGTATGTTTTGAAGCAATGCTCATGGCACTCTATGCTGAATATGTTGCCAAATCTGTATTTCTCTTATAGCTGACTAAAACATTTCTCTTATACACAGGGTGAGCTGGGATACAGAGGACTGGAGGGCAATATTGGAAGAGATGGTGCCCGTGTAAGTATACCAAGTATCTTTATCTAATTTCATTAAAAATTACAAAAATGTTTTGTAGCCGTGATTTTATGGTACTTCTTCGTCAATTTACAGGGTGCTCCTGGACCTAGTGGACCCCCTGGACCCGCTGGTGCTAATGGTGACAAGGTAAAGAGCATTCTCTCAACTGCTATGTCAGATCAATGCAAATATTTGTTGCTATCACTCTAAATCATTTAAATATTTACACTAGTCCAAAGGGGTTTTCTTTTTATTCCTTATGGAATCTTGTTTGATGAATCACACATTATAATCATAATGTCAAAAGTGACATCATAAAAATGAAGAGGATTTGAAACAATTGAGAAGAAGATCACACTGGCATTCATTTAATGGCATACCACTAACAGAATGTATTAAAATTATTACCTTCTCAAGGGGCGAATAATTAGCTTTCTTGGTCCATTGTTTGAAGAAGAAACCCTGCTGACAACTGTCAGAATCCCTGCTGCCCTCTGCTGAAAACTTCAAACAATATTCAGTTATTCAAAAACGCTAGGGTCAAGTTAAAGCCATGATATGATTTGATTCATTTTCAGTGTTTTTATTTTTTATTTGATTATCATATGCAGTAAATATTTATAAACAACAATCAAACATTGCTACATTCATTTAAATTAGGTTCAGATCATATTTTAAACCTTCAGTGACAAATCTGTTTTTTTTAGATGACAGCATGGGACAGGAAAAAACATCGCAAATAAACCATTCGGTTCCACGAATCTTTCACATTAGGAAACAAAAACGTTTTTATTTTTATTTTTTGCAATGTGACTTCAGTGTAAATACAGTAGGTTGGAATTTATGCCATTTTCTAAGACATTTAAATTCAACATTCGCAATAAGTGAGTATTATTTACCCTTGACTTATAAAACAAAAACTTTTATTTTGGATACGATTATTCACGTTTAATCGTTTGACAGCACTAATGGAAATCCAATGGTCTTCAAATTTTTAGGACAAAATATATTAAATGTGAAATACAAATTTGTTCAGCATGCTAAGGTAAGATGTTTAAGGAATGTCATACAAGGAAAGGTGTTTAAATGGGCAACATTTAACTTATGTGAACTGCCTCACAAAGGACTATGGCTTGAGGGATTATGGATAGACTATGACTATGGAGTGAATGTATCCGAACTGTTCTGAGGGATGGATCTCAAATGATTACAGGTGCATCCTTGAGACTTTTGGCAACCAAAATGAAAGTCATAACCTACAAATAAATAACTTGGAAGACTGGTAAAATTACTTGCATCGGATAGCTGCAAAGACCATTCTGATCAAACCAATTTCTGTGTTCTCTTCCAGGGTGAGACTGGCTCTTTCGGCCCTGCTGGACCTTCTGGTCTTCGTGGTGCTCCTGTGAGTATTATAATCAGTTCTTTACTACACACTGATAGAATAATTATTTCAGTATTTAATGATTTATGATTGTCCAATATTAAGGAACTAAAATGAGAACTGTGCATAAACTATAATTCACTTCAGAATCAAGCATTCATGCTCAAACCTAACATGTATTTTAGGGTGAACGTGGTGAGTCTGGCCCTGCTGGACCTTCTGGGTTTGCTGGACCCCCTGTAAGTCCATGTGAATTACTGCTACTAAAGAATGCTTATTTTTGATTCATAAATTACATTTTAGAGTTCAAATCAGCTGCTTTAAAAACTCTGAACACACATGCACTAAAAACTGACAGGGACACAATCTGTCTTGTAGGGTGCTGATGGCCAGACTGGACCAAGAGGCGAGAAAGGACCTGCTGGTGGAAAGGGTGATGTTGGAGCCCCTGGCCCTGCTGGTCCTTCTGGCAATACTGGACCCCTCGTAAGTTTGAGACTAAATTTATTAAAAACCCATAGCTTGTTGAAGAAACATATCTTAATGAGAATTTACTTCTGAAAAGTAGGCTATTGTAGTTTTGATATTCACCTCATGTCTCAGTCAAGGATACGTTGGATAACACATCGAACGTATCTTTATGATTTTGAACTTTTTTCGATTTCTTGTGCATCTTTAGGGTCCTGCTGGTCCTGTTGGCCCACCTGGTGCCCGTGGTGACTCTGGTCCCAATGTAAGTATGCTTTTATGGATTTACATATTCATTTATATTGCTTGTTTAGTTGTGCGACATTTCCTACGTGAATCATGAATTTCTGGCTCTATTCTAGGGTCTGACTGGTTTCCCTGGTGCTGCTGGCAGAGTTGGACCTCCTGGCCCTGCTGTGAGTAATATTAGATAACTTTTAATGGAGTTGTCCAGACCTAATGCTTCATGCTAGTTTTTGCTTCATTTCAGGATATATCTTTATAGTCTCATATATAATCTGATTTTCTTTCCACCCATTAGGGTATTGTTGGACCTGCTGGTCCCACTGGTGCTCAGGGAAAGGATGGCCCACGTGGAGCTCGTGGTGATGTTGGCCCTGCTGGTCCCCCTGGAGAGAATGGAATGATTGGACCACCTGGTCTGTCTGGCGAGAAGGGATCTCCCGGAGAGGCTGGCGTACCTGTAAGAACAAGCTGAACACGTCAAACCATGTTAATTGCAAAGTATTATGTAGTATATATTTAATCTCATGATAAACGTTTTTCTTTTTAAAAATCAGGGAGCACCTGGAACTGCTGGGCCTCAGGGTCAGCTGGGAACTTTGGGATTCAATGGTCTTCCTGGCTCCAGAGGTGACCGTGGTCTTCCTGGTGGCCCCGGTTCTGTTGTAAGTGCACTGACCCCCTGATTGTGTCCAAACTGGTCAAAATAAACTTGCTACAGGGTAAATATTAATCAGTTTTTTGTGTGTTCTTCAGGGAGAGCCTGGAAGAGTTGGCCCTGCTGGTGCCCCTGGACCCCGTGGTCCCCTTGGCAACATTGGCATGCCAGGTATGACTGGTCCTCAGGGTGAGGCTGGACGTGAGGTGAGTATCAATTGTAATTAATTTTAAGACACACAATTTGTAGGGTTTTTTCATACAATATTCATATATGCCACTGTGTTGTTTTGTAGGGAAGCCCTGGTAATGATGGACCCCCTGGCCGTCCTGGTGCTGCTGGCCTTAAGGTATACAGCCCTGATATGACTTCTGACTACGCATTTCTTCCTATTTGACCATCACTAACTTTAACCTAAGACTGTAGTCTTGAAATAAATCCTAAAGTTTCAATTACCAGACCAGACTGTGTTATATATAAATGAAAAAGTAATTGAACTGGACTATTTCAACTACTAGGGAGACCGTGGTGAGCCTGGTTCCCCTGGACCCTCTGGATCTGTCGGTGCTCCTGGACCCAATGGACCATCAGGCGCTGCTGGCAGACCCGGAAACCGTGGTGAATCTGTACGTGTCACCAAACTAAGCCACAGCATTTACTAAATTATGCATAGAAAATCCATTCTCTCATTTACACCCCCTTTAGGGATCTCCTGGATCTGCTGGCCCTGTTGGACCTGCTGGAGCAAGAGGTGCACCTGTAAGTGTGTCAGACATCATCTTTCTTAAAGGCATTTTAATTGAAGGACCAAGTCAATGGCTTCTATTGATATTTTCTTACTTTCAATGATTCCTTTGATTAACAGGGCCCATCTGGACCTCGTGGTGAGAAAGGTGTCGCTGGAGACAAAGGAGAAAGGGGCATGAAGGGACTTCGTGGACATTCTGGTCTGCAGGGAATGCCCGGACCCAACGTAAGTGGCAATAATAAGCTTCAACCTGTAATAATAAGCTTCAATGTCTTTTTCCTGTGAAAACAGTTTGAACAGTTTGTTTAGTTCTCATACAGAATAGTGAAATAATTCAGCATAAAAGATTGCATAACAAGAACAAATTACACTGTCTTACAGGGTCCTTCTGGTGACAGTGGTCCTGCTGGTGTGGCTGGTCCTGCTGGTCCAAGAGTAAGTCACTTTCTCATTCTTAAGACTTGGCATACAGGATTTTGTAATAAAAGTGTGAAAATGTGCATAATGGTTGTCTGAATTTTGTCTATAGGGCCCAGCTGGTCCAAATGGCCCCCCTGGTAAGGATGGTTCAAATGGCATGCCTGGTGTTATTGGACCCTCTGGACACCGTGGTCCTCCTGGATATGTTGGACCTGCTGTAAGTAAACATACATCTGAGAATTACTCTTGACACAGATGGAAAGAACACAGAACATATATATTATAGAAAATACTGTATCTTACCTTGAGATTAAATGTAGAGAAGACACCCCAGTTGAACACGTCGTGTAGTTCATCTAAAATATGTTACCTTCTAGGGTCCTCCTGGATCTCCTGGGCTTCCCGGACCCCCTGGTGCATCTGGTGGTGGATATGACACATCTGGAGGATATGATGAATACAGAGCTGACCAGGCCTCTCTCAGGGCTAAGGATTATGAGGTGGATGCCACCATCAAGTCCTTGAACACTCAGATTGAGAATCTGCTTTCCCCTGAGGGCTCAAAGAAGAACCCTGCCCGTACTTGCCGTGACATCAGGCTCAGCCACCCTGAATGGAGCAGCGGTAAGTAAATCTTTCTTCTTCAAGTAGAGCTAACCCATCTTTCAATAGTTCTTACTTCCTATGACCTTCCCTAATGATCTGTATTGTTTTCTTCCCCTGCAGGTTTCTACTGGATCGACCCCAATCAGGGCTGCACCATGGATGCCATCAAGGCCTACTGCGACTTCTCTACTGGCCAGACCTGTATCCACCCCCACCCAGAGAGCATCCCACGCAAAAACTGGTACAGAACCTCCAAGGAGAAGAAACACATTTGGTTCGGCGAGACCATCAATGGTGGCACTGAGGTAAGTTGAAAGATTTCACAAAAGTTGGAGATTTTAATTAATTAATTAAAATCTTACTTAATTAATTAATGACAAAATTAATTACTGTACTGACTGTTCAAGATTGATCAAGAGAAAGCAGTCTGAAGGTTGTCTTCCATTCCCTTTTCAGTTCGGTTACAATGATGAGACACTGAGCCCACAGTCCATGGCTACTCAGCTGGCCTTCATGCGTTTGCTGGCCAACCAGGCAATCCAGAACATCACCTATCACTGCAAGAACAGCATCGCCTACATGGATGCCGAGAATGGAAACCTGAAGAAGGCTGTGTTGCTACAAGGCTCCAATGATGTGGAGCTCAGGGCGGAGGGCAACAACCGCTTCACTTTCAGCGTCCTAGAGGATGGCTGCAGTGTAAGTTCTCTTTTTGCACTTTGATTATACAGACAAAATCTTCATCCAGTTTGCATGATATGTACAAGAAAAGAGGTTAAGAGCTTATAGTCGTAAAGGATAGTGTTCAACATGCATAAGAGATAGACTGTCACAAAAGGCACATTCCCATAACACATTTGCGCAAAACTTTGGTGATATTTTATAAATATCGATTAAAAAGTATTGCGAAATGAAGCCGTTTTTCATTAACTGATGTTATGTGACAAAAAAAACGAAAAAACAAAATCCTCTTGCGATAAGTCATGGCAACGGAATGTGATGGGATTTTGGCTAGATTTAATCGAAGGAGGCGTGTGCATGTATCTTTACAAAAGCAGCGCAGAGAGATGCTTCAGAAACGTGCGCGGTGCATATGCCCACAAGCATAGACTAGAGTGTCTGAGATCGACTCCGGTGGCCGTATCAGAGCCACACTGCGTTGCAGATGTGTGCAGTGTAAATTGTCTAAGCATGAATGGCAGGCAAAGCCCCTTAGACTTGAGAAGAGCCATGTATTAAGTTTTTCTTGGAGGTTATGGTACATTGAAGAATGATCATATGATATTTTACATACACCATGTGACCTGTAAATGTGGATCCATTGCAGTTTTGCGAATTATTCATTTTTCGCATTGCCTGAAAAACCACCCCATGCGAGTGTAAAAACGTATTTTTTTTATTATATGGGCATCCATTAGACATTTTCAATTCGCAATTTCAATTTGCACAATTTGAAGGGCAATGGAAACGCGCCTAATTACATGAGTCTATACATGTTTACACCTTGGCATGTTTATGACAGATTGATGTTTGTCAAAAAATAAGTCACTTAACATGTTTTGTCTTTTTGTTGTGTCCCTGCAGAGACACACTGGCCAGTGGAGCAAGACAGTCATTGAATACAGAACAAATAAACCATCTCGCCTTCCCATCCTCGACATTGCACCTTTGGACATTGGTGGCGCAGAACAAGAGTTTGGTTTGGACATTGGCCCAGTCTGTTTCAAATAAATAGACTCATGATAAATTAAACGAGAGAAAGAAAGAAAAAAGAAAAATCTCTGCCCTTCTGTCTGTGTTTTTTATACTGAATGCTGATTTTGTTCTGCAAATCCACTTGCTTAAGCTGGGCTCTATCGGAGAGGACCACTGGACTGAACGGAGCATTGCGCAATGCAAATTAATACAGCAGCCCAAAGAGACACGGGATAACACCATGTTATGGGACATGTCGTCATCATTTTGTAAAAATTAAAAGAACTGTAATAAAAACAATGAAAGTATACATCACTTTGTGGTCTTTGTATATCTTCCAAAGAGGAAGTTTAAAACCACAATTTCCTTAAGGTTTAAACTACCTCATGTGTAAAGGAAAATATTAATCAACATCCTAGTTGGTACTAAGGCTTCAAGTTCTGTCCTGTTTCAAAGGTGCTCCAATACTTGAAGCAGTGATTATTATATGGTGCTATACATGCAGCTGTGGAAGAAACCACTGTTACTGTATTACTTTGTATTGTCTCTGAGGAATATTGCACAGGTCCCCCTGATAACCCCAATTTTAAGCAGGTGGAATATTCCTAAACCTGATGTTTGTCTGGTTTTTACTTTTTGTTTTGTTTGTTTTTGTTTCTCATAGTTTTATTTTCAGATTTTTTTTGTTTTGTTTTGTTCAGGCATTACATTGCTTTTCGCCCCCCAGTGTTAATACTGACAGCACAGTTCGTCCATTTTAAAGGGTTGCAGAAGCCGCTCTCTCAAAACAAACCACAAAGTTTATTGTACCTATTTTGTATATGTGAGATGTTTAAATAAATTGTGAAAAGTTCTGAAAATAAAGCATGTCCAATGTTCCGAAACACATTATTCCATGAGTTAAGTGCTTTAATGTTGGGAAAAAGATGTCTGAATCAAGTGGCCATTTTAAATGTCTACTTGATTTTTAATTAGTAAAGATGTGAGTTGAATTTTGAGATTAATTGGGGCTCACGGTTGGAGACAATATCCTCCAGGATATCGAAGTTTCGGAAGACGTGCTGGAACAGTGATTTGGCTGTCTCTAGAGCCGTGGGGAGACCCTTGAGGGGAATTAACCTGCAGGCCTTGGAGAATTGATCCACTGCGAAAATAATGCAGGTATACCCCTCGGAGTTAGGGAGATCTTTTATAAAGTCGACTCTGACGTGGGACCAGGGACGGCGTGGGATAGGAAGGGGCATGAGTTTGCCAGCAGGGAGGTGATGTGGAGTCTTGGTGATGGCACAGACTGAGCAGCTGCGAACCAGTATCGAGCTTGCAGGAGCGAGAGAGTACGCTGGCTGCCTGGATGTCCAGAGCCCAGAGAAGCGTGCAATAAGCCCAGAAGCAGGCGGAGCAGGCTCAGATGGTTGCAACACGGATCTGATCCTCCTGATCCCACTGGATAGAGCTGACGATGAGGGCTGGAGGGAGGATTGGCGCAGAGGCAGGTGCTTCATCTGGAGAATGGATGTGAGAGAGGGAATCCGCCTTGATGTTCTTATCTCCAGGCCGGTAGGTGATCGTGAACAGGAACCAGGTAAAGAAGAGGGACCAGCAGGCCTGGCGGGGATTCAGCCTCTTGGCACTGCGGATATACTCAAGGTTCTTATGGTCTGTAATGACCTCTAAGGAGGGTTGAGCTCCCTCCAACCAATGTCGCCACTCCTCCAATGCAAGATTAATGGTTAGCAGGTCCCGGTTGCCGATGTCATAGCTCTGCTCTGCTGGGGTAAGCTTCCTGGAGAAGTAAGCGCAAGGATGGAGGCGGGGAGGCTCTACGTGGTGTTGTAACAGCAATGCACCCACGTAAAGTGGGTTACGTAATAAAGGATATTACGTAAAGATCATGTTCCATAAAGACATTTAGAAAATGTCCTACCATAAATATATAAAAACTTAATTTGTTATTAGTAATATGCATTGCTAAGAACTTCATTTGGACAACTTTAAAGGCGATTTTCTCAATATGTTGATTTTTTGCACCCTCGGATTCTAGATTTTCGAATTGTTGTATCTCGGCCAAATATTGTCAACCTTCAACAAAGATGTATTCCAAACAAGATGTATTCCAATTTAAAAAAATGTACCCTTACATGTACATACATGTACTATATATATATATCGTTCTGGATCATCTATTTGAGTTTAATGATTGTAGTGATCACGATTCTAATACCTTTGCTGCATCCCAATTTACATACTATTCATCCTAATTAGATTCGAAAATTACTATGTCCAAAATCAAAGTATGTTTTTAAAAGTATGCCAAAGATTACCGGATGGTCTTCCGGTCAGAATTCGAAGTGCAGATCGATGCGCACTCTAACGGCTAATATTGCCCACAACACACTGTGCGGTGGATGGGGATTAGACTAGAACTACAAACATGCATAAACAAAGTGTTAAAAAACTACAAACATGGTGGATATGTCAGACCAACGGATAGGGAGAGAAAGGGATTTGAGTGATAAATAATCAGTTACTAACCTGATTAAAAAATATTAATTTAATGTCATCCATGTTATATTTAATCTGAAGCAACACTGTGAACTTTTATAATGATATGTTTGGTCATTAACTTTTAAGTTCATTGTTATGCAAACACATGAGAGTTCTCGAGATGGTCCTCACTGCAGAACACAAGATCCAAGGGGCGTGGTTGGATCTGGATCCAACTCCTCCCACCTTACATACATCGTTCCGTGACAGTTAGTACCTTAGTAATCATGCTAACAATATGCTAATAACACACCAATCATGCGAGAATCATACTTGAAACATGCTAGTAACTTGCTATTCATGCTAACAACATGCTAGTAACATGCTAATCATGTTAGAAACAAACAATGCTAGCAAAATGCTAGTAACTTGCTAATCAAGCTAGAAACTTGCTTATCATGCTATAAAGATGCTAGCAACATGCTAGTAACGTGCTAATCATGTTAAAAATAGTTAGTAACACACTAATCATGTTAAAACCATGCTAGTAACTTGCTAATCATGCTGACAACATGCTGATAACACGTTATTCATGTTAGAATCATGTCAGCAACATGCTAATGATGTTATAAAACAGGCTAGCAACATGCTATATATATATATATATATATATATATATATAACAAAAAGAAGTAGATAGAACAGAAACATAATAGAGAGGGCTAGCTAGAGTTAGAGGCCCTTTTTAAGAAAACAAGCAGTTAGAAAATTAATAAAGGGCAAGTGTTAGAGGGTCAAGTCAACAAATATATAAAATAGAATTAGAATAGAGTGCTAGAGTTAGATGGTAAAATAAAGATGGAAGACATGTTTTTAGCCGTTTCATGAAGATGGCTAGAATTCAGCTGCTCGGATTGAATTGGTCATTCCACCAGGAGGAAACTTTTACTTCAGTTAAATGTAAAAGTCTGTGAATGTGATTTTGTGCCTCTTTGGGATGGCACAACAATGCACTGTTCACTTGCAATACGCAACCTTCTAGATGGCACATAAGTCTGAAAAAGTAAGTAGACTAGTGGTTAAGTGCAGATTGCAAGTTCAGGTATTATTGGGACAGGCCTAATGTATGCATTGCCTCGTCTGGACAGAAGATGGAGTCTGCAACACTTATGGTGCTCACTCGTTTTCAAATAAAGGCTGGATAGTCAGTCATTCTGAAAGGCTTAATAACTAGAGTACTGTTCAGTATTACAGGGTTCCTACACATTTTCCATTTCAAAGTTCCATCCTTTCCAGACTCAAATTTTAAAACCTCTGAGTAGATTTAATAATTCATAAATCTTTTTCAAATTTATATTTGGTATATACAGTCAACACACTGACAACATATAGAGGCCCTACATATTTATTTTAAACAGGCTTTTGCTGATTTTTTTTGCATGCTTACACATTACAGGTTCTAGTTGTATATAACATATTTTGTGCATCACTGCCATCTTATTATAATTAAAACAAGAACATGGATGCACATGAATTACTAGAGATCTACTTGGTCAAAATGTAGCTTTCCTTATGATAGCACCAATATCAAGGTCTGATGTCTAATTTAACACATCCTCTGTGACGGCAAAGAAACCATGACACAAAACGGGCTGATGCAGGGGTGTAGATTACACGGGGGACGTGTCCCCCTCACTTTTTATAAAAAGTAAATTCATCCCCCGCACTTTTTCATTTGACAGTTGTGTTCTCGACATGTTGAGGTTTTAATAGAGCAATGTATATAAATGCAGAATAATTTAAATTTAAAAAAGACAAGATTTATTGTTTATACATAACGTTTACGTTTCCATGGCAATCAGTCACTAAGTTTGTCATGTCACGACACGCCCTGGCTCGCACGCGCGGTCCCGCGCTGTATTCAAAATTCATAGAGGTCGCGATTGTCAGGTGAGAGATGGGGTCGAGAACTCAAATGCAGATATTTAGGTTTTTTTAATAATAAAGTTAAACAAATGAACAACAAAAACCATCCCGAAGGGGGAAAACAAGCAGGCATGCAGAAGACTGGCGCACAGTCAACCATGAAACTCACATGACGTAAGACAACGGATCAGCACAGTCTGCAGACACAAGGAGACTATATAGGGAGACAAACGAGGGGTAACGAGGGAGACACAGCTGGAGCCACTGAAACAATGATTAAGTAACAAGTAACAAGACAATCGACATGGGAGCACATGGCACCAACAAACAACAAGCCATGTGCTCAACACAGAGACATCTGGTGGCCAGCCTGGGCACACCAGCAGGACCGTGACAGCGATAAGTTCAAAGCGGCAAAAAACTCTTCTCTCCTTTTTACGACAAAGTCCAGCAGCGTAAATTGGCATGTGGTATCCGAATAGTGTTGCACAATGTTGAGTGACTCTGTCTATTGCACTTGTTGAATAATTAGCACGTTTTGATGTTAATTATATGGAGAGAGAATAAAGCTGCCTGGACAAACATGCACTTAGTTTCAGTGTATTTTTCATAACTCTATTGTAACGTCTTTTATTTTAACACATATGCATGTTATCAGAACCCTTCAAATAAGAATAAAGATAATGTTGAACTGAGATTTTACAGCGTTGTGACATGTTTAACAATTCTACATTGACGATCCGATATAGGAACGTTCTTAATTTAGGGGCGTTCTTTCATTGTAGCACTAATTTAACGTTTTTATGTGTTGTCAAAAATGGACAAGAAACAGACAGTCTAGGTTTGTCAGGCCAGAATCAGGATAATAAACTTCACAGGTGAGAACAGATAGAGTGGCTTTTAACACCTGGCTGTTTTTATATTGTATAGAATATTAATACACAAGTGTTTGTAGGATTATATATGGACCAATCATAAAAAAACACATAATTAGTAAATTATAGAAAAAAAAAAATAACATTAGTGGGATAAACAACTTGGTATGGTATTCTTCATGACCAGATTTTGCATCCCATAATCCTACCCAATACCTAAACTTAACTACAACGACTACCTATACTCTGTGACCTGTGACGGTCAAGAAAGCACACAATGACATGGGCTGGTGCGCAATTGGTGTCTCAGTGTGCATTGTCCTGTATGCTTAGTTTAAAGGTTTCTTTTATTCCCATATTTTTCCAGACCTGCAAATTACTAAAATCAATTTCCATACTTTTCTACACTGCATGGCCTGCCATTAAATGATAAAATGAGATGGTCTCTCTAGTAGGTACACATGTAAGAACACGAAAGGTTTCCCATTCGTCAGTTTAGCTTTAAGAAGAGTGCTCACAAACACCCCTTTTGTGTGCACAGCACACCCTTTGTGTGCACTTCTGTCGAGCCTGTTCTGAGGCGAGCTCTGCAGCAGACAGAGCCTTCCTTGATGACATGGCAGCCAAGATTTACAGCCTAACTAGGATGCATTGCATCATTCCAGTTGAGAAGCACCCTTTATAGTGGAGTAATGTATGGAATAGTGAATGAGGGTAGAAGGAGCCCAGACTGTAAAATATGGGCAGGACAAGGGTGGTACAGGGGCATTGAAATCAGCTAAAATCTGATTGGCTGTCTTAGTGACTTTGTTCTGGGTTATTATTGGTGGCTGGGAGCCACATAAATTAATTCTTACTACCTGAAGGTTTCTTTGGTCTTGTCTTTAAGAACTATGGTTCTAACACTTCTTGACTGTTCAATATCAATGTTATTAAACAAAAATGGGAATCATATAAGATTTACTATAATAAACTATGCCAGTTAGTGTAATATAAAATAATTCAGGTGGTGGTTGTTTGTTTGCATAGCAAAATAATTGCCCCTCCCAATATAAGCAATCTCACACACGGGTTTAGAACTATGCTCATCTTACACAACACAATGTTTAGTCCCAACCAGAACAACTTGATGTGCAAGATACCAAGTGAACTATAAGCTATGCATTGCGTTCATTGTTGAGAAAGCATTCTACTTCAGGAAAGCATTTAAACGGCTGTGTGTTTTGATCGAATACATTTTAATGTTGTGGCGGTTCAGGGAATAGCGGGAAACAGTTCAAAGTTTAACAAGTTTTGATTTCCTCCAGTTTGACAAGTGTGCCGAACACTGAAAAAAAGACAGAACGAAACGTAAAAAGTAGTTTGGGAAAGTCGGTGAGATTTCTTTCAAGCGTTGGAAGGCAGAAGAAAGCAACCGTAGATATGATAGTTGAGGCAACCGCGGGAGAAGGAGCGCAATCGAACTCCAACCAGCCTGCTCTGCTCGAGACAACAGCTGAGGCTGAGGCGCACGCGGGAAGCGAGCACGCGCCGCTCGGATCTGACTCCGTCAGCTTCGCCGCAGATCGTCTGTCTGCCTGTTGTCATGGAGGAGCCAAGATGGCGGTCCTGGCCTATAGCCTAGGCAAACGGGAAATAAATCAGTATTTCAGCATCAAAAATGCTAAATTGCTGTCTGTCGCCGCCGTCGTGCTTCTCACAGTGTTTCACACGGCTTCGCGACATTATGGAGGTGAGTGTTTGTGTAGCGTTTTGTGAGAAAGAGCTGCGTGTTTGTGTTAGCGTCAATGCTAATTCTGTCACTCAATGTTTTCATGGAGCGTGTGCGCGTGTCTGTCACTGCTAGATAACCGCTGCAGCTTTTGATCGTGAAAACACTTGTAAACTGTGATCGCTTTGTTCAAACGGAAGTCTATTTGGCGTAATTTTATCACTAAGCACAGCATTTATCAGTTGAAGATTTTAGCTAATCAATAACAGATCAAATATATACCCAGTGTTGTCGCCCAGCTGGTCTGTTATCAGGGTTGTATTTCCAGTTAGACTTCATTCTTGAATTTGACGCATAGCGCCCAATAGGCCGTATCTTAAAAACAGGTGCCAGGTAGTATTTTGGAGAGGCATTATAGGCGTATCTAATGCCACAAAATAGATTGGCTAAGTGCTTCACTAGATTTTGAAATCCAGCTAACGTTAACCGTATGTAACGTTAGAATAGTTAAGATATTTTACAGGTAATATTAATCTAATGTTAGTCCTGCTTGTGTTGCCTGAAATTGCAGCATAATATTGTTATTGGTCATATCTTAATGTTTAGGCATGTTCAGGTGATATTATTGTCCTTAATACTATCAGGATTGCGCAATGAACATATAATCTCATTTTATAATCAGCGATTAGCCCACTTAAAAATTGATATTTGTGTTTACATAATTTACTTGCTATGTTGAAAATTATTTGAAATGTTTAAATATGGTCTAAATACGTAATGTAAGCAAACATTCTATTCTCCTTATGATGAAGGAACGACATTTAGACTGGTGGAACTATGATGTCACTTTGTAGGCGAAACCCCGGAAGTGAGTTAGCATTTTAGCACTTCCGCTTCCATCGTCCCAGAGTAAATGGGTTCTCTTTCAAGCATACGTTTGGTGTCTCACTGTGGGATACGCCCCTTCTGCGTATTCCTAGAAGCCCTATTACATTACGCCAGCCCCAATTGGCTGGCAGACGGACGTTGTGTCTGGGAGTGGCGCCCCCACCCTCAGTATAAAGGGAGGCGACACAACGTCACCACGACATTCAAAACCTCTTCTCGCTTCACACCAGAAGCCTTTAACGAACTCTTCGACGAACAACTGGCCACCACGCCTGCCGCCAGACTCCTTCAATTTTGCATTCCAGCCGATTGAAAGGATTGTTCGATACTATGATGGCTGCCGCAATGCAGTCTGTACCGGCTAGTGAGGGAGATGCTGTGCGACTCTGTTCATGCGGGAACAAAATTTCAGGCAAGGACACACACCAGGTCTGCTCTGCATGCCTTGGGCTGAAACATGCCCAAATGGCGATCGAGAACCCGGTTCCTGTGAACACTGCGCACGCTTCACAATGAAGAGCCTTCGCCGCAGGCTAGCACGCCAAGCTAGCCTGTCAGGCCACGATCCCCTCATGTCATCTAGCCCCTTCTCCAGCTGCCACTCCGCAGGTATCCATCCCTGTAGAGCTGCCCACCACGGCAGCTTTATCATGGGGTGAACAGCTTGACATCTGCGTCCCTCTGCCCAGCGTGTTCAGCACGGACGAGGAAGAGGACGCCTTGATTTCGAGGAAGAGGGACAATCGGACTTTCTTCTCTCTGAAGAAGAGGAAGATTTCGAGGACTCTCCTTTCCTCCCGCGCATACGGCACAACCCCTCGCAGCGGCGGGATCCATGGAAGATGCGGATGGGGCACCATCCCGCTGCTCAGTGTGGATCTGCAAGATGTGTGCAAACGCGCTGCAGAGAAACTTAACATTCCGTGGGTCGACCGTGGTAGCAGAGACTGCAAAGTCTCGCACGAGGGTAAGAGGCTGCCGAGAGCAAACGGGCTGCACGGCAGCTCCTTCCTGTGTTCCAGAGCTCCTAGAGGAGCTTGCAGTGACCTGGAAGGACAAACCGTTCACCAGTAAGTTACCCGTGCAGGAGGATCCGCCTCGATGTGGAGGGAATGGAGAAGGCAGGACTTCTCCGAATGCCCCCATGGAGCCGTTAGTTGCCTCGCATTTGCAGCCAAAGCACACGGCGGCTGCAAATCCGACGCCATCCAAAGCGGACCGTTTCCAGTCAAGCATGACGGAACGCGCTTATAAAGCAATTGCTCTCTGTCAGGGCTCTGAACGCCACATCTATGCTGACCGCGTACAAGCGGAATTGCAGGACGAAGCGTCGACCATGCCAGGTCAGACGCATTGGGAAGAGATCTGTGTCGTTACAGATCTTTCTCTGCGTCTTCAGAGATGCGCGGTTCAAGCCGCGGGCAAGGCCATGGCCACAATGGTCATTCAAGAGAGAGGACGTTGGCTCAACTTGGCGAATCTCTCTGACAGAGAAAAAGAAGCCATCCTGGACGCACCGGTGGTCGCAGAGGGCATTTTTGGCTCGGCGCTGACACTGATGCAAAAGAGATGCGAGGAAAAGAAGAGGGACGATGAGGCTTTGCAGCTCTGTATGCCTAGGAAGGCACATACTGCACCCCATCCGCCACCTCGGCAGACCTTCGCACAAGTTACGGCCCGCGCACCCCCCAGCTATCGCATTCCTCGACGGCAGAGACCGAACGTGAATGCAGCGGGTCACAGCGGAGTCCCGGAACAGAGAACTGCCTGGCCTAGGAAGAACTATCCGCCTGCACCAGCTCAGGCAGCCCAGCCAGCTCCTCAGCCTCATCCTCACCCCCACCCTCAGGGAGCGAGGAGGAAGAAGAAGGCAGTTTGATGGTGTCTTCCCCGGGGAAAGGAGCTCACAAGCCCCTGTTCGCGAGCTCCCGACCCTCAGACGCTTCAGCGCTCGACAAGGGACGAGTTCCGAAGTTCCGGATGTTCGGTGGGGAAATAGAGCCCGTTTGGGCCAGGGAAAACAGAGCAGTGAAAAGGACGATGGTGCAGTGGTGTACACCCACCCACGAGTCACAAGCACTTTTCATGTTCAAAACTCAATAAAGTTTACACTGTATTCCCAGAGAATGTTGCAAAACATAATTCCCCCCCAAAAAATGTTGCAAAACACATTAACAAACCACAGTATAACATCACCTCGGAGAGTTACTGCTCCTTAGAGGTGATGAGACACTTAAACTCTGTCCAAGTGCGAATGCCCACGCATGCGCAGTACAGACAGCAAACTTATTCACAAGTCAGCCACACGATGGCGTCAGAACACTGCGAATAAACAGTTGGCAAGAATGCACACAGTCCCGCTGGATATTAAAGACAATACAATTCGGTACCGACTGCAGTTTGCCGCTTCCCCGCATTTCAGAGGGATAATTCATTCTCAGGTGCGGAGAAATTAAAGCATGTTCTTCAGGAAGAAATTTACTCTCTGTTGAAAAAAGGGCGATAAGAGTGGTCCCACCCGAGCAGAGCCACAACGGGTTTTACTCGAGGTATTTCCTCGTCCCAAAGAAAGGGACTCAAGCTCTCCGTCCCATATTAGATCTGCTGAACAAGTACTTAAGGAAGTACAAGTTCAGGATGCTCACTCATTCTACACTTCTAAAATTAGTGCGCCATGGCGACTGGTTTACGCCAATCGACCTGAAGGACGATACTTTCACATAAAGATATATCCACCCCACAGGAAATTCCTGCGGTTTGCTTTCCTTGGAGTGGCATACGAATATCTGGTTCTACCATTCGGCTTGTCTCTCAGCCCCGAGTGTTTGTAAATGTACAGAAGCGGCACTGACTCCGCTCAGGAAAGGGCATTCGTCCTCGCTACTTACATAGACGACTGGCTGGTGACAGCTCGGTCAGAGCAAGAAGCGAGAGAACACACAGTTATGCTTCTGGAACACATACAGAAACTGGGGTTAGAATTAAACATCGAAAAGAGTGTTTTAATTCCCACACAGTCTATAACATATCTGGGACTGTCACTGAACTCGTGACGCTTCAGAGCGAGACTGTCAGAAGACAGAGTGAGAAAATTCACTCGTTGCATGACCGATTTTCAGAGAAACAGTGTTTCCTTTCGCACATGCCTCAGACTATTAGGACTAATGGCCTCAGCCCTAATAGTTGTTCCCTTGGGCAGATTGTTCATGAGAGAGTTTCAACGCTGGGTAGCGTCTCAGGGACTGGACCCACTACGTCACTCCCGGCGGAGAGTGAGAGTGACGCCAGAGGCAGTCTTGGCACTGCGCCAGTGGAGACACCCGACCTTTTTGGTTCAAGGGGTACCCATGGGCGTGGTTCGAGTCAGACAAGTAGTAACAACGGACGCGTCGTTGTCCGGTTGGGGGCATTCACGAGGGCAGGATAGTGAATGGAAGATGGGGTCAACATCTGACCAATCTTCACATAAACTATTTGAAATGCTAGCCGCCTTTCTGACGGTGAAGCATTTCCTTCCTTTCTCAAAGGGCATCATGTTCTCGTGAGAACGGACAACACTACAGTTGTGGCTTACATAAACCGACAGGAGGTCTCAGATCACTTCCTTTGCACATGTTAGCACGCAAACTAATTTTATGGAGCAATGCCAATCTTTTGTCCCTGAGAGCGACGCACGTACAGGGTGTTATGAACAAGGGTGGATCTGCTGTCCAGGGGCAATCCCCACGGGAGTGGAAATTGAACAGGGAAGTGGTCGAACAGATTTGGGGCATATACGGCAGAGCGACCGTGGATCTGTTCGCGTCCCACGACAATGCTCAGTGTCCTCTGTTTTCTCCCTGAAAGATCAGAGCGCCTCTGGGGATAGATGCGTTGGCGCACGAATGGCCTCGCACTCTCCTTTACGCTGCTTCCCACCGACATGCTGATATCCCCAACACTTTACAGAGTGAGGGAGGAGGGATTACAATTGATACTAATAGCTCCGAGGTGGCCAGGGAAGTACTGGCTAGCGGAGATCATACATATGCTGTACAAAGACCGTGGTCTCTCCGCTGCGCAGAGATCTTTTATCACAAGCAGGAGGAAATTTCATCCTCACCCAGAACGCCTGGCACTATGGGCCTGGCCTGTGAGTGGTTCAACTTAAATACAACCGGTCTGTCTGACAGTGTTATTAGAACCATACAAAATGCTAGAGCTTCATCGACTAGGTCTCTTTATGAATGCAAATGGGCGTGTTTGAGCGCTGGTGCGCAACTAAACATGAGATTCCCTTTCAATGTTCAGTGGCAGTCGTTCTATCATTTCTTCAGGATTTGATAGATCAAGGAAAGCGTTTTCAACCGTAAAAGTGTATCTGGCTGCTATATCTGCTTGTCACATTGGTTTTGATAACAAAACTGTGGGCAGAACTTTGATATGCAGGTTCATGAAAGGTGCGCCGCGCGCTGCCAGTTTCAAAACCGCTTTCCTCATGGGATCTGGGATTAGTGCTAGACGCACTTTCCATGTCCCCATTTGAGCCACTGGATAAGGTTGATGTCAAAATACTGTCATTTAAGACGGCACTGCTGTTAGCTTTAGCCTCGGCAAAGCGTGTAAGCGAGATTCACGCGTTATCAGTGCATTCAGCGTGCTTGCAGTTCATGTCTGGGGATTCAGGCGTTTGTCTGAAACCTAATCC
Source organism: Gymnocypris eckloni scoliostomus (assembly GCA_027564155.1). NCBI lineage: Eukaryota > Metazoa > Chordata > Actinopteri > Cypriniformes > Cyprinidae > Gymnocypris > Gymnocypris eckloni. Next base: position 23,518,638 of record CM050427.1, on the reverse strand, counting down.
TGCATTCATGCCCAAAATACTTAAGGCTATCATTCCTCTTGAGTTAAGAGCCTTCTATCCACCACCTTTGCTTCATCAGAGCAGCAAAAGTTAAATGCATTGTGTCCAGTGCGTGCTTTACGCATTTATACAGAAAGAACTAGAGAGTTCAGAGAGTGATCAGCTGTTCGTATCTTGGATGAAACCTCGCACGGGAAGCCGATTACTAAGCAGCGTTTATCGCACTGGATAGTGGAGGCGATTTCTTGGCATATTCTAGTAAGGGTCTTGTATCCCCACCTGGTTTACGTGCACACTCAACCAGGGAATGTCAACTTCCTGGGCTCTATTTAAGGGAGTCACGTTACAGGATATTTGCAAAGCAGCGAGTTGGACCTCACCGCATACATTTGCAAGATTCTATAAACTGGATGTTACAGCTCAGACTTTAGCACATGCAGTATTGAGCGAGGAATGTGAGTCACAGTCATGACTCGTTCAGCCCGGATGTAGTGATTGTGGTTGGCAGGAGACTTGAGGCAGGCTATCTGGCAATACGGGAGTTAGGATATCCCACAGTGAGACACCGAAACGTATGCTTGAAAGAGAACAATAGGTTACTTGCGTAACCCCGGTTCTCTGATAGCATTAAGTGAGGTGTCTCACCAGATCACCCTCCTTGCTGTGTGAAGCGAGGAAGAGGTGTGCTTGTTTTGAATGTCGAGTGACGTTGTGTCGCCCCTTTATACTGAGGGTGGGGCGCCACTCCCAGACACAACGTCACGTCTGCCAGCCAATTGGGGCTGGCGTAATGTAATAGGGCTTCTAGGAATACGCAGAAGGGCGTATCCCACAGTGAGACACCTCACTTAATGCTATCAGAGAACCGGGTTACGCAAGTAACCTATTGTTTTTTGAATGGGATTTTGGTTCCATCCCTTAAATAAGGTCCGTGGTTCACACAAGCTCAAGATACTTTCACGTTTTATTCTACGACATAAGTTAGACTCGTGATTTTTTAAAGCTGTTACGTTTCTATAAAAAGACGGTTGCTAAATGGGACTACAGGCGCTGTCGGATACATTAAACATCATCTCGCTGAACAGTTTATAGTATTTTACAGTTGCAGTATAATATGTAGGGTTGTGACGAGGCACTTATCCCACGAGACTGAATTCACGAGAACGAGACGAGATTTTTTTTCAACTTTTTTTTTAAATTCTCAATGATGAAATATATAGTGAAAAATGCAAATAAGTTGTGCATTTTGAAATGAACTTGTACTTTATGAAATTAAACTTCTATTTTAATTAATTATATGCAGTAATAACAACATGTTAACTACAGCTGCACGATTCTGGATAAGTTGAGAATCACATTCTTTTTTATAAATTGGAGATTCTCTCAAGATTCTGAAAAAAAAGATTAGAAAACTAAAATAAATAATGTAATGTAATGTAATGTTCATTGCTTAAGTCTTTTAAATATATATATATATTCATTTTAACAAAATAAACTTAAATGGAATCAGTGTCTCACTTCATAAAGACTTCTTTCACTATTGGAATCTCCTGAATTAATGATTCAATGACAAATACTTTTTAAACAGGTTGTCGTTTACAATACAAGTTTTAAGATACTTTCATTTTGATCGCTACAGCAGACAATAAGTGTTTATACCCAAACTATAAACTTGTATTCCAGTACTTCTTAGGGATACACCAAAATGACATTTCTGAAGCCGAACAAAATTAAACTCTGGGCCGAATACCGAACACTGTTTTTCACATTTCCCCCCCATGTAGGCCTAGTTTGGCATTTTTTTTCACCATTGCATTAATTAAATAGCCAAAAAGTGCTTTTTACTGTTAAATAAAAAAATGACAAAAGAAAATTTTTATATTGTTGTTCGACAATGTTTCTTTTTTTTTGCCTTGTCCCGAAATACGACAAGGCTTTGGATGGAACATGCTCGTTTTATCACTTACTGATGCGGAGACTCTGGGTTCCCTTATCGAGCTTTCACGAGACATCACGGAGAAATTCTGATGAGGGGCTGGTATCGTGTGAATGAGAGTGTCCCTCTACCCACGACAGTCACTGATGTGGGGCTGGTATCGTGAATAAGAGAGCAGTGTCTTCCAGACACGGCAGCCACTGATGAGGGACTGGTATCGTGTGAATGAGTGAGGAGCCAAGTGATTGTGCTTTGCACACGGCAGAACACCGCTCTGAGGCAGGAGGCTGCATACTTAGACAGTGGGTTTTTCCGTTCGGCATCTGCGGCGACATGAGAAGCCTTAGCTCCCGTATCTGCCCTCTGCTCTCCGCACCGCCATGGAAGGGGGATGTGAGAAGCCGGGCTGATGTCTTGTCCTGCAGGTTCGACGGGTGAGAGGAATGCAGACATAGTCAGCATAAGCTCATCACCAGAGTCCTTAAGGTCCACCACTGATCGAGGGCAGACGGACTCATCCTAAAGAAAAAGTCACACTCACCTGAACACTTTATTTTGGCTTCAAAATTTGTCAAAGTTAAATCATTTTGTGAAGATTATCTTGATGGACAAAACGTGTAAATTTGATGAACTATGATTGAACACAGAGCTTATGTTTTGCAATAATCCAAAAGCCTATGGAAAAATCATATTGACTTTTTGTCGAGGGAGCCAGTTTCATGCTAACAGCCGATCCACCTACAGAGTGGCATCATAGTTCTCTCACTCTATAGAAACTGAAAAGCCTTTATACACTATTTTTAAATCTTTGTTTATGTTGTACTCTTATCAGATGTACATATTTGGTCATTGTGGTTTTGCTGTATTCACACGGTAATGCTGATTTGGTGCTCATTCGTATAATCTGAGATAAAAACAGTGGCTCTGCTTAATATTTTTATGGAAACAGTGATGCATTTTTCCCCTAATTTTTTGGGTGAATAAAAAGGAACATTTATTTGGAATATAAATTGTATTTAACTGTGTAAATGTCATTACTGCTTTACTGCATCCTTGCTTAATAACATATTGATAATTAATTTATTTCACAAAAATAAAAAATCTTACTAATCCCTAACATAATTAGATTATTCTTAAATTTGATTTGTTCACTATAATTATTATGCATTGTTTCTTTCAGGTAGTGACACGTGTGACTGGCTTTTATCCAGTGGACGTTTTTTAGGGGACAATGTATGGCAGCCCTACGGCTGCATGCTTCACATGTACAAAAGCACGTAAGTCATGTTGTGAATGTACCTCAGTGATGCATATGGGATAAAAATGTGGGCTGGAATTTACAATCCTTTTTATTGTCTTTCAGTGAAGCTAAATTTTGCCACCGAGAGAAGAGAATAGCATTTTTAGGAGACTCTAGAATACGTCAGCTCTTCTATTCTTTCATCAAAATGATGAACCCTGAGGTGAAAGAAGTTGGGAACAAGGTTTGTTGTTGCTATTCATTTCATTAAGCCTTTTTTGGTTAACTGATATAATTTGTTTCAGACCAGAGTGAGTATTTACTTCAAAGTCGTATTTTGTTCAATGTAGTAGGGATGTGAAATTCAGTTTCGATTTCGGCCTCCAACAAAAATACAGAAAATGTATGAAAATACAGTAATCAATATAAAACGATATATTGCACTATCCCGCATTCTTTCCAGCGGTGCTCTTTCAGAAAAGGCCACTTTCATGTTCAAATCAATACAATCATGTAATGGGACTTTAGTAAAATGGGACGTGCTTGATTTATTTTAAGTTGATTAGATGTATTTTTGTTTTTAAAAGCGTGACGAGAACATGCGCTTCCTCAGGAAGATTACTGTGTATGCGCTCAGAGACAGAACACAACACGTAACATGTAAAGTCATTTTTAAGCACCTAAACGGTCAAATACATGCACAAAATTGTCAAAATGTGGCGCTTAGTCGTTATTTGTGTCCCTATTTACAATCCTCATCGGATATGTAATAAATGAACGTAAAGAGTTGAGGATGAAAATACTTGTGTAACAGTAAATAGGATCCGTGCGGCTCTTAAAGCGACAGCGCGTTATATTCCTGCTGCCGACTGTGCTTTATATTAATAATCAAACAAGACAAATTCAAAATCACTCTCTGCTCTTGACTGAAGGACTTTTGTAGCTTTAATAAGAAATAAAGGAAGTTTAATTCTTACAGTGAAGACTATACTGTTTTATTATACATTAGGTTATTACATTTCTCTAGTTGGCTGTTAACTGAATAGCTACTTTAGACTTGCATTAAAAAAAACTTAAAGCACAGATTGTCTCATTTGTATCTTTTTTATTCGATTGTATTTTTTTGCTTTTTCATTACTGGCAGTTTAATTAGTTTCAATAATTTTGAGGACCTTTAATTTTTTTATACCAATATTAGTTACTCTGGTATTCTGCTGTGGTATTGAGAATCGTGAAATTTCGCTGGTCTCTAAAATATAGATGTCATAGCAACTTATTTACAGAAAATATATTTTTGATATATACTATATTGCCAAACGTATTGAGTCAACCCCTTTTAATGAAAGGTTTGACTACTTTAGTAATTTTCATGAGTACAAATCTTAATGTTATTAAGAATATAATGATATTCTAGGGAAAATTGTGTGCTTCTAATTTTATAGCAACAGTTTGGACAGGACCTTTTTCTATTCTAACATGTGTAACATTTATTTAAAGCTATTTTTTTTCAGCTTTGGGGATTCATTTATTAAAGATTCAATATTGATTTGATTGAAGTGATATTAATCTTTAACTTATGATTCATACTTTAGTAACGACTCGTCCAGCGACCATTAACATCAGTATATCTTTAACAATTTTGTTTATCTTCGTGGCCAACGATAAAACAAAGAAAATAGTACTTTATCAAATTTTGAAATAGGTAACGCGATCTTTGGCAAATAGTTTAACTTGAAAATCTCACATCACAAGACATAATTCTTTATAAATTTGCTAACTGTTATTCTACAATACATGGACTAAACGTAATAAAACAAATATACACATAAGCATACACACACATATATATACGCACACACATACAGGTAAGTTTGAAGAAAGTTTAGGCTAGCACTCTTTTGCTATCTCGTAACTTTAACTGAGGCAGATCACAAGCAGAGACTTCGTTAATTCATTACATATTTATTTAGCGACCGGCGCTAAAATGTTATCTGTACGGAACATCGTTGTTTACAGAACATGATTAGACTACGTTACCGGGAAAATTCCATACGGCAGACTTGGTGTTTTTCGGGTAAAAGGTTGCAGGGATTCATCTCCTTCGGCCATCATCATACACACAGGGGCCGTGTGACTCGTGCGCTTTTCACTGCACACAGCTGAGGGAGTCCTGCACTTTCCGTCTTTGACGACACGGAAAAAACTGCCCATACTGCAGGAACAGTGTAACGAAACATTTTAGTGGTTTTGAAACCGTGACTTTTCCAAACCGCGGTATACCTTGAAACCGGTTATCATCCCATGCCTAATCTTGAGTGTATTGGTTTAATAGCAGCAAACAACAAATATCTTTTTAGAGGTCCTCTTTGCCACTTTGAGTTCTGTCAAAGGAGATAAAAAAACTGCATTTCTCTTGCAATGCATGGAGAACGAAAGGGGCTTTACGGGGGTCAGGGAGTCACCTTTTGATGTGTATCTGTGGAGGTTCAACCTCGAAGTCTGACCATAAAAACAGTCCTCCGTTATTGAATTATGCGTTAAATGGTCATCCTGGACCATGTCCAGATAAAGAGGTCTTTGTCCTATTTCTGGGTGAATTATGTTGAAGTGATAAGAAGCCACAGTAAAGTCCTGTTATGGTATACATCCAGATGTTTCCCTCAAATCTCTCCTAGTTTTTAGAGGTCTCCTGAGATAAGGAGACTCAGGGCAGGAAATAACCCAGCCAGTTAAATGCAGATCGCTCATGTATTAACCTTTTACGACTTGCAGATGCCCAAGCAAATAATCTTATCCTGTTTTTTATGAGAGTCCATTTTAATGTATGAGAGTCCATGGTAATGTGGGCCTGTCCACTCAAGTTCTACACATTACAGTGCCTCTGTGTATAAGGCAAGGATCAAAGAGAAATGATGATTCAGTCAGTGTGGAAGAACTTGACCGGTCTGCAGAAAGCCAAGTCCTAATCCCAGCTGAACACCTCTGGTGTGACTTTAAATGCAGACCTTGAGACACAAATTAATCACCAAACTCCAATGACATGTACATTTCTCTTTGATCCTTGCCTTATACACAGAGGCAGTGTCATGTTAGAATAGAAAAGGGTCCTGTCCAAACCTTTCATTAGAAGGGGGTGACCCAATACTTTTGGCAATAGAGTGTATATCACTATCTTTAAATAAATCTTTCATATAAAGTTTTGGTCAGATTGCCCACTAATAATCGTTTTAAATAATTGTGATTACAATATTGACCAAAATGATCGTAATTATGATTTTTGTCATAATCGAGTAGCCCTACAATGTAGGTTGGCTCCCAAGCAATTGCAACTTTAATAAATGTGCCATTCAAAGGATGCAGTTAAATTCAAATAAAGGAAAGGGTGTAATTGTTCCTGTTTACCAGAATGTTACCGCTGGAATTTCTAAATATGCCCCCTGAACAAAAGCAGTTGTTTATAGAGACTAAGCTGGGCACAGGGATTTTTGTGTGTGTGGCAGACCTTTTTTATGTCTTTTGTAAAGCATGATTCATTTATTATGTGAGTGAACGTGTGTATATAAATGATTTAAGGTCACTAAGAAATAAAAACTGACAATTTTAATTTTTTATAGAATAACCGTAATTTTAATTTAATAAATCCCTTCACCCTCCACTTTTTCTACAATCTGATAAATTCCAGATAAACAAGGTCAAGTCCAACGCTAGATGTTTTCTCTCTTTCGATTGCTGTTTCACTTGCATGTAAATCAAAATAGTGATGAAAAGGTGGTCACTATTTCCGCTTTAACATGCTAACTTTAATTTTTTAATGCTTAAATGGGTCCGCACTAGTTTTCATAGACTGAAATTGCATGTCACCCTCCACTGATATTTCAACATGGCAATTTAAAATGCCCTTTACTGTCACCATGTCTCTCACACACACACACACACACACACACACACACACACACACAGTCACAAACATCGTTTTGTACCTCTTGAGCTGTGATTTCTCTACACTGCACTGTTGAATGTTATTTTACAAAAACACTATTCATTTGAAAGTTTGTGTTAGTTTAAAGTAATATGTTTTAAAGTTGGCATGAAACAGAAGTTGCAGTTGTCTTTTGTGCCCTGTTGTGACACATACCTGGGTGAAATGGCTTCTCAGATGAGAAAATAAGTGACCAAGGCAAAATTGATAAGAACAATATATTTTTATAAAGTTATAATTTGTTTTGTATAAAGTGAATTATATATTTATTTCTTGTTCTTCTCAATTGTTCCACCAGCATGAAAACATCCCTTTTGTAGATGGTGATTCCACTGTGGTAAGTATTTTGAATTACTTGTGTCCTGTACAGTAGAATTTCCTTTTAATTGAGCCATGATCCTTCACAGTTATTAGTTGTTATATAATAACTCTGAATATGTTTACATTTTAGGACTTCCTGTGGTATGCTGAAGTGAACAATTCTTTGAAGGAGCAGTTGATGTTATGGACAGAGGTAAAGATTGTTAAATTGTACTGGACAGAAAGCAGGCAAGTTATTAAATCTGGTCTCATCTCTCAATAATTCTAGGGATCTGCTTCCAAACCACATGTCATCATCATTGGTGCTGCCACGGTGAGTTCCTGTTTGCAGTCATAATGCATTCAGGTGCTGTTTTTGAAAATCTTTCTAATGACTAATGTTTGTGGTTTCCAACAGTGGTCCATTAAGTTGCACAACGGCAAGAGTGAGGCGCTCTTTCAGTACAAAACGAACCTCACGGCCATATCAGACACACTGGAAAAACTAGCAGAGCACAGTGAAGTCTATTGGGTTCTACAAGGTGAGTTTTGAAATTCAGATCCTCTGGAATGATGGCTTTACATTTTTGGCTCATGTTTTTGCCGTGTCTGTTTGTATAGATCCTGTCTACGAGGATGTGCTAAGTGACAGTCGAAAGATGATCACAAATGAGCAGATAAATCTGTACAACGAGGCAGCGGTTAGTACTCTGTATACCAGCAAAAAGAAGGTCAGTTCTTAGAGGCCTCTCGAAAAGCTGCTTTGGAGACCATTTCCCAATCGGAGGATGGCTTGCACCTTCCTGAGAGCACAAGAGATGTTGTAAGCCTCTAGTTGAGACTAGTTTTGCAATTAATAAATCTATTTTATTCTTTTTACTTTTATGACTAACATTTACCCACTTCTTAGGGCGCCATGGTTCTGATGAACTCCATGTGCAATAAGATCCTGAAGCCCATTGATGGCTCTTGCTGTCAGAGTGCTCCTCCCATAAGCATCTTTCAGAAGATAGCTGCTGGTCTCTTCCTGCTGTCCATCATCATCGTCCTCATCCTGGGCTATAGTAGACATCATAAGAGCAGACATGTTCCTGATGTGGAGAGCGGAGAGGAGAAGAAACCCCATTTTGTTTTGGGTCAACTCAATCCAAAGGGACCTTTACTGGCCATCTGTAAAATGAGCCTTATCATGTTGTACTTCTACCTGTGTGACAGGGCAGACATTTTTATGAAGGAACAGAAATTCTATACACATTCTACTTTTTTCATCCCTCTCATCTACATCTTTGTTCTGGGCATCTTCTACAGTGAGAACAGCAAAGAGGTAGCGCAGGCTCTTGGGAAGCTGTTCTAGTCTGAAAGAGAACTCAAATGCTGTTTAGATGTTCATATTGAAATTCTTGTACAATTTTAATTTCTCTTTCCAGACGAAACTCCTGAACAGAGAGCAAACGGATGAATGGAAGGGCTGGATGCAGCTGGTTATCCTTATTTACCACTTTTCTGGAGCTAGCACTGTACGGTTATTAATAGCTTGGATTTAATAGCATTGGATTACTTTGCTTTACTCTGGTATTTACTAGTGACTGCACTCTCCTTTGTTTTCTCAGTTTATACCGGTGTACATGCATGTCCGTGTCCTGGTAGCTGCGTATCTCTTCCAAACAGGATATGGACACTTCTCTTTCTTCTGGCTGAAGGGAGACTTTGGACTTTACAGAGTGTGTCAGGTACTTGTTGTGTTTCCAACACTTCTCTTGTGTTTCCATAAGAAGTGACTGACACATGGTCTTCTTCTAAAATGAGAAGGCAAAGTCCTCTGTCAGTTGTTTTTTTGTTGTTACCAATATAAATGTGTTTCTATTTCATTGACATTTCAAAAGAATGTTATACTTGAATAATTTCAAAATAAATTACTTATTTTATTCAGCAAATGTGCATAGATTTATTTTTTAATAAATACTTATAATAAAATATATACATAAAATATGTTGACCCCGGACTTCCAAACAGTATATTTATTAAAGTCAAAATCACAATTGATTTTGTCAATTTATCGATATTATACAGTATTATGAATAATGTTATTTATGCTATAATACTATTTTAAAAAATATTAAAATGTTTACATTTATAAAAAAAATATTAACTATAATAAGTTACTTAAGACTTATTTTGAATAAGTGTGAACTGTCTTTTATTGTTTTTAATTGTCACCTTCCATATGGATTATTGCCAGATCATAGCTTATCACTAGATAATCATTTTGTTGACTTTCTTTTATTGTGCAACGTGGAAAATTGTTGTTACAAAGTACCAAATTGCTTATCAATGTAAATATGATATGTCTGTCTTTTAGGTTCTCTTCAGGCTTAACTTCCTTGTGGTGGTGCTGTGTCTGGTTATGGACAGGCCTTATCAGTTTTATTACTTTGTGCCTCTTGTCACCTTTTGGTTTGCAGTTATTTATGCTACAATGGCATTGTGGCCACAGATTCTTCAGAAGCAAGCCAATGGTAATTGAAGTCATACAACAGTATTTGCTGTTAATCGTTTAATAGACATAAAACAATCCTAAAATATATAATAAATCAAGTCTTGAAACACAGTTTTCCATTGTAATTATGTGCAGGTAGTGCATTCTGGAATCTGGCACTATTGTTGAAACTTCTGGGTTTGCTTCTTTTCATCTGCATCTTTGCATACTCACAGGTGAGTTTCTCTCTTACAGTGGGACTGTTAAGACTAGTTTTGACATAAATATGTGCATTTTAATCTTTGGCATTTGTTGCAGGAACTATTTGAGGCTGTTTTTTCTTTGTGGCCCGTTTCAAAGCTCTTTGAGCTGCAAGGTAGCATCCATGAGTGGTGGTTCAGATGGAAACTAGATCGATTTGTATGTAAAACATCCCTTCTTTTGAATTAATAAGAAATAAAACATTTGCCAGTTTCACTTCTTGAAGTAGGCCTAACAGATTTCTTCTCTTTTGGGTGCTAGGCTGTGATCAACGGGATGCTCTTTGCCATCGTATACCTGCTTCTGCAGAAATGTCAGATGATGTCTGAAGGCAAAGGAGAGCCTCTCTTCTCCAGCAACATTTCCAACTGTCTGCTCTTCGTCTCTGTGGTGTCCTTTATGGTAAGACTTTCTATTTCTCTCTGAAAGTAGCAATCTGACTTCTTTACAATTGATTCTTTTGTTCCCAGACATACTCCATTTGGGCCAGCGGGTGCAAAAACAAGTCTGACTGTAATGAGATGCATCCATACATTTCAGTCGTCCAGGCAAGTATCCATTCTACTGTGTGCTCTTTATAATAATAGTCTCTTGCAGACTATGGATGATTTAACGAAAGAATGAAATTAATAAATATGACTGTTCATAACCACACTAACCTTTATCACAGCTGATTCAGACATTCAGATAGCTTTTGTGGAAACCGAAAGAACATTTGTAACCTAAATAATGGATCCCCAATGGGCTTTTTGTTTTGTTCTGTTGTCTATGAGACTGCTGACTTTTCATAACTGTGCTTTTTCTGCCCACAGATTCTGGCTTTCATTTTGATCCGTAATATTCCTGGTTATGCTCGCTCTTTGTACAGCTCGTTCTTTGCATGGTTTGGAAAGATCTCTCTAGAGGTGAGACAGTACAAGCTTTACTGCAAACAAACTTTTAAAAGCTTCATTGCCAATGTCATGTTTATGGATATTTTTAGTGTACTGTCTATTAGGATTGACATTTTCCACTCATCCCTGTTTGGTCAAGATTAGGGGCATGATTCACGCTTCGGTTTTGTAAAGTTCTTTTTGAAAAGCGAATGAGCAATGCCAATGTTTTAGTGAGCACAATCATTTTACAATACAATTGGGGAATTTAGTTTGCTCTATGTCCCTACCTCCCTATTAAAAAACAATCAAAGGTTCCAACAAAAAATGGTGTCTCCCTTCCTCTTCAAAATATTATGTACAAGTATTTACAACATTGTGCTAACAGGGGCAATCCAGAATCAAAGTCAATAAATGTGCGTTAGTCGGTAGTACAAAGTTGGCTAAGCAAACTAACAGTCTTGGAAATAAACTATTCCACTGTTTTAAAACCATTCTAACATGCTTCCTGTTTTCTCCACCAGCTCTTCATATGCCAGTATCATATTTGGCTGGCAGCGGACACCAAGGGCATCCTGGTCCTCATTCCTGGAAGCCCCACTTTAAACATTATCGTCAGCACATTCATCTTTGTCTGTGTAGCTCATGAGATTTCTCAGATCACCAATGACTTGGCCCTGGTGGCCATTCCTAAAGAGAGCGGGCCTCTACTGAGGAGACTGCTGGGAGCAGGAGTCTTTCTAGTGCTGGTACTGATGCTGTCCCAGAATCAATAATCCAGGGCAATCAGAGACAGTAGCACACATCGTCCGCTGAGGATCCTAATGGAGCTGTCTGTATAAAATCAAGAAACGTGACCAGACTAGAACATTTTTCCCCTAGGAGTTGATCCAGGGAATTCTTACGGCATGGGCTGTATACAAAACTCAAGCTGGAACTGAGGCCAAGGAGCTTGGAGCAGAAGCGATTCAGAAGATCAAACAAGGATTCTTTAAGCAGGATGTTTGCAGTAGACAAACATGTACACCTGTGCTCTGTCCTCTCTCATAGCTCTGAGATGTGTTTTATGGACCGTATTTCATCATTTATGTTTATATTTTATACTGGGGTATGTGTTTGTGTGTCCTCATTGTGTCTCAGTTTTTGTACAGGATGCCCATGACTGCAAAATGTGAAGGAGTAACACATTCCTGCCTCTCACCTTGTAAATTTGATAGAACTACATCAGCTCGTGCACCAAATGTTTCCATACAAACCATAATTTACATTCGTATCACACCAGCAGCTTTATCCTGTAGGCGAACAACCTCTTGGGAAATTGAAACCTTTGGATTATCGAAAGGTAAACATCCATTTATGTGCCGTCATAAACTCAATGGCCGTGAATTTGTTCACACTACTAATGGAATCCATAAAAGCATGTGCTGCTTCCATCAGAATGTTTAGCAGAAGTCGATTGTTCGCTCAGTTAATTTTGGGTGGATGCTGGTGGAACAGCTTTTGATGTGAAAGATCAACTCGAATTATCAAGACAAAAGAAGTCATGCGCTTTGATCATAACACGATGCCTTCTTTCGATTGCACTGAGCGGGGCTTCTTCCCTGCAAACTTTGAGTCATTTGAGCCAGTTATCGTTCTGGGTTTACTCCGTTCATAAGAATACAGCTTAAATATTAGAGCCAGCTTTGTCTATGATCAGTGACCTCATTATTTATTAATGTATATCTTCATATCCTTTCAAACTGCTTGACATGCAATCTGATGTTCATGTTCAACTTGATTTAAAAAATATATATTAAATGTGAAAAGTTTAATTATCAGTTTACTGATAATGCTGTAAATAGATCCTTTATGTGCCATTGAGAGACACAGTGTAGTGTTTCTATAGTGGTACTTCATTCTATTTACTGACATTTTGGCTAAACCGTTGCATTTACTGCATTTACTATGAAACTCACATTAAAAGCTACTTTTAGCAGATCAATATATGTGAATGTAAAAGCAACTGCAAGGTATATTCATACTTTTTTTTCCAGCAGTGAAAATGCTTTTCTTTCTTCTTTCAAAGCAAAATGTGTACAGTGTGCCATCAACTGGCACATCCATGCAACTAACTGATTTTTTTAGCTCCTTGTCTATGTTCATAAATCATATTATTTGCTATAAGTTTTATTTAAAGAAACCCAAAAGGCCTCAAAATAATTATTGTATATACAGTTATTTTGAAATGTGAAAATATTAATTAATTTGGAAATGCCTTCATCATATTGTACAGTCAATGTTGATGATAAACCGCTTCTCAAAAATGTGATTTTAGTCATCTTCATTTCTGTTTAAATGTCTTCCACTAACATCCCCAGAACAAACCTATGCCAGTGTTATTTAGTGGCAAGTGTATTCATTTATTTATTAAAACACATTTGCTCATATAAGAACAAAACAGACAATATCAACTTGTTCAGATCCCAGTAAATCTGCCTCCATTAGTGGCTCATACAAAAAAATGTAACATTTGACAACATATTGTAGATAGTATTTAAAGTATTCTTTTAGTATGCCCATCTCAACATTACTTTTGACACTGGATAATGTTTGGATATTGCACATGTGCATGAGAACACAAAGGCATTGAGCTTGAAGCTACAGCTACACATGCACATTTGGCAAGATTAATCAGGTACAAAAATGAAGCCACGTGTGATCACAGGTTTAGATCTTCGGCCACCTTTCTCTCCTCAGGAATACCATTTACCTACAACGAGAGGAACATTTTAGAAATGTGAAATAGTCGTTTTTTTTAAACAATATCGCAGATGCAAAGAGTAATACTTGCCTCTAGCCTCCGAAAAGTTGACATACAATAATTATCTCCTTTGTTAGCATGAATGAATGAACAGCATGTTAGACAGGAAGAGATTTCACAGCCGTCTGATGGCAGTTCATTATGTGTACACTGGGGTTCACCAGAGAGCAATGAAAGAGACTAAAGCACCAAGACGGCAAGTAACATCTCTGAGGAAAATGACCACAGCGCTCAGTTTTCATGGATAATTTAGGAAAATGTTTAATCTATTTCTGTGCTATCTGGTATCAGGTGCTGATCGTATCAATGGGATGAAAAGCTTAGACATCAGTTTTCAATGCTTCACTTACCAGAAGACTGCTGCTGTGGTATTCGGATCTGATTTTGAAGATTTCTGTAAATAAAGACAAAGATTTGGCCAGGATGCTGATAACTAGCACTCTTTTAGGTTTAGGAAAGGAGAATAAGAAAATATAGCATAATGAGTGTCGGTTGCATTAAGAGGTCATGTATAAAAAAATAAAACAACAGTTTTATGTACTTATTCTACAACAATGAGAAAGAAACATCGGGATCAGTGTCTGACTCCTGAATTAATGGCTCTAATGAGTCGATTCTTATCAGTGAATCAAAAAAATACTCAATATTAGTCAACTCAACCAGTGCAGTTCAATTTCCAAATGAATGAATATCTGTGAATGAGTCTGTTCTTTTTTAAGTAATCGAACATAACACCTAAAGAGATCGTTCGCCCAAACGTGAAAGAATTCTGTCATCATTTTCTCAACCTCATGTTGTTCCAAACCTGTTTGAGTTTCTTTCTTCTGTTGAACACAAAAGAAGATATTTTGAAGAGTAACCAAACAGTTACTGGTAGCCATTTACTTTCATAGAAAATACTTAATTCATGCAGGTTTGGAACAACATGAGGGTGAGAAAATGATGACCAAATGTATTACTTTAGATTGATGTAGTTACTGACAGAGATATGGATGTACTGTTTATAGTTACTGTATTAAGATAAACATGAATGTCTTTTGTCAGTAGAATTGTACTTTTTTAATGTTTTCACATTTTTGTTTGATTCCGTTGTTTAATCTAAAATTAAAGCCAATTATTGGATTGCATTTGTGCAAACATCTTTTGCGAGAACTGTTTTAATTATTATTTAAATTATTATTAATTATTATTAATAAAATCGAATAATATAATTATTAAAATGATCTATTACACACTTGGCAATGGAACTGAATTTCTTTTTCAAAATATGCATTCTTTAAAAGTACAAAAAAAATCATTTATGCATCGATAAGTAACCAAGATTATTAAATTCTTTATGATTTCAATTCCAACTCCTCTACGTTTTTCTTCTCATCACATCATTTTAGGTCAGTCGTACTGATGATAATACACATATGTTGTGATGTTTGATCTGCTTTAATCTCTCCAAGTCATCAGTGATTTAATACCAGGGCACTGGCAGATTCAAGCTTGTTTTTAAAGAACACTGGATTAAAGTAACCTACTTTCTCAACTCGTCTTAAACCAGATCCACCAATTCCAAACTCAAATTATACCTTACTTTCCACCCAGAAACTCTTGATTAAAGCAAAAGTAACAGACTCACGTCTGTGTCTGCATGAGCGGCATGCTGGTGGTCTCGTAACTGTCGGGATGGATGGGCGGCACCACCTCCCGCTCACAGGATGGAAGACCGGCAGCGTCGAGAGGCCACGAAATCTCCGGTTCTTAGACATGCTGCGAAGCTCCTTAGAAGACTTCTGAATGGAGCTGTGGTGAACCAGCTGCATACTGGGAATGGAAGGAGCAACTAAATGACTATTTAAAGCAAATAATGCATAAAATGCATAATATAGAATATCTCAATTTCTAGGCATAACGTTGGGTTATTTGCAAAGGGCTATTTGATGAATATTTGTCTTTTGCCACACAACCTCATACAATTATAATAATCATATATCTCTGTCACTGAAGCAGCTGCTCATTGATGACACCATGGAGACACAGAGGCAATTGTATGAGTGAGATGGAAATGAAGATGTCACCATGATGAAGGATTTGAGATAACAAAACATAGGGAAGAAAAGAACAAGGGGAACCTATCCAAAGAAATTAAAAAAGGTCTGAAAAGGAGAAAGAAAAAGCCAAGACCACAGGAGAGGGAACACTTACTCTGGTGTTTGCAAGTTTCTTTTTTCCCTAGAAACAAAACAAAATGACTGAATTAAATTCTAATATTAATAATGAAAGAAACCACACAAAAGCCAATGGAGAGCGAGTTGGAAAGGGAATGGAGGGGTGTGAATGGATCAACTGAAGTCTGGTGATGCAGGGTTTCCTTCAGGCTGTGGTGGTAACTCTAATGGTGGGTGACATCATCAGGAAACACACTGGGATTGGCTGATAATGAAGAGGAAACATCTGCCGGAATGGCTCTAAATACAACAGATGGAACCTTTGGACTGAGTGTGTTTCAGTTAATGATTAAATGGTGAAAAAAACTGATGCTTGATGAAGATGGTAAGCTGCTTTTGGCAGGGATGTGACCCCATCTTTCAGACTTTGACATATTCTAGAAAAGCCCTCAAGATCTTCACTTAACTGGTTTAAAAGAGTCTGTACTGGCACTACATGGTTTATTATGATCAATAAGTAATCTATCGTTTAAATTGTGATCATTAAACAATGCCCATTAATTACAAGTATTTAGTACTTATAAGAGGAGATTTGCGCTTGCTTGTGTTTCACTTTCACCAAGAGTTTAGCACAGCAAACTTACACCCCCTCCCGTCGGCAGTACATGGAGTAGGCGAGGATGATGAAGAGGACTAGGGCGACAGCTGAGGGCACCGCCAGTGTGATCAGGAAGTCAGCGAAATAGTCTCTACTTTTCAGTGACTCAGAAGGCGGGTTGTACTCGCCGATGTCCGGCAGCACACCTGTGCCCGGATATGGACGGTTACTGTGCACAGGAACAACCTTGGTGATGTCCACCTTCAAGAACAAACACAAACTGGGCTGAGCATAAATTAATGCATAACATGGAAACTACATTGCATTTTCTGCTAAATTTGAGTGCAAATGTGTTTTTCCAAAAATCGAACAAATATATATACTTTTCTTTTTTAGGTACACTACAGTTCAAAAGTTTTGGTAGGTAAGATTTTCTAATGTTTGTAAAGCAGAAATCTTTTATACTCACTACGGCTGCATTTATTTGATCACAAACAGTAATATTGTGACATTTTTACAACTTAAAATAACTGCTTTCAATTTTAATATATTTAATTAGTTATAAAGTTATTAATTAATAATTATTTTATTCATGTGATGCCAAAGCCGAATTTTCAGCAGCCGTTACTTAAGTCTTTAGTGTCACATGATCCTTCACAAATTATTTGAATTATCAATAAGTAAACAGCTGTGTCGGCTAATATTTTTGTAGAAACCATAATATGTTTTTCAGGATTCTTTGATGAGTAGAAAATTCCACAGAACATTTATTTGGAAATAGAATTTCAAAATAGAAATGTCTTTAATGTCTCATTTGACAAATTGTATGTGCTGAAAAAAGTACTAATATTTAGCTTACTAGGGTTTGATGTCTCTGATATTAAGCTTATATTAACTTTATCTCTAGCTTTATCTCAACTTTTATGAAATTATAATTAATATAATTATACCTCTGATTAAAATATTTTGAAAATAATCATATTCAATAATGATGGGGATCATAAAAGTCTGGCTTCTATTAAATGCTAATTTAAACGTTTTGATGTTGTTTTTCTCATTAAGTCTACTAACAGTTACTTTTGGCACATATAGCTAAATGTTTCTTAAACCAAAAGATGACTATTGTTGGATTAGGTTGTAAGTAAAGGTGGATTAATATCTGCTTTAAGATTATGGAAAAATTTGATACAATTATAAAAATAAACATGCATACTGTACATACAAAAATAAAAAAGTGACTCACAGTTAGTCATTAGTTAGACACAGTTAGACAGTTGCACACAACAGCAGCCTCTCATGCTGGATATCATTCCAGATCAGAGCCAGAGATCTGGCGCTCACCAGAGAGATCTTGCACCAGTCGATGTGAAACTGAGCTCTGAACTTCTTATCGCAGCTGATGATGGGCTCCATCTCCTGACTGCAGCGCAGCTGGTTCTGTGGGGTCTCCACCTCTCGAAGGCACGATGAGAACTGCACGTCTGCTCCCACCATTACATACACACTGCAAACATCACAGAAGCTCCAGGTTTTATGCATGATGTTTATAAACGTTTAAGCTTAAGTTTAAGAGTTTGACAGTGAATTAGCGCATCAACATAACCATGCTGTACAGAAATACAGCATAAAGGCTTTGACGACAATAGCACAAGATAGACAATATACATCTTCTCTGCTCTAACCGAGAGCTTCTAAAAATGCTTTATCTGTAACATTTTATCTTCTGAAAGAGGACATGTATATTTGATGAACAACTTATGCCAACGCATGAGGGAATTCCTCTTAAGAAATGTGAACTGCGAAGGGCAGCCTCTTATGTAAATTCACAGGCCAATACGCACTGTTCTTCTGCCTTCTGGGACAAAATGTTCTCCCTTTTTTTCAAGAATGAATTAATTTGAATAATACTGCAATTTATACAATTACTAAATCCCTTGTCAGCATAATTAAGATTAGCCAGAAGATACACTACTGCTACTTCATATTTGTTGATTTATACCACAAGTACCCTATCAGTCAGTCACGTTCGACATAACGTCAGTGTGACTGACTAATGGGATCTCGCCCGAGAGCCCAATCACCTTCGAGTGTTAACAAAACAAGCCAATGACAGTTGGCGTGCGTGTTTCGGAGCCGCGGTGCGGGTATAAAAGGAGAGCGTGTGCAAACGCACAACAGCTTTTCACTTAGGAGCCGAGCCTTTCAGCGAATCTCCGAGAGTGTTTGCAAGACAGCAAAACGGCGTTGGTGTTATGACGCGTCAGCGGAGGTTGCTGTCCAGTGCTGCTTCTGACGGCGTGCTGCAGCTCTTCATTCTGCGGTCGCGCTGCGACCTCCCCTGGGCGCTTCAGCACTTTTAAAAGAGCATTTTCTAAAAGAGCAAATCTAAAAGAGCTCCATGAGCGACGGGCGTCTTTTCAAAGATGGCTTCCCGCTCGTGTGTTCCTGGATGTGGTTGTTTCCTGGCTTCATCTGATGGTCACGATCGCTGTCCCTCATGCTTGGGCTATCAGCACGCTGAGGCAGCGCTCGTGGATGAGTCATGTTCTCATTGCGGGAACATGACCATCGCGATGCTGCGTTCTAGATACCTCCTCGCCAAACGAGGGGGTATCCCCCTCGCCCTGCCCCATTTTAGCTCCTCCAGGTTTCGGAGGGCTACTTTGGCTCATGGTCAGGGTGATTTGAGGATTACAGTGAGAGCTTCCCTGTCGAGTAAGTCTCCGCGGGCCTCTCACTCCTCCAGCGCATCGCACCATCTGGCGTTCCCGGACAAACTCGCGGGGTCTTCGGACAGGGCGGGGCCCAGCATCTCGTTCGGAGCACCAGCAGATGACAGGACGTTGATCGCTGCATCGGGGGATGAGCTAGGTTCTGGAGATGACGATTCGGCTGCGCTGCCTCCGTTAGGAAGAGTAGCATTGCCCGAGTCAGATCCAGAACAATGGGTTCAAGGCTGGACAATTGGTTCCTGGGGGCGCAGGCCGATCGCCGGCAACCGCCTCCGGTTCCTTTCTTCCCGGAAGTGCATGAGGAGGTGACTAGGTCTTGGAGGGCACCTTTTTCTGCCCGAAACAGGCCTAATGCCTCCTCCGTCCTCACCACCCTCGACGGTGGAGCAGCCCAAGGGTATGTGGAGATCCCCCCAGTCGAGCGCGCTATTGCCATGCAGCTCTGCCCGCAAGGCGCCGCTGCCTGGAGGGGTAATCCACGCCTTCCGTCCAGGGCCTGTAAGTTCTCGTCCGCTCTAACAGCCAAGGCTTATGGTGCTGCTGGACAGGCCGCTTCCGCCCTGCACGCCATGGCCCTCCTGCAAATCCACCAGGCCAAGGCGTTAAAGAAGTTGCACGAGGGTGGTGCTGACCCAGGTGTGCTGCAGCAACTGCGCACAGCGATGAACCTCGCCCTATGGGTGACGGAAGTCACAGCGCGGGCCCTGGATCAGACGATGTCCACATTAGTGGTCCAGGAGCGCCACCTATGGCTGACCTTGGCGGATATGAGGGAGTCCGACAAGCATCGCTTCCTGGACTCCCCGATCTCCCAGGCCGGCCTATTCGGTGAAGCGGTGGAAGACTTTGCCCAACAGTTCTCCGCTGCACAGAAGCAGATGGAGGCATTTCGTCACATCCTGTCCCGGCGGTCCGCTGCTGTCTCCACACTACCGCCTCCGCCCCTGCCAAGCTCATGAAGCGCCAGGACAGGCGGCGTCCCTGAGATGGGCGACCCGGAGCCTCTGGATCCTGCTCTTCAGGAGATGGTGACCGCACCACTCCTTCTCCCGGAGGAGGGCCGGGTGGAGAATCTTTTGTTTCCTTTTTGTTCTGTTCTGTCCCTCGGGCCAGTGGTACCCAAAACTTCAAAAAAAGAGCAGTTTCCTTTTCCTCTGGGTCCCAAGAGGGCGAGGATGGCAGTGCACGAGACCCCGTCTCCACACTCCTGTCCCCTCTCCCTTTGCCAGTGGGCAGCAGGGTCCGGTCCGAAGACGCGATGCCTTCTCCCGCGCCCCTGCCCAGCCATGGAGCCAGGTGAGTGTCGCACCACACACTCAGACCCCACTTCGGGACACACTGCCTTCCGAGTCGGGCCCATGTGCTCCACTTCGCTGCCCCACCGCGGGTACGTTGGTGACTCCCCTGGTACCGCTTGTACGGTCTCTGGGGGCCTTGCTAGAGCTCCCCAGGCCGTCTTGCTGGCTCCTGAGGACTTTCAGACTCAGCTACGCGATTCAGTTCAGCCGGCGTCCTCCCAAGTTAAGGGGCATTCGGTTCACCTCAGTGTTAAACAAGGATGCCCCTGTCTTGCGTGCAGAAGTCGCGGTCCTACTGGCAAAGGACGCGATAGAGCCGGTCCCTCCAGCCGAGATGAAGTCAGTGTTCTACAGCCCCTACTTCATCGTACCCAAGAAAGGCGGTGGGTTACGACCAATCTTGGACCTGCACGTTCTGAACCGGGCCCTTCACAAGCTCCTGTTTAGGATGTTGACGCAGAGACGCATCTTTCAATGCATCCGTCCCTTCGATTGGGTTGCAGCAATCGACCTGAAGGACGCCTAGTTCCATGTCTCGATCCTCCCTCGACACAGACCGTTTCTCCGCTTTGCGTTCAAAGGGCGAGCATACCAGTACAAAGCCCTCCCCTTCGTCGTTGAGGCAGCCCTTGTCCCGCTAAGGGAAGCAGGCATTCCCATTCTCAACTACCTCGACGACTGGCTCATCCTGGCCCAGTCTCGAGCACTGTTGTGCGAACACAGGGATACGGTGCTCAGTCACCTCAGCCAGTTGGGGCTTCAGGTCAACTGGGAAAAGAGCAAACTCTCTCCTATGCAGAGGATCTCTTTTCACGGCATGGAGTTGGACTCGATCAACCTCACAGCACGTCTCTCAATAGAGCGTGTTCTGTCAACGCTGAGATGCCTGGAGTCTTTCCAGCGCAAGCGGGCGGTTCCACTGAAACACTTTCAGAGGCTCCTGGGGCATATGGCATCCGCAGCTGCTGTCATACCACTCGGATTGCTTCATATGAGACCGCTTCAGCATTGGCTTCACGACCGGGTCCCGAGATGGGCATGGCGCCACGGCACATACCAGGTCTCAGTCACCCCGTCCTGCCGCCACACCTTCAGCCCATGGTCAGACCTTGCTTTTCTTCTGGCAGGAGTTCCCCTAGATCAAGTATCCAGGCATGTTGTTGTTTCGACAGATGCCTCTACCACGGGCTGGGGGGCCATGTGTAACGGGCATGCAGCTGCAGGGCTCTGGACAGGGCCCCAGCTGCAGTGGCATATCAATTGCTTCGAGTTACTGGCAGTATGGCTTGCTCTGCGCCACTTCAAAAGACTGCTACACAAGAAGCATGTACTGGTCCGTACGGACAACACTGCGACCGTTGCGTACATCAACCACCAAGGCGGTCTACGCTCCCGTCGCATGTCGCAACTCGCCCACCATCTCCTCCTTTGGAGTCAGAAGCATCTGAGGTCGCTTCCCGCCGTTCATGTCCCAGGCGAGCTCAATCGTGCAGCCGACGAGCTCTCATGTCAGCCCGCCCTTCCGGGAGAATGGCGACTCCACCCCGAGGTACTCCAGCTGATTTGGAGACGCTTCGTGGACGCTCAGGTAGACCTGTTTGCCTCCCCGGACACGTCCCACTACCAGCTGTTTTTCTCCCTGTCCGAGGGGATCCTCGGTACAGACGCGCTGGCATACAGCTGGCCTCGGGGCCTACGCAAATATGCGTTTCCCCCAATGAGCCTTCTCGCACAGACCCAGTGCATGGTCAGGGAGGACGAGGAGCAAGTCCTTTTGGTGGCGCCTTACTGGCCCAATCGGACTTGGTTCCCAGAACTGATCCTCGCGACAGCCCCTCCTTGGCAAATTCCACTGAGGAGGGAGCTCCTTTCTCAGAGAAGGGCTCCCTCTGGCACCCGCGTCCAGACTTGTGGAATCTCCACGTATGGTCCCTGGACGGGACGTGGAGGTTCTAGGTGGGCTACCTCCAGCGGTAGTAAACACTATCACTTCTGTCAGGGCCCTGTCTACAAGTCTACCCGCCGGGAGGACCACCGTAGATGCCCGGTCGCAGTCGTGCTCTCTTTCCTGCAAGATGGGTTGGAGCGAAGGCTGTCTCCCTCCACCCTCAAAGTGTATGTCGCCGCTATTGCCGCACATCACGATGCAGTAGACAGTAAGTCAGGTTCCTCAGAGGGGCGAGGAGGTTAAATCCTCCGCGTCCTCATCTGGTACCCTCTTGGGATCTCCCCTCGGTCCTGTCGGCCTTGAGGGGGGACCCCTTTGAGCCTCTGCAGTCAGTAGAGCTTAAGTTCCTGTCACTGAAGACAGTGCTCCTTGCGGCATTGGCCACGGTCAAGAGGGTAGGGGACCTACAAGCATTTTTGGTCGACGATTCGTGCCTAGAATTCGGACCAGGTAACTCTCACGTTGTCCTGAGACCCCAGCCTGGATATGTGCCCAAAGTTCCCACCACACCCTTCAGGGATCAGGTGGTGAACTTGCAAGCGCTGCCCCGGGAGGAGGCAGACCCAGCCATTGCTCTGCTCTGTCCCGTCCACGCCTTGCACATCTTCGTGGACTGCACGCAGAGCTTCGGGACCTCAGACCTTTGTCTGCTTCGGAGGACAGCAGAAGGGGAAAGCTGTCTCCAAACAAAGACTCGCCCACTGAATAGTGGAGGCTATAGTCTTGGCCTATCAGGCCCGGTGCTTACCGTGCCCCCTTGGTGTGAGAGCACACTCTACGAGAGGCATTGCTTCCTCTTGGGCTTTGGCGCGGGGCGCCTCGATAGCAGACATTTGTAAAGCTGGCGGCTGGGCGACACCTAATACGTTTGCAAGATTTTATAATCTCCGTATAGAGCCAGTGTTCACAAGTAACCGAGACGTTCTGTGCCACTAATACCATTTTTTGCAGTGTATATTTAGATATCACCTCTCTTTCAGGTCGTTGATGGGTAATGGCACTCGTCCGCCCCGGTCCAACGCTGAAGTGATGTTGATGGCATTGAGTCTCTCCGGTTGCCACACGTTCTTGACCGCACCGAGAAAATCTCCCAGCACCTCACTGGCCAACATCTCCTCAACGTTCATGTTTTTGATGAAAAACTCAGCCTGATAGGGCAGAGGAAATTCTGCCAGAAAGCAAAAGAGGAAAAACATGAACATATCTTCCTGTATGCAATTAGAAGTAATCCATACAAGGTTACATAACAGTTGGATAATAAGGCTGTCATGTTGAAGTGTCTCTTCATGGCAGATGGTGGACAGCGTCACAGTAAGGTCACATCTGCACTGAAACAGTTGCTCAGCTTAATGCTAAACACAGATCATGGCATTTAATATAAACATAAAACACATCTATTTATTTATTACATCTATTATAGGTTTAAAATATCCTGAACTAATAACAGTATTACAAAATAAAAAAATATGTCTGGCTGGTAGATTCATGAATCTTAAAATGACATATTCTCCATATTAAGTCTTTCTTTGAGCGCATGGCTGTATGTTATATTGAGATTTGTGAAATCAAAACTGTTCTTGGCTCTCACCTTCTGTAGACATGATGTTTATGACCAAGTTGTGCCTGGCAGTTTCAAAAGTGCGTTTATTATATGCGGTAATCTGCAACACGCAAGAGGGAAAGTTTAAGCCTGGCTCAGGGCAGCTTTACATTCATGCCATGCAAAGGATGTCAGAACCAGATGCAAACACATACGGTTTCTCAAGGGTAAAGAAGAAAAACAAAGCCAAATCCTTACATGAATCTAAATATAAGCATACTTTTGCATACAAATTCAACTTTGTCCAGTTACCTACGACTTTCCTAGTAAATTGTTTTTAGATCTATTTATACGGGAAAAAAATGATACACTACTATTCAAAAGCTGGTTCGGTATTATTTTTTGTAAATGTTTTTGAACAACATTTATTTTTTGCAACATTATAAATGGCTTTACTTTCAATTTAATGTATCCTTGCTGAATAAAAGTATACATTTCTTTCCAAGAGAACCTTACTGACCCCAAACTTTTACACGGTAGTGTATGAGATCAGATGTGTTTAGACATAATAACACACCTCGATGATGGTCGGCTTGCCCACATGCTCAGCGGTTGGTGAGCCATAGAGGACTCCATCGCTATGAGGGGTTCTTTGAATGTAACGCAGCCATCCAGGCCTGTCAGGATAGCCTTTGAGGTTGGTGTTAAATGTGATGGGGTCAATACTTGATTCACCTGAAATGAAGAATAATTTCTTTATTTAAGTAATAAGGTTTGAACAGCCTGTGCCAAATTAAAAAAATATTATGTAGAGAAATTTACTTTATATTTATCATGTGCCATGTTTCCTTAGAAAATAGTCATTTAAACTGACATTAATATGTTTGGTGTGCAGTGTTTTACAAAGTAGCTTCCAAGGTAATCAGGTGTTTCATAAAAATGTATATAGCGAAACATTTACTCTGTATAGGCACATTATTAAATAGTAAGTAGTGGAGTAAATATACCTGCTTTTGGATATGGTGGGAACTCTCCTTTAAAGTAATCCCTCTCTAGCACATGAACGAAAAGCACTCCAGCAGAAGGATAAACGTTGCGGTCGGCGTGTGACTTAGAGAGGATGGTGACCACTGGTGCGGATTGAAATTACAAATTAATTAAATGCAGTGTAATGTGGCAGACAAAATTACCTTACTGTAAACAGAAAAACATCTGCACTAAGAAAAAGCTATTAGAAAACAATCAAATATATACACACTAGTGCTGTTAAACAATTAATTGCAATTAATGGCATAAAAATAAAAGTCTTTGTTTACATAAAATGTGTGTGCACTATATATTTATTATGTATATGGAAAATACACATACATGCAAGTATATATTTAAGAAAAAAATGTATATGTTAAGTAAATTTATATATAATATAATATAATATAATATTAATATAAATATATGTATATATTATTAAAATATTTTGGATAAAAATATTTTGGATACCATTAATCAAGATTAATCGTTTGATAACACTAATACACATGACCATTCAGCATGATTAAAAAAAAAAATTATACTTCTATTCAGCAAGGATACATTATAATCAAAATTAACAGTAAAGACATTTATAAATATTTTTAGACAAACATTTTAAGCAGCACAATTTTATTGCACCAAATTGCACAGCTTTTACTCTATATTAGATTTTAGAATATGCAGACTTGGTGAGCATGAGATACTTTTATCAAAAACTATTAAATTGTATTGTATATACTTGATATAAAACCAAACATAACATTTTCATAGTAACTTAATTTAAATAAATAAATAAATAAGATTTTGTTGTTTCATAATAGACAGAAATAACAAATAATGTTAGAATTTATAGATATAATTTAGAAAAGCTTAACGGTGATTATCTTTGCATTCATAATTTGACGTTATTTTTCCTGTACTCTAGTGTAAACTCTATTTTTAACTTGTATTTATTTTTTCTTCTTGTATTTAAGCATTTATATAAGAGGGTGTGTTTCTTTCGTCTAAAAATCATCTGTGTGGAAGTGTGTGAGAATGTGTTATGTGAGAAATATGAGAAAGTGTGTCTAATACCGTGAATCACAATCTCAAACGCTCAACGCAACTCTCACACGCCCTCCCCCCATCCCTCGCTCTGCACATTAAACCCCTATCTCTGGTGTAACACATACAAGTATTATTTAAAAGAAAAGCACTCAGTGGTTCATAATAGATATGCTGGAGAAATGGATGCCAGCATGCTTTCACGGTCTCTTTCTTTTCTCACTTGAAGTCAGCTGGGAGGAAGCTGGTTTTAAATCTCCACAGGGGAGTGTGCTTCACTGGGAGAAAGCTACTGCAGCAATGCACTACAGAAACACCAGATCTCTTCAAGATCTCAGATACAAACTGCTGCTAGTACATCTCTCAAGGCAGAGCATGTGCTTACATCGAGGCTGAAGGTTGCTCAAACACATTAAGCAGGTCAGAAACAGCAAAAACCCATGGATTACACAAAGAAAGCTGACATACATTTTAAAAGGTTTTAGGCCCCGCCATAGCACAGAAACTGCACTTGTTAAAATTACAAATGACTTGCTTCTTGCGTCAGACAAAGGCTGCATCTCATTGCTAGTTTTACTTGATCTTAGTGCTTCGTTCGACACTATAGATCATGACATACTCATAGATCGATTACAAAACTATACAGGTATTCAAGGGCAGACTTTAAGATGGTTTAGATCCTACCTGTCCGATCGCTACCACTTTGTTTATTTAAACGGGGAGGCATCTCAATTATCACCAGTAAAGTATGGAGTACCACAAGGATCTGTCCTAGGTCCTCTGCTATTTTCAATATATTTTGAAAATATTTGCTATTTTCCTCTGCAATGTTTATGTATATTTTCTAGCAATTACTGATGTAGCAAATTATCGAATAATGATCAATTGATATTTATATTGGGATATTACAACAGGGTACAGGCTATATTTCAAAAAGCAGCGCAGACTAGCGCACCTTTACAATTTTAAAAAGCTGATTCAGGCGAAACTGCGTCATGCAACCTGCATTACACAGATTGTTTTGTTTGTTTTTTTGCATTTTTGTGTTACCTCATTTGAATAAATTCTTTAGTTAACTTATTACTAAAGAAATGTGGACAGTGTATGCAAATAAACACTATAAGCAAGCATAATTCATAATTTAATGAGTTACGAAATGATGCTTTAAGTTAAATGAATGGCTGTTTATGCATCAGTTCAGGCCAGCACGTCTATTAACATGCTGTCAATGTGAAAAACAATGCTGTTTTTTATGTAAAAGTGTTCTATTCTGTTTCCTGTCACTCTTAGAAGAAAACCATCCAACCAATAAGACGTCACTCTCTTCTGGTCACCTATGCAGAACTGTGACAAAACAGTGCTCTAAACAGACTATTTTGATACACAACAGCAAATACCAGAGGAAGAGTCTGAAACCTGCTTTCTCTGTACTTGTGGATTCAGTGTTGTTTGATTGCTCCGAACATTCATTTTGGTGTGAACAGGCTTTAAAACTATGCAAAGATTCACTTTAATGCGCAGAGATCACAGAAATCCACACTGAAGGCAAGCATGCATGCACTGTAGGGGCTTGTTGAACAGCTGTGTCGTTACTAACGGTTTTATCCACGGTGGAGGTATTGATCTGTTTCTGATGTATTGATGGCTGTGGTTTTGTGCACATGGGGTCACAGATGCATGCTTTGAATAATTGGAGTGCCAGATGGTTTATTCTGTCACCCTGAGGGCGACCTTAGCTCAGAGACTGATATAAACCCAACAGTGACAAATCCACATGGGTCTATAAAATGATTTGAATACTGTGTGAACTCAAGGCAAACTAAAGTTGATGCACAACACTATATGCTAATAGCTCAACCATTCCTGGTTAATGCCAAACTTTGCGAAAACTAAGTAATGGCAGAGTGAACACGCACATGCGCAAACACAGGCACAAATTACAGACAGGCCCTGCAGTAGAAATGGTTAATCCTGGTTTATGATTTTATGTGCTGACATTGGGTGGGCCAAATAAAGATATTCATCATGTGCCACACTTTCTCTTTCGCTCCCTCCCTTTCCGTGACACAGCCAGGGATGTCCTAAATAACCGTCAAATCAGTGCTGTGCTGACTTCTCCTTTCCGGTCAAGGGGGAATTCATGCACTTCACGATTCATTGGGAAGAAAAAAACAGTGCAGACTGATTGCAAGATTGACAAAACGTCAAACTGTTCAAAGTACTGCGCCTGGAAGTCAATGTTATGTACAAATCTGGGTCAGCCTGTCATGAATAAGCTGTAGCCAGGAACACAGTCAAGGTGAAGTGAGTGAGTGCTTTTCTCAAGCCACCCTTTTACCAGGTAATACCGATTTTCATTTTAATATATTTGAAGAAGTGGATAATGGTTTTAAAATCAATGAATTCATTCATAATGAACATAAAATGCTAAATGTATTATGCACATCAAAATGTTTATGTGAAACTGTAAGCATAAAAAAAAAACATGTTATATATTAGTGGTTGAATAACTGTGCTACTGCATGTTATAATACACAAAAAGTAATTTTGTTAAAAAAAGTAGCCTAGTTCTTTTCCTTCTACTTCGAAAGAGTCAAGAGGAAGTTGAATTATATAGGTTGGCGATTCAGCAGGTTGGCAGGTGTTAAGCCCAAAAAGCTTTGCACGGCAAAGTGCTGAAGTGTGTTATGATCGCTTCAAACACATCGGCTTTGTCTCAAAATCCAGTGAGCTGCCTACCTAGTCAGCATTTCGAACATCACATGCACTGATTTGGGTATCTGGCTATGCATGCCATAATGCCCAAACCTACTGTACAAGTAGTTTATGAACGAATCAGTGTGCTGAATGAATATTTTAAGAGAATTAATCACTCTAAGTTAGTTCACATGACTCGTATTTTTCATTCACCTGCTGTACATACCTTCTTTTTAAAGTGCCTTTGTTGATTATTATTGTTATATATATATTCAGCAATTAACAGTTGTCACAGTTTTTCTGGGGTCTCCCTGTTAATTTGTTACTGTAAACAAAATTGAAAACATTAATTATGTAGCATAACCTGCAGAACCAATTCAAAAGATTGGAGTCACTGGGATGAATCACAATCCCCACCGCTTCTAGGCAGGCAGCACGCTAGTGTTTGAGACACAGCCATTCTTTGCAATTACTCACCGCCACTCTGAAACACAGATCTCTGTTTGGAGTCAATTAAAGCCCGGGATTGTCCGTCTATGCCACTGACAGAGCGAACTATTACGGCTTTTACAACGGACAAAACAGGCAAAATAGAGGGGGAAAAATGTCATAAAACCATTTACTAAGAAAAATAGCGTCGTCATTTTACAAGACATTCCCGTTGTTAAGGCAAAATAACCAAGCCTATTAATGTTGCTGGCATTTAGCTATAGTATATATAATACTATATTATTAGTGAAATATCCTATATTAAAGTCTCTTTCACGCGGTACGTTACAGTTTATATAACGTTACTGTCTCTGCAGCTTTGAATAACGATTAACTCCCAGTCAGTTTATCCATATGATGTAATGAGAACGAGTGCTATTCCGTTAGCCAGCAGGCTAACGTTAGCTTTCATCCAACGGAAAATAAGGAGTATTTCTCCTAGTGTCGTCGTCTCAGGTCTTATACGTACCCACTATGAGCCCCACGAAAACGCCAACCGAGACCATCGTTCATTTGCCGCAGTAGCTCTTAACATCACACATTTGAAGTGTGTGAAGGAATACAATTAAAAACGGCTTGCCATACGCTGGTGGTCCTCGGGATGTGACAGCCATACGCATCATCCCCCGCTGGACCGCTGCTCGGATTCCTCCCACTCACGGAACCTGATGAGCGCTGGTTGGCTGAAACATCTGGCGAAGATGCTGGAAAAAAATCACAAGCTACATTTACAGGAGGGGCCCGGTCAAGACGGAATGGAAAACATATGTAGGCCTACTATATACCATACAATAATTATTTTGTAAAATGCAAATCCACTTGTGGAAGCATTTATTATTATTATATTATGAATTTTGGTTTATGATGTATATGCTAAAAACAACAGATTTATATGATATATCAAACTAGCTACCAAATGATAACTTTTGCTCATGTTTTCTACTTATGTGTATTCTGTAAAATGTTTTAATTAGATATAAAGGCCAGTGTCATGGATTCATCATGATCACAGCCACCTTAGTCACCTCAGCAAAGAGTATAGAATACCAAGAGGCGAAAATCTGATGCTTTTGGGGTAACAGCCACTAGGTGGCGCTTCGGTAGCGCGGCCGCCATTTTGGGGTGAATGTTCCAACTGGAAAACGTTTCAGATATACAGAAATAGATAGAATAACAACGAAGAAGAAGTCAAAGTAGAATAAAAAGACCCTGAGACCCCTTTACCCAAAGACCATGCACAGGTAATTATACACAAAAGTCTAAGTTAGGCTATATTGCGTTTTGAAGTGGGAAGTAGCGCTATCTTGTGGACCTGCTAACTTTAACTGTTTTTAGTCTAGTAGTAAACGTAAATATTTTTAGGAACTGCTGGTCCTATAGCCATAGGAACCATAATAATGTTTTATATGGATATGAGACTATAGTTATAATGAGCGTATGCAACTTCACACATTTCACACTACTCCAGAAGGTCTGACATATATTGTACGTTTTAACCCACTGGAACACACTGCAAACATGATTTAAATTAGAACATGATGCATTACTGTGTCTGCCATTAAATAATACAAAAATATTTGGAGAATGTGGCTGTACTTGTTTTTTTTTTTACATAAAAACGTTTTTTTTTTTGATTGTTTACCGTCTTCCTTTAACGGACATTAATATAAGACAATCAATACTGCAAAAACAGTTTACTGTCAAGATGTTATTCCTGTTATAGATTTATTATACAACATTCCTAATTTTTAATTGAGTCATTAATTGAATGTCATATGTTGGTATTAATTCAGTGTTTATAATGTGAACACTTATTTTCAACCGAAACTGGTTTCTAGAGAGCAAAAGGTTTTGTAAAAAAAAAAGACTTTAAAATAAAGTCTGTAAAATAGACTGTTAAAAGGATTTGATGATCACTAGTAGTGATTGTACGTTATTTTTGTCATTGTTCAGGCTGTATTTCAGCTTTAATATACTTTTTTTTTAAACAGAGCAGCTGATATTTAACAAGGAAAATGTATGATAGAACATAAATATGAGTAATAAAGGGTTTACAGTAATGTAATCTTTTTACTTGGCAAACAATAAGCAGTATGAAGCAGTCTAGTCAATTTGTGGAGGGGACCTATCTATAATATTTATATTTAAGTATGTTACAAATATATATATATATATATATATATATATATATATAGAGAGAGAGAGAGAGAGAGAGAGAGAGATGATACATATACATATACATATATACTTTAAATGTGTTATTGTAAGTTGGTCAAGCGCGACTGGCCCCAATTATTCTATGGCGTTTTTGTGTAGTTTTCAGTCCAAAATGGCGGCGGCACAGTCATGTCATGGGCGCAACTGTTGCTATGGAGTGTTCTTGGGCTTCTATACTCTTTGACCTCAGTCACTGACCACAACAATCACCAGATCACAATGAATACTAATCACCCGCACCTGCAGCCATCAATCAGCACTCCTTCAAATACACGCTTCACTCAGACACTCATCGTCTGGTCTACCGTTCACTACCCCGAACAGTTCCCAGTGTGCACTTACTTGTGTATACTTACCTTTCAGACTCCGATAATCTTCCAGCTATTCTCCAATGAAGTACTCCATTGTTCCTGGTTCCTGCTCTCCTCTGATCCTGCAACGATAAACTCACGTATTCAGCTAAGACTCTCTGGACTAATTCTATCATCAAGATTCTCACCTGCCATTTTCTTCTCTCCACCTGCTCCTTTTCAGTCAATAAATCATCCTGCTATTCTACTTACCTGCTGTCTCTGACTACGTTTATGACACCTATCATTTTAAGTTATTTCTTTTTTATCCCCTTTCTTTCTTTCTTTCTTTCTTTCTTTCTTTCTTTCTTTCTTTCTTTCTTTCTTTCTTTCTTTCTTTCTTTCTTTCTTTCTTTCTCCCTCCCTTTCTTTCTTTGGTTCTAATTTCTGTCAGGATTTTTTTTAATTAGCTTCTTTTTTTCCTTCTAAATTTTTTAACACTTTGCTTAGATTTGAAGTTTTTCTTGCTGAGATTTCCCATACTTATCTTACATCATGCGTTGTCCTTTGTTTAGTTGTTTGTATTTCTTCCTATTTATTCATTAATTCATTCATTTGTTAATTCATTCATTTATATTTCAATGTTAATTATTTGTAATTAAAAAGATGCTCCATGAAAAAAGAGATGATTATAGAATTAAATATAATTATACAATAGTAATAATAATATGCCAATAGTCAACAATACATTGTATGGGTCAAAATTATCAATTTTTATTTTATGCTAAAAATCATTAGGATATTAAATAAAGATCATGTTTCATTAATGTATTTTGTACATTTCCTACCGTAAATATATCAAAACTTAATTTTTGATTCGCAATATGCATTGCTAAGGACTTCATTTGGACAACTTTAAAGGCAATTTTCTCAATATTTTCACCAATTCAATTTTACTTTCAATTTTAAAATTGGTGACTTATGTACAAAGCAGCATGACTACTAAAATGTGATTTATTTATTTGGTTTTAGCATGTAGTGCAAATGTAGGGTTGTAAGACAAACACAACCCCTCTCGAAGGATAATGCACAGGAGGCTCCTCCCTCCCCCATCCATCATACCCCATAAGCTCTAAAGATGACAATGAGATAAGGTCTATTAAAATGCATTCAACCCCCCGTGGAGAGGCTGAGCACGCAGATGGTCATGGCTCTTTTCACTGTGCACAACTGGACAGCCATAGTGAGCACCATGAGTGATACAAACCTTCTGTTGAGTCTTTATCATTTTTTTACCTCATGAATAAAAGTACCTCATGCATCCTGTGTCATCAATATTTTAGGTTGCTAAGCAATATATCCAGACATCCGCTGACAGGAATACAAGGGGATCAAGTGTTAAGCAATAAGTAGTACTAAAAAAGAGGGTGTAACAGAATATTTTTGTTGTCAATTGTGCTACCCACAACTCAGTTCAGCAGTTTCATTAAATGTCCTTGCCAGTTTTTGGGTTCAAGGCAAAGAAATAGGATTGGGATTCAAAATTGGCTCAATCAAACAAACAAGAAGTAAACAAAATATTTGTTTTGCCTAGTATGCAGTAAACATCACTAGCCTAAACCTTGTAAA
Source organism: Gymnocypris eckloni scoliostomus (assembly GCA_027564155.1). Classification (NCBI taxonomy): domain Eukaryota; kingdom Metazoa; phylum Chordata; class Actinopteri; order Cypriniformes; family Cyprinidae; genus Gymnocypris; species Gymnocypris eckloni. The sequence goes on along the minus strand of CM050427.1, from coordinate 23,485,104 downwards.
AACTATTTAGAATATTAGAAATCCTGTTTTTCCTCATTCTCAGAATAATTCATTATTTGTATATTCATACTTGTATGACTTCCTTACGCTGCAAAGGCGACACAGATTCTGTATCTGAATTAAAACGTGCATAATGCATTTATGAAAAAGTTAATGTTGTGAAAGTGAATTATTAATTAATGAAATGTTTATATTAATTAATTAATTAAAATGTTTTACATTTAAAACATTTAAATATTAGAAACATGAAATAATGAATGCAAACATGAAATATGTCAATAATCAATAAATAAATTAAAATTATAATTATATACATATTCCCTAAATTCGGAATGCTCCCAAATCCCCCAAATTCCATGTAAAAATGTAATGCCAACAGTCTAATTGTTGGCTATTTGTTCAGCTGATCACATTATAGATTATATTATTGAATTATCCTTCTTGTCACCACGTGGCCTCTAATGCAACCACTGTAGTTATTATGCTGCGATTTTAATGACTTACTTTCATTTGGCAGGCTGCATTTGCTCGTTCCCTCTATACACAGATTATTGGACCAAACCATTCTTGAAAATTAAGGTAAAGCACCTGTCACGCTGTTGAAGCTCACATAAAAATAGCACACAGTCAATTAACCCACTTAGTTTCGGTAAATACATTTAGAAAAACGGAACTGGCTTGATTTGAGTGATAGTTTGACTCTGAATGGTGCAATGTATCCCTACTAAAGGAATGGCAGCATCACCCCTCGCCTGCAATGGCATTGTCTAGCTGCGCACTGTGTGTGTGTGTGTGTGTGTGTGCTTGTAAAGCCCGTCTTGTATGTCATACTGTGTCAATTGTCTGGTGAATTCCAGCATGGCAGCTTGATACTAAGAGGAGCTGAATTAAATGTTGTTCAATATCATTTCCCTTTGGTTAATGAATTAAATCGAGGACACATTTATTCTCGGGGTAGCTGGCATTACATTTGAAGGCGTAGGTAAGTGACCGTTTTGGAGCAACAACAAGGGAGTTAAGCAATACTTGTGTCACTTCTGCTTCGTGTTTGTATACGATGTTTCGCTAGCTGTACACTCGCAGGAATGAGCTAGGTCTGTATTTTTCGAGTGTTTCTGAATTCTGGGTTTGAAGGATGGAGCTGTCAGTGCAGGCGATGTGATGTGATGCGCGTAAGGGTTGGTTGTTCATCATCTTTGAATAGTGCAATGGTCGCACTTTTGCTAAATGCATTTTTACATTTGCCACACGTGTTTACAATTTATTTATGTTATGCATGTTGTGAGAGTTAAATGTGCGCTGTTATTTAACCAACAACAACTGTTTTACATCATGCAGGTCGTGGGCACAGTTATCGTTTGTCCTTGTGTTGGTCTGAAATGTGCATCTGCCTTTCCGTGTTGTTATTATCGACATCAGATATTAATTCATGAGATGCGGGGTTGATTTTTAAACACGTCCTGGCAGCGTAAAATACAGCGGCTGTCTGCGGTACACGATGGGTGATGGAAGACGAATCTAATCTGTGAGTCATGTCGAGATTTGCGTCGAAAACACATCGGTGCATCAACAACATCGCGATGAAATCGAGTGCTCCGTCGGTCCTTATGGCAAAGTGATAATCACGCACAATGTTCAAGAACCAGGGCGGTGGACTCAAAGCCTGTGCAAAGGCATCCGAGCCACTTTTTTTTGTTTACAAACTGATGTGCAGAGTTGCTTCAAAGATGTTGTTGTTTTCATCTGTCGTGCTGCTGTTCAGTAGGCTATTGTAACAGCAAATTTGAAAAAAATAAAAATAAATTGGCATTTCGAAACCTTGGTAGGGCAGCATTATTTTATAGGGGTTAGTGGTTGGGGTGGCTGTTTTAAAATAAGCTATTTTTATATAGGCTAATCTATTTTTACATACAGACCAGAATATTAAATAATAATTCAAATTACACAAAACAATCGAGTTCAAAAGATTACATGCTTGATTCTTAATTCTTAAAACTGATTCTTAATACTGTGAGTTGTCATGATCAAAAACTGCAAACATTCAATGATGCTCAAGGCAACATATTAAGATTTTACTTTAGAACAGCAGGCAGAACAGGACCGCACAGGACAAACATAGGACTTCAAATCAAATCTTCTTCAAAGAAAACAAATCATAAAAGTCTGGATCATCAGGTAATGAAAATCAAGCGCAAGTAAACTTTTAAACTGCTTAATTTGTGTAAATGCATATAAACTACATGTAAAACGCTTGTTATGTGAAAAAGCTTATTCAGGGCAGTACTAAATAAAAAAACAACAACATGCAATTTAAAATATATTTTCCCCTTATTTTTTAGGCTATTAATATATTGCAGATTCTGCAAGGTGTATGTAAACTTACGACTTAAACATATAAAAATATGCGTAGCGTGTGTCGCTAATAAAGTGAAAATGAAATGAAAAGTGTCTATTGCGGCATTAAATTTAGATCTGCAAATAGGGCATCATACTTCTTTTTATGAGTTTTTACAGCATTTTGCATTTTAACTAATCACACAAGATTCTCTTGATTTTATGAACTCAATGGCCAGTCATGCAAGAGTTCAAATGAGACATGCTGAAACGCTGGTGTTTTGGTCGGTGACTGAATTCTGCACTCTGGCAAAATCAGAAACTACAAAATGCCGGTGTACGTGCCATGTACAGGTGCATCTCAATACATTAGAATGTCGTGGAAAAGTTCCTTTATTTCAGCAATTCAACTCAAATTGTGAAACTTGTGTATTAAATAAATTAAATGTACACAGACTGAAGTAGTTTAAGTCTTTGGTTCTTTTACTTGTGATGATTTTGGCTCACATTTAACAAAAACCTACCAAACCATAAGACCAATAAAACAATTTTTTGAGTGAATTGTTGGCCTTCTGGAAAGTATGTTAATTTACTGTATATGTACTCAATACTTGGTAGGGGCTCCTTTTGCTTTAATTACTGCCTCAATTCGGTGTGGCATGGAGGTGATCAGTTTGTGGCACTGCTGAGGAGGTATGGAAGCCCAGGTTTCTTTGACAGTGGCCTTAAGCTCATCTGCATTTTTGGTCTCTTGTTTCTCATTTTCCTCTTGACAATACCCCATAGATTCTCTATGATGTTCAGGTCTGGTGAGTTTGCTCGCCAGTCAAGCACACCAACACCATGATCATTTAACCAACTTTTGGTGCTTTTGGCAGTGTGGGCAGGTGCCAAATCCTGCTGGAAAATGAAATCAGCATCTTTAAAAAGCTGGTCAGCAGAAGGAAGCATGAAGTTCTCCAAAATGTCTTGGTAAACGAGTGCAGTGACGTTGGTCTTCAAAAAACACAATGGACCAACACCAGCAGATGACATTGCACACCAAATCATCACAAACTGTGGAAACTTAACCCTGGACTTCAACCCTGGTCGGCAACTTTTTCAGCATGACGTGCCATTTTAGATTTTTCTGGTTAACCACTGTGCCAATACCTCCCCCAACGTTCAAACATTTCTTGAACAACAGCTATACAGTGTGACCATACTGAACACCACTGTGTGTGTGAGAGACAAGGCCAATATATTAAAACCGTTTAGTTTAATCACCGTTCTATCTTAATTCACACACACCACGCACACACAGAGATCGGATATCACAATCAGAAGCTCATAAACTTCTTGTCAATTCTTATTAATCGATACCGAATCACTACTTTATATTTCTCAGCAATGAGGGGGGTAAAATTGCTGTATTTTAAGTAACTAAACTCAGCTTCATTGTTTGTAGAGAGAGACGGACGCTTATAATTCTCTCTCTCTCTCTCTCTCTCTCTCTCTCTCAAAATGGCCATATTTGAGAAAAAAATTCAAGTAGTTTGCATTACTGGATATACTGTGCATCTGTGAATGGTAAACCTCGCCTACTTTGATTTGATTGTTTATCTCAGTCATTTTGACATTGACGAGCGCTTGCTGAGGCTTTGATGTGAAGCACCTATGTGCAGCGATCACGCGCATCTCTGTAGACTAGCGCAAGTTAATTCTAACACTTTAATAGTATTTATAGCTCCTAACAGGCTGTGTGACTGAGACGTTATTACATCACAATGTACGTCAGCATGCAGTTTTCCCTATTGCTCACATGCCAGCGATTATCCCTCTGTGTGCCACTGTTGGCACGCATGCCGTAGGTTGCCGACCCCAGCTCTAGGACCTTGATTTCCAAATGAAATACAAAACTTGCTCTCATCTGAAAAGAGGACTTTGGACCACTGGGCAACAGTCCAGTTCTTCTCCTTAGCCCAGGTAAGACACCTCTGATGACAACTGTAGCGAAATTCCTTGACATGTCTGTGTGTGGTGGCTCTTGATGCCTTGACCCCAGCCTCAGTCCATTCCTTGTGAAGTTCACCCAAATTCTTGAATCGATTTTGCTTGACAATCCTCATAAGGCTGCGGTTCTCTCGGTTAGTTGTTCATCTTTTTATTCTACTCTTTTTCCTTCCCCTCAACTTTTTTGTTAACATGCTTGGATACAGCACTCTGTGAACAGCCAGCTTCTTTGACAATGAATGTTTGTGGCTTATCCTCCTTGTGAAGGGTGTCAATGATTGTCTTCTGGACAACTGTCAGATCAGCAGTCTTCCCCATGATTGTGTAGCCTAGTGAACCAAACTGAGAGACCATTTTGAGGGCTCAGGAAACATTTGCAGGTGTTTTGAGTTGATTAGCTGATTGCCATGTCACCATATTTTAATTTGTTGAGATAGTGAATTGGTGGGTTTTTGTTAAATGTGAGCCAAAATCATCACAATTAAAAGAACCAAAGACTTAAAGTACTTCAGTCTGTGTGCATTGAATTTATTTAATACACTAGTCTCACAATTTGAGTTGAATTACTTAAATAAATTAACTTTTCCAAGACATTCTAATTTATTGAGATGCACCTGTAAATAAGAGAATCATTCATCATACATGGCAGACAGCATCACTGATATAAGTGGAGCTATTTTTTTTTTGTAAAACTGAAGTGATAATGTTCTTTGATAATGTAAATATTCTTTGCTCATTGTATTTGTTTGTTGTTTGAATAACTGGACATGCGGAGTTATAATTATAAATGTAAAAATGTGTTTTTATTAAACCTGTGATCAGGCTAAATACAAATTCAGACTTATTAAAATATTGTGTGACATAGGATGGCACTTGTCTAAAAAGTTGTTTATGATTTGTGTAGCTAAGAGATTACAGTGCTACAGTGGTTTGAGCACGTTTGACTAGAGCGCGATTAAAGAGCTGTTGTGTTTATGTGATTGTCAGTGGCCGTCTTGAGAAGCGAGAAAGCTTTGGAAAACGGCTCCTAAAAAGGATGAGAACGTTAATTGTTTTTACAAGTCGGAATGTAAAATTACGGTAATATGGCTTGAACATTTCACATGAAATTCTGTCAGTGTGGGGGAGCTGTAGAACTTGCGCCGTGAGGTGCGCAAGAAAAAGCGTCACGGATTTTGCCCGGGGATGAACTCGCGAGAGTGGGAGTGTTCCGGAGAACATCTGCGCTGTGTGTCGATGCACCTTACGAGAGAATAAGACCTGCAAGCAAGGTAAAAACATATGTATGTATATGTATGTTTGTGTCAGATTTTTGCACATCAGTTTAACCCATAGTAACATTTACTCGTCAACATGGTGGCTACAGAACTTTACCACGGTAAACTGCGCTGTCATTTCAAATGACTTTTCTCAGCTTATTGAATTAAGTTATCGAATTAAGGAATTAAAATTATTTTTAACGAGCTGCGCTCATCTTATATTAACATTAGGTTAACTAATTTGAGATTTAGTTCAGGTGTTAGTAGTTAATGTTGGCCAGTATCCTATTGAGAAAATAAAACACTATGTTAGCTAAGGTAAACAGGTTTTATGGCTAGCTGCCTTTCTAGTTTTAGAATTAGTTTGCTATAGTTTTTAATGGAATTTAAGATTTACTGCATTTTTTTTGTATTTGTGTTTTAAAGGCAACTGCAATGAAGCATCAATAAAGACATGAGCATGCCCGCCACCCTGAGACTGATAATTCATGGTAAGAGAACAATTATGGTTTTAAGAGATTTGTGTATTCTATACAAGGTTTGCCTTTTAAAACTGTGCTATTTCTACTTCTTGTTTTACAGAGAAGACATTTCTGTCACCTTACAAAGTGGATGGTGAGCAAAGGTGGTGGCCACGTTTTGGAGCAGCACCTGGGTTTATCTTATGGCTATGTATTCTTTGGCTGTTTGTATTTTTTCCCCATTATGTTTGTGTTGCTTAAAGATTGTTTTGAGGATAAGTCCAGAGGAGACAACATAATGTACTGAAAAACATCCTAAGACAGGAGAAATGGTGAAGATGCACTATTCCAGCATTGGAAGTTTGTATTTTAAGTGTTATACATGCAAATTTTTAAATAAAGAATTTGATATTTTGCAATTATTGTGTCTGCTTTAATTGCATGCCAGTTGTACCTATGTAGAATAAAAATAAAATGAATTCTATATAAAAAATGACTAAATCTAATGAAATCTATATTAAAATGAATGAATTACAGTAGTATACTGATTAATTTGATTTTATTTACAGTAATTTACTTTAAAACAGTACAGTTTGCAGCTGTAAATCAAATACAGTTTGCTACTGTAAATCTGAATTATAGTAAATTACTGGCAACAGTGTTGCCAGTAAGTTACTGTAAAAACCCTTTGAAATGTCTAACAGTGCATGGTACCTCAAACCAGTTATTCTGTATCTTATCTTAAAGTCAGTAAATTTCTCTGACACACTTTTTTCTTTGGCTGAACATCTATTTGGACTCTTGAGCTTTCTGTCACAGGTCATTCTATCAACTTCATATTTCTTTGCCAAGGCTGCAACATGTTGCAAGACTTATTTTTAGTCTATAGGCCTAGTCCTTAATTTATTTTCTCAGTGTGTCTCCACAATATAATATAAGTGGGTAATGTTCCTGAAATGTGTTTTGAGCACAGTGAATTCAGCTTTTTATAAGAAGTCCTGTACTGTTCTTATCTTAGCGAGTTTATTAGAAACAATAGGGGTCAATGGAATAGTTCCTAATAATCTGGCTTGACAAAAAAGTTATTTCTGTACTCGCAGGCAGATCATTAAATATTTTATTAGCTTAAGAAGCTTCTATAAACAGTTTTATGTATATTCTTAAAGGATGGTGTGACACTGAAGAATGGAGTAATGACTGCTGAAAATTTAGCGTTGCCATCACAGGAATAAATTACATTTGAATATAAACTGTATTAAAATAGTCAACTTTTTTAAAATTATAATAATATTTCACAGTATTACTGCTTTTTACAGCATTTTTGACCAAATAAATGTAGACTTGGTGAACACAAAACTACTTTCAAAAATGTATTGCCTAATTTTATTTACTATATAGGGTCACAATGACAAGTTTCCACTTTTTACAGTGTGCGATTGTGTTCTGTGCACAAATAATTGCATAACTTGCAACCAAACTTGCTACTTATAACATTTTTGTAAATGTTTTCAGGAATCCCCAACAAAATGTGATTGCACCCAACAAACAACCTGAAGGAATGTTACTGTATATTTGAGAAGTCCTCCATTGTCGAGGCTAAGATGTTGAAGACAGAGGCCTCGGCAGAGAGGAATACCCTGAGGAGCGCTTCTCCACACCGGAATGCCTACAGGGCGGAGTTCCAGGCTCTAAAGAAGACGTTTGACCAACCGAGACAAGATAGAGAGCCCAAACTCAAGGACCAGGAGGGGGTCAGGCAGTCTCGAGGGCGGCAATATGGCGGCCATGTCAGTCGCATGAAGAACATGTTCATGCAAATGGGTACTGAGAGCACTGGGTCAAACAGACGATCAAGGGAAGAGACCTCCCCACAGAAACTCAACAAGCCAACAAACTTCATCAATAGGACAGATGGGTCAGTGGTCAAGTTCCAGCACGGGACTGGGGAGCGGACAGCCGGTGGCCCACATAACTCAAAATTCTCCGAAACGAGGAAACTCTTTGAGCAGAGCTCCCGAGATACTTCACAGTCGCCTGTGTATTCTTACGGCCGGGACAAGAGGGGTTCTCACGAGCATTTGGATGACTGGCGGGGGGTGCGTTCAAACCGAGGCAGTACAGACTCTTTGGATAGTCTTTGCTCCAGGACAGAGGCCTCATCTCCCACTGTGAGTCAGCTCAGTGCTGTGTTCGAAAATGTAGACCAACAGGGCTCCGGTGCTAATGTCAAAAGAGGCCACGGAGGCGGAAGAGGGCTGTACTCCCCAGATGGCTTACAGAGACACGGTGAGGCCAGCGAGGACGATACCAGTGCACGACAGTCACCGTCATGTGGTTTTTACACTACACGAGTGGGTAGCAAGCACAATCTGCCGGTTTCTTCATCTTCAGAAGATCTACTCAGTCCTAGTCCTCTGTCGGAGGCCGTGGACCAGGTGAAACCTGATAAAAAGAAGGCCCAGGAAACCCCTGAGTTAGTTGATGGATCCAATGAACCCAAACCAAAAGATGAGGTCAACTCAACCAAGGCCGTAGACGGTTCTTCAGCAGAGGCTCAAGTCAATGACGCTGCAGGAAATTTACATGAGTCTACAGCTACCAAGGTCCACGAGGACACAGAGGGTCATGTGAAAGAGGAGTCTAGCTGGATTACAAAGGATCAAATTGAAGAACCCAATGAGGAATACTGTGGCAATGAGAGAGTTATTTTCAATGCCGATGGAGATGCTTGTTACCAGGGCTGGGGGGAGAGCTGCACCGACCCTGATGATGACCTATATGATGATGATCTTTCCTATGACCCAGGATCAGAGATTACAGAGATTACCGGTCTTCCAGAGGAGGAAAAGGAGGATATTCCACAAAAAAGGAAAATTCGATTCAGCTCTGCTTCCATAAAAGTAAGTTGATTGCTGGTCTTTAACCGTATTAGTGGGTCAATGATGTTACATTTAAAGTCAGCATGAAATGAAAATTCACCCTAACTATACAACTTCTTGCAATTCTTTTAATTCTGTTTAAACTAAATTTTTGCATCTTGTTATTGAGGTCCTGTTGTTCATCTTGTCTCAAAGCATCATCATAATTTAATCTATAGAGGTCATTGATAATTCAGATTTACAGTAGCAAACTGTATTATTGATTTTCTCCAAATCTAGCGAGAGCAATTCTCTGTTGTACCTTCCTATGTTTGTGCTATTAGTATTTAGATAATGAGCAAATAGAACCATAAACTGACATGCAGAGACCCACTCATGCCTCCAGGGAGACGAACACATATAGCTTCTGTCCTCTCATGCCTCGCTGGCTCTTCTTGCTGTAACTTTTCACACCACCACTGTCTGTCCCCACGCTTGTCAATCCCAGCTCCTCTAGACTATGATCAAGTCACACTCCCATGAGAACATGGATAACTGCTGTGTTTGCAACTTTTTCCAAGGTGAAGCATGAAGGTAATTTTAGTCTGTCTATCGGTTGTGTTTGGAAGGAAGCTACAGAATCACCTTGTTTGAGGGGATTTTTACGATGTTAACTTCTCAGAAATGCATTTTACAGCCAATTAGAGTTCAGATAAATTAACTTAGCCAGCATTTAAATCAATTATATTTGATTTGGCCATATAATAGCACAGCTGTGGACTAGGGCTGTTGTCATTGATTAGTTGCGATATCATGAAAATCACTGCTTAATGTTTGAGCTGCTGAAAATGTGTTTACAGCTCTGGCGATTAACTCTGATCGGGAGCTGGATGGAGATGTGGAAAATGCTTGAAAACAAACATTCCCCTGGTTGGATCAGTCCCATTAATACTCTTAAGCAATGCTGGACCAGTTCCTTCCTTCTCTCAATGGGTAAATGTGATGTTTGCTTGCTAATCTCCTTCACACGAGCTGAATTTCATTGAGAGGTCGTGTGCTGGGATTAACTGAGTTAAAAGGTCCATTATGCCCAGTTTGTACACCTTTTGTGCTATTCTTAGAGTCCCTTAATCAGATCACATCCCAATGCTACTCTCCATTTCAAATCTTGGATCCGGCTGCTAATTATAAACGTGAAATATAGGTCTTCACAGCTGCCAAATGACAAATGTGTGACGATACATTTCAATATAGTTCGAAACTGGTATTTAGATCAATCTGGTAAAAGCAAAAGTGTCCTTTAGCTGTGTTCTTTCATAAATAGTCATTAACTAAATATTAGTAAATAAAGCATGGTACTGTAACACGTGGAGCGTCCAGCAAATTCCAGGCTTTTGTAAAATGGTATTGTGCCGGCTGGGTTAACCGTCAACTCGACTGAACTGCCCTGGTTGTTAGCTTGACAAAGAAAGACTTTTTCATGAGTCAGGGAATTCTGAACCCTGGCCACATGGTTTTTCTGCAGACATGGAGGAAATAACAGTCTGTGGTCTGTGTTCCGACTTGAGAAAGGGACTGATTTGGTAAAACATTGTCCATTCACCAGACTAGCCTAGCTTGTCAATGAATAGAAGTGTCAGTCATTAATCACACTGAATATTTTCTCTCTTGCTCATAATATTTCTTAATTGCTCATTAAGTGGATAGTTTCCATATTAAAGCATTTCAAAGCGTAATTAATGTAGAGTTGCTGTAAGAGGCTCTTGTGGCTGTGTGGAATAACAGCACTCTCAAAGACTTCCCTCTATTTACTTGTACGATTACTGGTTCATCAATTTCAAAATAATCATCTGATTCATCTTTTTCAATTTCATGCAATAAATTAGGCTTGTATTATTAATCCTTCTCCATCTGCATGTTTGATTTGTTTTATTAATGACATAGCATTGTGCTTGTCAAACTTGTCTCTTTAGATGGGGTTCACTAACTAAATTCAGGTAATAAATGCAAAAATAATGGTTATTTATCATAGCAAAATTAATAAGCGTGAATTTTTTACTTTTAAAAGGACAGTCAGTCGGCGCCAATAGCCTCATGTGCTGCAAGCCGGCATATAGATCCATGTCCTGAGTTCGAATCCCGACTCGAGAAATTTTCCTCTGTCCCACTTAACTTCCTGTCATGTCTACTCTTTCCTTTCATAATTATTATTATTATTGTTATTTTTTTAAAGGATGGCCAAAATTTTTGGGTAATGCAAGATTATTTGTATAGCGCTTTTTACGATACAATCGTTGCAAAGCAAAGTCACAGGAAATTAAGTTTCTAAAATAGATTTATATTGTAGAAACTCAAAATAATTAACTTATGGCAAAATTTGGTTAATTCAATATAATCGCTGATGGTTGGCTTCCTCTGAGGTCCTCCCAGGGGTTGTCATCATCTCTTCTCAGGTGTTCAGTCATTTCAGATAATTTAAGGGTTGAAACCAGATTGAAGCTTGTGTAATTCCTAATAGAAACAGAGAAACAAATAAAAACAATTAGCGTAGCAGTTGTTCCATCCAGGAAGAAACCTTGGATGAAATTATATGTTCAGCCCAAGCTAAAGCATAATAATGTGCGTTTGATCAGATATAACTGCAGTACAAGATTATGAGATGCATTATATGAATGCTTGGCTAAAGAGATATGTCTTTAATCTAGATTTAAATAGAGAGAGTGTGTCTGAACCCCGAACGTTATCAGGAAGGCTATTGCAGAGTTTGGGAGCCAAATATGAAAAAGTTCTACCTCCTTTAGTGGACTTTGCTATTCTAGGTACTACCAAGAGTCCAGAGTTTTGCAACCTTATGGAGTGCGTTGGATTGTAGCGTAATAGAAGATTAGTTAGGTACACAGGAGCTAAATAATTTAGGGCCTTATAGGCAAGTAATAATATTTTGTAACTGATACAGAACTTAATAGGTAGCCAGTGCAGAGACTGTAAAATTGGAGTAATATGATCATATTTTCTTGATCTGGTAAGGACTCTAGCCGCAGCATTTTGTACAATCTGTAGCTTGTTTATTGAAGATGCAGGACAACCACCTAGCAGTGCATTACAATAGTCCAGTCTAGAGGTCATGAATGCATGAACTAACTTTTCTGCATCAGAAACAGTTAACATGTTCCGTAGCTTGGCAATGTTTCTAAGATGGAAGAATGCTGTTTTTGTAACATGGGAAATATTATTTTCAAAAGATAGGTTGCTGTCTAATATAACACCCAGATTTTTGATTGCTGTAGAGAAAGTAACAGTACATCTGTCTAGTTGCAAATTGTAATCCAAGAGATTCTGTGTACTGTTTTTAGGTCCAATAAGTAATAGCTCTGTCTCATCTGAATTTAATAAGAGAAAATTATTGGTCATCCAATCTTTTATTTATTATTTTTAACACACTCCATTAGCTTAGATAGTTTAGAAGTTTCATCTGGTCTTGTTGAGATATATAGTTGAGTGTCATCAGCATAACAATGTAAATTAATCCTGTATTTTCTAATAAAATTACCAAGGGGCAACATGTATAATGAAAATAGCAGAGGACCTAGGACAGATCCTTGTGGTACTCCATACTTTACTGGTGATAATTGAGATGCCTCCCCGTTTAAATAAACAAAGTGGTAGCGATCGGACAGGTAGGATCTAAACCATCTTAAAGCCTGCCCTTGAATACCTGTATAGTTTTGTAATCAATCTATGAGTATGTCATGATCTATAGTGTCGAACGCAGCACTAAGATCAAGTAAAACTAGCAATGAGACGCAAGCAGCAAGTCATTTGTAATTTTAACAAGTGCAGTTTCTGTGCCATGGCGGGGCCTAAACCCTGAAATTATTCATAGATATAATTGTTTTTGCAAGAAGGAGCACAATTGAGCAGACACAACTTTTTCAATTTTTTTTGCCATAAACGGAAAATTTGAAATGGGCCTGTAATTTGCCAGTTCACAAGGATCTAGTTTTGGTTTCATAATAAGAGGCTTAATAACGCCAGATTGAATGGTTTTGGGACGTGACCTAAAGATAACGAGGAGTTAATAATATTGAGAAGCGGTTCATCTGCTACAGGAAACAACTCTTTTAATAATTTAGTGGGTACAGGATCTAATAAACATGTTGTTGGTTTAGATGCAGTTATACGTTTATTTAGCTCATCCTGTCCTATAGTTGAAAAAAGCTATTCAGTTTTTCTTTGGGTGCGATGAATGAAGCTGAAGTACTAGACGCTGTAGAATCTATATTCGTTATTGTATTTCTGATGTCATCTATTTTTTCAGTAAAGAAATTCATAAAGTCATTACTGTTAAACTGTGAGGGAATATTTAGGTCTGGTGACATCTGTTTATTTGCTAATCTAGCCACTGTGCTAAATAAAAACCTTGGATTGTTTTGGTTATTATCTATGAGTTTGCGGATATGCTCGGTCCTGGCAGCTTTTAGAGCCTGTCTATAGCTGGACATACTGTTTTTCCACGCAAATCTAAAGATTTCCATGTTAGTTGTTCTCCATTTGCGCTCAAGTTTACGAGTTTCTTGCTTGAGAGAATGGGTATAACTTTTGTACCATGGCGCAGCACGTTTTTCTCTAACCTTTTTTAACTTGATGGGGGCAACAGTTTCTAATGTATTAGAGAAGATAGTTCCCATGTTGCTAGTAATTTTGTCTAGTTCATCTGTAGTTATGGGTACATAGAGCAGTTGAGATAAATCAGGCAGGTTATTGGTGAATCTGTCTTTAGTGGCTGGAATAATAGTTCTGCCTGGATGATAATGTGGAGCCATATAGTTAAAGTCATTAATATGCAGCATGCACGATACAAGGAAATGGCCAGTAACATCATCACTTTGAGGTATGATATAGGGCTGTGCGATTAATCGAAATCGAAATAAAATCGCGATTTGAGATTGCGCGATTTCGAAATCGCTTTATAGCTAGATTTTTTTCTGCGCCCGGCCCCAACCTCCCGCAGTATGCTATCCGAACCAATCAGAATGCAGCAGAACAGAACAGACCAGGCATACAGACAGATAGTATGCTAAAGAAACAGGGAAGATGAGTTCAGAACAGGATAAGGACTTGGTGGCCAAAAAAATGCATGTTGCATGCAGAGCACACAGCGGGGAGTAGCGATCATATTTCCTTCAGAGCAGAGAGCTTCTTTCTGAAGATCCCGCTCCGCTTGCTCATAGGCTCAGCGCCACTCGCTAAACGCAAAATCCCCCTTTGGTAATTTGTTAATTCCAGAATCTGTGGAATAGGCTAAGCAATGTTTGTCTAAGCTAATGTTTCTAAAAGGAAATTCTAAAATCCTGTGAAGATTGACACGTTTTAATGGACCGCATTTCCCCGCAGTTTTGGTCTATTTTTAATTTTAGAAAGTGTTTCTTTTATTTACGCCACGAAATAATTATTTGTCAAGTGCATTTCATCTTGTGTGTGCTTTCATGGGCCTGATAAGTATTTAGTGAAATTCTATATCTGCATTTCATCTTGTGTGCGTGTTTTGAATATGAAGCCTTGTTTTAATGGAAACGTATACTTTTTCAGTTATTACATTTTTTACGCAAATGTTCCAAGTGGCTTCAAAACAAGACACGTTTTTAAATTAAGATTTTAAATGTTATACATTTAAATTAGGGATGTTCATTTCGGTTATTTTTCCTAACCGTTAACCGACAAATATTATAGAACTGAATTAAATTAAAAAGAATAAGTGTCTGTGACCCGTTAAAAATACTAGCATCTGTTTTTCGGGGATTAATTTCACATGTGCAAAAAACAGCAAACAACAGAACGAGGATTCACCTGATCATATCATATTACATCACGCACCTGCAGCACTTCTGCAAGCAGAGAACAACTTAATTCACCTAGATGCTGGGTTGAGCCTTTTGGGTTATTCAGTGTTTGGGTAGTTTGGGTACATTTTATTTTATTTATAAAATTGTTTCTGTCAGTATATTGTTTAAATCTATGCAGAGCAACATTCACGGTGTGAATCAATAAACGAACGTCGCTCGCGTCGGTCTTATTGCTTGATAAAGAGTCTGATGCTTTGCATAAAATAAACGATTATATTTATAAAGATACAGAATACAAATACTTTGGATGTTAAAACATGTCCTCAGAGCTGTTGACTGTTTGTTGTTGAGCAGGTTATGAAGGCAATCGCAGTACATTTCGTCCATGAGTGAAGCGCAGGGCGGCGGTCTGATCCGTGATCAGTTCCCGCCGAACACGACTCCAGCTCGGCGCGAGAGCCAGCGCCGTTACGGTGGAAGCACAATTACAGAGCGGTCGATTTACTCGTGAATTACATCGGTTTAATGTTTAATCTTTACTTCTAATGTTTGTTAAACGAGATTAAATAGGCAATGTGTAGGCTTATAGCTTATAAAAACAAGCAAATGAGAAATAAAGGAAGTTATCACGTCTGGAGTATTTTACAGAAGTTTAGAGGATTTAAGTTAATCTGTAAATATTATTTCATGCATAAAGTAAAAAAAAGAAAAAAAAAGCGAATATTATAATAGAAACGAATAAAGCCATTAGCTGAGTTAAATCATCCATTAATGATGGGTTAAATAAACAATCAAATTTACTGGGTAAAATTAACCCCAAATGTACTCTTTTACCAGCCCAAATTGGGTTGTTTTGAACCCAGTGTTTTCTAGAGTATGCAGAGTTTGTTCATTATTGTGCTGCGCGAAATTAAAGCAGACGGCAGAAAGATGCATTCTATTTTTTTCTTATTTTACAAAAAAGCAAAGATAATTTTTTATTGTTTATGTACACAAATAAAAGCAGACCTTTTACAATTCCGATTATCTTCATGACCAAGAGGAGTTGCTTCCACTGTTGGAAGGGGAATAAATCCAGTTTAAGCTCATTTAAACATTCTACCAAATGCAGCCTGTTCATTATCATTATAAAAACAACCGGTCAAACATATGGAAAAAACACACTGCTCAGTTTAAATATGTAGTAAAGTCTGTGCTGTTTAGCGTTATCACCGTACCGCCGTGAAGTTATGCAAAACATTTTGTTTTATGTGGATATTGTAAGGGTAAATAATATTTTGGCATTTAAATACCGCCAATACGGGAACATTTGATTTTGTGTTGAAGGAGAGACCCAACATTGGTTTCAGTTTTGTTTTAGCCTAAAATAATTAGTTTTGGTTTGTCGTTATAGCTTCTTATTTTTAATTCTTGTTATTTTCTAGCCTACTGTTAATTGTAAGGATTTGTTGTGGAGTGAGGGGAACTAAAATTGCCTAGCTATGTTTACAGTGTTTATTATAATGTTTGTTATTCGCGTCGGCCTATTTCTGAATGAAATAATTAAATGCGACTTATAGGCTACTTTGTTTTTTCTCTCTCTCGCTCTCTCTAAAAAACGTGTTTTTTTATACGTGTAGTTTATTTTAACCATGCAGCAAACCTTTTAAAATATTTTGATAAATTACTAAAAATAAATAAATAAGTGAATTTAAACCGTTTAACTGATTGTATGGGTCAAAATTCTTATCGGTTGGTTAAAGGTTAATTAACATCCCTAATTTAAATGAACAATTTCACTCTGAAACATAACCATTTCTTATCGGACTACTGCTTTAATTGAGACATTTATTCAATAATGTCACTATAAACAGGAAAAAATAAATATGCCTAATCTTACTGGAGACATTTAATGTGAGCGCGTGATCTGAGCGGGATTCGGTTTACCGGTGAGCGTGCGCGGATCATTAGCGGAGCGTTTGCTTTGGCCGTGAACGACTGAACGGAGCGCACACACACACAGCGGAATATTGAACCGCTCCGCTTCGCTCACATGCTCTGGTTGCATCTTGTTTTGTTCGATTTGATTACTCACATATACATATAATATATATATATATATATATATATATGTATTTTGCCATTTGTCTGTTCTAGAGACATGTTACAACTTTTTGGGAAAGGTCTAATTGGTTACCTTTGGAAATATGTTTCAAATTCACACATAATGCATTTATAACTGTAAAGGTCAAGGTTTCTTTATTTGTCACATAATAAATTATACAGGGTATAATCAAAAGTGAAATGTAGATCAAATCAGGTCCGCTCAGTGGACAGTGCAAAGAATAAAAATTATATAAAAGTAACACCACACAAGAGCATATATATAGGTAAAAAAAAGAAATAAAGAGTAAAATGTGTAATAGAATAAGGCAAAGTGCAAAACAAGATGTGCAAGACAAGATGTGCAAAAACAAGTAAGATGTGCAAAAACAAGTAAGATGTGCAAAAACAAGATGTGTAAGATAAAGCATGTCTGTTTGTGTCAAAATCGTGATTAAAATCGAAATCGAAAAAAAAATCAAAAAATCGTGATATATAATTTTTGTCCATATCGCACAGCCCTAGTATGATATATATATCAGTAAGATCAATTCCATGCGATATAATATAAATCTAGTGTATGATTAAAACGATGCATGGGCCGATGACATTTTGCTTGACACCAAAAGAGTTTATTAGGTCAGTAAACGCAAGTCCTAACGCATAATTTGTATTATCAACGTGAATGTTAAAATTTCCAACAATTAGTGCTTTATCAACATTAACCAATAGGTCTGAGAGGAAATCTGCTAATTCTTTTAGAAAATCTGTATATGGCCCTGGCAGTCTATACACAGTAGCCAAAGCAAGAGATAGAACAGATTTATTTTGCATATCTGACAGTGTAACATTAAGCATAATTATTTCGAATGAGTTAAACCTGTATCCTGTTTTCTGAGTAACTTTGAGAATATCACTATATATTGTTGCGACACCGCTGACACGACCAGTCTCACGAGGCTCGTGCTTATAACAGTTGCTTGGTGGAGTAGATTCATTTAGACCAAAATAATCATTTGTTTTAAGCCAGGTTTCAGTCAGACAGAGTACATCAAAACTATTATCTGATCATTTTATTTACAATAACTGCTTTGGGTGTGAGTGACCGGATGTTTAGGAGGCCAAGCCTTAAAAATGTTTTTTGTTCATTTATTGTGTATTTTTCTGGTTTAATCACGATCAGATTTTTTCTAGATCCTGCATAAAATTAATATTTTGACCTCACTATTCTGGGAACAGACACAGTCTGTATAGATTAGACACTGCACGTACCTCTATCATTTAAGTGGTGTAGCGGGATGAATGAGAGCACAGACACAGTTGTAAAGTCATCATAGCAGCTTTTTGAGAATTGGCTTACTAGTCAGATGAAGCGTAGCATCCTGGAGATGTTGTCCGACAGGAGTTACACTCCGACTCCGCTGGGGTGCAGGCTATCAGCACGGAAAAGCCTAGGACGCTCCCAGAAAATATTCAAATTATTAACAAAGAGCAGTTTCTGATCTTTATAGCATGACAACAACCATTCATTAAAGCAAACAGTCTACTGAACCTTTCGTGTCCTTGTCGATACGTGGGAAGAGGTCCTGACACGATGATTGTCGTTGCGGGTGATGTTCTGCGTACCGTTTCGATCAGGCTCCTGAAGTCCCTCTTCAGTGTCTCCGTCTGCCGCAGCCGGATCTCGTTAACCCCCACGTGAATCAACAGCTGCAACACTCTCGTCGCCCTTCAGGATCGCGGGTATCTGCGCAGAAACATCAAGAACACGAGCACCAGGGAAACAGTGAGTGTGCACTTTACCTTCAGCTAATGTAGCACGAACGTGCTGGACGATTGAGTCTCCGATGATCACAGTGGCACGTTCCGTCTGGAGGAGCAAAGTGGTTACAGGTGGAGATCTCAAGACCGGAGGAGAAGTCGTCGATGGGGCCTGGATCACGTCTTCTGCTTCTGCACCCAGGGTCCTGGGTTTCTCGGCGCCGGAGTGAAGGACATCTGGGAAGATCGCGTCCCGTGTGCACGGGGCCTGTGCAGAGAAACACACGGAGTAGAGGTGGTGGGAGTGCATACTTACCCCGGACTTGTGAGCGTCAGCTGTTTCCAGCGTTGCTTTCCGTTTCCTCAGCTGGGCCTGCTTCCCAAGCAGCTTGTGCATCCGTCTCTCCACGGCCTCCAGCTCCAGCTGCACCGAATGCAGCTCGAACGTGTCCTCACCTGCACACAAAGTTAGACACAAATCCACCATTAAAGCAAGTAACAGTGAAACAATGGTAAATATGTGTGTGTGTGTGTGTGTGTGTGTGTGTGTGTGTGTGAATAGGGTATTAGCTGTGTTAGCGGCACCCGCGTTGGCTATGTTAACGGGCTATAAGTTAATAGCGGACTCGGGAAATCAAAAGAAAACTTGCGATAACAAGGCGCTCTGATTGTTTTCGTTGCAGACTGTGATCGGGGATATATTCACACGTTATAGAAACAAAAATGATGGTGTATAAAATTGGATTTTAAGATAGAAAATAGATGATAAATGATTGATTTGATGGAGCTCAAACTCAAAACATGCGTCAGCAACAAACATGTTCAAGTCTGTAAGTTGCATAACATCCCCACATTCTATTGTCCTTATTCAGTGGCATATATTTGACAGAAATTAAAATTAGGCTTTTTAAAAGATAGAAGTACAGTGTATCTGAAGTATGTTTCTGTGTTTATTAACATACCGATTGTTCGGCTGATGAAACATATTTCTGACAAAAACCTTCAGAAGACTAAAACCCCATACTGTTTTATGTGCTGTGAAATGATCTATCTTTACAGTGCATGCCATTGTAAAGACTGCAAGTCTATCCCTCACATCCTCGGTTTCATCTGTGCTAAATTCAGTATGGTCTCTAACCTGAATTAGGTCTATTGGTGGTGGGTGTGTGCAGTGTCTGGTAATTTAAAGTTACCATTTTTAATGGTTGATGAAAAGGATATTTTACTGAAAAATGAAATGTTTTCACCCTCATGTTGTTTCAAACCTGTATGACTTTTCCTCCCGTGAAACACTAAAGGGGAATTCAAGTATGATAACTTTCTTGTCATTACACAAAATGTGGATTTGAAGCTTTCAAACTTCAAAAGGGATGTGAAAGCACCACAAAAATAGCATAAAAGAAGTACATTGTGGGATTTTCTGAAGTCATATCAGCTTTGGGTGTGAAATTTGAGAATTTAACTTGAAATTTCCCCTTTTGTGTTCCAAAGAGTGTCATACAGGTTTGAAATAACACAAGGTGGAGTAAATGATTACAGAATTTCCATTTTGGGGTATTCTTCACATAATAAAAAAAAATAATACTGTGATGGGTCCCCACATGATGTCCAATATAAAAATTAGGATCTTAAAGCAAACAAATCTCACTGACCTTGCTGACTTTAATGGATTTATTCCACAGGGGTTGTTTTGTAACCACTGAAGGCAGCGAAGGACACTTCACGTCAGTTGCATTGACCTGATTCAATGTCCACATCCTGTTAGTCTAGCTCTGATAATGAGAACATGGCATCCAGTAGCCAAGTCCTCTGCCTGTCCTTTTTTCAATAGGGTCTGGCTGCAGACTTGCACTTGCACTCTCAGACTTGCACTCTCAGACACTTGCGCTTCCGCGAGTGACGTCACTTGCAGTCTTTTTTATTTTGTTGTATTTATTGATTATGTTTTGTTTGAATCTCTCAACATTTTACAATAGTAGCCAGGTAGTGATGACAAGAAAAAAGAAACTAAAATACAATGTCACTTGCAATCGCTGCTTGCACTTTCCGCTACCTGCGACGTCACTTGCATTTGACAGAAATTTTGTGCATTGCCAATGGAGACGAGACGCTGTGGTGGTTAAACGATTAAAACTAATTTAGTACAATAACGAACAGGGTCCTGCAAGTCATCTGTAGTAGAAAAAGACAAGACCTGCAAATCCATGGCTACAGAACAGCAGAATATGAACACAATGCACAGTTTCTCGTTAAGTGTTTTCCTCCCGTAGAAAACCATAAACACTTAATATGGCTTAATGTATTAAGATCAAATTCAATATACAGTTTATTAATATAATGTATGTACAGCTGCATCTCAATAAATTAGAATATCGTGGAAAATTTCATTTATTTCAGTAATTCAACTCAAATTGTGAAACTCGTGAATTAAATAAATTCAATGCACACAGACTGAAGTACTTTAAGTCTTTGGTTCTTATTATTGTGATGATTTTGGCTCACATTTAACAAAAACCACCAATTCAATATCTCAACAAATTAAAATATGGTGACATGGCAATCAGCTAATCAACTCAAAACACCTGCAAAGGTTTCCTGAGCCTTCAAAATGGTCTCTCAGTTTGGTTCACTAGGCTACACAATCATGGGGAAGACTGATGATCTGACAGTTGTCCAGAAGACAATTATTGACACCCTTCACAAGGAGGGTAAGCCACAAACATTCATTGCCAAAGAAGCTGGCTGTTCACAGAGTGCTGCATGTTAACAGAAAGTTGAGTGGAAGGAAAAATTGTGGAAGAAAAAGATG
This sequence comes from Gymnocypris eckloni scoliostomus, assembly GCA_027564155.1. NCBI lineage: Eukaryota > Metazoa > Chordata > Actinopteri > Cypriniformes > Cyprinidae > Gymnocypris > Gymnocypris eckloni. The sequence goes on along the minus strand of CM050427.1, from coordinate 23,463,705 downwards.
CACAACCAACCGAGAGAACCGCAGCCTTATGAGGATTGTCAAGCAAAATCAATTCAAGAATTTCATAAGGAATGGACTGAGGCTGAGGTCAAGGCATCAAGAGCCTCCACACACAGACGTGTCAAGGAATTTCGCTACAGTTGTCGTATTCCTCTAGTTGAGCCAATCCTGAACCACAGACAATGTCAGAGGCGTCTTACCTGGGCTAAGGAGAAGAAGAACTGGACTGTTGCCCAGTGGTCCAAAGTCCTCTTTTCAGATGAGAGCAAGTTCTGTATTTCATTTGAAAACCAAGGTCCTAGAGTCTGGAGGAAGGGTGGAGAAGCTCATAGCCCAAGTTGCTTGAAGTCCAGTGTTAAGTTTCCACAGTCTGTGATGATTGGGGGTGCAATGTTATCTGCTGGTGTTGGTCCATTGTGTTTTTTGAAAACCAACATCACTGCACCCGTTTACCAAGAAATTTTGGAGCACCTTCTGCTGACCAGCATTTTAAAGATGCTGATTTCATTTTCCAGTGGGATTTGGCACCTGCCCACACTGCCAAAAGCATCAAAAGTTGGTTAAATGACCATGGTGTTGGTGTGCTTGACTGGCCAGCAAACTCACCAGACCTGAACCCCATAGAGAATCTACGGGGTAATGTCAAGAGGAAAATGAGAAACAAGAGACCACAAAATGCAGATGAGCTTAAGGCCACTGTCAAAGAAATGTCGAATGCAAGTGACGTCGCAAGCGGCGATTGCAAGTGACATTGTATTTTAGTTTATTTTTCTCATCTTCACCACCTGGCTACTGTTGTAAAATGTTGAGAGATTCAAAGAAAAAATAATCGATAAAAAGTATCAAAATAAAAAATACTGCAAGTGACGTCAAGTGTCTGAGAGTGCAAGTCTGAGATTGCAAGTGCAAGTCTGCAGCCAGACCCTTATCCCTTTTTTTGTACAGTTGCACAAATAAGTTTTACTTTTGCAGCTTTTAACCCATTATATTACGAAAGCATGCCTTACCACTGCAGAACAAGAAACAAAACGAGAATTTTTTTGGCATTATCATGAGAAAGTGTGACACCAAAGTCTAATGTAATCTCAGGCATGTTTATATTCACTGGTTTTGTTGTCACAACATTCAGTAACTGTAGACATTGAACATTATATTATTGCTTGGTTGTGTAGTTGAGTAATATATGTTTAGAAGATCCTTTTTATACTTATTTTATACTTCTAGATTTAATTGAGAGCAAAGTAATCAGATCTCATAGAACGAAGCATCAACCATGTGCCTGATGCAGTAGTGACTGTCTGTTTTACAGTCAATTCTAGTGTTTGTTTAGCTTTGCCCTTTGTTACATCCATCCTGTCATCATCCACCTACATAAACTGCACTTACAGGCTGAATGAAATATGACATTAGCTCTGCTACACTCTTAAAAATAAAGATGCTTCACAATGCCATAGCAATAACCTTTTTGTCTAAATGGTTCCAAAAATAACCTTTAACATCCAAAGAACCTTTCTGTTTCACAAAAGGTTCTTTGTGGTGAAAGAAGGTTCTTCAGATTATAGAAAGGTAAGGAAGAGATGGTTCTTTTTAAAAACCTTTGGCTGAATGGTTCTTTGTGGAACTAAAAATGGTTATTCTATGCCATCGCTTGAAGAACCCTTTGAAGCACCTTTATTTTTAAGAGTGTAATCTCAACCTGTTATGGCATATTTATTCCTTCTTTATTCACTAATGGATTTGAAAGACTTGGCAGCAATTGAATGCCAGCTGAAATGATTCAGTGATTATTCACTCCATTCTGTGCTTAGATGCTGTATATAGACCAGACCACATGGCTCTCCCTGAATCAATCCAGCCTTTTTCTTGATCAGCTCAGTCCTGTAATTCAGTTAAAAGGGTGGATGGCCATATTTATTAGCTATATTTTAGGGTTATATTTAAAATATATATATATATATACATGCTTACATGAAAGTAGATAAGAACAATCTTTTAGGTGAGTGAGTTGAGCAGAGGATGTATTATTCATTTTCATTTTACTTTAAAGAATCTCCAGTAGATCATGATATTTTTAAAGGGGCCCTATTATGCTTTTTCACTTTTTGAATTTTAGTCAGTGTGTAGTGTGTTTGTTTGGGCATAAAACGATCTACAAAGTTACAAATATCAAAGTCCACTCCAAAGGGAGATATTTCATAAAAAAAAAAAATCCCTTTTCAAGAACTACAACGAACGGCTCGTTTGGACTACAAATTACTTTTCCTGTATTTGTGACATCACAAATTTTAAATCCCACCTACGGAAATTCAACTGGTTGGTTGGTGGGGAGAACACTCGGTTGAGCTCTGCACGTTTCAAAATCAAAACCCGGTGCGGGTGGTTTTATATCACTGTATTTCTGATGGAAACCAACTTTTTTCAGAAACATTTTGGATGTCAATTTCATTTAATCTTGAATGTAATGTCTGATAAAGCAGCGTTTGTGGGCGGAGCTCTGTTTTGTTTACTGTGTAGAATATCAAGTACCGAATAATTGGCAAATCAAGATTCGATCGAAGCATGGTTGAAACATGAGAAGCCGAATTCCACAAGACAACAGCAGAAAGTCATAAATCAGACCCCCAGCCCGCCTGAATACACCCCGACCAGGTTTCGAGGACAAAGGCTAAAATTCCTGGGTTCACAAAACCTGTAGAATCATCTTAAAATACTTTCATTCTCATGGTTAATGAAACTAATCATTTCTATGCATAGCTGCATATTATGTATGTGACCCACAAATTGGAATATCCTTGTTTTAATCATTGTGTTTATCGTGCTTTTAATTAGTATTGACTAGCTAAGCCTTAAGGGTTAATGTCATGTTTGGTATGTATGAGTGTCATAAGTATAGCTTTAATCATTTCTTTTGATGGATTTCCTGTCAAATGCATCATATTCTGGTTATAGAAACCACATCAAAAGGATACTTTTGCCAGAGAATGTAAAATTCGGGCAATGTGACTGGCCATGACATGTTAATTTATTAAGTGGGTGGAGCTACAAAGCGGCACCCAGAGTCAGCATGGGATCTAATTGGTCAAGACAACCATTGGGAGGTCCCTAAAAGGCCGAGAATAAATACTAGGACACCCCTCTTAAGGCTCTCTTAACTCTCTCTTAACTTCTCCTCTTGGATCTCTCTCTCTCTCTCTCGGAAAATGAACTCTCTCTTCAGCCATGTGCTCTGAACACACCCAGCCAGCTTGATACCATGAAAGAAGAAAAGCCACTAGTCTCTTTACCTCCTTTTATTCTTTTACTTTTGTTTATTTTCTTTCCGTTGAGTTCGTAAAAGGTTACGCTTTGCCAGCGGAAACCAGCCCAAAACTCTGCAGGGCCAGCCACGAGCCAACGCCCACTTCAACGACTCCTGAACTCTTAGCCAATCAGCGACTTCGAGAAACCCTTTCCTGAAAGACGGAGGACAAAAGGGAATCCTTTAAACACAAAAGCTACAAGTACAAACCCCAGACTTTGCTGAGACTGGTGTAATATTGAAAATAGATTTTAGCCTCATTGAAAAGGTCAATGCGAGTGTTAAATATGTGATTGATGATTGTTCAGGTTTATGCAATTGCACATATTGCTGTAAACGTGGGATATCAAATTCTCATTCTCTTAATCTAATCCTTTCCTCACTTTCTCTTTCTGCAACGCTGTGAATGTGTGAATGCTTGTGTTCATGTGTAGATTAGTTTACATGTCTTAGAGTTAAATAAAGTCTTGTTTATATTGAAAAGAGAAATATCTTGTGTTTTGTGCTCATAAGTTAATGCCTTAATCTGTCGATTTTGTTACTGTGCTATTTAATAGTGTTTTCACTATATTGGGATTTTAATATCCAGTGCAGAGTTTGTTATCGGCTTGTTCAGTGAATCGCCGTGAAACAGTGAGTCTGTTCAAATTCTATAAAATCATTAATGATTCCCTTTGAGCTAAATTGACCTGTTTCCTTATAACAATATATATATTATATGTTATCATTACATATTGGTGGAGGATGCAGCGGGCAGATTAATCTAAATTATGAGCATAAACCAAGTTATTTAATCTTTTATATTCTTACGGATGAGATCTGAGATCGAGACTGGTGTGTGTGTGAGTGTGAGTGGCGCCAGCAGCGCGCCTCCTTGAATGAATGAGCACAGAGAAGGCTGTAACTCGAGTCAGCCTCTCTTTTGTTTAACTGCAGTAAGGTAACTCAAAGTTAACATTTGAGATCGGAGAATGAGGTTGGAGATGAGCGTGTTCCTCTCTTCTTGTAATGCCTTGTTTTATAGCTGAATTAATGTCCTGCGTGTTCCAGGTCATCTAATAGCTATAACTTACTCCATAATCTCAGTAACTGTTAGCCGCACGAAGCTAAACTGCAGCAATTAAAAGGGAAATAAATCAGTGGATAAAGAATAGTTTTGAGCGTGTTCCTCAATCCTGTTTATCAAAGCCTTATTCATAGTTTGATCGTCAGTGCGTGTTCCATTGTCAGATCATATAACGTTATGCTATGACTCCCTGGGTTAAACATTAGAGAATAATGCTTGCCTGTTTGTGTACGTTACACTGTTCACAAAGATTAAATCTCATGAAACACCGCAGCGTGTCCGAGTGATTTGAATGGGAGCTTTAAAAGCTTTATCAAGTAAAGTTTACCTTTGAACCAACAGCGAAGAAACCCTGTTGTGTTTATGTCCATATAAACGGACACGGGCTTGTGATTCACTGTTTCCTCAACCGCAAGCTATTATTTGAATAAGGTTTAAGTTTAACTCTGAACGAACTGAAAGTTTAAGCGCCACATCGCAGAACAAGCGGTGTTGTTATTTGTACAGTGTTGAGATGCGCCAACATTTCATGTAACATGCTTAACTGTATTTGTAATGCAACGATTAATGTGCTAGCCACTAGTTTGTTTCGGTTGCCACAGATACGATTGTGACATGAAAGTCTTAACATACTTCGAGCAACTTTGAACTGCGCGCGCAGTACATCGATGCTTTTGTAAACTCCATGCTGTTGCTAAGGGCACGGTTGTGTTTACATTGAAGTCTATAAAAGCCATTAGCCTCAAAGGTTAGAAGTTAGCATTAACCTCCAATGGTTGAATAAAGTGTGTGTTTTGAAAAGCTAAAGTGGTTTAACCCTTCAAACATTTAAACTAATATACTTGTTGGTCTTTCTCTTCCTATTTCTCCCTTTTTACCACTTATTTGTAGTTCTACTAGAAAGGAAAATACTAGTTCAGAATTATTAATTGTGCCAAATTCAAATTTAATTAAAACATTAAATTTATTTGGAATCATTCTAATTTTCCCCCTCATATTGTTTAATATGATCCTTCCTTCTAGTATTCCCTTTTGGGCATAATCATTTTAGGTACAAATAAGTATTGAACTTTAAAAGTTTAAGTAAACTTATTCTACCTAATTGATTTATTACCCATTTAAGTAGATTCTATTCAGACTTATACTCACTCATTACTTTATTGCGTTTTACCCCTAATTCTTCCTGTTTTGGTTATAAACATAACCACCATTTTATTTACTTATTTCCTCATTTACTTAATTTCATATTTGCTTATTTTGCCTGTTTATTACTTTACAATTTTACTTTGTCTTACCATTTTCTTTCCTCTTCACTTTTCACATTTGTAGGGACCTGTAAGAACCATCAATCAATTCTAAGTGTATGAGATATACAATCCTGTCAAAAGGCGAATCATCCTTACGAATTTGATTGCAATCAAACCTACTTTTGTTCTTCTTAACCTCCCTATATTTAAAACGCAATCCAAATTTGAACAACTCATGCAACGCTGAGATCAATTTTAATAGAGATAAGTGTTGAGCAACTGGCGCCTTCGCAGCCTCCCTGGTGGCGGTCCAACTGTAAGGTGTTGCGTTGTCAATTCTGTCAGACTAAGAAAAGAGATATCAGAATATTATTATATTAGTTTGTCCAAGACGAAGATTTAATAATATTGTTTGCCTCCTTGATAACAACATTTAATAATAAAAAAAAGGAAAGAATTTTCTTCATTTGAAAAAAATAGAAAAGGAATTGTTTTTTATTAAATTTGTTTTCACCTTTTGTCTCTTTTCCTCTTCCTCATTAGAGTGACGAAGTCTTCACATCGCTAGTCTACCTAGATACTCTGAGACCAACACAGTGATCACCACACTTCACCAGTGGTTCAGAATCACTGACATAACACTTAGGTGTCACACCACACAAGCTTCCACTCCACACAGATCTGTGTCAGTCTCTCTTCTCCCCAGCGTGCCAACATGCCGCAGACTGCAGACCCCTGGCAAGGGAAGATGTGAACACTTGGCTGAGAGGCAACAGACAGCCTCACCCCCAAGACGTTTGAACTGTTATTATTTTTAATAATAATCCTAGTCCTGAGAAGATTCCTGACACAAGATTCAAGCCAGAATAACAACCATGAGGAGCTAGTGAAAATCACCAGCTCCCTAAGCTATGCCTTCACGACCCAGCTGAAACTGAGCGACAAGCACATCACCCACCTTCAAGAGGAACTGACATGTGCTCAACGTCGCATAGACAAGCTGGAAGTGAAAGTTCAAGATCAACTCAAAGCACCCAACGAGAGCGAGCAGGAAACAACGGAACAAGTTAAGGAGCTCCAAGCAGCCCTGACAGCAGCTCAGCTCGACCAACAACATGCAAAGGCTGCCCAGGAAGACCTGGTAAACAGACTTCAGTATGCCAACCAGCTACTAGAGAAAGCCAAGCATGACATCAGCAACAAGAATGCTGAAATAAGTGCCCTGAAGGACCACCTTGAAAGGTACAGAATTGAAATGGACAATCTGACCCCACAACTAGACGATACCAATGATCAGCTCTACATGGTCAGAAGAGGACTCAAACATGCTTATGCAGAAGCAAGAGCCAAAGCGAGAGAAACCACACTCAGCCTCACCACTGCTGAGCAGAGCAGAGTCCCATGTCCAAGAACTCGTATACAGCGAAAGAAGCGAAGGGCCACAACCCAAAACCTCACCTGCCTTCGCCACAGAACTCTTTCCTGTCAACGAAAGAAAACCTCCCATCCAAGCAGACCTTGGAGCTGCACCTGGGATGACCATCAAAGACCTCGACAAGCTGTCTAAAAACATCAGCAAGTTCAACCCGAACTCCACAGGGGGCCACACCATCCAGGCCCACCTTCAAGATATCGACTTCTATCTAGAAATGAGACCTCATGTGACTGACAGAGACAGGTTATACCTCCTTAGAGCCACGTCCAGTTCCGAGTGCGAAACTTCCTAGATCGACAGCCCAGTCGAAGTCAGACTACCAGCTACCGTGAGGTCCTGATTAAAGAGTTTACCGACCCTGACTCGAACATGGACTGTTAACTGCCTTAGAAACCAAACAAGGTCGACAAGAGGCTCCACAAGCTTACTACAACCGACTCCGACAAGCCTACTTTGGTGCACACAACGAACCTGACCTTGAAGAGGATGTGAACTTCAAAAGCCTCTTCCTAAGAAATCTGCACCCTGGAGTCAGCCACCATCTAGGCGTCATGGCCTGTCCACGCTCCATGACCATCCAACAGTTGCGTGACCTAACACAGAAGGCCTACAACAAGCAGAAGATGGCCTCAAAGAAAGGTGACAAAACATCCACACTCTTGAACTCTGTCAACAAAGACTCAAGCCTTGCACTGGACGACACCCAGATGCATCACAATACCAGAGTCCTCCATCAAGAGCACAGAGAACGTGATCCCCATGTCCACGAAAGCTATCAGCCCAACTTCTGGAAAAATCCATGGGACCAGCCACGCTTCTCAAGAAACGCAAAAGATAGCAACAACTGGAAACCTAACCAGACATCCAAAGGTAATCGCCTGACTCATCCAAGAGCATCTCGTAGGGTTAGCGACAACGAAACCCACCTCAGCATTACTCAGACATGCACAGTGCTGAGTATGCTCCAGAACCATACAGCTTACCGTCAGAAGACATGGAACAAGTCATGAGCCAACTGAACGAGTTCCTTCAAGATAAGCTGAACACGGATGACTACGAAATTGAGTCATGCTCGCTGTGACCAGCGACAGAGCGGAAGGCCGACGATCGCATGGTACACCACCATATCCGAGATGACAAGCACCTGTTCAACAACCACACAGGACAAGCAAGTCTCTCACGGCCAACCGTTGATGAAAACTGAGGTACCAGAGAACATCACCTCACTCACCCATCACTCACTAGCAAACTGCTAAATGAACTCCAACTCCTAGAACCACATTCCTGTCTGTGCAACAGCAACCACCAAAGCACAGAAGGTCAGAAAGTCTGCCACATCCAGAAGGTAGCACAAGAGGAATGCAACAAAGGAGACAAAGTTTGCAGCCCAGCTTCACACATGCCAAAACTACCTCCGACTGTCTGCTAAAGAACTTCCTGCCTTTCTGGACTGATCCCCATTAGATCATGGACATGCCCACATCCAAGCCAAGGATGAAGAGAGCCAGTCTTCATCAACATACCTGAAAAGGGGGGAGACGACACAGACTGGAACAGATCTGACCACACATACACTACACCATTAACACACACAACATTACCTACACCCAGAGGTAACCACATCTACTGATAACACATTCAACAAACATATTCTTCCCACAAGTAGAATATCAACTTTAGCTTCCAACACAGTTACATACACCACCATGAAGAAACATATAGCTATCCTCACAGAGTTAGAACACCTGACACGAAGTTAAGGTGCATAGCTAGCTGCACATGACATCCTAGCTCAACAGTAGTTGCAAATCATGCTGAAAACCCACACAGCAGCTTTGTTTTGTTTTGTTCTTCTTTTACCTATCCTTTTCCTTCCCTCTTTCTTTAGTAGGTGAAACACCTAGACACCCTGCAAGGGTCAAAGGTCTGATATTAGGATTGACTCGCACACCTAATATCCGCAAGCCACTCTAGACTGAAGGAAAGCCAGAGAGCTCCATGCACGATAGGTCGATTCATTTTACCACAAATTATTCACTAGAAACTAAATGTGAACATTCTTAAGTTAAGACAACTTAGAAGAAACACACAAATCTAATCGCAAAATTGATCGAAGAATTAGAACAATAATTTCCAAAATTGAATAACCCGAATAACCCAATGCCCGGCACCAGTACAGTAACTGTCATGGAGGTGTTGTCTTGTTGTTTGCTGTGTTTTGTCTGCTTCTTCTGCCCTTGTTTTCCAGCGCTCGGCGATGTCTTCTGCTAAACACCTCGAACGAGCGGGGTGTGTAGAATATCAAGGACCGAATAATTGGCAAATCAAGATTCGATCAAGCATGGTTGAAACATGAAGCCGAATTCCACAAGACAACAGCAGAAAGTCATAAATCAGACCCCAGCCCGCCTGAATACACCCGACCAGGTTTCGAGGACAAAGGCTAAAATTCCTGGGTTCACAAAACCTGTAGAATCATCTTAAAATACTTTCATTCTCATGGTTAATGAAACTAATCATTTCTATGCATAGCTGCATATTATGTATGTGACCCACAAATTGGAATATCCTTGTTTTAATCATTGTGTTTATCGTGCTTTTAATTAGTATTGACTAGCTAAGCCTTAAGGGTTAATGTCATGTTTGGTATGTATGAGTGTCATAAGTATAGCTTTAATCATTTCTTTTGATGGATTTCCTGTCAAATGCATCATATTCTGGTTATAGAAACCACATCCAAAAGGATACTTGCCAGAGAATGTAAAATTCGGGCAATGTGACTGGCCATGACATGTTAATTTATTAAGTGGGTGGAGCTACAAAGCGGCACCCAGAGTCAGCATGGGATCTAATTGGTCAAGACAACCATTGGGAGGTCCCTAAAAGGCCGAGAATAAATACTAGGACACCCCCTCTTAAGGCTCTCTTAACTCTCTCTTAACTTCTCCTCTTGGATCTCTCTCTCTCCCTCTCCGGAAAAATGAACTCTCTCTTCAGCCATGTGCTCTGAACACACCCAGCCAGCTTGATACCATGAAAAGAAGAAAAGCCACTTAGTCTCTTTACCTCCTTTTATTCTTTTACTTTTGTTTATTTTCTTTCCGTTGAGTTCGTGTGCTAAGTTACGCTTTTGCCAGCGAAACCAGCCCAAACTCTGCAGGGCCAGCCACGAGCCAACGCCCACTTCAACGACTCCTGAACTCTTAGCCAATCAGCGACTTGGAGAAACCCTTTCCCCAAAAGGCGGAGGACAAAAGGGAATCCTTTAAACACAAAAGCTACGCAAGTACAAACCCCAGACTTTTGCTGAGACTGGTGTAATATTGAAAATAGATTTTAGCCTCATTGAAAAGGTCAATGCGAGTGTTAAATATGTGATTGATGATTGTTCAGGTTTATGCAATTGCACATATTGCTGTAAACGTGGGATATCAAATTCTCATTCTCTTAATCTAATCCTTTCCTCACTTTCTCTCTTTCTGCAATGCGTGAATGTGTGAATGATTGTGTTCATGTGTAGATTAGTTTACATGTCTTAGAGTTATATAAATAAAGTCTTGTTTATATTGAAAAGAGAAATATCTTGTGTTTTGTGCTCATAAGTTAATGCCTTAATCTGTCGATTTTGTTACTGTGCTATTTAATAGTGTTTTCACTATATTGCTGGATTTTAATATCCAGTGCAGAGTTTGTTATACGGCTTGTTCAGTGAATCGCCGTGAAACAGTGAGTCTGTTCAAATTCCCTATAAAATCATTAATGATTCCCTTTGAGCTAAATTGACCTGTTTCCCTTATAACAATATATATATTATATGTTATCATTACAACTGCGTTACCGGGGAAACCTTGCTCTTTCCCTCCAACAGAGCCTCCCGCTGGCAGAGAATTAATTTGCATATATATGTAGCCACAAATAGTGTAAGTCTGTGGGACTATGGTATAAATAAATTCAACTGTATAACAGTTTCATTCCAATTCATGCTATATTGTTAGAATTAAAGAACAATAAACATAATACATATTATCGTTGCACTTATCTGTACATAGTCAATGCAGTTATTTTTAAGCTGTTAAAAACAACAACAATAACATTAACACTTTAATATGTCTTGCAATATCCAAGTGTGCAAAGGTTCTGCGTGATCATCTTGTTCAATATTCTCGTGTTCTGAGGGCAATATTGATGAACTTGCTGTTTTGGCAAGGGGCGGGGCAATACTGAAACGCCATGTAAGCTGTTCGCCAATCACAATGCACTGGGACAGCTAACCAATCACAATAAATTTAGTTTTTTGGAAGGCGGGCTTTCGTCAAACCCGGAACTAATCAAGCCGTTTGTGTCAGGCTTGGGAGAAACCTATTGTAATAATGTAAATTATGTGAAAAATAATACGATTGTCGAACCACCAAACATGAGAGCATGTTCAAGTACACCCCCAAAACAAAATCAAGACTTTGTAAAAGAGCAAAATAGGACCCCTTTAAAGTAGTAGCTCTGACTGGAGTACATTAAAGAGGCTTTATGTAATTGGAAAAAGGCTATTTCAACCTTATACTGTGGATAAAGATTTCTCATCATGATAACGTTGATGGTTGCTTATCATCCAACAACCACAGTTTTCCAATTAGTTGATTTTATATTTAAATAGGAAGATTTGATGTAACGTTTTGAAGAGCCAATCCATAGAAAAAAAAATAAAAAAAATAAAAAAGGCCAGGGTTTAGTTTATGATTTGCTAATTTCTGTTTAGCTGCAGTGGGTATTAGTGGCAGGAAATTGTGATTGTAGAGAGCATCTGTTTGGACAAAAATGTGTGCAGGATTAGTCATCAATATTTGTGTCCCTTTTTCAAGACAATGTATTTTAAATGAGACATGTCTACATTTTGGTATGTTTACAGAAGTTATGTAGTCAGTGGGAAACTCATTTGTTGAATTTGTTACGCAGAACAAACTTGCTGTCATAGGATATCTTTGAGCAATTGTCTTGTTCTCATGACAGCGATTTTGAAGCTGTATCATTTGCAAAGATCTGCCTCACAATGCATTATGAATGCTGGGGTATTATTATTTATTTTTTTGCTTGCTTCTCTGACAAATGACCCCTTCTGGAGATGAATTTTTAATGACTGTGGAAACAGAAGACAGGCCTGTGGTTCTGACACTGCGCCGTTCCAGCTGTCGGTGTCAGGCGCTTATTCTCCACAGCTCTCCCTCCGCCTCCCGTCACAGGCCGTCACTTAATCTATCAGAGAGTGTAGTTCTTGCTTTTTCCATGCTGGAAACAAGGAGGTGTTCAATGCTGACACAGTGTCCTGTATTGTAGTAAAACTCGCTGTGGGTTTACCCAGATGTGTAGAGTGCCATATCCCCTAAATGTATTCATGAATATCAACAAAAATAATAATAATTTTGAAAAAGAAAATAAGATAATTTTGAAAAAATATATACTACATGCATATACCTTATCTCTCTCTCTCTCTCTCTCTCTCTCTCTCTCTCTCTCTCTCTGCGAGTGCATGCTGGGAGTTAGTGCGGATAGAGCCATTTGGCGTGTGTGAGAGTATCTCTCTGTTGGAGTGAGATTTCCTGTTTCCTTGAAATTTGTACTTTCTGTCAAGTATAGGGTTTGTTAACGGTTTATTTATCCCTGACTTCAGTCGGTGAGTGGGGATAATGGGGTCGGAAGTGGGAGATTTCTTGCGGTTAACACTCAGGCATGGATGTTAATGCATGCATCTGATGCCCAGGTGTCAGGCCCTGTCCCAAATGGCACCCTAAACCCTCCCGGTCTTCCGCTGAGTCCGCACTTTCGTGACGTAATGCCGCTCTGACTGTCGGGTAGAAGTCTGCAGGCTCGGCAGAAGTGCGGATCGAGGGCGCATAACGGGAATATACATATTATGTACCATACATTTACAAGATTGGATGTTTGTCAGTGGTGCTCAGTATCTGCAAATAATTCGCCATTGTCCTATCAGTCACCTTTCCTTACTCTATGTGGTAAGTGAACTTTCATGTAGGTTACTTTAACAGGCTGCTAGCAAGCAGCATATGTCCCTTTAGTGCAGCGGCTCTCAATTCCAGTCCTTGCATACCCCCGCTCTCTCTGGACATTTTGTACGTTTCTCTTATCGCTTCAGATGTTTGTACTATTTGACTGTAAGTGCCCTGCGAAGTGGACATCACATCACAGGATATTCCGCCATGATTCCAGTTTGAAGCAAATCAAGGTTTTCAGAGTTACTAGACAGTATCAGGCAGTTGAGTTTTTATTAGGGTTGGAGCTAAATTCTGCAGGACAATGGCGCTCCAGTGCTGGATTTGAGGAAACATGCCATGTATCCCAATGTGCATACTATTCACCCTATCTGCCCTAAATAGTATTAAAAATGATTAATATCACATATAATTTAGCATGGACAGTGTGCACATTGGGATGCAAGCATGTTCTTTGCAATCGTCATTGAAACTCTATAAACGTTATTTTGTCCATCTGTGTTTTCAATGCATTAATTTGTTGGATCTTTTGCACATTGCCACCGGTGCACACTACTGTATGTCCCGAACATACACAATAAGAAGAAACAATCTAAAATGATTTAAAACCTCATACTACTCAAAAATAAATGCGATATGGTGATTTAAATGATGTTTGCACTTTACTTTGACGAGCAGCTCCAGCGCGCACGCGCTTCAGATGAAGTCCAGGCCCTTTTACACAAAACGGCAAGCGGTGAAAACACAACGTGGCTTTCTCTCATTTTGGATGCATTTTATACAGTCAAGGCTGTGCTCATGTCATGGACTCGAGGCAGACGTTACCATAGTTATCGCAAATCGTGACAAAATGACCATTCACTAAAGTCAACTCATCCAAAAAAATGTATTATGTGTCTGTTAACTCACTCTCATGTTGTTCTCGTACGTCAAGCACACTTTTATATGTTCGTGCGCTTTAAGGTGTGTATTATTATTATTTACCATGTCATATTTTATAGTTATTTCCCATTTCATAGCCCGTGTCTTGTTTTTTAAATGCAAAAATGTATTCTCTCTGTGAATAGCCGCTTAGGACGCAGCTCATGTGCATGAAGCGCTCTATTTCCCTAAACAACCACAGGTCCGATTTTCTGACTCAGAATGAGAGCTTATTAAATCACGAACACGATTATTTATTTTTGCTAATTATTATTTTATTTTAGTTCGTTTTTAAATTACTTTTGTTAGTTTTGTTTAGTTTTAGTTTTTCATTTATTTAGAAATGTTTATTTTATTTCAGTTTATGAAAATGTTTTTTGACCAATAGTTTTAGTCTTAGTTTCAGTTTTCGTTTACGAAAATAACCTTGATCCTCAGAGTAGTGCTAAAAACATTAGCGCTTATGTTAACGTGTGTAAAAAACTGTCTGTTAGGGAGATTGTCTGTGTTTTAGGCTGTAAGGATCTTTGAAATAACGCCAATCATTTGGAGAAGTGATATGGACATGTAATGCAGAGGCGGCGCGAGCAGAGCAGAAGCGGCAGTGCTGCGATCGTTTCAGCACCGAGTCTATTTTTTGCTGCACCACTTATGCTGAATTAAAGTATAAGTGCATTGTTCTTGATCAAAATTGACCCGATTAACATTAAAAATAACACATTTAACCATAAAATCATGCACGTGATGTGTTCTGTGTTTCACAACTACCATATGAAAAAATAAAATGCACAAAAACACATCACTTCCTAAAAATCAAGTTTTTGCCCAAACTTCAAAGATATGTTAAATTAATAAAAATAGAGACATTTGTAGCTTTAATATAACTTTTTTTTATTCAATTATTCAATTCAAATACACTTTATTGTTGGAATTCTTTACAAAATTTGGAAACTTGGATCTTACAACGTGCATCTTACATCAATTCACATCGATAATTACTAAACAAGCAATACAATAGATGCACTTTAATACAAAAAACAACAGTACATGCATAAATACACGGATACAGTGCATTAGAATAGTGAGTCCTTTCTATTTTCCAGAGGCCTATTTAACCCCCCTATTCTGATTTATTAATTCTACAGACTGATACACAAAAGATTTACGTAACATAGCCTATTCCATCTAGCATGCGACTTATGTTAGATGGCATAAGTATAAGTAAGAATATTCCTCTTACAAAATGTGAGACGTGTCAGACATAATTTTTCCTGACAGGGTTGGCAATATTTTCATATACACAACTTGAAAACTTGGCTCAAGTTTATCGTGTAAACCTATATATAATATGTTATTTACATGTGTGGGACAGAGGGGAGGGGGACACGGTCGCATCACAGTGTTGTCTGGCCATATCATACATCAAAGCACATGGCACACAGTATTCAGAGAAGAACGCTCGAAAATATGACAGAAAGGACGATACTCGTCTTTAAATTGCAGCAGTACAAGCCGCGGTTCAGCTGCGTGTGACAAACGCTGCCAGTATGAAAGCACAATGGCCGCGCGCTGCTCCTGCTTCGTCTGTTTGTGTTGTAATATTTTGTGATGTAACTGATGTATTGCTGCCCATTTTGGCCAGGACACTCCTGAAAAAGAGATTTTTAATCTCAGAGAGTCTCGTTAAATAAAGGTTAAATAAATCAAATTTGCAATATCTTACTAATATAAAAAAATGTGTTTACAAATATATTATATTCTTGATTTATTTTTATGTATCTATTGTTTTAACACAATCTGATTATTAATATATTTTTATTAGACCTATATTAAAAAAAATTCTCCATAGTTTAATTGTTTAATAACTGATTATTTGGAGCTATGGTTGGCAAATCTTTAATAGAATCTTTGATAAAAAAATATTTCTAAGAAGTAAGGGTGAATACAAAGTTTAAAGCATTATTAAATATGTATAATGCGTGTTTAGTTTAGGCTAATAGCTGGAACTAGCTTGCACGAACAAGTTGCCTGTAAAATTTTCTAACACTTTCACCCACTCATGTGGTCACTGGTCAGTTGATGAATTATGTATTCATCAGACCGTGTTACTGATCATGTGAGAAGACTCAGCCAACACATGAGAACGAAGCATAAAGTAAGCAATTGTTTGTGTCTTGTTTATCCCCTTATGCTAGTAGCTCCTTCTCATTGCGCTAGTGTGCTACGTGTCGGTGGGGCTTCCAGAGGTATTTTCACAAACTCAGGATTAAAAAGAGGGCGAAATGACATTCCAGGCCAGATAAACTGAAAAAAAAAGAGTCAAGAGGATGACCATGACCATGCGTTTTGAAGGAGCTTTGGTCTTGACACAGAGCAAAAGGCTAGTTGCTGGAGAGTTTCGTATCACCTGACTCATCAGTTCAAGGCCAAAGTTTTTTTTTAATAGTTGAAAGATAAAAAGGCATTTAAATTAATCCTGGGACTCACAGAATGCTTTCTCTGAAAAGGCTTTTACCACACAGATGAAAGGCTTTTAATAACTTTCAGCATTAGCAAACATTCAAATAGTTGTCATGAAATTGGTCATTCATATATTCTATGTTTTGTCCACTACAGGCACTTTTATGTCAATTTTTATTCAATAGAAGTTTCTTCAAAATTCAACTAAAATCAAAATTATTTGTATAGCAAAAGTCTGCAATATTGGAATGTTTTATAGATTTAGATTTTATTGGTTTAATCTTTTGGAAGACCCAGATTTCCATTATAAAACTCCATTATGAGTTATAAGTAAACCTCTTACTGTATGCTCACCGAGACTGAATTTATTTGATCAAAAATTATTATTAAATAAGAAAGTACAATTTTGAAATGACTTGTGAATATATTTTATAATGCAATTTATTCATGTGATGATAAAGCTAAATTTTCAGCAGCCATTTCTAATAGTTCTTATTATTATCAATGTTGAAAACAGTTTGCTTTGCAGTGCTGCTTAATATTTTTTTGTAGAAACCATGATATGGTGTTTTCTCTCTTCATGTTTGATCAACTGAATGCATCCTTTTTTAATAAAAGCATTAATTTCTTAATAAAATAAGAATATTTATTTATTTAGCAAAAATGATTGACGAAAAGTGTCAAAATATTATTTATTGTGTGAATGCAGGTGCAAGGTGCTAGCTATGAAATGCACATTGGCAAAACAAATATTTTAAAGTTGTTTAATCGACCACAGAATTTGTTTTGTTTCTTCATTTTCTTTGATTTAGAAATAGGGCTGCAAATGATTAATCGTGATTAATCACATTCAAAATAAAAGTTTGTATTTGTACTGTGTATATTTATTTATGTAAATATAAATACACACATACATGTATATGTTAAGGAAAATATGTTTTATTTTTACATACATTTATTTGTATGTATAAAAAATATTTATACATAAGCTATTTATATTTATATATAATATAATTATAAACGTATATGCAGATATGTGTGTGTATTTATATATACTGTACATAATAATTATACACAGTACATACACATAGTATGTAAACATAAACTTTTATTTTGAATGTGATGCATCGTGATTAATCATTTTGCAGCCCTATTCAGGAAATATGACAGAATTCTCTTGATTTCTTGATAGTAGATAAATTAAAATAGTGAGAGTGTGAAAAGGGATTTTTTTTACACAGGCTTACAAATGCCTGTAGTTGTAGAATCATCCATATTTTCATATTTAAAGGTATTCCTTACCAATATGGTAGAATGATAATTAATTTGACTTGGCTAAACACCTCATTTTGGAGCAGCTTCCTGTTTTCAGACAATAGTACAGGAATGTCTGTCTACAGTCTGTTGCATGGTTAATCCACTCAGCATCAGCCTCGGCGTTCCTCTGGTAGAGCGCTGTGTATGAATGTGTGTGTGTGTGTGTGTGTGTGGTGACACTGGGAGCGCTGGCACCACTGCTTGACTGTAGGGACATTTAATGCGATCAGTTGTAGTCAGCCCGACTCTATAGGCCACTCAGCACCATTGCCAGTCTGTGATACAAATGGTGACAAACATTTTCAGTCGATTGTTCTTCTACATCCCTAGCTCCCTGTTTCCCCTCGGCCTGCCCCTCAGTTAATCCTCGGACTGTACAAGGATTGCAGTCACCCTCAATGCAGCTGGATGCGTGCTGGTGTAATATGCTGCATTAGAGGCACAACGATGAGCCATGGCTGCTCTGCTAGAAGTGCAGTGATACAAAGAAGGATGAGAGACTCACCCCTGCAGTTCTGTAAAAATTCACCGCTCTCAGAAAAATTAGATGCTCGCAGAACCTTTGGTGGGATCTCACAATATGCAATAAAAACTTAAAGTGCTCTCTGAACAGTAAAACGCTTATACAAGCTTACATTTCTTGCAGCCATTATGCAAGGTAGCAGTTGGAGCCAAAGACCTCGCAGGCTGCTGGGTTTTAAATATAAGACTGCAGTATGTCAGAGTGTATGAGCAATAGATAGAGGATAAAGGATCGAGTGAGAGCTGGTCTACTGTATGATGAGAAGACAAAAGAGATGCACTGCGTTTGTTTGAAGGCAGCTAACAGGTGTATTGATTTAAATGGTAAAATGACAGGAGATGGGTGGATAGAGTTGAGGCTGATGATAGAGAGGTGAATTGAGTGGGCTGAATCAATGTTACTAGATGAGTGAAGATGCACAAAGATGCTCACAAAATGTAGCGCTGTTAGTCAGACCAAAGCCAAGAAAAGATTCAGCAAGAACTGGGTACCTACTGAAGTAAACTGAAGATGGTTGGTATTTCTTTTCTGTGGAGGGTTTTTATTATTATTATTATTATTCAGTATAATTAGCAGGCAGACTGATAATTAAAACCATAAAAAAAACCAAAATTGCCTCAAACTAAAAAAAGATTATATATATTTATCAGATTGCACTGAGAGTGATACCCACCCCTGTCTAGTTGGTGGCTAGTGTGCTCCAGTGAGGCAGCAGAGCGTGGGATCATCAGCGCCAGAACACAAATGAAAGTGTTAAGAGTCTTTTGCTATGTGTTTACGGAGAATACCCAGTTTAAGCTACAGTGATCTATCAGACCACATTAAATAGGGCCAAAACGGTATTTATTGCTTGAATTTCCTAATAAAATTGACAAAATTTGAAATCTGAGACTTGTTTTCATATCAAGAGTAACAAGGCGATTTATTGGATGGAAGGTGCACTATTCTGTTCATTCATCCAACTGAAAACAGCATTGATTGGGATTTAATTATCGATATTGGTTCATAAAAATGAGAATCTATTAAAATCGAGAAATCTTTTTTATTTTATTTTTTTACCCAGCCCTAGCATATTTTGTTTATAGTGGCCTCCGCTGTCACTGTGGTGTTGAACATGAAAAATTATGCACAGTCTGTTCAATCCGTTCTCATCTTAAATAATAAATCCATAAACTTATATACTTGTCCTGTAGGTTCATTATTAAAAATGAGTTATTATGTGTTATTATAACTAAAATATTTAAATTAAAATGGCCCTTTACGTCTCTTCACATCGGCGCATCTAGAGCTGAACGCTGCGATACAAGACTTTAGCTGGCGTTTCGCTGCAGTTGACAGAATTATCAATTGCCTTATCGGTCATTGTTGCATCGTCGCAAAAATTTAAGTGACCAAATACATACAAAATAACATAAAATGGTCATCTGGCGAGTATCCTCATAAGCACGGTCAGTTTTGTCTTAAGTTAATGTAAACAGTTATGAAAGAAAAGCGCCTGTGTGTCAGTATTGGATCTGTGAAATAGGTCTTGTGACAGCAGCCTAATAAAGTTGTGCCATCTGTCATTAATGTTAATCAAACAACAAAAGACAGAGAAAATCCCTCACTGCTCTTGACTAAATAATGTTTTGTTGAATAACTTTAATATGTTAATTTACAGTTTATTCAATTTCTGTAGCCTATTTAAAACATGTTCATATTTTAGAAAATGTAGTTAATATTTGCATCATTAATGATTTATCTTATCCACCCGCGACCCACCCGCAAATTATTAGAATGCAGTTTTTTATTACCCGACCCACCCGACCCGCGGATCCGTTATCCGCGCATCACTAATATATATACATACATATAAAGCTTTTAGACTAATTTTTATTTATGTAACGTACTGTTCCAAAGTTACAGTTGCAATTTTAAATAATAGTTTTTTTTAAACATTTCAAATAGTAATTTATCTTGTGATGGCAAATATGAATTTTGAGGAGCAATTACTCTAATATTTCTTATTATCATAAATGATGAAAACATGCACTGCTTAATATTTTTGTGGAATCCCACAAAAATGTTGACACCAGTGTGTTTGTCACTATGTCTGATATGGTTTAATAGAACCATCATTCTGAGTCACAAATATGATTTGTTTCAGTCATTTTGTTATTTACATATATTTTTTTACTTCTTTCAATTGAATCACTCCATCGTGTTTTATTATGTCACTCTTCCTAAAAATCTCAAATGGTACATTTCTGTATTGATTTATGCTACAAAGCCTACGCTTATTTAGATTTGGGTGCCTGAAGGTGACTAATCTTTTTGGTGTCTTCATATTATCATATGTATGACCATTAAAATTTAAAATGAAACCATGTAATTATTTTAAAACAAAACACAAAGTGTCCTAGACAGCTCTGTCTATAATGACAGATGTCTATAATGAATACAAAAGAAGATGTTAATTTTTATATTCTCCCATGGCATG
The DNA here is from genome assembly GCA_027564155.1 of Gymnocypris eckloni scoliostomus. Classification (NCBI taxonomy): domain Eukaryota; kingdom Metazoa; phylum Chordata; class Actinopteri; order Cypriniformes; family Cyprinidae; genus Gymnocypris; species Gymnocypris eckloni. Next base: position 23,442,957 of record CM050427.1, on the reverse strand, counting down.
TGGCATGTCAGACCTGACAATAGCCTTCAGCACACTACCCACACTTTGTCTGTTACGTAGAGCCCTCATTTTTGTCATGTCTGGCAGATTCACAAAAAAAGACAGTCAGCTGCTGAGCCTTTTTTAGCCAGCTATGGAGTGTGGACTGTCAACATTAGACATGGGCCATTATAAGATTCTCATGGTATGATAACCTTAGATAAAAATACCACAGTTTCACGGTATTACGGTATTGCCATTGCAGGTCTAAAATATGTTATTTTTAAATGTCTGGGTAGAAAGCAACAACTTTTTTCCCCACTGAACACAATATATTTTATTTTTAAGAAACATATAGAACATTTTGGAACCTAAAACATGTCAAGCTAAATAATTAAAATAAACAATTGAATTATTCTTAATTAAATTAAGTGCAGTCAAGTAAGCCTAAAACCTGCAGCACAACAATAATCAGAAAATAAAAAATCTGTATAAATTAAAAAAGGCAGTAACTTAAAGTGAGCCTAAACCTGCAGCTCAATAATCAAAAACATAATCAAAACAATGTCTGTAAAAAATAAACCTTAAAGTCATTAAACCTGCAGCTCAACAAGGTTTTGGAGACATGCTCACTTTCTACACATTCATCTTTAAGTTTGTTTGTACACATACACATACACACTCTCTCGAGTGTGTTACACACACACAAACACACATGCACGGTCTCTCTCCATACAACAGGGATGCAATGATTATAGATTTTGTTGGTACGATTTTGAAAAAAGAAGTAACACAGTAACCAATAGTACAGCACAAAATAATAATACTAAATAAAGAAAAAGTCCATCTCTCCTATTGGAATTAAAAAAGGTGACCTCTGCTCAGTAAACATCAGTCAGTATTTCCCTTTTGAAAATAAATGGAAATAGATCACAAATGTATATGTTTTCATTTTGTATATTCTTTTTACATTTCTTTTTGGATTTGAGCTACAGAACTTAGAAAGATGGTGATTTTATTTATATGTTTTTGCTTATGAATAATACTATAACATGGATGATAAATCACAATGTTAATTAAGTATTATTAATATAAGAATAATATTAACTTTATTTATCCCACAGAGGATACTGTTACTAATGAGGGGAATAAACTAAATTGTAATCAACTGTCATCCATACTTGTTCATTTTAATAATCTTTATTCATCTGATTTTACATATGGCCTAAGATAATCATGTCTATTATTTTGGTTTGTGAGATTGAGGGGGACAGAAACTAAAATCTTCATTGATTGTAGTGACGCGCAGATGCAGGTAGGTTAATTCACACACGCAAATGTTACCTCTCTCTCTCTCTCTCTCTCTCTCTCTCTCTCTCTCTCTCTCTCTCTCTCTTTCTCTCTCTTTCTCTCTCTCTCTATCTCTATTTCATCTCTCAAGCGGGAAGAATCCTAGAGCTAACGATCTTCACATCAGGTGGTCCCTGCCTTCACGTCGTGCATTAAAATTGTTTATTTCACAACGAGAACAGGTTAACAGCGTTATCCCTTATGTATAGGCTACACTTTAGCTCTTTTACTCTTTAACATTTTTACGGCAATATTTAAATGACGCCCTGGTCATTCTTAGTGTATCCAAAATGATCCCACACTATCGACTTCAGACATTCTCTGGTGGAAATAAAGCTTCGTTACTTGGTTCCTCTGTAATAGTTAATCTAGTGTGTGTAGTAGCCTCCGTGTCTCTGATAAGCACGTCATTTTAAGATGGTGCACCGCCGCTAGTGTAACTTTGTTTTCATTTTGCCCAAGCTGCAGCATTTCCGTTCCATGCAACAGAAACACTCAGTGTAGCGGAACCTTTACGATTAATTAACTGTGGCGTTTTAAAGCGCGGTTAATAGTAAAACCGGTTAATCGCTGCATCCCTACCGTACAACACTCTAGGATTCAAGGTTTTATTCGTCACATACTCAATTATACAGAATATAATCAGTAGTGAAATGTAAGTCAGGTAACACAACACAAGAGAATATACATAAATATAGGTAAAAAAATACAAATAAAATAATAATAAAGAATAATAAGATAAAATAAAATGTGCAGGATAGTATACTTTGGACTTAATAAATAATAATATAAGCAGGGATGTGCAAGAGGAATGTGCAAACAGGTTTACAGGGTATATATATATATAGAAGCAATATGGATGATGGAGAATAGTGAATATCTTACTGTTTATTAAATTGAGTCATGTTGATGTTATTAGACCGAGTTTGAGTTTAGGAGCCTGATGGCCTGAGGGAAGAAGCTCCTTCTAAGTCTCTCAGTTTTTGCCATCATGCTCCGGAAGCGCTTGCCAGATGGCAGTAGAAAGAAAAGACGGTTACCGGGGTGATTTGAGTCCTTGATTATTTTAGCAGCTCTGCTTTTGCAGTGTTTGAGGTAGATGTCCTGCAGAGAGGGGAGAGCAGACCCTGAGATGTGCTCAGCCAAGCGCACAACTCTCTGCAGAGCTTTGCAGTCCTGGTTTGTGGCATTACTATACCACACTGAGATGCACTGAATCAGTACACTTTCTATGGCCCCTGAATAGAAAGTTTTCAGGATAGCTGGTGAGACCCTGAATTTTCTCAGCTGTCGCAGATGGTACAGTCTTTGCCTGGCTTTCTTGACCTGTGTTTGAATGTGTGCAATCCAAGTCAGGTCCTCAGAGATGTTTACACCGAGGTACTTGAAGTTGCTCACCCTCTCCACAGGGGTCCCACTGATCATAATAGGGGTGTAGGGTCGCTGCTGTCTCTTCCTGAAGTCCAAGGTCAGCTCTTTAGTTTTTCTAACGTTCAGAGAGAGACAGTTGTCCTGGCACCATGATGTAAATCTTTCTACCTCATCCAAGTATGCGGTCTCATCATTGTTGGAAATGAGGCCCAGAACCACAGTATCATCAGCAAATTTGACAATAGAAGTGGAGCTATGAGAGGACACGCAGTCGTGTGTGTAGAGAGTAGAGCAGGGGACTCAGGACACAACCCTGTGGGGCTCCTATGTTCAGGGTGATGGAGTTGGAGGTTAACTGGCCTACTTTCACCACTTGAGGTCTGCCGTTGAGGAAATCTAGAATCCAGTCTCAGAGTTTAGGCCGAGGTCTGTGAATTTAACAGCTAGCTTGATGGGGACTATTGTATTGAAAGCTGAGCTATAGTCAGTGAATAGCAACCTATCATGATTGCCATTTTTGCTGTCAATGTGTGTGAGAGAAGAGTGCAGGACCTGAGAGATGGCATCGTCAGTAGACCTATTTAGGCGGTAGGCAAACTGAAGAGGGTCCAAAGTAACAGGGCTGGAGGAGCAAATGTGGTTCTTTAAAAGTCTCTCAAAAACCTTCATTACTGTTGATGTGAGGGCAACTGGACGATAGTCATTCAGGCAAGAGGGTTTACTGTTCTTAGGCACAGGGATGATGACAGATTTTTTAAAGGAGGTGGGAACCACAGAGGTAGCAAGGGACTCATTAAAGATGGATGTAAACAAACCAGCAAGCTGATCAGTGCAGGACCTCAGAACACGGCCAGTAATCCCATCAGGTCCGTCTGCTTTCCTGACGTTCACTCTCTTTAGTTCCCTCTGAACCTCGTCCTCCGACACGGTGATTACATGATCATTGCTGCTCTGTCTGCTGCTTCCTGAAGCGCAAGTGGCCGCAGAAGGTGTTTAACTCTTCAGCCAGCAACAGACCAATCCTCTCACCTCTGTAGAGGATTTATTTCCAAAGGAATAGATGATCCTCAGTCCCTGCCACATGCGTCGAGAATCATTGAGCTGAAAATGAGACTCAATTCTCTCCCTGTATAGTTTAGCGGCTCTTACTGCACGTCGGAAAGCATAGCACGATGCTTTGTACTCGCTCATGTTTCCTGACAGAAGACCGGTGTTGTATGCGGCAGTGCGTTGGTTAACCGCATCACGGATTGTTTAGTCCACCCACGGTTTCTGATTTGAGAATGTCCTTATAGTTACCGTTTCAGTGGCCTGCTTGGTTAGCATGTTTACATAGCTTATTGCTACATCCGTGAACTCGCTGACGTCCGATGAACTCGCCCGGAACATGTCCCAGTCAACGTCATGCCTGTAGCATACTGTAGCTTCTGAGTGGGAAGTGGGAGGACCAGCGTGTCACTTCTCTCTCCACCGGGGGTTCCTGAACGAGCCTTTGTTTATATTCTGGTGTGAGGACAATGGCGGCATGATCCGATTTGCAAAAAGCCGGTAGTAAGCGGGCATTGTAGGCATTTTTAAACTGAGTGTAGCAATGATCCAGTGTATTCGGTACTCTAGTTGGACAGGATACATGTTGATGAAAGTTTGGCATGACCTGCCTGAGGTTGGCTTTGTTAAAGTCCCCCACGATGATGAAGGCAGTGTCAGGGGTGTTTGTTAATGTAGCCGTTGAGCACATCGTGAAGCTTGGACAAAGCCAAGCTAGTGTCTGCCTGTGGTGGAATGTAAACAGCAGTAACAATGATCAATGAAATCTCGCAGGGCAGATAGAATGGGCGACAGATAATGGATAGATGTTCCAGATGAGGCAAGCAGGAGCGCTACAGAATGGAGATATTCCTGGGGTTACACCATTTCTTGTTGATCATGAAACACACTCCACCACTTTTGGTTTTACCGGCCTCGACTGTTCTGTCCATCCGTAAAACAGAAAAGTTATCAGACGGCGTTACAGCAGTGTCCGGTACCGAGGGCGTGAGCCATGTTTCAGTCAAACAAAGGATGTTACAGTCCCTTATGTACCATTGGAAACTTATCCTGGCTCTAAGATCATCCATCTTATTCTCCAAGGATTGGACATTACTGAGCAGAATACTTGGTAAGAGGAGGACTATGAGCCCTTTCCCTTAGTCTGTTCCGGTTTCCAGGGCGTTTCCCGCGGTGCTTCCTGAACTTACGCCTCCTGGGATTATAGGCCACATTGGATTCGAACAGATGTAAACACTGATAGCAGGAGGCTTACATGTATAGAAGTGATACCAGCTAAATGTAATTATTGTACTAAATTGCAGAAACGTAGTACTTCAGTCAGCTTGAGGGAGGAAACTAGTTGACGTTAGCTAGTTAATTAGCCATATTATCTGCCTCGGTAGCAAGCCAAATAGTATTTACTTCAACACTGAAACAAAGGCGGGCGGGGCATCTTTATTGAGGGTGAAAGAGGGAGAAATGAAGATGACACATATAGTTTATGTACAACCTGCAAGTATTTATTTAGCGAACGACGCTAAAATGTCATCTGTACGGAACATCGTTGTTTACAGAACATGATTAGACTACGTTACCGGAAAAATTCCATACGGCAGACTTGGTGTTTTCGACGGGGTAAAAGGTTGCAGGGATTCATCTCCTTCGACCATCATCATACACACAGCTGACTCTCACTGACTGACTGCTTGCAGCCTTGCTCCAACCGGAGGGGGAGGGACCGTGTGACTCGTGCGCTTTTCACTGCACACAGCTGAGGGAGTCCTGCACTTTCCGTCTTTGACGACACGTAAAAAACTGTGCATACCGCAGGAACGGTATAACAATTTTTTTTAGTGGTATTGAAACCGTGACTTTTCCAAACCGCAGTATACCTTGAAACCCGTTTTCGTCCCATGCCTAATCATCATAGGGATAGTTGGTTGAGCTCAGGAGAAAACTGGAGAATAGTGTGTGAAGAAAGCTCTGGAACAGATCCACTGAATGTAGAAATGGGTGTTTCTAAAAATGTATTCAGGTAGACCTCTGCTCAAGGGAATGTTTCTGGATATGGCCCTCCTGACATCTTTGTATGGGAGCTTCAGGGAAGCTTTGCGGTTAAACATGCTAGCAGCTTAACTGTACAGCCCTTTCTACCAATATTGTTTTCAACAAATCCTTTGAAAGACTGTAGACGAAGAGCCCATTATACTTCAGCCAATCATTTTGTCTGCAATGTGTCTGCTCAATAACACAGCTGTTTATCAGTTTATATTATTGATGCTGTAAAATGCACTAGATATTATGCTCTGGTTTCGGAGTGCTTTTCTACCACGTACAATTTTGATTAATTGGTTTAGTCTTGTGATAAGCAAAAAATGTCAGATTTGAGTCTAATTGGTTTTCTTCACAGATGAGAAAGCGTTGATTCTGCTATGATCAGTCATGGTTTAATTGAAGCTCATGATTCTCATGGTGGCAGCTGGACACACTGACTGTGAAAACTGAAAATGTGATTTTTTTTCATATTTTTTATTTAACAATGAAATATTTGGAATCTTTGTATTATTTTAGAACATGTTGTTTATCAAATATTTTTATGCATATATTTCTGTTCAGTTGTTTGGGGTAAGTTAGATAATTTAATGGATTATTAAAATTATCAGAGTTGATCATGAAAACAAGTTCTTTCTTTCATTTATTTGTATAGTGCTTTTCAAAATACTTTTCAAAGAAATACAAATTAATGTTTCTACATTACAACTAAGAGTGATCTGTAGTCAGAATAATGTCAAAATAATGTCTATATGGCAGAAATAGTTCTTACAGTTTTAAGATTACGCAAATCATGCAGGTAATGTGATGATACATTTAAGCAGAAGCATGTATGCTGTTATAATTTCTGTTTCAATTATGTTATTTTGAACTTTATTTTCATCAAAGAACCTTGAAAATATGTATCAAGGTTTCCTCAAAAATATTAAGGCGCTTTCACGTGAGAGTAAGGGCTATCCCAATTCTCGTTTTGATCGAGGGGTAGTGCTAAGGGGAAGGGGTAGATACCCCTTAAAACCAAGCATTTTCGCGAGCTTACTTGAAACCAAGGGGTACCCAGAACACACTGCAGCCAGATCATCCAGAGAGTCCCATAAATGTAATATTTTCAGCTTAAATAATTTATTTAAAAATTACGACTGTCTTGTTTTGTGCTCTACACAGTCCTGTACATACATATTTACAACCATGTTCTTAATTGAAACGTTTTTAAAAATCTATATTTTTCCACGCTAACGTCACATTGCTGATTTGCACAACAGTCCCGCATTTCTCTGACTAGATAAAAACATCACTAAAACCCACGCAATCGACATACATACATTTGCAGACGGCAAGTTTGTGATCAACGCTTGTCGCCTCTGGTGACGTAGCAGCCAGCTAGCGACAATGTATGATGACGTAACAGTAACCAAGTGGCGTCTCATTTCATAGGGTTATGTTTTCACGCCTAGCGCTTACCACTCGGTTTCGAGGGACAAGGGCTAGGGGTAAGACGAAGGGGTAGGGGAAGGGGAAGGGGTAAGACAGAGAAATGGGAGTCACCCTTAGAATGAATTCTTTCTAAAATCTTTCTAAAAATCTTTCTAAAATCTTTTAGAATTTCTAAAGAATCATGTGACACCTGAGACTGGAGTAATGAAGCTGAAAATTTAGCTTTCCTCTCACAGGAATGAATCACATTTAAAATATGAACATTTGAAAGTCTTAGTGTTATTATTTCTATACTAACCCTGGTACTTGCCTTAGGAAGTTTGTTCTTTTAAAATTAAATTCTGTAAAATCTGTAAAATGTTTGTCCGAGAACCTGCTTAGGGGACACAGTTGTGCGTGACTGTCCTTTCACACCACGATGCACAGGACCATCACTTACACTGAGGAGATGGTAAATGACAGTTAGTGTTTCAGACAATAAGCACCGTTATAAAGATGCTTGGATGCAACCAGAGACATTGACTCACTGTCTCACTATATAAATATATGTGTATGTGTGTATATATTTATATATATATATAGAGAGAGAGAGAGAGTATGTGATAAATGGAGTCATATGTTGGAGCTCAATACTTCCAATGGACTAATATTTTGTCTGTTTTTGAAAAACATACTCTCTAGCATTGTGTGGTTCACATACTCCATCTTTTGTAAATGTGGAAAAAAAGTGCTTTACACAGCTATTTTAGTCATGTAACCTATTGTGACACTGGCCTTGACTTGTTTTGGCTACCAGGTGTTCAAAACCTACTGCAATGAAGATTACGACCGGAGGAATGAAGAAGTGGACCCAGTGGCATCCTCAGCTGAGTATGAGCTGGAGAAACGGGTGGAGAAGCTGGAACTTCTCCCTGTGGAATTGGAAAAAGGTGAACAGCAGCGTCACCAAAGAGACTTCTATGTTTTTTTTTAAGTAACACTAGGTCTATTCTTCTCACTTTGTACTTTTTCAGTCAGTTTTGACTCAGAACCTTATAGTTTTTTAGATACAGTATAGCCTCTCTGACAAAATATTTCACCATCTTATTTATCTGACAGCTAGCCCCTGTCTTGCCTATAAGCTTTCTTTTCTAAAATAAATAGATACAAATATGTTTTCAGGAAATGTTCTGCATGTATCTGCATATTTTGAGCACTGTGAGTAAATCAATGGTAAGCTTTGAATATTGATCAGTTACAATAAACATGCATCCATCCATCAAACATCCAATGATTTATTGAATTTGAAATTGAAATTGTCATTCTTTTTATTTGCTCAGCACTAATATTTTTCCTTTCATTGATTTGTGTTTGTTCATCTGTGTATGTCAGATGAGGACGGCCTGGGCATCAGTATTATAGGAATGGGGGTTGGCGCTGACGCAGGCCTGGAGAAGCTGGGCATCTTTGTCAAGACTGTCATAGAGGGTGGAGCAGCAGAGAGAGATGGAAGGTAAACTAAACTGCACATACTAATTTAGTATTTACACACTACTTTAGTGAAAGACATGTATATTGGTATTATATCACCCTACTTTCTGGATATCAATATGAGTATTTTCCATGTAGAAAAACAACCCTGTTGGTCAAACAGTAGCAGACAATCACGTATTTCTTGTCCTTGCTCTTTTTAGCTCCACCCAGAGTGAGTTAATCCCTGAGAGTTCCTCATGAGATTTGCACATTGCCTAAAATGAAAGCAAAGCTTGAGGCTTTATCACTGAATGTAGCTTAGGATGCTAAAGAAAGGGTAGGGATGGGAATGAAAGCAGCTCGATTCTTTTCTGGCCAAACATTCTAGTAAATTTAGTAGACTGTTTTTGCTTTACTAAAACTGAGGCCACTAGTGAAATAGTGGTGATGAGATTTAGCATTATATAAATTGTATTTATTAAATTAGAACATAATTAATACAATTATATTAGCAGCATAACATTTTGAGTAAAAAGTTATTTAACATCTTTGTATTTGGTTTGTCTCGCTTTAATGGCAGCAGCAAGCAACAGATTTGACAAGACTCTACACGTAGTACATGTACATGTAAAACCTGTTGATCATGTTTTCCAGCATGATTTGAAATTATTCAAAGAGCATCCTGAGCTACAATTGAAGAACCTTTGATCATCTGTATAAGGAGTCACATGATCAGTGTCACAAATTTATTTTAGTGTTAATTAGGGACCTAGAAATAATGCATTCTGAAGAACTGTATTTTTTAATCATTTTACAATTATAATGTTTCTTTAAAGATTTTCTTAAAGTCCTAAATCTCGCTGTTTATTTCCAAGTTTAAGATTTTGAATGTCAGTTTTTTTAATATGGTCTCATATTTTCACTGAGTGGCATCAAACCCTGCTGAAATCTTAAGAAATGATTACTTGTTTCAAGATTACCAAGAAACTGCAAGCTTTGCAATCAGGTTTCATACGGACTTTTCAATAACCAGAATGTAATTTCCTCCACCATTAACTCAGGCTGTTTCTGAGAAAAGTGTGACAATGTAGGATTCAAAGTGACATTGAAATATTTTCACTGCAGTCCTTATTTTTTGCATGTTGGAACTCTATTTTCCTGCTTTAGTATTAGTACATTGGTGACATTGAAAAATGCATGCGAAGGTCGAGCTGTACTTATGCCACACTCTTTAGGTGCATATTAGGATTCAGTCTTGCAAGCATCCCTCCGTCTGCCTTGCTTGCATAACAGACGGGATTTGCCAGGGGCTCGATATCCAGACTGGAATCAAGGGTCAAGGCAATTTGGTCAAACTCACAAAGCTCGTTACAGATATCACACAGTTGGAGCTCTTCATGCAAACACTGTAGCTTTCTGAAAATATATTATCACATGTTGTTAAGAAGCTTACTGGTCCTTATAATCATATATAATTGCAATTCCTTCTGTCTTGTGAGCATTACTCTTTAGCGGCTAAAATTAAAGACTGTGACCACCCAAGACCAACTGAAAACATAAAAATATTGTTCTCAACCTTTTTTGTCCTTTTTAAGTCCTATGACCTAAATTATTTAATTGAAGTATTCACTAAGATTTGAAGAAGTATTTACGTGATCAAAAAAAATCATATTTATCATTCATGTATTATAAAGGATATATTTGCAGAAAAAATATATATATGCTAGCAGTAATTTAATTTAATTAAATTTAATTATTAACAACAAAAAACTGTATGAATGTATTTTGCTTATATATGTACTGTTTTCACTCATGTGGTAGTATAAAGAATATATCTGTAGAAAATACTTTTTAATTTATTAATTAGATTTTATTATAAAAAATGCAAAACAAATAACTACTATATTATTATTATTATTATTTAATTATTCTATATTATGAAAAAATACTTATTAGTATATAGTTGTCAGAGAGTCACCGCAGTCTCCATTAATGACACTCACCAGATCCCGATCCCCGATTTCTAATCACCGCCACCTGTCAGCACTCTTCAACAGCACTATATCCCTGCACTCCTCCCGTTCAGATCAGATCAGTCCGGTATCTATCTGCTGACAACAGTATATATATATTTATGGAAAAATGTGTATTATTATTATTACATATTATGAATGGTTTAAATTCACTCTTTATACTGTTGTCTTTTCATTGAAAATTTGAAATGGAAGTCATCTGTTGTAATTATGCAGAAATAAATCTTTGCTGTCTTTACAAACTTTAATTTGTCCATACTTTTATCTTACTGTCTTTACAAAGACTAATTGCAATTACACTAGAGTTCTGTGTCAAACTCTAGGGGTTCACAAAATCCGGGAAACCTTGTCCCAGGATGTACTGTCCTTCATACATCAGCATATTTTAAGCACTGAAAAAATTAATCATAGCAGAGTGATGAGAAGGCCTCAGGCAGAACATAATTTAGCTTTTATTACAAAAGTAATCTCAGAATGACCGAGAAATCGCTGTTTAGTATTTACACAGACAATATTATACAAACTTGTTTTAGAGTTTGCACAATGTCCTAATAGTGTCACTGTAACAAGCATTACAACATAACCACCTTCATTTTCCACAGAATTAAAGTGAACGATCAAATCGTGGAGGTTGACCGCACCAGTTTGGTTGGAGTAACCCAGAGCTTCGCTGCTTCTGTCCTGAGAAACACACAGGGAGTGGTTAGGTAAGATGCTAGTATTTCTACAACTGTTTTTGCTTGTTTGTTATGTCTCATTAATCCCAGGTTTGCCCCTAAATGGTGGCCACAAGATCCTCACATCCCGACATCCTCACCGTAGCTTTCAAGCTGCTAGAGTCACCAGTGTTATTATTAGCATATGAAATAGCATGACATGCCATCGTCTTTGCCTCCCAATCAGCATTCTTGTGAGAAAAACACATACTTTTTATTAGTGTATCTAAATTCTCTTTAGACATGAAAGCAGAGCATGTCTTTGAAATGCATATAGGCCGGCAGGAGTACTTCACACTGTGAGAAATCAAGAGGCCATTTTTGTGGGGAGCAACCGTTCTAATTCTCAAATACTCAGAGAGTTCTTTGCCATGAGGTGCCATGTTGAACATCCAGTGGTCAGTATGAGATAATTTTACTCAAAGAACCAAATTTGAACTACTCTAAAACATGATACACAAATGTGTATAGTCCTGTCAAGCAGACAAAACATGAACATAATGAATGGGACATGTGGCTTTGCATGTTTAAACGATGTGTAGCTGTTATCACCTAGGGTGTTCTTAGTTTTGTTGCCAGCTTTTTTGATTGTCAGAGGACAGTAAATATTTACTGCTATACAAGTTGCACATTGACTACTCTAAAATATATCTAAGTTTCATTTCTATAGTATTGTCCTTAAAAAGATATACTCAATTGATTGCCGAAATGTGAGGTGTGTACTCACTATTGTGATATACACAGTATATCACACACAGTATATCACAGTATATCACTATTGTGATATACTGTGTGTGTGTGTATATATATATATATACATATATATATATACTGAACAAAATTATAAATACAACACTTTTGTTTTTACCCCCATTTTTCTTTAGTTGAACTCAAAGATCTAAGATTTGTTCTATTTACACAAAAGGCCTATTTCTCTCAAATATTGTTCACAAATCTGTCTAAATCTGTGTTAGTGAGCACTTCTCCATTGCCGAGATAATCCATCCACCTCACAGGTTTGGCATATCAAGATGCTGATTAGACAGCATGATTATTGCACAGGTGTGCCTTAGGCTGTCCACAATAAAAGACCACTCTAAAATGTGCAGTTTTATCACACAGCACAATGCCACAGATGTTGCAAGTTTCGAGGGAGCATGCAATTGGCATGCTGACTGTAGGAATGTCCACCAGAGCTGTTGCCCGTGAATTGAATGTTAATTTCTCTACCATAAGCCATCTCCAAAGGCGTTTCAGAGAATTTGGCTGTACATCCAACCGGCCTCACAACCGCAGACCACGTGTAACCACACCAGCCCAGGACCTCCACATCCAGCACCTTCACCTCCAAGATCGTCTGAGACCAGCCACCCGGACAGCTGCTGCAACAATTAGTTTGCATAACCAAATAAGTTCTGCACAAGCTATCAGAAACCGTCTCAGGGAAGCTCATCTGCATGCTCATCGTCCTCATCGGGGTCTCGACCTGATTGCAGTTTGTTGTTGTAACCGACTTGAGTGGGCAAATGCTCACATTTAATGGCGTCTGGCACTTTGGAGAGGTGTTCTCTTCACATACGAATCCCTGCTCTACACAGCCAGGGAAACCTGGAATTCTGGCTTTCTGGCAGCTGGTATCGATGTAATTGTTCTCCGTGATGTAATTGGTTGTTCTTCTTGCCATCACGGAGAATAGATTTTTTCCCTCCACATTCAGTAGAGCTATGCTCCTGAACTGCTCGATGGTCTTAGCATCCAGTTGTTTGGGAATATAAACTGCCACTGCCCTCTGCCACTCAGATGGTATGGTCTGCTAAGTCCAGGTGATTCTCATCAGGGTCCATAGCAGCTTCAGCACTCCTGGGCAGCTCTTATACAGCTTATACGGTATTCCGTTCGGGCCTGATGCAGAAGCAGATCTTGCCCGCTGGATCACCTGCCTGACCTCGCTGAACTTTGGTGGTGATACGTCGAACAGGACTGATGGTTCTGAGGGTCTAGGCACATACCATGGAGAGTCTAGGGGTTTGTTCCTTACTGGGTCACTGTACTGAGTGCAGATATACTCCTGCAGTTCTTCTTTGGAGACATCCAGGATTCCACTTGTCTTCTCCCGAGGAGCCCATGTGCATACCAAAATGGATTCCTGAAGAAACTTGATCTTTCCTTCTCCTTCCTTTTTCTCCGTCTTCTGATGCGTTCTGCTGTCCGGAGGTTAGCAAGGCGTCTTCTGATCTCATCCCAGAGAGCTTTCAGGCCCTCCTTCTCAGACTCCTCTGCCTTCCTCCAACGCTTGCGGAGCTGCCTTCTGCTTGCCACCAGGTCATTGATCTCTTTCTCCCTCCTGCCTTTTTATTTTACTACGGCTTCTCTAATGGTCACCTCGCCATACCTGTTTCTGCATTCTTCATACAGGATTTCCCCAAACAGGTTTAGCTTGGCTACCACTGACCCGCGCAGAGCTTTTTGCAGCAGCCCGCTCAGATGTTCATCCAACTTTCTCCACTCCTCAACCTCGTTAGGCCTTTGGCCACTTCATCTTGTTTCTTTGGAGTGGGTTCTTCAAGTTCTTGGCCCTTTGGCTCGACTCCGTTCTTAGGGGTGCTACTGAGTTCACTTCTTGGGGTTCCTCAACATCCCTTTCTTCCTCCTCCTTCCTTTCCTCCTGTTCTACCTCTGCAACATTGGGCCCATTGGCACTGTGGTTGTCAACCCGGCCTTGGATCCCATTTGTCTGACCTGCCCTTACCGGGGCAGTGCAAGTTTGCATCAGACTACCACCACCACACTTCTTTTTTCCCATATGGATGTGAAGTCCCCTCAAAGTTGTTGTTTTTTCCCAGCCGCACCCACACTTCCTTGGGATCTTCTCTTCTACCGATATCCTTGTGTCCGTTACCGTGTGGTCCGTCCTTGTTGGCCCTTCTTTCATCCTGCCTCTCGGAGGGCCCTCGGGTTGTTTTCTTTGTTTCTTCTTCGTAGTAAGCTTTGGGTGTCTTCCTCTTGGAAAACTCAAGGATAGGGTTACCAGCCCGCCTCTCCCGGTGCAGTCTATCCTGCTGCCACCAGTCTCTCCTGGTTGTCCTCCAGTCTTCCCTGGACTCCAACTGCTCTATTCACAGTAGCCACTGTCTCCAGAAATGCATTATTCTTTACAGCGAGGTGGTCTTTCTGCCTTACCTTAGGCCTGTCGCACCTCCTACGGTGCCTGTGGTGGACTGTGCATGGCAGGGGCGTCCTCTTCCCTGAGGCAGGCCTAGGCCCGACAGCATACCACGTGGTTTTGCTGCAGAGTCTTCAGCTGGGGACCACCATTCATTGACGTTTCGCCCCTTAACCCAGAACGTCTCCTGGTGGCAGGGCAGTGAACAGGGACGTCTCCCTGACACCCCCTGCAACAAAACCTAATTAGATGTTACTCCCCAAGCCTTATCTCGTCGTTTCAGCCAGAGCCAGTGGCTTGCTTTTTCCGCTTCCTCAGAGAGCTCTTTGGTGGATCTGCTCAGTGTGGCTCCCCGTAGTCCCAGATCCTTGAGCAGGCATGATGTTGATCTGCCCACAAAGCCTCTGGCTCCCACCTCAACCGGGTACAGTCTCACACTCCATCCACTTTCTCTGCACTCCGCAACCAGGTCTGCATGTGGGAACTGGAGCTGCCTTCCCAGGTCTACTTCCATCTTCCACACCACCCCTGATGTTAAAAGCTTGGCGGGTGGTCTCTTGCTGATATGCGTCATGGGTTCCCCCTGCCTGAGGAAGTGGATCCTGCATCGACTTTCTATTGGATTATGGTTGTTTGCCTCCTGTCGACTTTTCTCCAGCACCTCTGCCAGTTTCCTGAGCTCTTGGTCATGCTACCATCTGAGCCGACCCTGTGTCAGTGCTGTTTTGCAGCCCGACAGAACATGCTGGAGTGAGGCATTGATGGTCCCACAGAGGTCGCAGGATTGCTCTGTCCCAAGCCATTGATGGAGGTTTTTAGGGCTCGGGAGAGTGTTGTATGTTGCCCTAATGAGGAAACTGAGCCGAGCCTGTGGCAGTTTCCAGAACTCTGCCCAGCTGATTGCTCGGTTCGCGACACCCTCCCAAGTTGTCCACCACCCCTGCTGCCCCTGTGCCACAGACCTCACTCTGAGCTCCTCCTGCTCAATCCTGGTGACCTCTTCAACAACAAGGTCCTTCCTCTCCTTCTTGCTTGCCTTGGACCATAGGATGGGTGGCTCGCTCCATCCGAGGTCTGCCCGCCCTGTCTGGACCATGCCCACGATTTGTTTGTGTTGCAGTTTTCCCATCACCTTCTGCACCTCCTCCTTAGCCCTCCATTTCCTTTGCCTTCTCCTGCCTGTAGCCCAAGGCGATGGATTTCAGGGATTTCAAAAAAAAAATTCACCATCTTTCCAAGTTCTGTACCTCAGCTCCAAAAGAAATGTAAAAAGAATATACAAAATGAAAACACCTAATACATTTGCGATCTATTTCCATTTATTTTCAAAAGGGAAATACTGACATGGATGTTTACAGAGCAGAGGTAACTTTTTTTTAATTCCAATAGGAGAGATGGACTTTCTTCTCTTTAGTATTATTATTCTGTGCTGTACTATTGTTTTCTATGTTATTTCTGTTTCAAAAGGCAGCAATAAATAACACTTTAATATCTAAAGAGTGTTTATGTGATTTTATGTCGTGGAATGAATAAATGCATAATAATCATGAAACTGTGATTATTCATCAGACTATAATCGTATCAACAAAATCTATAATTGTTGCATCCCTTGTGCCAGCACAAAAACACATTCAGCAAAATATTGTTTAATTTTCAATATTGACAAAATGTTCACAATTTCAGGCCCTAGAAGGGGAAAAAACGTATAAACAATAGTTCATTTAATAAGGATAATTTTTAATTAAATAAAAAACTTTAAAAAAATTAGATCAATTTTGCAATCGTTGTGTAAAATTATCCACAGGACCAAAAAACACCACCCAATCCCTCCACCCCTGACCACACCATCCCCCCTGATTTTTTTTAACAATTTGACCACTGTGTATACATATGTATTATGTATATATATATGTATATGTGTATATACAGTTGAAGTCAGAAGTTTACATAAACCTTGAAGAATCTGTAAAATGTTGATCATTTTATCAAGTAAGAGGGATCATACAAAATGCTTGCTATTGTTTATTTAGTACTGACCTGAATAAGATATTTCACATAAAAGATGTTTACATGTAGTCCAAACTTCTCGTTTGGCACTCAACAGAGGTAATCGCTTAGATTTCACTCCCCGCCCTACCCTTTTTTTTTCCTCCCTGCTTGCTTCTGCTGTCTCGTCTCATCTATCTATTGAAGAGACTCCTTCTGCACGGCTCTCCAAACTAGAAAATTATGGATTTGATCAACTGGTCTCTCAGCGCGATTGACACCATCTTCTCAATGAGAAGTCTGGGTTCTGGGGAACCTGTTTGTCCTGACGGGACGTTGCGGCCGGATATACGAGGGATGCGTGGGAGAAGTGGCAAATCGTGTGTCTGGCGGCTCTTTCCGTGAGGGCTGAGGATATCTACCTTTTCGGCACCATGATAACAGGTATTCTGCGGATTGGATTAGGCTTTACCCTGGGTTATCGAAAAATTCAGAAGAGGAACAGCTGTCCAAAGTCTCACAAGGCTGCCCGTTTTGATTGAAGCTGTGGGAAGAGTGGTCAGCAATGAGACTGAGACTATAAACCGGAATATGGATACCATCATGATGAAACTCGCAGCTTTGGAAGTGAAACTTGGTGATTTCAGAGATCAGAATGGACAAAGAGAATGAGCTGCGGTTTGCAGCTGTTCGCCCCAAAGTCACAACAATTTAATCTTATCTTTTCTGGCTCCCCGTACCGGCGCCTTGGCCAAGGCCGTCTGGATAACCACCCTGAGAGAGCGATGGAGTGGGACTCTCTCCCTCCCTTCCCCGACTACAGACATTACTCCCCTCCCCCATTCAACTGCCTCTGTAAACGCTTTGCACCGCCACTAGGGTGAGCAGGTCTGCGACCGGCGCCGAAATAAATGGCACTGGACCGGATGGCTGCTTGCCAGAGCTGGATATGTTCCCCCTGTTGCAATGTCATGTGTTTATGGTATATGTGCTTTTGTGCTGAGGTGTTTTTTTTTCTGTTCTCAGACTGTACTCCAAATGGAGCATAGTCTGGGGGTTAAAAATTTTTTTTCCTAATCTCTCTCCTCATGTAAAAGCTGTATTTTTCTAAATACCCTGTCTCCTGTTCTGTCTACCCCGTTGTCATATGTATGTTGTGTATGTATGGACAGGTTGATGGCTAATTTCGCTGGTACTTGTACTAGTGACAATAAAGGGCTACTACTGCTACTACAAGAGAAAATAATAGTTAAGAATAAAATGTTCAAAAGTTAACATATGTTAAATTCTTAATAGAATTTTAGAATTGACTAGATTCTACAATCTAGAAGCTAGAAGCTTCGCTTCCGGCTTCGCTTCCGGCTTCGCTAAGATTTTAACTTCAGCAGATCAGCACAGTGCTCAAACAACACATTTTTGGGAAAAAGAAGACTCTTTGCCCCCCACTGCCAGCAGCTTACATTCCGGAGATGGGAAAACACAGCTGCCGACATTCGAATGGAAACGGGAAATAAAATGTCTCTTGTGGAATCTACATGCTGCATGAACCGCCACAGACTTCTACAAAGGATTGTGGTTCTTGAAACAGTTACTTGCTGGACTTCCAAAACAGGTGGAACACACAGAAAATCGTCATCACGGACCCCCTTAGCATGCAGCCGGTGAGTCCTGTGTTTATACCAGTTTATACCAAGTGTAGAGTAACAAGCCGAAACTGATCGACAGACTAATCGGTGGCAGAAACGTAGTAGCCCTTTATTGTCACGAGTATTTCGTATTGCTGCTGTAGCATCCTCTACCCCAGATACAGCTATGACAAGACAAGGACTCAAATGCAGAGGATAGAGGTACTCAGAGCATTTATCCTCTAATGGTGCATATCTCAGCAGTCTCAGAGGTAATGCAGCTACGGTCGGCTGCGAGATGCGGACCCAACAAGCTGATGCGGACCAAGACCCTGCACTAGCCCAGGATAACCACCTAAGAGTGGAGCGAGGCAGAGAACGGAAGTCCTTCTCGCTATGCATCCTGGGGCATAGACAAAACAGACGTGAGTAGACCCAGAGCACAACACGATCACAGAACACAAAACAATCTACTGACAACAAGGGCTAGTCAGAGGAGAAAATATAAAGGAGAGGTTAGTGAGCGACAGGTGGAATAGAAGCAGTTTGTGACAAGCGCAGCCCCACTGCCAGATCAGTGCTGATTGCACCTGCCACGAACTGCTGAAAAGGACATGACAACACAGACAGCAGGGGGAGCCAGGAATGCACACTGACCTGTGACACTCTGATGGTGGGCGACTCTATTATCAGAAATATAAGTAGCAGGACTACAACGACATATTGCTTTCCTCAAGCAACCATCTCTGATGTGAACAAGGAACTTCGGAACATTCTGATGAAGCACAAGATTGCAAATCTAATTATCATCCATGTGGGGAAGAATGATATTTGGGAAAGAGCAGTCAGAACTCCTTAAGAAGGATTTCACCGAACTCTTTGAAACACTTCAAAGACTTGTTCATTTGTGGACCACTTCCTGCAAGGGAAACAAACATGTTTTCATGGCTACTTGGGCTGAATACATGGCTACAACGATCCTGCAGCATAAAAGGAGTCAACTTCATCAACAACTTCAATATTTTCTGGGGCCATAGACAACTGTTTAAACTGGATGGCCTCCAGTTAAACAGACTTGGTGCAAGAGTGTTAAAGGACAATATCTACTCCCTCCATCATCCTCCAATGATGTTTGCCAATCCACTCTGCCTGAATGGCACACACACACCTGGACAGAGTATATGTGACCACAGGACTTCATTTCAGCTTCAGTGTCATCATGTGGTTCACACATCCCACAAGGACACTGATAACACCATGCAGCCAAAACAACCACTGCTCATGAACATCCCGGCTGAGCCCTGCCCACAGAGCTCATCACATGCGGACTTTGACGTATTACAACACCTTCAAGACTAAGCACCCAAAGATGACTTTCCGAAAAAACAGCCAGGAAGCCAGGACAACATTTCACAGCCACAGAAAACACCAGAGACATGCTCATCAGACACATTATCTCTCTCTCCAACATCTCCACTTCTAAGCTTCTCAAAGGACTGGTGTATGCTTGGACCAAACTCTCCCACTCCTTCGCTGCAAGCCCTAAGATATCAACTAAAAAACGTCAGGCCCCCCAACCACCAAAAACTGCAGGCCAAGCTCTCCCTCCTCCTTCTGTGAGAGCTCTCCTACTGCTGCCACAACACCAGGGCCCAAACCCTCCTCAGTGATATGTGTCGGGTCCCCGCTATATTGGCAGCAACATTCACAAATATTTAAAGAGGAAGCGGGAACCCAGCGTGCCTGTAGCCTCCTCTATTTCTGTTTTATCACGTGATAGAAAGTCTAAGACCTTCTTAAGCCGTACGGCTGACCCATCAAATCTGCAGCCTGTAATGCATCAGTCTAAGATTGCTGTGGAGACAAAATGTAATTCCATCAAGTTAGCATTTTTAAACATCCGCTCACTAAAAAATAAATCATTTCTGATCAATGATTTAATAACCACAAACAACCTGGATTTTATGTTTCTTAATGAAACATGGCTATAGAAGACAGCTGCAGTGCAACAGTCTTAAATGAAACAGCCCCTCCTAACTTCAATTGTACAAGTGTTTACAGGACTGTTAGGAGAGGTGGAGGTGTAGCTGCTCTATTTAAGGATGTTTATCAATGCAAGCAAATATAATTTGGTCAGTACTTGTCTTTTGAATACCTAGGTATTGTGCTGAAAGGTGCTTCACGCATTCTGTTTATCATTATTTACAGGCCTCCAAAATACTCTCCAGCCTTTGTTGATGAGTTCACAGAACTGTTATCAATGATTTCCTCAGAGTTTGACTGTTTTACTATTGCAGGAGATTTTAACATTCACATAGATAATGCAGAAATCAAAACTACAAAAGAATTTATAACTGTTTTAAACACTTTTGACCTGATTCAGCATGTGCACGGACCAACACACAATCGAAGACACACTCTAAATTTACTCAACAGTAGAGGTCTAAACATTTCATCCATTGTTATTAAGGATGTAGCATTATCTGATCACTTCTATGTTTTCTTTGATATATTGATCTCTGTAACCACTGAATCTAGATCTGTCTGTCAGAAAGAGATGCATTAATGAGAACACTTGTGCGCTATTTATGAAGGCCATTTCTTTAACACCAAGTATTTCTGCAGACACTGTTGATCTTCTCCTGGATTCATTTAACTCAAAAGTTGAGAATGTTATTGATGATATTTCCTTGAAAGTCTACAAGAAGAATGGCAGACAGAAATCATCATGGAGAAAATCAACAGCAGTTCAGAATATGAAAAGACAATGTAGAAAGGCTGAGCGAATGTGGTGGAAGACGAAACTTGAAATTCACTATAGCATCTATAAAGACAGCCTTCATGCTTTCAATGTAGAACAAGCCACAGCTAGACAGACCTTCTTCTCAAACCTAATAAACAGTAACTTAAACAACACTCGCTCTCCTTTTGCTACTTTGGTTAGCAAACCAAAAGAGTTTGCTAAACCTCTTAAAAAGAGCCATTTTAAACTTTTGAACAGACTGAAGATGTGTATATTTGTCTTGTTTTGTCTAAATATCTTTTTTTTTAATTTAGTACAGCCCTTCAGAAGCTACAGAAGATACTTACATGTTTTCCAGAAGGCAAATTAAGTTAAATTTACCCTGATCTTCAAATTCAAAAAGTTTTCACGCCCGGCTCTTAATGCGTGGTTTTTCCTTCTGCAGCATCAGTGAGCCTTTGAATTTCCTGTAATAGTTGTATATGAGTCCCTCAGTTGTCCTCGGTGTGAAAAGATGGATCTCAAAATCATACAGCTGCTGGAAAAGGGTTCAAATACACAAAAATGTGGGAAAACCAAAGACATTGTGGGACCTGAAGGATTTTTCTGAAGAACAGCAGACAGTTTAACTGTTCAGAACAAATAAGGGACTCACGAACAACTGTTACTAAACAAACAAACACAGCTGTGGATCATACAGGGAACAGCACAGTATTAAGAATTAAGCATATGCGTATTATTTTCTCTTGTGGACTATATGTGTAAACATCTTTTATGTGAAAAATTGTTTTCAGGTCAGTACTAATTAAACAATTGTCACAATCGTGAGAATGTAAGGATCCAAATGCAAAGGGGTTAGTCAATAGAGTCTTTAATGAATGAGCAAAACAAGGCAGTCTGTCGTAGACACAGAACAGAGAAATAACAAAACAAAACTTGTAGACGAAAAGATCCAAGGGACTTCAGTCTAGGGAGACCTCGTGGAACCGGACTCACTGGAGGCGGCAGCAGGACATCGAGAAAAAACCAGAAGCTTTCAGCATCTCCAGGCGGAACAAGACAAGGTAAGAATTCTTAATTCTATGATAAGCGAGAGAACACATACAATGCATGACATACAATAATCCGGCAGAGAGCCGCAAGCACAGCCGCTGTAAATAGAGGGAATGATTAGATGAGAGTGAGAACAGGTGTCACTGCAAAGCAGCGCGAACGCTGATTGTGATGACAAACAGGTGAGGGAGAGAGAAGTCTATGTGTCAGTATGCATGTGTGTGTGTGTGTGTGTGTGTGAGAGAGTGTGTACAACAGAGTGTGAGAGAGAAGCAAACCCAGATCATGACAGTACCCCTCTCTCAACGAGCGCCACCAGGCGCTCCCGAGACAGGAGCCTGGCGGTAGAAGATCCGGCGAATCCAGGGGCGTCCGGGCCGGAATCCGTACGCCTCCTCAGTCCACCAAAAACTGGTGACCACGCCCACGAGCGCACGTCAAGGAGCTTACGGACTCTGTAAATAGAAGCCTCCTTGTCAATAGGAGGAGGAGGAAGGAAGGAGGGCGGGTCGGAGCGGAAAACAGGTTTGACGCAGGACACGTGAAAGACCGGGTGAACACGGCGCAACTGACGGGACAATCTGAGTTTGATCGCGACCGGACTGAGAACCTTGACAATAGAAAAGGGCCCAACAAAGCGGGCATCAGAGAACCCTCCTGGATGGGCAGATTGCGGGTGGAAAGCCACACCTTCTGACCACAGACATACCTGGGGACCGGACCCTGTGACGATTGGCGGCTCGGCGTGTCGTGTTCTGATGCGACATAATGCAGATCTCACTCTCCTCCAGGCACGCTTACATCTCTGAATAAACCTCTCTACAGAGGGAACAGAGGACTGGGATTCTTGGGTTGCGAATAGAGGCGGTTGGTAACCAAGACAACACTCAACGGAGATAACCCAGTGGCGGACGAGGGAAGAGAATTATCGCATACTCGGCCCAGGCCAGTTGATGATCGCACCACACAGCGGGTGTGTAATGTTAAGCTACGCATGCGACCGAGAATCTGATTGGTCCTTCGGCTTGCCCATTGGTCTGTGGATGGAATCCTGACGACAGAGCAGGGGAGGCCCCTATCTGATGACAGAACTCCTTCCAGAACTGAGAGGCGAATTGAGGCCCTCTGTCAGACACAATGTCCGAAGGAAGACCATGAATCCTAAAACATGATCTACCATGACTTGCGCGGTCTCGCGGGCGGCTTAGCTTAGGGAGAGGATGAAATGGGCAGCCTTAGAAAACGATCCACCACGGTGAGGATGACCGTATTACCTGCAGTGGAAGACCGGTAACAAATCCAACGCAATGTGGGACCACGGACGTGATGGAATGGGGAGGGGCCTAAGAAGACCTGCCGGTGGTGAGTTACTAGACTTAGTCTGGGCACAAACATGACACGAGGCAACAAAGCGCCGAACGTCGCGTTCTCTAGTGGGCCACCAGAAACGTTGACTGATCGCGGCTAAAGTACCCCTAAATCCCGGGTGTGCCATCAATTTGGAAGAGTGCCCCCAGCGAAGGACAGTGGAACGAACGACCTCAGGAACAAATAACGTTCCCTCAGGAGCGCGGGCTGGTCTGGTGACCTGCAAAAGAGCTCTTCTCACAGCCCGTTCCACTCCCCAGGAGGCAGCCCCGACCACACAACGCTGAGGTAAAATATTCTCAGTGGTCGGGAAACCTCTGACCCGAGCCGAACTGGCGTGAGTGCGTGCGTTTCAGATTCTTAGAGCCAGGTCTAAACGAAATAGTAAAATCAAAGCGGCCGAAGAAAAGAGCCCAACCGAGCCTGACGGGCGTTAAGTCTCTTAGCGGACGGATGTACTCAAATTTTGATGATCCGTCCAGACAATGAATGGCACGCTGGCTCCCTCGCCAGTGTCGCCACTCACCAAGAGCCAGACGGATCGCCAAAAGTTCACGGTTACCGGCGTCGTAATTGCGCTCCGCAGACGAAAGGCGATGGGAGTAAAAGGCGCGGATGTACCTTGTTGTCAAGGGACTAACGCGTTGCGATAAGATGGCACCACCCGGCGCCGGAAGCATCAACCTCAACTATAAACTGTCTCTCGGGATCCAGTGATGAGGATGGGAGCGGAGGTAAACAACCCCTTAAGCGCTCAGCATCCTGCAGCCCGGACCAAGCGAGTCTTAGAAGAGGTGAGAGTAGTAAGCGGAGCAGCGACACGACTAAAATCTCTGATAAAGCAGCGGTAAAATTGGCAAACCCAGAAACCGCCGAATCAGGAACAGGCCAATCAATGACCACGAACCTTGTCGTCCATGCTGCCTCCACGAAACCACCGAACTGACAGACTGGGCATGGAGTAGGTGAAAAAATGAGAATGTCGTCCAAATACACAAACACAAAAATATTGAGCATGTCTCTCAAGACATCATTTACTAAAGCCTGAAACACAGCGGGAGCGTTGACTAGCCCGAACGGTAAAACCCGGTACTCAAAGTGACCGATGGGAGTGTTAAACGCGGTCTTCCACTCGTCTCCTTCCTTAATACGTACCAAGTGGTAGGCATTACGTAAGTCAAGCTTTGTGAAAACCTTTGCGCCCTGTAGGATCTCGAAGGCTGACGACATAAGAGGCAAAGGATAGCGATTCTTGACTGTTATGTCGTTCAACCCCCGATAATCAATACAGGGACGCAAAGACCCATCCTTCTTTTTCACAAAGAAAAACCCCGCACCGGCAGGAGAGGAGGAAGGAACAATAATGCCAGCGGCAAGGGACTCTGTAAGGTAATTCTCCAAAGCCCCCCGCTCGGGCGCCGAGAGAGAGTAAAGTCGACCGCGGGGTGGCATGGTGCCCGGGAGAAGCTCAATGCTGCAGTCATAAGGGCGATGAGGAGGTAGAGAGGTGGCCCGGGAACGGCTGAAGACCGCCCGCAGATCGTGGTACTCCTCCGGAACTCCAAACAAATCACCAGGCTCCTCCTGAAACACAGACACAGAAGAAACAGCAGGAACAGCAGAAACTAAACAGTTAACATGACACGACAAATTCCATGAATGAATAGACCCCTTAACCCAGTCAATCTGAGGATTATGCTGGGTAAGCCAGGGATGCCCTAGAACTATAGGAGTATAAGGGGACTGAAAAACAAAAAAAGATATAGTCTCTCTGTGATTTCCTGAGACGGTAAGGCTCACCGGACAGGTGATGCGACGAACGGTAGAAAGTGCCCTGCCATCAAGCGCAAAGACGGTGGTAGTGTCGTTAAGGTCCAGCAGGGGGATCCCTTGTTCCATCGCCCATCTCTCATCAACGAAACTGCCCTCGGCCCCTGAATCGATGAGCGCGAGACCGTTGACAGTAATGCCAGCCCATCGGAGAACAGCTGAGATAGTCGTACGAGACCTGGGTAGAGAAGAGATGACAGTAGCGCTCGCCAGTACTCCTCCGTCTACTGGCGAGCTCTGGCTTTTAACGGACATGAAGCAGCAAAATGACCATTAGCGCCGCAGTAAAGGCAGAGGCGACTCCGAATACGCCGCTCTCGTTCCTCCGCAGGAGATGCGAACCCCGCCCAGCTGCATAGGTTCGGGGTCAGAACAGAGAGGAGAAGATACCACGGCTGGTGTCAAGGCTTCCAGTGGTCTAGAAACGGAACCCCGAACCCGCCCGCGTTGCTCGAAGCACCTGTCCAGGCGAATACCCAGTTCGATGAGCTGATCCAACTTAGCGGCGGTCCACGCGCAGATCTCCTCCTTGAGATCCATGTTGAGTCCCTCAAAAAGCAGCGACCAGCGCGGGTTCATTCCACTCGCACATAGTAGCCAATGTAACGGAACTCAATGGCAAAATCAGCGACTGACCTTCTGCCCTGCTGGAGTTGCTAGAGTAGGCGCGAAGCCTCGCGACCGAAAACAGAACGATCGAAGATCTTGATCATCTCCTCCTTGAAGAGCTCGTAACGGCCACAGCAAGAAGTCCGTGCCTCCCAAGCAGAGGTTCCCCATTCACGCGCCGCCCGTGAGAAGTGAGAGTACAAAGCGATCGGCGGGTCTCCCGCATCGTCTGGGGCTGGAGAAAAAACAACCTCACATTGAGTCAGAAAAGCCCTGCATTCAGTAGGCTCACCAGCATAACAGGGAGGGTTGTTAATGCGCGGCTCATGGAGTGGATAACGGCGGGGATCTGCTGATGGATCTTGGTAGAGCATAAGCAGACGCGATGATAAGTCCGTCACCTGAGCGGTCAAGCCCTCAACAGCGAGACGGGCAGCGGACAGCTCCTCCTCATGTCTGCCGAGCATGACTCCCTGCATCTCCATCGCTGACCGGAGTGGTTCCTCCTTTGCTGGATCCATGAAAGTGGCCGGATTATTCTGTCACAATCGTGAGAATGTAAGGATCCAAATGCAAAGGGGTTAGTCAACAGAGTCTTTAATGAATGAGCAAAACAAGGCAGTCTGTCGTGCGTAGACACAGAACAGAGAAATAACAAAACAAAACTTGTAGACGAAAAGATCCAAGGGACTTCAGTCTAGGGAGACCTCGTGGAACCGGACTCACTGGAGGCGGCAGCAGGACATCGAGAAAAATACAGAAGCTTTCAGCATCTCCAGGCGGAACAAGACAAGGTAAGAATTCTTAATTCTATGATAAGCGAGAGAACACATACAATGCATGACATACAATAATCCGGCAGAGAGCCGCAAGCACAGCCGCTGTAAATAGAGGGAATGATTAGATGAGAGTGAGAACAGGTGTCACTGCAAAGCAGCGCGAACGCTGATTGTGATGACAAACAGGTGAGGGAGAGAGAGGTCTATGTGTCAGTATGCATGTGTGTGTGTGTGTGTGTGTGTGTGTGAGAGAGTGTGTACAACAGAGTGTGAGAGAGAAGCAAACCCAGATCATGACAACAATAGCATGCATTTTGTATGATCCCTCTTACTTGGTAAAATAATCAAAATTTTGCCGATACTGCAAGGTTTATCTAAACTTTTGACTTCAACTGTATATATAAATTTACATTTATTCATTTAACAGATGCTTTTATCCAAAGCGACTTACAATTGAGGAATACAATTGCAATACATTATAAAGAGGCAAACAGTCACAGGAAGTGCTTGTAATACAACATTTCATGCATTGTTCAGAGCAAAAACTAGCTAGACAGGGAGAGGTTAAGGAAAGAGCAAAGGTGTTGGGTTTTATGAAGAAGAAGCAGCAGAAGTTAAGTGAAGATGGAAGAGATGAGTTTTCAGGTATCGCTTGAAAATTGCCAGGGAGTCAGCATTCTGGATAGGGGTGGGAAGTTGATTTCACCAGCCAGGAACAATCAGACTCCGCTGAGTCTGGACTCTCTGGGCTCCCGGACTGGATCGGGCTCTGTAGTGGACTTTCTGGGCTCCCGGACTGCAGTGAGCCAGCCAGGGCACACCAACAGGACCGTGACAAGGGGTTAGCATCATCTCTTCTCAGGTATTTTGTCATCTCAGATCATTTAAGGGTTGGATCCAGACTGAAGCTTCCGTGGTAGAAACAAATAGAGACATAATTAGCATAGCTGTTGTTCCATCCAAGCAAAAATGATTTGGTAAACCCAAGCTAAAGCATAAGAATGTGCGTTTGAGCAGATATACCCACAGTACAAGATTGTGAGATGCATTATATGAATGCTTGGCTAAAGAGATGTGTCTTTAATCTAGATTTAAACAGAGAGAGTGTGTCTGAACCCCGAACGTTATCAGGAAGGCTATTCCAGAGTTTGGGAGCCAAATATGAAAAAGTTCTACCTCCTTTAGTGGACTTTGCTATCCTAGGTACTACCAAGAGTCCAGAGTTTTGCGACCTTAGGGAGCGGGTTGGATTTATAGGGTGATAGAAGATTAGTTAGGTATGCAGGAGCTAAATTATTTAGGGCCTTATAGGCAAGTAATAATATTTTGTAACTGATACGGAACTTAATAGGTAGCCAGTGCAGAGACTGTAAAATTGGAGTAATATGATCATATTTTCTTGACCTGGTAAGGACTCTAGCCGCAGCATTTTGTACTATCTGTAGCTTGTTTATTGAAGATGCAGGACAACCACCTAGCAGTGCATTACAATAGTCCAGTCTAGAGGTCATGAATGCGTGAACTAACTTTTCTGCATCAGAAACACTTTACATGTTCTGTAGCTTGGCAATGTTTCTAAGATGGAAGAATGCTGTTTTTGTAACAAGGGAAATATGATTTTCAAAAGATAAGTTGCTGTCTAATATAACAACCAGATTTTTGACTGTAGAGGAAGTAACAGTACATCCATCTAGTTGCAAATTGTGATCCAAGAGATTGAACCTACTGTAGGAATTAAGGCAGGTCTTAAACTATCTGCACCAGTGACCACCAATAAATATATGAAGATTTTCATTATATTAAGAGCGATTCATTGCTGTGATGATTCAGTGTCAAGAGTCTAGGGATTTTTTATAGCAAGTTGACAGGAACGCCTCCTCACTGGGTGAGGTGATGCATATATCCCGAAATGCATCCTGTCACTCCAGATTTATGTGAATAATACTGGTGGAATAATACTCTGTCCCAGAGCAGTTGGGATCCCTGCATGTGGTATCGAGATGGAAGAGAAGACTGTTTCCAGGTCAGTTGCGCTTTAGAAGCAGCAGAGATGCTTGGCATAAGACGGTATTGGCCCAGTTGTTGCTTCAGATGTAGA
Source organism: Gymnocypris eckloni scoliostomus (assembly GCA_027564155.1). Taxonomy (NCBI): domain Eukaryota; kingdom Metazoa; phylum Chordata; class Actinopteri; order Cypriniformes; family Cyprinidae; genus Gymnocypris; species Gymnocypris eckloni. The sequence continues at coordinate 23,414,287 of CM050427.1, read as the reverse complement.
TCAAATTTGGGCCCTTATTTGCAGGGTGATTAGGACTCCATGCTGAGCGCTTCCCTGCTGGTTCTCCAAAACATGGATTGCGCAGTACAGAGGATGCGTTGAATATTATTGAAGGGAATTGTCTTTATTATCTCCAAATATTAGACATTTCCTCTCCTATCCTGTTATAGCTTATAATTGATAAATGGCATATATTAAAATTCCATACTATTGTCAAACAACTTAAAGGGATAGTTCACCCAAAAATGAAAATTACCCCATGATTTACTCACCCTTAAGCCATCCTAGGTTTATATGACTTTCATCTTTCAGACGAATGCAATCGGAGTTAAATAAAAAAATGTCCTGGCTCTTCTAATGTTTAAAATGGCAATGATTGGGGGCCGAGATTTTGAAGCCCAAAAAAGTGCATCCATCCATCATAAAAATTGCTCCATGCGGCCCCGTGGGGTTAATAAAAGCCTTCTGAAGCAAAGCGATGATTTGTGTAAGAAAATTATCTTTAATTAAAACCGTAATATCTAGTTTCCACTAACTAACTTCCACTAATTTCAAATGCATAGTCAACTATATTTACATTTAGTCATTTAGCAGACACTTTTATCCAAAGCGACAATAGAAGAAATCAAAATCAACAAAAGAGCAATGATATCTAAATGCTATTACAAGTCTCAGTTTGCTTAATGCAGTACATGTAGCAAGTTGTTTTTTATTATATAATAAATTAAAATAAAACAAATGGAATAGAAAAATAATAGAGAACGCTGGTGTTAGAGGCCTTTTTGCTTTTGTTAATTGTATAATAAATAAAAAGAAAACAAATAGATATAATACAAAAGTATTAGAAAAGCTAGTGTTAGTATTTATTTTTCTTTAAGAGTAGAATTAGAAAAGAGAGTGCTAGAGTTAGAGGGTCAAATAAAGATGGAAGAAATGTGTTTTTAGTCGATTCTTGAAGATGGCTAAGGACTGCTGCTGGGATTGAGTTGGCAGATAAATTACGCTACTTGATTGGTCTTTAATAGCACCCAGTACACCTCAGGAAACCGGTATTTTTAACAGGTAAAGTAACTTTAACATTTTAATGTGTTGCTTGCTTAAAATATTTGACTTTGAAGTTATTATTTATGTATTAAATGATTTGAATTAATTATTACTCAGTATTGTAAGGCAGGTCATTCACCTTCAGAGATTACTGATTGATGTTTAACAAATCGCAGTTCTGTTTGGTGCCACTAATGGTGCAGAAATGACAAACTTTACCTTTTATGATAAACTTTCTTTTTCAAGTTCCAATGTTTCAGCTGTAATTTTTTTTCCTGACTTTCTCAAGAATAATTGTTAACATTTTTAAACAGTTATGTTCACTTTGTCACAGTCATTTATCACACTGACCTCCTGTCATGGTCATTGATTTATAGGGTATATTATAAAAGATACAATCCATCAATGAATTGAGAACAGAAACACTTGTTGAAGCCAGACACTGCATGAAAAGAGCTTGACATATTCCACTTCATTGAAATAGAAAATAAGAGTTTTATACCTTTCTCTATTTTACTGAATGACATGCAATTTCACCTTCCACATTTTTATACCCACCTCGTGTATGTAAAATCTATTATGTTCTTTGTCTCCTTTTGAAAACCAATAGCCATAATCTTGTATAGCCTCTGCCAACTGCATTTGTTCACAAAGCCCCCCTTCTCATTGGCAGTTGGTGTGTCTTTGCAGGTTTGTGATTGGCCGAGAGCGTCCAGGACAGCAAAGCGAGGTGGCTCAACTCATCAGTCAGACTCTGGAGCAAGAGAGACGTCAGAGAGAAATGATGGAGCAACAGTACGCCCAGTATGATGCTGATGATGACGAGGTGAGCACACAGCACAGAACAGGTCTCACATCACAGTTTGTCTGAGCATGTCAGCGACTGTCTGAACAGGTTAATCAACCATCATGAGCCAGTTGGAGCAGGTTCAAATCTATTATCCATGATTCGTCCATGCTACAAGCCTCAGCCTGTTACAATTTGTCACATCAAAGTGCAACAGGGTGAAGCAGTTCTGCTAGTATAAAATCTATAGAACCTGTTCAGTCATATTCAAAATAATGGTAACACTTTAGTATAAGGACCAATTCTCCTTATTAACTAGTTATTAACCTGCCTACTATTAACATATTAGTTATTTATTAGTACTTATAAAGCATACATTCTGAATGACCAAATTCTATGTCCCTAATCCTACCCAGTACCAAAACTTAACAACAACTTTACTAACTATTAATAAGCAGCAAATTAAGAGTTTACTGAGGCAGAACTCATAGTTAATCGGTTAATGATTTGGAGCTTTAAAAAAAAGTGTAACCAAAATAATAATATGAACCGTAGGCTTGCATACTTCTGGTTTATCAACATATCTGTTGTATAATTTCCCACAGTGTCCTACATTTGATCATATTTTATAAATGTGCTGCTGGAAAGGTAGGATAGTACCTCTAGTGCCACCAAAAACACTTGTTTCTCCATCTAAGTCTTCCTGTTGAAAGGAAAAATCTTAAAAATAAAATATAAATAATATATAAATCTGAAAATCTGAAATATAAATGTCAGTTGTTTCCCCTTGACGTTTTCAAAAAGTGAAGTAGGACTAATCACGTGGAACATTATTATATGTATTTCCTTGCTGTATGTTATTATTAGTGTGTGTGTACAGTATATATATAAAGAATACAAATGTATAACGAAATATTTTTTTTACACATTTGGCAAATATGTTGCTGTTTCATTCAGCTTTTAACATGAAATAAATGTTTACTCAAGTTTATTATTATTATCTTTATTAAATATGCATCTCTTCTTCTCGGAGTAAAACATATTTAATAATTTAATAATTTTAAGACTTGAAGATTGAAGACTTCAGTTCAACAAAAAATAAAATGTAAAGTATAAAATGTATTATATCCCACTTGATATTTAGTTGTTTTTTTTCACACTAAAAATCAGTCTTACTAAATAATAATATATTGTTGGCATGATATTATCCTGTGTTACAAATGAGATTTCAGCACTGTTACAATGTGCACTAAGGTTGTTGAGAGCTTCTCATGGAAAAACACCCACAGTGGCAGCTCCATGGTGAGTTGATGGGGTTTGTTAAATTACTAGTCACTGAGCAGTTATTGCTCAGTTCTCATTAGCGGATCGGAGGGCGGCCTGGCATTCCAAACAACAGGGCCACAAGTCTGTTGTCACGTCTGTGACTATGCTTCATTTCAGATGAAGTTGCAGGATTCAGAGCAGTGCATTACCATAATGCATGCAGCTCTGTCACAGCAGTGGGATTCTATACAAAAGCTATGGTGGCTGACTGAAGAAAGCGTTGAATTAATTGTCTACTACGATTCAGAGATAATTACATCAGTAGACCAGGCAATTTCTACCTTGTGATTTGGAGGACATGGACAATTTAGCATTATAGTCTCTCGTGCAGCGCAGAATGATGCAAGACTCCCACATACTAATGCAATACATTTTTAATGCCTATCTTTATTTGTCAGTGAGAATCTAAATTAGCATTTCGACTGGATGTGTGTGTTGATTAAAAATGTTATCAAAATCTCACATTATACATTTAGCGTATGTCATTCTAATGTACCCGCATGGTTTTATTTGTTGTTCCTTTGCGGTAATGTCTGGATATTGTGCAGAGGCTGGCTCGGATGCAGACTGCGCTCTTGAAATAAATGTGCGATCAGCACTGTTTTATAATTCTGGCACAGGCGGCTTCTCCCAGCAGACAGGCTGCCCGTAAGGAATTGTAATGAATGTAGCGGTCCTTGCTAAAAGATTAGCATGTTTGCATGTGGGTGGATGTGTGTTTGTTAGTGTGAATGTGCTGTGTGTGTGTGTGTGTGTGTGTGCTTGAGTGTCACATGTGAATGTCTGTTTAAATGTGTCATATCAGTGTCATGCGAGAGAGGCCTCAAAAAATGAAGGTTTAGGGGCTGGTGTGTTCACTGAGGCAGGATGGTGTGAACCTGACTAAAATCTTGCTGTGCTGTGGATTAGCAGCTGCCAAAACCGTTCACAAGCTGCCTGCCAGCAGTAAATGGCCTTAAAACAGCAGAGTCCTGCAGGCTATGGTGGTTATAAGGACATCCAAGAAAGGTTCTGAAAGGTTAGTGGGGATGGAACGGGCTTACAGTAGCCTCAGCCACACTCATAAATAGGCCTATATGATTTTAAAAGCATTATGTAGTATCAAACAACGGTTTCATAACCTAATTTTTAAGCCATTTTTACAGTTACTTGTAACCAACCTTGACAGTAACTATGGACATCATGAATTTTTCATCAGTATATAGATCGTTTTTCTAGGGATGCATAAATAAGTAGTATATTGGTTATGACATTTTTAATTGATCATATCTTAATTTTTTATTAGTCGATTTTGGATATAAATGACAAAAAAAATCAAGCAATTATATTATAATTATGTCTCTCTCTCTCTCTCTCTCACACACACACACACGCGTGTGTGTGTGTGTGGCAAAAAGTATTTAGTCAGCCACCAATTGTGCAAGTTCTCCCACTTAAAAAGATGAGAGAGGCCTGTAATTCTCATCATAGGTATACCTCAACTATGAGAGACGAAATAAGAAAAAAAAATCCAGAAAATCACATTGTAGGATTTTTAAAGAATGTATTTGCAAATTATGGTGGAAAATAAGTATTTGGTCAATAACTAAATTTCATCTCAATACTTTGTTATATACCCTTTGTTGGCAATGACAGAGGTCAAACGTTTTCTGTAAGTCTTCACAAGGTTTTCACACACTGTTGCTGGTATTTTGGCCCATTCCTCCATGCAGATCTCCTCTAGAGCAGTGATGTTTTGGGGCTGTCGCTGGGCAACACGGACTTTCAACTCCCTCCAAAGATTTTCTATGGGGTTGAGATCTGGAGACTGGCTAGGCCACTCCAGGACCTTGAAATGCTTCTTACGAAGCCACTCCTTCGTTGCCCAGGCGGTGTGTTTGGGATCATTGTCATGCTGAAAGACCCAGCCACGTTTCATCTTCAATGCCCTTGCTGATGTTAGGAGGTTTTCACTCAAAATCTCACGATACATGGCCCCATTCATTCTTTCCTTTACACAGATCAGTCGTCCTGGTCCCTTTGCAGAAAAACAGCCCCAAAGCATGATGTTTCCACCCCCATGCTTCACAGTAGGTATGGTGTTCTTTGGATGCAACTCAGCATTCTTTCTCCTCCAAACATGACAAGTTGAGTTTTTACCAAAAAGTTATATTTTGGTTTCATCTGACCATATGACATTCTCCCAATCCTCTTCTGGATGATCCAAATGCTCTCTAGCAAACTTCAGACGGGCCTGGACATGTACTGGCTTAAGCAGGGGACACGTCTGGCACTGCAGGATTTGAGTCCCTGGCGGCGCAGTGTGTTACTGATGGTAGCCTTTGTTACTTTGGTCCCAGCTCTCTGCAGGTCATTCACTAGGTCCCCCCGTGTGGTTCTGGGATTTTTGCTCACAGTTCTTGTGATCATTTTGACCCCACGGGGTGAGATCTTGCGTGGAGCCCCAGATCGAGGGAGATTATCAGTGGTCTTGTATGTCTTCCATTTTCTAATAATTGCTCCCACAGTTGATTTCTTCACACCAAGCTGCTTACCTGTTGCAGATTCAGTCTTCCCAGCCTGGTGCAGGTCTACAATTTTGTTTCTGGTGTCCTTTGACAGCTCTTTGGTCTAGCCATAGTGGAGTTTGGAGTGTGACTGTTTGAGGTTGTGGACAGGTGTCTTTTATACTGATAACTAGTTAAAACAGATGCCATTAATTCAGGTAACGAGTGGAGGACAGAGGAGCCTCTTAAAGAAGAAGTTACAGGTCTGTGAGAGCCAGCAATCTTGCTTGTTTGTAGGTGACCAAATACTTATTTTCCACCATAATTTGCAAATAAATTCTTTAAAAATCCTACAATGTGATTTTCTGGATTTTTTTTCTTATTTTGTCTCTCATAGTTGAGGTATACCTATGATGAAAATTACAGGCCTCTCTCATCTTTTTAAGTGGGAGAACTTGCACAATTGGTGGCTGACTAAATACTTTTTTGCCCCACTGTATATATATATATATATACACACAGGTGCATATCAATAAATTAGAATGTCGTGGAAAAGTAAATTTATTTCAGTAATTCAACTCAAATTGTGAAACTCGTGTATTAAATAAATTCAATGTACACAGACTGAAGTAGTTTAAGTATTTGGTTCTTTTAATTGTGATGATTTTGGCTCACATTTAACAAAAACCCACCAATTCACTCAACAAATTAGAATACTTCATAAGGCCAATAAAAAAAAAACCTTTTGAGTGAATTGTTGGCCTTCTGGAAAGTATGTTAATTTACTGTATATGTACTCAATACTTGGTAGGGGCTCCTTTTGCTTTAATTACTGCCTCAATTCGGTGTGGCGTGGAGGTGATCAGTTTGTGGCACTGCTGAGGTGGTATGGAAGCCCAGGTTTCTTTAACAGTGGCCTTCAGTTCATCTGCATTTTATGGTCTCTTGTTTCTCATTTTCCTCTTGATAATACGCCATAGATTCTCTATGATGTTCAGGTCTGGTGAGTTTGCTGGCCAGTCAAGCACACCAACACCATGATCATTTAACCAACTTTTGGTGCTTTTGGCAGTGTGGGCAGGTGCCAAATCCTGCTGGAAAATGAAATCAGCATCTTTAAAAAGCTGGTCAGCAGAAGGAAGCATGAGGTGCTCCAAATGATCTTGGTAAACAGGTGCAGTGACGTTGGTTTTCAAAAAACACAATTGACCAACACCAGCAGATGACATTTCACCCCAAATCATCACAGACTGTGGAAACTTAACACTGGACTTCAAGCAACTTGGGCTATGAGCTTCTCCACCCTTCCTCCAGACTCTAGGACCTTGGTTTACAAATGAAATACAAAACTTGCTCTCATCTGAAAAGAGGACTTTGGACCACTGGGCAACAGTCCAGTTCTTCTTCTCCTTAGCCCAGGTAAGACGCCTCTGATGACAACTGTAGCCAAATTCCTTGACACGTCTGTGTGTGGTGGCTCTTGATGCCTTGACCCCAGCCTCAGTCCATTCCTTGTGAAGTTCACGCAACTTCTTGAATCGATTTTGCTTGACAATCCTCATAAGGCTGCGGTTCTCTCGGTTGGTTGTGCATCTTTTTCTTCCACACTTTTTCCTTCCAATCAACTTTCTGTTTACATGCTTGGATACAGCACTCTGTGAACAGCCAGCTTCTTTGGCAATGAATGTTTGTGGCTTAACCTCCTTGTGAAGAGTGTCAATGATTGTCTTCTGGACAACTGTCAGATCAGCAGTCTTCCCCATAATTGTGTAGCCTAGTGAACCAAACTTGAGAGCCCATTTTGAAAGCTCAGGAAACCTTTGCAGGTGTTTTGAGTTGATTAGCTGATTGGCATGTAAATGTAATGGAATAATTTTTTTTATAAAAATACATTTTTTCTCATTGGATAATATTGTCTGAATCCCAATATCCCAAGATCCCAATATCAACCACTAAATTATATATATATATATATATATATATACAGTCAGGTCCATAAATATTGGGACATCGACACAATTCTAACATTTTTGGCTCTGTACACCACCACAATGGATTTCAAATTAAACGAACAAGATGTGCTTTAACTGCAGACTGTCAGCTTTAATTTGAGGGTATTTACATCCAAATCAGGTGAACGGTGTAGGAATTACAACGGTTTGCATATGTGCCTCCCACTTGTTAAGGGACCAAAAGTAATGGGACAATTGGCTTCTCAACTGTTCCATGGCCAGGTGTGTGTTATTCCCTCACTATCCCAATTACAATGAGCAGATAAAAGGTCCAGAGTTAATTTCAAGTGTGCTATTTGGATTTGGAATCTGTTGCTGTCAACTGTCAAGATGAGATCCAAAGAGCTGTCACTATCAGTGAAGCAAGCCATCATTAGGCTGAAAAAACAAAACAAACCCATCAGAGAGATAGCAAAAACATTAGGCGTGGCCAAAACAACTGTTTGGAACATTCTTAAAAAGAAGGAACGCACCGGTGAGCTCAGCAACACCAAAAGACCCGGAAGACCACGGAAAACAACTGTGGTGGATGACCGAAGAATTATTTTCCTGGTGAAGAAAACACCCTTCACAACAGTTGGCCAGATCAAGAACACTCTCCAAGAGGTAGGTGTATGTGTGTCAAAGTCAACAATCAAGAGAAGACTTCACCAGAGTGAATACAGAGGGTTCACCACAAGATGTAAACCATTGGTGAGCCTCAAAAACAGGAAGGCCAGATTAGAGTTTGCCAAACGACATCTAAAAAAGGCTTCACAGTTCTGGAACAACATCCTATGGACAGATGAGACCAAGATCAACTTGTACCAGAGTGATGGGAAGAGAAGAGTATGGAGAAGGAAAGGAACTGCTCATGATCCTAAGCATACCACCTCATCAGTGAAGAATGGTGGTGGTAGTGTCATGGCGTGGGCATGTATGGCTGCCAGTGGAACTGGTTCTCTTGTATTTATTGATGATGTGACTGCTGACAAAAGCAGCAGGATTAATTCTGAAGTGTTTCAGGCAATATTATCTGCTCATATTCAGCCAAATGCTTCAGAACACATTGGACGGCGCTTCACAGTGCAGATGGACAATGACCCAAAGCATACTGCAAAAGCAACCAAAGAGATTTTGAAGGGAAAGAAGTGGACTGTTATGCAATGGCCAAGTCATTCACCTGACCTGAATCCGATTGAGTATGCATTTCACTTGCTGAAGACAAAACTGAAGGGAAAATGCCCCAAGAACAAGCAGGAACTGAAGACGGTTGCAGTAGAGGCCTGGCAGAGCATCACCAGGGATGACACCCAGCGTCTGGTGATGTCTATGCGTTCCAGACATCAGACTGTAATTGACTGCAAAGGATTTGCAACCAAGTATTAAAAAGTGAAAGTTTGATTTATGATTATTATTCTGTCCCATTACTTTTGGTCCCTTAACAAGTGGGAGGCACATATGCAAACTGTTGTAATTCTTACACCGTTCACCTGATTTGGATGTAAATACCCTCAAATTAAAGCTGACAGTCTGCCGTTGAAGTACATCTTGGTCGTTTCATTTGAAATCCATTGTGGTGGTGTATAGAGCCAAAAATGTTAGAATTGTGTCGATGTCCCAATATTTATGGACCTGACTGTATATATACACAGTATATATATATATACACAGTATATATATGTTAGTGGTGGGTATAGATTAATTTTTTTAATCTAGATTAATCTCACTGTAATCTTGGAATTAATCTAGATTAATCTAGATTAAAATGGCTCATTTGAATTCTGCGAAGGCATTCAGAATATGTGTGCTACCCAAATAATGACTAAAAGTAAGTCTTTGAGAACGGGTTTCTCAAGCCAGGTGGCACATTAGACTAGGGGCTCATCTCCTGTTTCCAAAATGCATCACAAACTTTAATCTCTTCCGTCCCAAACCCATGAAAAAACTGGGGAAAATCCCGTCCCGTTCCACTCCCGGACGAATGACTCCCATTCCCTCCCACTCCCATGTTGTTTTTTTTTTTTTTTTTGTCAATTACAGTAAAAATATAGTACAGATCACAGCGTGCCCACCTTATTAGTTGAATAAAAACCCAAAATGTCGTTTTTGTTATTATATTGAACTGAAAGCCATCTTATGCACAGATTAAATTGCATGTAAATCATCCATGCTAACACACACGTCTTCTATTTTTATTTTTAGACATTTCACTCTCTATAGATATATTTTTCAAAGACGGAGTTTCAAGTTTCTCAATCAAGTTCACATGAGACCTAAAGCGCATCCTGTTTGCTTAAAAGCAACGCGTTTCGTTGTTATTCTGAGTGCACACAAATAACGTAGAGTCTTTACAGATTCGAAAGATGTATTAGGCTACTTTTATCTGTATGACCAAGAATTACGGAGATTTTAAGAGCAAGTGAGCGCACCGAGCCTGTCCTGCAGCAAAGCGCTTCCACACAAACACTTCAATAGCGCACATTTCTCTAGGTTAACATCATATTGAGCGGCCATGTAAAGTTGGTACTACATACATCTTTCAGATGAAAAGCCATATTTGAGGTTGATGAATGATAGGTGGCGTTTGGATGTCCTGCCGAGTGTATTACCACATAGACCAGCCGTTAACAATCTGTCCGTCACGGACTGCGTCATTCACTTAACCAGCCACACCAAAGCAAACAGGAGGAGAGCATAAAGAGACAGGGCAACTAGAATTGAGTTCAGAATTAAAATATACAGTTTATAGTTTATTTATATAAAAGGTATATTTGTGTGTAAAGTTGGGTATCATTACTATTCCCGGTCCTGCCCACTCCCGATTAAATATTTTCCTCTCCCGTCCCAATCACGTGATTCGTAGCGATTTTGTTTCCCATCCCGCGGGATTCCCGAAAAAATGCCAGCCTCTAGTTCGAAGACTCGTTCTCGCCCCTACAGTGCAATTCGGCTAGGTATACATCCGCGCTAAAATATCAGGGTGAAAGTCATCATAGCTTGCGTAGTATAGACCCAGCTCCCAACCCAACTTTGAGAATAGATTAACGGCGATATTTTTTTATCGCCCGATAAGAGTCTCACGTTAACGCAGCACGTTAACGCCGATAACGGCCCACCACTAATATATATATATTAGGGGTGGGGAAAAAAACGATTCACCTAACTATCGCGATTCTTTTAAAAACGATTTTAAAATCGATTTGTTTACCTTAGAATCGATTTTTTTATTTCATGATTTTATTTTCCTTAGAGGTGGTGGGGAGAAGTTAGCGCTTTGTAATTCCAACAGAGGGCGAAATGTATGTGTTGGACTTGGAGCAGCACGCGGAGCCGTCATTATAATATACTGTAGATAAGTGGGAGCTGTCTTCTCTCTGTAACTCTTCTTGGTGCTTTGATGTCGTACAGCGAACGTTTTGCGTGTGTAGTGCCGCTGCATTAGCTGATGTTATATACGTTTAAAGCAGGCACGAGAAAGCAAAGCCATGACGGAGGCAGAGGATCAAACCTCTTCCTGAATTCTTTCTGCACCTTCACGTTTTGAATCAAAGCTACTGGGAAAACATGACTAAGATGATATGCAATGTAACATAGCACTTTATTTTATTTCAGAAAGTATTTTGTCTGCTCATTTTGTTGAACATTTGACTATTACATACATGTGCAAGTTCAGGGTTTTGGTACTTTAAAGTTTCATGGTTCAAGGTACTTTAAATATATACTGTGTATGTGTATGCTCCTGAAATAAAAGTTTAGAAAGATGTGATGCATTGTTTTTGTTATTATGACTCATCATATACAGTCTCTTTTACGGGTATAATCAACAATTTTCCATTGTCTAGTCTTTAATAAGCAAAAAAGGATATCTAAATAAATTGTTATATCGAATCGCAATAGTGACTGCTAAGATGTGTTTTTTTTATTGTGACAGTCTGTATATTAAGTGTATCATTCAACTTTTTCGCATGGTCTAGAGTTAAAAACAAAAACAAAAATCACAACACATAGCAATATCGAATCACAATACTTGTAGAATCGAAATTCTTAAAAAGAATCGCAATACATATCGTATTGGCACCTAAGTATCATGATAGTATCGAATCGGGAGGTAGGTGTATCGTCCCATCCCTAATATATATAGGTTTTACACTTTTAAAAGGTTTACACTTTTACAAATTTGACACTTTTATCCATTAAATGAGCTCATTTGAAATGTGATGCCTCGAAAAAGTTGGCATGGGGCAACAAAGGGCTGAAAAAGCAAGACATTTTGAAAAGACATTCAGCTGGCAGAACATCTAGCAACTAATCAAGTTAATTGTCTAAAACATGATTAGCTATAAAGGGACGTCTTAGAGAGGCAGAGTCTCTCAGAAGTAAAGATGGGCAGAAGATATCCAATCTGTGAAAGGGTGCGTAAAAAGATTGTGGAATACTTTAAAAACTATGTTCCTCAACTTCAAATAGCAAAGGAATAAAATATTTAGAGAAACTGGAGAAATCTCTGTGCGTAAGGGAAAAGGCCGAAGACCTTTGTTGGATGCCGTGGTCTTCGGGCCATCAGACGAATCCGCATCACTCATCGGCATGATTCTGTCATTGACATTACTAAATGGGCCCAGGAATACTTCCAGAAACCTCTCTCAGTAAATCCTCCATGTCATCTGCAGATGGCAACTAAAGCTCTATCATGCAAAAAGGAAGCCATATGTGAACATGGTCCAGAAGCGCCATCATGTCCCTTGGGCCAAGGCTCATTTAAAATGGACTGTTTCAAAGTTGAAGAGTGTTCTATCGTCAGATGAGACCAAATTTGACATTCTTGTTGGAAATCACGGACGCCGTGTCTTCTGGGCTAAAGAGTAGGAAGAGGGATCTTTCACTTATACAGAAAATTTGGCACATCATTAAATGAAAAATACTTCAAAGACAACCACAAACTCTTCAGCAGATGGAAACCTATATCTGGCAAGAATGGGACCAAATTCCAACACTAAAACTCCAGAAACTCATAACCTTGATGTTCAGACGTCTTCAAACTGTTTGGAAAAGAAGAGATGCTACACCATGGTAAACATGCCCCATTCCAACTATTTTAAGACCTGTAGCAGGCATCAAATTTTTAATAAGATTGTTTTGTGCATACATTTTAAAATGTCTCTGTTTAAACATTTGTTATGTTATCTATGTTCTATTGTGAATTAAATATTGGCTCATGTGATTTGAAATTCTTTTAGTTTTCATTTCATTCAAATGTAAAAATGTCCCAATATTTCCAAAGGAACAAGGCCGAAGAATACGTATATATACATACACACACACACACACACACACATATATGTGTGTATGTATGTATATATATATATATATATATATATATATATATATATATATATATATATATATATATATACTATTATAATATTATATCATGTGACAACACTGAAGAAATGACACTTTGCTACAGTATAAAGTAGTGAGTGTACAGCTTGTATAATGGTGTACATTTTCTGTCCCCTCAAAATAACTCAACACACAGCTATTAATGTCTAAACCGCTGGTCACAAAAGTGAGTACACCCCTAAGTAAAAATGTCCAAATTGGGCCCAATTAGCATATTTCTCTCCCAGGTGTTATGTGACTCGTTACTGTTACAAGGTCTTGGGTGTGAATGGGGAGCAGTGTGTAAAATTTGGTGTTATTGCTCTCACTCTCTCATGCTGGTAACTGGAAGTTCAATATGGCACCTCATCGCAAAAAAAACTCTCTAAGGATCTGAAAAAAAGAATCTACTTAAAGATGGCGTAGGCTATAAGAAGATTGCCATTGTAGAAAAGTGTCATTTCTTCAGTGTTGTCACATGAAAATATATAATAAAATATTTACAAAAATGTGAGGGGTGTACTCACTTCTGTGAGCTACTTTATATATATATATATATATATATATATATATATATACAAACTCGTATACATAATATTATGTATATATAGCATTTTTATTATATTAAATATATGAAATATATATGATACAAAATGGTTGATTTCCAATATTTTTACATTTAGTTACTTTACATTTACTGTTCACATAAAGTTAATCTTTAAAAGTACATAACAGTTAAATGTATCCATAGAAATCTTTAGAAAATATCAAAGTGTATTAATTTTCTTATTCTACATTATTATGTTCCCAAATTCACATGTAGCATTTGGAACAATGTATTAAAATTTGTAGTGTTTTATTTTTTTGTTTAGACAAAATAGTATTGAATTTTACTAATATGAAATGTAGTAAATATAACTTATCTTGTTATCTAATACAGTGACATTTATACATTTTTAGTGTGGCTTAAGTATTCTCTGTGCCTCTGTATATGACCTTCTTGCAATTCGTTTCCACAAACGTGCAGTACGGCAACCAGTGTGTTAAAAGGATGGTGACACATATGCTAATTGAATGTGACACTCCAAAATGAGCTAATATGCCCCTTGAGAGTATCTGAGAGGTAATATCATGCTGATGATATGGAGTCTGTGTGCTACACCCTGTGTCCTCCCATTTAACATGTGTGTGAGGGGATGAGTGAGAGAGATGAGGAAACACAAATGAGACACAATTGAGAACACTCAGGTTAAAGCAGTACAGTAGTACAGGGTTAAATATGGCCTCCTGCCAGGCAGAATAATTTGATCTGGAAAAGGCCTCCCAGGGAACAGTTCTGCTCTGCAACCAGATACGAGCCATAGCCAAGCAGAACCAACCTGTCTGTGTGTCTGCACATCCATCCGCCTAAAATAACTTTGGCAGATCCACACGCAATCAGGAAAAATATATGCTGCATGAATCGTTTTTATTTTGAAAAGACCAAAACTGAAAAACTGAAAATTCAGCTTTGCTATCACAGAAATAAATTACATTTTACAATACATTAAAATAGAAAACTTGTATTTTAAATTTGTCTAATATTTCACAATATTGATATTTTTACTGTATTTTTCAGCAAATAAATGCATGCTTGGTAAGCATTAGATACAGTTTAAAAAACAGACCAAAATTGTCAAACAGTGGTGTATTTCATACATAAATACCACATTAAGAAACAGACTAAATTGTTCACTTTTATGCGTGTATTGCTACGCAATCATTAAGATGTTCAGAGTGCTTGCTAGACCATTGCTACATGATAGCTAGAGTATTCTATGGGTTGTTATGTTGTTGTCTACTAGCTCAAATAAAAAAACGTGTGGTCCTTAATTTCGTTTGGCATATGGGATTTGTTGTATTTATTTATTTATTTGTACTTTTTTGTGGTTTGCCAAGTTTAACCATTTAAAATGTAATAGTACATCTCAGTTAGCTGTGCAAATCAAGGTAAAGTTTACATTTCAATTGGCTAAGCATACCAGTTAATATAAAAGCTAAAAAAAAAAATGAAGATATGAAATGGTCTAGTATCTGTATTGTTCTTAAGAAAATACAGCATCCTGGACACACAATGTAAAGTTGTTCAGCCTATTAAAGATAGAAACCCTTCACATTGATTGCTCCAGTAAATGCAGTGTGGATGTTTATTCCCATGTGCCCGTGCCCAGACAGGAGAGTACGCCACGGATGAGGAGGAGGAGGCGGGCCAAACGGAAACAGACAGAGATGTGGCCATTGAGGTTTTCGAGTTACCTGAAAACGAGGACATCATCTCACCATCAGAACTGGATGCCACCAAACTTTATCAGAAGTTTCGAGAGGTAAACCATGATTGCATGCATTTAAAAAAAAATTATCAATGAAAGGAAGTGCTTAATCTTTAGAAACCCTGAAAAAGTCAAACTAAATATTAAGTCAGCTGTTAGCTTTATTTTCTGTTTAAATACAGATATAAATGTAATTTTGTTGTTTTGGCAATAAATTTGGCTATTTTATGTTAAATAATAGTTTTATCTTTTAAAATGTAATCATCAAAGAATCATGTTTTCACAAAATATTAAGCGACTGTTTTCAACATTGATGATGTTTCTTGAGCAACAAATCAACATATTGCATTTGTTTCTAAGTAATGGCTGCTAAATATGAATACATTAAAAATGTATTACAATGCTTATTTGAAATTGTAATAAACTTTAAATTGTAATACATTCTTTTATCTTCACTCAATTGCTGCTGATTAGAATTCATATTCTTTTTCGAGAAATGGTGTCACTCATTCCTCAGTAGTCTATTTCCTGCTGGCTCTCTGCTGTTCTTTCTCTTGAGTCTTGCAGAGAGAGAGAGTGTTGTCACGCAGAGAGAGACTCTCTGGTCAGTTTCCTTTGAGACAAGGACTGTCCTTGATCATACACTCATCTCTCTTCTACTCTCTCTTATCCCTTTGAGTCTACAGCTGCAGATTAAACACACTGTCACTGAAGCCGAGATCCAGAAACTCAAGAACAAGGTAAGAGGCTACTGTATACTAATATTAAAGCTATTTGAATGTTGCATAATTGGATGTATGGTGTAGGAAAAGAACAAATGGTTCAATTTCAAGTTCCCTTTATCCTTCAAACTTTTTTGTTTGATATCATTAATAAAGTAAGCAAGAGGAAAGTGCACCCACATGACCTCAGAAAGGCAGCAAAAAATACAATAAATCTGTGTTATTTTAGTATTATTTACTATTATACACTTATAATAGTTATCATATTTTTTAATATTTTGAATTAGTTTTATAATTATATTGTCATTTTTTATATTTATACATTTTTTTTAAATGTTTCAACTTAGCTTGAATTATTTTTTATATTTTTTTTGAATATTAATATTTTTTTCTTAGCTTTCTTTATTTACTCAAAACTAATTTTATTAAAAAATCTGATGTTTTTGTTGCAACCGACTCAAATCTGTTTTGTATCTTGTAGTCTGAACAGCAAAAACAGCAAACCAAATAGGGTTTTTGTCATTCAGAACATGGTGCATCTTGATCTTCAAATATACCTTTTTACTTGCACTTTCCTCATAGCTAGTGGCATTCCATACGTAGTGTATAGTGAATGTGTGAATGAGTCAGCGGTTTTGGACAGTATATGCATGAATGCTTAAAGCACCTTCTCTTAAGCACCTTGTGAGTTCAGTGGCAAATGTCATGTTAGACATGTTAGAATCACAATCTTAGCTTTCCACACTGACGGCTACTCTTAGTTGTTGTCTGAGAAAATCTCTTGGCTTAGTTTACATCATTATTATATTAACCCATATAGATGTGCCGGATATTGTCTGCCTGAACAAATGTCAGATTGAATCACTTGTAAAATGACAATGTAGATAGTCACGGCTAAATTGTGTGAACGAATCTTTTTATATTCCTCCAGCTCATATGAAGACATGTTGACTTGTACAGTATATTTTATTCTATCGTTCAATGTATTGTTCCTGTAAAATAAAAGTTGTATGCACGTGAACATTTCTTAAGTTTGTTTTCATGCTGTCTTATGTCCATTTAAACTGTTCACTATATGCTCTATTGACTTTGTGGGATTTTTACCTTCTTTTCCTCCCTGTGTCTCCATCCTGGTTTCTCTTTTTAGCTGGCTGCAGTGGAAAAAGAGAAGGCACGATGGGAGAGAGAGAAGACACAGCTCAAGCAAAGCATTGAGGATAATAAGGAGAGGATGCTAAAACTGGAGAGCTATTGGATCGAGGCTCAGACGCTGTGCCATACGGTCAACGAGCATCTGAAGGAGGCCCAAAGTCAGCATCAGGCCCTTGAAAAGAAATACAACAAGGCCAAGAAGCTCATTAAGGACTTCCAGCTGAGGTACAGATTCTGAGATGATCGAAGCGTACCTTAACTATGTCCTTTAAACATAAGAGAATTAATAGAATACTAATTACATTTAAGGTAATTATAATACCAGAGCAGTGCTGAAGAGAAGGATCTTGATTATATGATTACTGTTCTATCACAAAAGACCACAAATGAGTCTGCCTACATAGAGAGCTGCCTTGTAAGGTAGCATATTAACCATCATGGAGCCTTCTAGGCAACCCAAATTGGAAACACTTATAGGTATATAAACACTCTTCAAAAGTTTGGCTTCGGTTAGATGTTTTATATTCAACAAGGCTGCATTTACAGGTACATCTAAAAAAAACAAATATGGTGAAAAAGTTCATTTTTTTTCTTGTAACTTATTTCCAAAAGTGAAACTTTCATATATTTTAGATTTATTGCATGTAAAGTAAAACACTTCAAAATTAGTTTTGTTTTAATTTTGATTATTAGAGCTTATAGCTCATGAAAGTAAAAAATCTGTATCTCGAAATATTAGAATATTTAAATTTGAGTTTCAATAAATGAGCATCCATACAGTATAAATTCTGGGTATCACTTGTTCTATGAAACCACAATTATGGGGAACACTGCTGACTTGGCGATGGTCCAGAAGACGATCATTGACACCCTCCACAAAGAGGGTAAGTCACAGAGGGGCATTACTGAAAGGAAGTGGCTGTTCAAGGAGTGCTGTATCAAAGCATATTAAATGCAAAGTTGACTGGAAGGAAGAAATTGGGTAGGAAAATGTGCACAAGCAACAGGGATGACTGCAAGCTTGAGAATACTGCCAAGCAAAGCCGATTCAAACACTTGGGAGAGCTGCACAAGGAGTGAACTGAAGCTGGAGTCAGTGCATCAAGAGTCACCACGCTCAGACATCTTCAGCAAAAGGGCTACCAAGCCACTTCTGAAACAGAAACATCATCAGAAGCATCTTACCTGGGCTAAAGAGGAAAAAGAACTGGACTGTTGATAAGTGGTCCAAAGTCCTCTTTTCAGATGAAAGTAAATTTTGCATTTAATTTGGAAATCAAGGTCCCAGAGTCTGGAGGAAGAGTGGAGAGGCACAGAATCCATGTTGCTTGAAGTCCAGTGTGAAGTTTCCACAGTCAGTGATGATTTGGGCTGCCATGTCATCTGCTGGTGTTGGTCCACAGTGTTTTCTGAAGTCCACAGTCAACGCAGCCATCTACCAGGAAATTTTAGAGCATTTCATGCTTCCTTCTGCTGACAAGCTTTATGGAGATGCTGATTTAATTTTCCAGCAGGATTTGGCACCTACCCACACTGCCAAAGTTACCAAAAGCTGGGTCAATGACCATGGTGTTACTGTACTTGATTGGCCAGTAAACTCGCCGGACCTGAACCCTATAGAGAATCTGTGGGGTATTGTCAAGTTAAAGATGAGAGACAACAGACCCAACAATGCAGATGACCTGAAGGCCGCTATCAAAGCAACCTGGGATTCCATTACACCTGAGCAGTGCCACAGGCTGATTGCCTCCATGCCACGCCGCACCGATGCAGTAATTCATGCAAAAGGAGGCCCAACCAAGTATTGAGTGCATAGAAATTAACATACTTTTCAGAAGCCTCACATTTCTGTTGAAAAAAATAAAATAAATATTGATCTTATGTAATATTCAAATTTTCTGAGACACTGAATTTTGGGTTTCCATTATCTGTAAGCCATAATCATCAAAATTTCAAGAAATAAAGGCTTAAAATATTTCACTCTATGTGTACTGAATCTATATAATACATGAGTTTCACTCTCTGAAATGAGGGATAAAAAATATTGACCTTTCATGATATTCAAATGTTTTAGATGTATTACCTGTATTTAATTAAAGGGTTTGTTCACCCAAAAATGAAAATTAGCCCATGTTTTATTCACCCTCAATGCATCCTAGGTTTATATGACTTTGTTCTTTCAGACGAATCCAATTGGTGTTCTGTAAAATATTTTCCTTGCTCTTCCAAGTATTTGAATGGGAGTAGGCGGGTGTTTTTGTTCAACAGTCTAAAAGTAGTCAAATAAAGCGTGCGCATCCATAATAAAACATGCATCACATGGGTTCGGGGGTGAATAAAGGCCTCCTGTAGCTAATCAATGCATTTTAAAATATCAATATTTAAAATGTTATAAATACTTTTTTCTCACTTCTGCTGACTGTCATGCATGCGAGCCAAGAAGAAAGTCATATGCACCTAAGATGCTTTGAGGGTGACTAAAACATGGGCTAATTTTCATTTTTGGGTGAACTAACCCTTTAATTAAAACCAGTAATATTTTGAAATATTATTACAATTTAAAATAGCTGTTTTCTATTTTAATATCTTTTAAAATGTAATTTATTCCGGTGATGCAAAGCTGAATTTTTGGCAGCTGTTACTCATCTTCAGTGTCACATGATCCTTCAGAAATCATTCTAATATGCTTATTTGGTGCTCAATATTTATTTTAAATTAGTGTGAAAAAATATTTTGCTGCTTAATATTTTGGTGAAAACTGTGATATTTTTTTTCTTTGAATAGAATGTTATTTATATAAAATATAAATCGTTTTTAACATTACATATGTCTTTTGATTGATTTAATGCATCCTTGATAAAAAGTAAAAACTTAAAGGTTTAATTTCTAAAAAAATACAGATAAATGATACTGTAAACAGGATGAAATTACTAAAACTGATGTCAGTGGAGCTCGACAATAGCATGTCGCTAAGCTAACAGCACAATGCCCTGTTTTAAAAATAAACAGCACACACAAGTAGTATGTATAGTGATATTTCTTATTTAATTAAATTGAAGTATTTTTATATAATTTTAAATGAATTAATTGTATTTATAATTAACATTCATAACATCACTTTGCCCACAATCTAGGATGGATTTTGAGCATGTTGCAGTGTATTATGGAATTGGCTTCTCCACAAATGATACATGTCATGTTGGATTTGAACAAAATTTTGTCAACAAAATTCTTTGTCAAGAATGTGTTTGTGATGCAGCCCTCTGTTTTTTGTGTGTCAGAGCCCTGGTAACAAGAAATGGCTCGTAGCCATTTTCATACAAAGTCTGTTCTACTGTAAAACAGCTGTCATGCTGGACCAGGTATATGCTGACGTAGCTGGTCGATTAGCATGGTGAAGCTAGAAGATCCAAATCACAGATATGAGTGACTAGCCTTTTCAACAGGGTAGATTTTGTACTTAAAAGCAGCTTAAGTTATAAAATGAAAAGATACGTTGTTTTTATATAACTGTGAACTGTGAGTTATTATTATTAACAGAGTTATATTAACTCTGTGGTCATTTCTATCGTGGCTCCTCTCCTCTGGAGCCTGACTGCCTTTAATTATGTTTTCCCTTCAGGCATTATTGCCATAGTTAACTACAGTGTCGCTGTCTATCCATGCCAACAAGCCTGAGTAAGCAGTCATGGCACTCCATTATACGAGAAGTCTCTCAGTTGGCAGTAGTTTGATGGATTAGGTTTTTGTTATTTTCTTGATAATGAGGTTCTCTGCTATCGAAACCATTCGAAATAGACTAATAGGTCCACAAACCCGTCTCATCCCATATATGAGCACAAACATTATTGTCCTTTTGCCAAATCTCTGTCTTTGCTTGCTTTCAGAGAGATGGAGTTTGCTCAGAGGGACGATGCAGAGAAGAAGAGGCTGGGGGAGGCTGAAAAAGCTAATTTGGCTGAAATCCAGAGTCTGCAAGTTAGGGTAATTATCTGCATACACACACACATATGCATTTCATGGCAACTGTCTTGTATTGTGAAATCATCCAAGTCTGTTTGCTTAAGTCAGATTTTGAGTCTGCATGGAAAAGGTATGTCGCAATAGATCAAGATTCTTAAAGAGGGATCTATCAATCTCCCTTTTACAAGATGTAAAATAAGTCTCTGATGTCTCCAGAGTGTGTATGTGAAGTTTTAGCTCAAAATACCTGACAGATCATTTTTATAGCTTGTTAAAATAGCCACTTTTAGGGTATGAGCCAAAATGCGTTGATTTTGAGTATGTTGCTTTAATGCAAATGAGCTAGTGCTCCCAGAGAAGAGGGCGGAGCTTCAAGAGCTTAAGCTCCCGAATTAGCAGTGCTAGCCTTTGCAAATAAACACTCCACGATTAGTACAAGCCTGTTTTCTTTACAGAAAACGAACTTCAAAGTCAGTCATCTGATTATGCTGTGCATAATAAATTTGTGTTTATGAATTACACAGACAGGGAGCCCAGGGCAATAAAAATATCAACATAGCTGGTCTCATGGTGCATGGCATGCTATCACAAACTTTATAAGTCCCACTCGTGATTATGAGCTCAACAAACTCAAGCGATTGACACACATTGCTTTCATATGCAACTTTTAACCACCACATTCCTATTCACGATCATTCGTGAAGACAGCATCAGTAAAAACAGACAGAGACAATGGTAGCTTTAGCATCATTAGCCTTACAGAGTGCCAAGAAGCTCTTTCAGAAAGGCAATTTGGAAAACAAATGCGTAATACTTACTTTGTCTGGAGCTGACATTTGCGCACAAAGTGTTGGTATTGATCCCTAAACGTATTGGGGACTTTACCGTTTTTTTTCCGGGACATTTCTTTAGACAAGCATGTCTAAAGAAACTTAACCACCGTGTCCTCAGCGGCTCAGAAGGAGCCTGTTCATTAGTGCATCCTAAAACACAATACTTGAAAAGCCTCTTTGGTGCTGACATTGTATATCTCCAGCAGCTACAGCATGTAATCAATAATGGTGGAGGCGGACCACAGCTTCTCACTCAGGGCTGTCTATACTGATAGGGCAGGGTCACAAATGGGCGGGACTTTTTCCCCTCGGTGACGTGAACAGAGGGAGAATCTGAAACAGCTCGTTCTGAGAGACTGTTTATGATTTTCTTTAGATTAAAAAAAATGAGAGGATGGAGTTTTACCATTATAGGCTGGTTGTTTTCACACACTGCGACCACACAACTGTGTTCAAACACCTTATAAAAGTGATTTTTGCATAATAGGTCCCCTTTAAATGTTTTGCTGGAAATGTGGATGAGACAGAGTAGGAACGATATTAAAACATTACAGACCTTATCAGTTTGACTTAATATTAATTAGATAACACCCAGTAGTGATCTCCTGAAGGTCAGGTGAATGAGTGTATCAATAAATGGTGTACTATTAGTATGCACAATTAATTGGGAGTGAATTCCACCTTTGGACAACCAGTAACATAATTTTTCTGTAAATCTATTTAAAATATCACAATACATAGTTTTATTGTAGTTAGATAATTCATACAGGCCTGCAGGGGAGTCATGAACTCATTATTTTTTAGGGGGCACGGCATTAAATATATCATAAAATATCTCGATTCTCACCTTTATAGATTATTTTAGTTGATCTAGTGGGCGATGGTCAAAGTAACCTAATAATGTAATCTATTAACTATGCATAACAACCTGTCTGTTTAGTTAAGTAACAGATATGGGCATCATCAGGGCCATAGCTTGTGTTTGCGGTGCCCCGATGCAGGTTTTATTTATTTGTGCTATTTACAGTAGGATTTTTTGTTTTGTTTTTAAGAAATTTAATATTTTTATTCAGCAAGGACACAATAACATCAAAAATGCCCAGAAAGATATTTAAAATATAATATAATAATGTTACAAAAGCTTTCTATTTAAAAATAAATTCTGTTCTGCCGAACTGTCTATTAATCAAAGAATCACAATGAAAGTGTATATCAATTTCTACATAAATATTAAGCAGCTCAACTTTTTTCAACATTAATGAAAGAAGAAATATAACAAGTATAAAGCACAAATCAGCATATTAGATAAATTTCTGAAGGATCATGTGGATTAATAGCTGCTGAAAATTCAGTTTTGCCATCACAGGAATACATTTAATAAAAAAGATATATACATATGTGAAAATTGAAAAAACTTTATTTTAAATTATAATAATATTTCACAATATTACAGTATTTTTCATCAAATAAATGTAGCCTTGGTCACCATAAGACACTTCTATACACTATAGTCCATATGTGTATTGTATAAAAAACTATAGCACGTGTGGTTTTGTATAGATTGCTACACTGGAGTCAGAGCTGATGCAGCTGATGAAGCAAAATGGCATCCAGGTAAACAATAACAACAACAGTGCTGAGAGCCGAGTCCAGCTGACTGAGAGACTGACAGCCTTACAGTGTCCTAGGAGAAGTGTTGCTGGAGGAGGTGAGTCACAAAAACACACACAGAGCTGGGTTGTAACTGATTACATGTAATCTGTATTACGTAATCAGATTCCAAAATTCAAGTAGTAAATTCCATTTTAAAATACTCGTAATCAGACTACAGTTACTTTTTTATGGATTACATGATTACATATTATTCACACAATATCCATAAATTATTCATAATTTATCGATTCTCCCTAATTTCTATTTTTGATCTTTTAAATGTTTCTTTCTAAAATAGCCTACCGATTATATACATTCAGAAATTCCAGTTTTGTGGACATTCACACAGTCATTTGTCAGGTGGCAGTACAGCATTTGACCACTAGATTTATGAAAATTATTTCAGGTTTATGTTATTCTTTGGAAGGCTTTTGTCTTTCAAATTAGTTAAAATGCATATATTCACATTATTTCTTATTAATATGTAATGCAGGCATTCCAAAACTTTTTTTCATCTAAACCTTATTTACCAAATATACTTTAAGTATTTACTTTAAGAACCCCTGAGATTTTAAAATAAATATTTCAATAGTTAAGTATCACTTTTCATTAAACTCACAAGCCCAGTGCAGTTACTTTACGAACCCTAGTTTGGGAAACCTTAATGTAACATAATGTTTAATGCACTTCATGTTGTAAATTACTATGAATGGAACACATTTTCTTACTCTTTGTGTCAGTCCTCTGTCGTGTGTGTCATGTGTTCCCCCATCTACTCTTTTCTCTATCTACTCGTTACTCCCCGGTGTTCCTGTCTGTGTCTACCTTGCCTTGTCCTGCCCTGCCTTATTTGGAGTCATTAAAGACTGTTTATTTGAGTTACATCCTCGTCTGCATGCTCCTCGATGCTCCCTCGTGTGTGCACTGTGACAGAAGACCAGACCGTAACTGTAAGCGGCGCCCCTTCACCTCGGTTTGTTTTTTTGTTTTTGAAAGTCTTTTGTTTTGTTCCTGTTTGTCTGTTCTCGGCTCACCCAAGCCCACCGTTCGAGGGTGATCGACGCCGCCGTCCTCGGCTCACCCAAGCCAGCCGTTCGTGGGAGATCAACGCTGCCGTCCACGGTTCACCCAAGCCCGCCGTTCGCGGGAGATCGACGCCACCGTCTGCGGCTCACTCAAGCCCACCGTTCGTGGGAGATCAACGCTGCCGTCCATGGTTCACCCAAGCCCGCCGTACGCGGGAGATCGACGCCACCGTCCGCGGCTCACTCAAGCCCACCGTTCGTGGGAGATCGACGCTGCCGTCCACGGTTCACCCAAGCCCGCCGTTCACGGGAGATCAGTGCCTTCGTCCGTGGCTCACTCGAGCCCACCGTTCGTGGGAGATCAACGCTGCCGTCCACGGTTCACCCAAGCCCGCCGTTCGCGGGAGATCAACGCTGCCGTCCACGGTTCACCGAAGCCCGCCGTTCGCGGGAGATCAGTGCCTTCGTCCGTGGCTCACTCAAGCCCACCGTTCGTGGGAGATCGACGCTGCCGTCCACGGTTCACCCAAGCCCGCCGTTCACGGGAGATCAGTGCCTTCCCGTGGCTCACTCGAGCCCACCGTTCGTGGGAGATCAACGCTGCCGTCCCAGTTCACCCAAGCCCGCCCGTTCGCTGGAGATCAACGCTGCCGTCCACGGTTCACCGAAGCCCGCCGTTCGCGGGAGATCAGTGCCTTCGTCCGTGGCTCACTCAAGCCCACCGTTCGTGGGAGATCAATGCTGCCGTCCGTGGCTCACCCAAGCCCGCCGTTCGCGGGAGATCAACTGCCGTCCACGGTTCACGAAAACCCGCCGTTTCCTGTCCATGTGTGTCCCGAGGGGCCTCCAGAGTGCCCACCCCCCCCTTCCAGGTGGAACTGTTACTGCGTGGGTCACGTCTTCCGGGAGGGGGGGTTATGTCAGTCTTGTGTGTTATGTGTTCCCACCTCTTGCTTCCATATTTGGTTTGTTTCCTGTCCTTGTTAAGTGTGATTATGAGTTAATTCTTGTCCAGCTGTGTTTGTCTCATTATCTATGATTATCCAGTGTATTTATAGTCCTGTCTGTTCAGTTTGATTTTGTCTGGTCTACTCGTTACTCCCAGTGTTCCTGTCTGTTTCTACCTTGCCTTGTCCTGCCCTTCCTTGTTTGGAGTCATTAAAGACTGTTTATTTGAGTTACAACCTCATCTGCGTGTTCCTCAATCCTCCCTTGTGTGTGCACCGTGACACTTTGCATCATTTACATCATTATGTAAAAATTTTGTAATCATTATGTCATTACATTACAAGACAATGCTATTTAAATCAATGTGAAAAACACGTTGTCATAAGTAATCTAAAAGGAATTCAAAAGTAATCTGATTATATTACCTAAAATGTGTAATGTAACGGATTATGTTACTGACTACAATTTTTGTCATGTAATCTGGAATCAGTAATGGACTACAATTTGTAAGTAATCTACTCCGCTCTGAACACACATACACACACCTCAACACTCTCACTCTCAAATGATCATCCATCTTCTGTTTGACAAGTGTTCTCAAACCTGACCTCATATAAACACAAACACTCTCACGTGGCAGGACACACTTTATACAGCAGGTCGTTTTTTTGCACCCAAACTATTAATAGTGATATAGTGGTAGGTGAAGCACCATGCAGGTACCAGATGGGCATCATCATAATGTGACAGGAAACAATTAACACATTGGACAAATTTCCCTTTCAGTCTCAATTAAAGCTGTGCTTATCAGAAAGATAGGAGGAGAAGAGATGGGTTTCAGCTACTACAGAGGGAAATATGTCAAATATAATGTATAAAACACACCCAGTATTCCATGGCTTTTATTTAAAGCAACAGTGTTCAGTGATGATATGAAAAATGTTGTTTTAAGTTTTTTTTATCCTCATACAAATAAACAGAACAAGCCAATAAAAAGGGAACTGAATAGGAATTGTTAACATAAAATATTTTGGGGAAATGTACATGTGTAACAAATTCCATCTAAAAGTATAATAATATTGTGCTAATTCTTCATTATTATTATAATTAGTATGTCGTTTTTTAATTAGTATTATTTAATTTTGTTATTTAAAAATTATTGTATGATGCATTATAATGATGATAATATGAATCATATATTTGTATTATTATTATCATCATCCATAATACAATAATTTTAAATGATAATATATATATGTGTGTATATTGAGAGAGAGAGAGAGTAATACAAATAACAATAATTATTATATTCTAAATAATATATGATGAGCTATAACAATTAATATATATATATATATATATATATATATATATATATATATATATATATATATATATATATATATATATATATATATATATATATATATATATATAACAACTAGTAGTAGTAATAATATTCATAATGATAATCCTTTGAATAAAAATTATTAGATAATAATAATAATAAAGTAAAAAATCATTTATACTATATTTTCAATACATTGACAGCTGAACAAACAATGCCCTGGGACACAACAGTGCAACATATTAAAAAAGTATTTATGTTCTTCATAGCCTCACTTGTCAAATTAAATATGGCGAGTACTTTCTGCTTATGTAACACTATCTCTCTGTAATAAACTCCATTCTGCACCAATGCCCCCACACCTTCTCTCATTTTGAACTCTGATCTTGCAGCTGCACACAACTGAGGTTTGTTAATGAAATTAAAGCAGCATCATTCTTCTCAGGCTCTTGATACTTCACACCTCACACACTCAATAGAAATGGGTGCATTGGCCCTTCAAATCTGCCTATTCTGAATCCGCTATGATCACTGTGATAAGAGTGGACAGCACTGGAAAGCTGATTAGATGCATTGTGACTGAATGAGGCAGATTATGAGGAAGTGCTGCCACAGGGACGGCCTCAGTTCACTGAAAGCCTCTTCTGCAGGAAACCTCTGCCCTGTTTCCAACAAGAGCCCATTTCATTTCAAATGTCTGTTAATAGCATATGACGCTACGGGACATTGTATCATATAAACAAACTAGCCAGAAGTCAGTTTTAGGACTATACTTTTTCATCAGACATAGTACCTGATATTTGATAGTGGATTACTGTAATTTTTTTTTTAGCTTAAAGCAATTTTTTCATGTTAAAATACATTATCCTATCCTAGTTAAATGACCAGTGAGAAATATATGTTGCAGAAAATGTGTAGTATGTGAATTTGGTCATAAAATTTGACCTGATCTTAGACAAAATCACAACAATAGACAAACGCCATTTGCTTAAACACAAACAATGATATGATTTCATGTACGTATTGAATACACATAAATATTCACAGTGCCGGATGAAAAAAGAATGTTGAAAAAAGTGGTGGTTGTCCCACCCTAAACCTCCACCAAATGATTCCCATAATCGCAGATCAGGCCTGCATTATGGTCGGGAGGAATTTTGCACCATTTATTTTTCTGTATAGCTAAAGTTCTTGGGATGTCTGGTGTGCAGCGCTCTCTTGAGGTTGTCTCAGTTGTCCATCCACCTCACAGGTGTGCCTTAGGCTGGCCACACTGTGAAATAATCATGCTGTCTATCAGCATCTTGATAGGCCAAACCTGTGAGGTGGATGGATTATCTCGGCAAAGGAGAAGTGTTCACTAACACAGATTTAGACTGAATAGTGAACAATATTTGAGAGAAATAGGCCTTTTGTGTACATAGAAAAAGTCTTAGATCTTTGAGTTCAGCTCATGAAAAATGGGGGCAAAAAAAAAGTGTTGCGTTTATAATTTTGTTCAGTGCATATAAATGTTGCTGTTTTGCTGTCTGTTTATATTATGTAAATGTATGGATCTGTTTTGTATGCTAGAACTGGATGAGCTGACAGGAACCAGAGGAACTCACCCTGAGAGAAACGAGAGAGTAAGACTCACTTTCACTCACACCAAACACCTCTCAGACACAGGACATTTAAGCCAGATGCACTGATAAAGAATGAAAGTCTATTCTAATCTCATGCTTAGTTCATGAGTATGTGTAGAATATGTCAGCTTTCTATGGTTACAAAATGCTCCATTAACATTAAATGTATTTATGATGTATGAATGGTCACAGTTGTAACTTTATTTTCTTTACTCTGAATTAGTTTTTTTCCCCATCACTGGTTCTTGGATGGGATAAGATCACAAAACAGGAGAAAAGCAAGAACATGTTATTGTACATGTTGTTCTTGTACGGCAGGATTAAGTTACAAATTGTTGTTGCCCAAGGGCCTGTTTTTTTGTTTAGTTTTTTTTAGCAAATTTTTTAGGTATCCCTGAGAAAACATCATTTACATTGTTTCCTCTCTCAAATCCTAAGCCACACTGTGTCTAACTGTTGTAAGTGTCTGTAATAACAACAATACAGTACGTATCTGCAATGAAAAAGAAGGAAGTACTGTTGGGTCAATAAAAACAGACCAGAAACCACTTATTGTTGCAAAGAGCATTCTCTTTGGATGTTTAACACCTCTCTTTCTTTCTGTTGCTGTCTGTAGGGCTCCACAGAGGCCAGGCTCAGGCACCCGCAGCCTCAGCAGGGACCTGATAATGAGGGTAGATGCACCAAACCATTAATATCTGATTAGCTCTCAATTACAGGCTAATCAATTATGCTTAAAGCCTGAGAGACGTGATGAGGAAAAGTCCCTAAAGAAAAGATAACATAAGAGGAACACCTGAAGTAATAAATATGGCCTCTATACAGTAAATGTTGCCATTTGTCTCTGCCTGATTTTTCTACAGGGTCTTCAGCAAGTCACAATGAGAAATCTAGCAAAAACTTACTAGATTTGGGGTAAGATGGTGCCAATTCTACATTTACAGAACTTTTACAGTGTGATTATGATGTGTAAAAGTACATTATAGCTTTATGTAGTTGTCAGAATGAATGCAAAAGACACAAACCTTCTGTCTGTTGATGTAAACTGCTGTTCAAAAGTAATATTTTTGAATGAAGTCACCTATGCTCACCAAGACTGCATTTATTTGATCAAAAAATACAGTAAAAACAGTAACATATGTTTACAATTTAAAACAACTAGCTTCTATTGTAATACATAAAAAAAAAAAAGCCTGTGGTGGCAAAGCTGTATATTCAGAAGGCATTACTTCAGTCTTCAGTTTCACATGATCCTTCAAAAATCATTCTAATATGCTAATTTAGTCCAAAACAAATCAATAAATCTTGAAAACAGCTGTGCTGCTTAATATTTGTGCATAATATTCTGCTGTTTCAAGATTCTTTGATGAATAGAAAGTGTTAAAGAACAGCATTTATTTGAAATGGAAATATTTGGTAACTGTAAATGTAACTTAATATTTTTTGATCAATTTAATGCATCCTTGCTGAACAAAAGTATTTTAAAAAAAATTGTAAAAATAATGGCACCAAACTTTTGAATGGTAGTGTAGATTTAATAAAAGAAACTGTATATTACTGATGGGAATTGTAACAAGCTTCTGCTAATATTTTCAGATCTTCTCCGAGGAAGAGTAAAGGGAAAGAGCAGGATCCAAAAGGATCTCCTGGTAAAAGGTAAATAAAGAGCCACATATCTAATATAGTGTAAGTGGTAACATTCAGCCTACCTACAAATGAAATAGCAGGATTTTTGAGATCCTTTTCATAGCAATGTCAATAAATGCATTATAACCTAAGTTTCGTGAATTGTATAGTACGTGCTCAGCTGTGCCTTAAAACTGAGGAATAAAAGTGCAAAAGAGCTTCCACATAAATTAAAAAGGAATAAATCAAAGCAAATATTTTCTGCTTGGATTTGGTACAATGTTGTCCTTGGATTTAATGTACAAAGCTTTTTTCTCATCTTACCCTCCTAATTAATATGGACTGGGCTGGCCATCTCCAATGTGCCAGACTGCAGGACATACACACACATTTTGCATTCAATGACTCTTCAGTGATTCAAAGAATTGCTTATTTGATGGTTAAAGGGAATTGCTCAGCAGATGCAAGGCTAAATTAAGGTTTTATTTCCTCTGGGAATAAACGGATGACCGGTTATATCCCACAGTGTCACAGTCCCTGGATTCAAACCGCAAATTACAATTTACTTTTAACAATGCAAATTAAAAAAAATAATTTACGGCTGAACCTTAAGTCTGTAAAGCAGTGAAATAAATGCATCTCTCACCTGTGAGTATGATCTGTCCCAGCTCTTGTCAGCGTCTGTGCCATGTACCAGTCATTCAGTCATTATGTATGCTTGAATAACCAGTCTCCTCTCTTTAGCTCCACAGGGCCTTCAGCAGAGAACAGTCCTGAAAGATGCAAGAACAAGGTGAGAAATGTATAAACATATACATAAGTCACACAGGTGAATGTATAAACATATACATAAGTATATATTTAGATAGTATAAATTACAGTCAGTTGTTTTAAATATAAATGCCTGCTGCCTGTTTAGTAACAGATAACCTCCCTCTGCTGTGGTGCATTTCCATTGAACAGAAATCTTTTTCCTGGCCACGCTTCTTCTCCTGTGCATTTTAGGTGGTACTCTATCAAGTCATGTTTGTTCAGATCCAAGGCTAATCAGATGTTTCTCTGATTTTAGCTGTAGAAATACAGTAGTTGCGCATTACTGTTTTATTGTTGCTGAATTAATATAAAGTTTGGGAAAATTTCCCTTAGCTGCATGCATTTC
Organism: Gymnocypris eckloni scoliostomus; assembly: GCA_027564155.1. Taxonomy (NCBI): domain Eukaryota; kingdom Metazoa; phylum Chordata; class Actinopteri; order Cypriniformes; family Cyprinidae; genus Gymnocypris; species Gymnocypris eckloni. Next base: position 23,382,905 of record CM050427.1, on the reverse strand, counting down.
TGACTCTCATACTCTTTAATGTTTTCATCTTCTTATAACACACGAATATAATACACAATGAAATCTTGTTTTAAGTTTGAAGGACAAAAACTGTGGCCTGCTACCCATGCTGAGTCAAGGCATTGTTTTTTCAGTGCCAGCAAAAAGCCCAACATATTCAGAGTATTTTTATATTCGGTTCAGAATCTCTCTCACGGACTTTGAGGTGTCGGAGACAACCAGACTAGTAAACATGTCCATCTCATCTGTGTGTATAGACTCTACAGGGATGAGATTGTGTCTCTCAGCTTTTCAGCATAATTTTACAGAGAAAAACGTCATAATGCCATTTGATTCTTGAAACTGTGACCTTGTGTTCAGAACATCTGACCAGAATCATATTCAAATGCATCATGTTATTTGATTAGGCATCAAAAGATGTCAAAAGACTTTCCCTAAATGCATTCATTTAAAAATGCAAATGAATTTACTCAGTGACAAATTATCATATGAGTGACAGCATCAGTGTACACAAAGCATTTTGCCTGGGTATGCATGTCTCCTTTTGTCTTGTTAATCTTAAGAGACTTAATTAACTAAAGTGTCAATCAACAGTAATTACACTGATAATTCTTTGCCATAGTCAATAAAACAATCAGAATCAAGGAATATATGATTACCTTTCAAGTAATGGAGAAACCCTTCAAGCAAATCAAAATGATACACGGGTAAATGTGTCAATCAGATAACAGTTGTGTTTCTCTTCCAGGGTCCTGGTGTCCCTGATGACCTCAGCCTCAGCAGCACCAGCTCCACAGAGATCAGTGGCCTCCTGACCGACGCTAAGATGTCCGGGCGGTCGCAAACACTAATGCTCTGCTCAGATGAGGTATTGTTGTTCCCTTCCGAAGGGAACTTCTACGCTGCGTCCCCTAGGGGTCGCTTTGGGAACGCCTTCAGCGTGTCTTGAAGCATGATTACAAACACCCAATGCACTTGACATTGGCAGGTGGACGCCTATGACACAAGCTAATGAGCGTCTGCGAGCATAAAAAGGGCACCTGTGGAACACATCATCCTCTTTTTTCTCTTCAGGGGACTTTGTTTCTGAAGTGTGAGTATTATGAAACGCTTTAGGAGGTGTGCCGATCCGTGTCAGCGTTTCTGACACCAGATGACACACGACTTGTGTGTTGGGCGAGAGAGCACGCGCGCTCTGTTCTCGAGGGAATGGAGTGCGTTCATTGTGAGCCTTTCTTGGGGAAAAGCTCCGCTCTTGCTTGTCCCTTTTCTTAAGAGAATTGGGGCGATCATCTGCCCCCCGCGGCTCGGGTCCAGCCGCTGTTGAGGCAGTGAAGAGACTGAGTTCGCGGCGATCGCAGATGGAGCTTGCGTAACGAGTTCAAGAGAGGAATTTTTCATCTCGCGCTCAACAGCAGGTGACGAGAGTAGACTGCGGGAGGAAGATGTATTGTCTGTTACATCTTCTGATCCAGCAGGAAGTGCTTCGCTGGCTCATGGTGGGCTGATGAAGGCGGAGAGGATATTTCTGAGCCTTCTCAGCTTGTCTGCCCCGCGATGTAGAGCATGCTAATTATGCTGACATTGAAGGGAGGCGCGAGCGCGCATATGCGTCGATGCCCTCGAGGGGCGCTTGTGAGGCAAAACATTTTTTTTAACCTGGATTGAATGTGCTAGGCTTCCTCTCGTTTAAGAGAGTCCTTCTGCTGAAGCCTCCACTCTTCAGAGCTCCGTCTCTGGCAGTAAAAGGAGGTAGGCTCTGAGGAGCCTCACTAACTGCTTCTGGCGTTGAGTGTAGCCAGGCCTCCTCTCGCTCTAGAGAGTCGTCATGCTGAGGCCTCCACTCTTAAGAGCTCCCCTACTCGGATCGAGTGTTGCTAGGCTTCCTCTCGTTTAAGAGAGTCATTCTGCTAAAGCCGCCACTCTCCAGGGCTCCGCTTAGACAGCACCATTAGTATGTAGTCTCTATTGTGAGCCTCGCTAGCTGTCTGTAGCGCTGAGTGTAGTCAGGTCTCCTCTCGCTTAGCGAGTCGGTATGCTGAGACCTCCACTCTTAAGAGCCCCCAACTAGAGTTGAGTGTTGTCTCTCTCGGACTTTGAGAGTCATGTCTGCTGGAACCTCCAGGTTCAAGGTAACATTATTTGTCACATACACAATGTATTGGTATGGTAGTCAGGACAACTCATTGTGCTCAAGAAATAAAATAAACATGTTGTTGCAGTTCAGAGTGCATCTCTCCTCACTCAATCTGAGAAGAGACCTCCACTCCGAGAGCCATACTCTGGTGAGCTAGTCTATGATGGCGAGCTTTGAGCTTGCCTGAAGAGGGTTTTTTGACCCTAGTTCTGCTGGGCAGGGATGGTGTTCCTCGAGTCTGTGACTTAGGAATCCAGCTTTCGGACACTCTTTCCCTCAGCATGGCGGCGTGGGCATAGCGTTCCCAAAGCGACCCCCAGGGGACGCAGCTTCGGAAGGGAGCGTCTCAGGTTACGTATGTAACCATAGTTCCCTGAGAATAGGGAATGAGACGCTGCGTCTCTTGGCCATGCTTCGGGCATTCCTGTCGGTCCCCCTTGAAAAAAAAGAGGATGATGTGTTCCACAGGTGCCCTTTTTATGCTCGCAGACGCTCATTAGCTTGCGTCATAGGTGTCCACCTGCCAATGTCAAGTGCATTGGGTGTTTGCAATCATGCTTCAAGACACCGGTCACGCTGAAGGCGTTCCCAAAGCGACCCCTAGAGGACGCAGCGTCTCGTTCCCTATTCTCAGGGAACTATGGTTACATACGTAACCTGAGACGATTTCTCTCTTCAGATCGAAAAATGAAATTTCTGTCAAGATTTACTTAACCTCATGTCATTCCAAACCTGTATTACTATCTTAAGCATCACTTGTTCTGCCTGGAAAGATCTACTGTTTCTGATTCAGTGAGCTTTTCTTCTCCATTATGCTGCGTTTATTAGAGTGTGGATATGATTGAAGATGAGGTGAGACTTTGTTTTAATGAGTTTGAGTCCCAGAATGACTCTTCTTACCACTTAAAATACTTATGTTTAGTCAAGTTTTCAAATTTCTTGCATGGTCTTTGTGACCCAACAACACTGATTAGTTCTGGAAAGGCATGTAAAATTCATAGAAGCCCGTCAACATAAATGATTAATTAGTGCTAATGACTATGTGCTGTAAGTTTGCGTGTGTGTGTCAGATTCTAGATGACGGTCCTCCTTCGAAGCCGTACCAGTGGCAGAACCGCAGTGTGACTGAATGGACATGTCAACAGGTGTCATGCTGGCTCATGGGTCTGAACCTGGAACAGTATGTCTGTCTTTTTACTGCCAAGAATGTGGATGGAGAGCAGCTACTCAAGCTGGACAGCACAGCACTCAAGGTGAGGAACAGATTTGTTAGGATAATTTAGTCTGTTAACCCTCCAATTTTTATATTGTGTATGGTGAAAACCACCACACATTTACACACACAACCATACATTACATTTAAAACAACAACATTTTTACATTTATGCATTTAGCTGACTCTTTTATCCAAAGCGACTTACATTGCATGCAGGCTATACATTTTTTCATCAGTATGTGTGTTCCCTGGGAATTTAACCCACAACCTTTTGCGTTGCTAATGCAATGCTCTACCACTGAGCCACAGGAACAACTTCAGTTGAGTTTCAATCAACTGTAATACATCTATTTATTTTATTTATTTATTTTTTGTTCAAATATGTTTCAATTTCCATAGTGAAGTCCATTTTATACAAGAAAATTAAATCAAACATTTTTTAAACATTAAATCATGTGTGATATCTGGTTAGGTGTTGTTTTATCCATCAAAATGACTGCTTCCCCTCCCATATGCTAAAATTGCTAGAATAATTAATGTCCCATCTGCTTTCCCTGCAATGAGAAAGTTGTCTTTAGAGATTAGCATAGTTTCTTGGGACCCATCTGAACATCCTGTAAGTGTGTCCGTGTGTGTTTTTGGCAGGCTCTGGGTGTAGAGTCCTCTCAGGATCGGGCTCTGATTAAGAAAAAGCTGAAGGATCTGAAGGTGTTGATGGAAAAAGCTCAAAGAAACCGAGAGAAAATGGAGAAACAGCGCAAGAAAGAACTGGAGAAGGTTCAGAAACAGGTCCGGAAAAATAGCAACTCCTCGGGACCAGGAGAGGGCGCTACTAAATGACACCACTCACCTCACTACCATCTCACCAGTATAAGAAGATGAGTTCAACATTTCACGGGACTGAAAGTTCATTGAAAAAGGGGCTTATTGCTATTGAGCTGCCATTGGATGAATTGAAACCAAAATTTACAAATATGGATTTTGTTATTTTTACTGAACAATATTCAGGTTTTTTGCTCATTTTAGCAGAACGATCACTGCTTTTTTTGGTTTCCTGTGTTTTATGTCTGATTAATATCTATTTATTTGCATATGGAGAATATGTACATATTAAACCAGAGCATATCAGCTCATAACTCATCCACGACAGTTAAAAACTCTTCATTACAAGCTCCTCTAGAAGTTGAGACATTGTACATATGCAGAAAGCATATATATGAATATGTCTAACGTGCCATTTTTCTATCGAAAGCATAATAGCTTGTTCAAGGAACGCGGAGAGATTTTAATACGAAGGCTTTGACAAAGCACAGGTCAGAGAGATGGACAGTGTTGCTGTCGAGTGTCTCTTCACCTCAAATAGTTTGAGTGCTGCTCACAAGAACCACTAATCACTGGCAAACACAAACCTTACTGTGAGAAGAAAGCCATTTCGGGTAATGAGATATCACGGGTCCTCATTGTGGATATTTCCCTGTAAACTTTGAACCTCCTGTTTGGATCTCCTTCATCAACCTGCCAGTCAGTATTCAAGATGAATACAACTGATGTGTATGTTCTTCTCCGAGCTTGAATCCTCCTAATGAACTTTGGGAGAAAAAGGTAGCAATGGGATACCAAAACGATTTCAGGAGTCTGCCATTTTAAACTCTTCTCCAAAGATGCAAGACTTGTACTCTAAAAGAAAAAAGACCCACTGCTGCTTCTATTTCACAGCTACCTGCTTCTAGCCCTCTCCACCCCCCTGAGCTAGATTCTCAGTTAGACCCAAGTGCTGCCTCTTGAAGTGCTGTTTAGATTTTAATTTTATTTTTACAGTTTGAGGTTACAGTCTGGATCATACCGATTGGGTGAATGCACCTCTGTTTTACCAGTATCCAAATGTTGTAGAGCAGATGAAAAATGTGCACTTAAAACGGGCCTATGTACAGTACACCTATATTCAAAAGTTTGGGGTCAGTAGGATTTTTGAAAGAAATGAATGCATTTATTCAGCAAGGATGTATTAAACTGATCAAACTGATCAGCTTTGCCATCACATAAATGTATTATATTTTAGAATATATTAAAAACGAAAAAAAAATTGTCAAATTGTATTTAACATTACTGTATTGTGTTAAATAATATTTCACACAAGGATTGTTTTTAGTCCAATAAATGCAGTTTTGGTGAGCATAAGAGACTTCTTTCAAAAAAAATAAAAAAGTCTCACTGACCCCACACTTTTAAACAGTAGTTTAAGTAATTTCATCAGGCTAGGTTTTATTCAGTTTGATCCCAGTATTTTATTTTCTTCAGTTATTTGTCAGATTCACAAAGAGAGCACGTAGTCTTTTCTAATGTAATTTACTGCATAGACTAATCAGTATCACCTCTATCAATTTATCCTGGGTTGTATTTTTTAATTTATGCAACACATTTCCCATATGTTGCAATTGTAAGTATACAAAACACAGTAGCCTACATACGTTTTGCATTTTTCTACTTTGATGAGTCCTATTAACCCCGTTTATCCCACATTCTATTCACTGCTTAATTTTATCAGTCCGTATCATATTTTTCTCAATTCTGCATTCCTGTAAACATGCTTTTTTCCTCATACATGATGATACATACCGTTAATGTTTGCTTTTGAATTACTGATTTTTCCATAGTAACACAAAGGCAGCTTCAGTGGTACTTGGGCACTGTACAGAGGACATTAGGCAGTGCCTCGTGACCCTGTGGCTTTATTACAAGCACTCAAATGTGATTCCATTTAAGATTAGATTATTGTTAATTACTGAATTATTTATCTCTAATCATTTTAAGCCTGTCACAGTCTATGTATTGTTTTCCCAATCAAAGAAATGTTTGTAAATCAGTTCACATTATTTATTTACGAAGCAAAGAAAAATACTACCAAAAAACATAATTGTAATCAAAAAGTGGAAAATTAGGAGATTGTATATTTGTTCATTAACTCACCATGCACTTGTGAACTTATCTTTATTATTGTAATTGCAAAAAGACGCTTGTCTTAACATTATAAAAACCTTTCTAGCCCTCTGCTATGAATCACCTGAAAAATATCCTGCTGTAGATCCAAATCTAACCTGCCTACCCATTTATGATATACTGACTTTTGTATGTGAAAGTTAAGCAATAGCTTTTAATCCCGGCGCATTTTTTATCGATTTCATGAGGAGACTGAAGACTGGTCTGTCTGTTTGAATGTGTCTGCGTGCAGGGATAATCACGTACAGATCTGAGGACAGAAATGTGCTTCTCTTTCATGGGTTATTTGTTGTATTCACTGTATGGCAGTCAGTCGGGGTATATAGAAGAACTGCACGCAACGCTTGAGAAAAGAGCATTAACCTGTCTATTTTTGTTTGTTATACCCGCATGAGGGCCCTCAATGTGCCATACCCAGTCTTTCCAAAAATACTAAATTCTGTCCTTTATTTTTGTTCATGAAAAATTAAAAGCCTTGTGAAAGTTTGTCATGTTGGACTGTAAATACACTTCAAATTACATATTTGGTCATAGAAATACAAAAAAGCTCCTTCCAAATCTGTCTTGGGTTGTTCGTGTGCAAGCAGTTTGTGGATTCAAATGTGCATGTTTTGAACATTTGAGACTTTTTTACGTTTTAAAATTTGTATCGGAAAAGTAAAAAAGACTAAATATCCCTAAACCCAACCCTCAGTAGGCCGTAAGCACATCATACAAAAACTTAAAAAGAAGACTGTACAAAATCAGCAAAACATCAAACTAAATTGCCATGAAGTGTTGAACATCATGTAGGCTAATATGTTTAATTAGTCAAAAATATTGCAAATTGGGCCTTATATTGTTTGAAATAACCATTTATAAGTTCAAAATTTTACTTGTGATGCTCAATTAACTCCAGTGCGTGCATTTTCTTTTAGTTTGCAAGTGTTCTTATTACCCAATCCTGAGAAACTTGTATTAGCCCATCTGAAAATGGTCGTGCTACTGAATGACCTGTGGAAACAATACTGAATGTTTTAGTTCAGCTTTATTTGTGTTCATTTTGAAAAATACAACTTTATGGCTTTATTTCACCTGTTTGTAATGCTATGTCTTGTTATCTGTCACATTCTTTTACAAGATTGCCTCTAAAAAAGCAGATAAGTCCAATACCCAGGTGTAACCTTGCTGCTCTTTTGCACCGTTTGCCATTGGTAATGGGTTCACCAAAATACTATAAGATCATAATACATTATGGCGTCTTTAGATTAAAGTCTTTTATAATATTTCTTAAATGCAGTCTTTATTTTAATGTAGTAATAATAGTATTTTGGTGGATATTGGAATTACTGTTGTAGCCCAAATTTTTTTGTGAACGTTTAACGCTTGTTTGGTCCAGAGGCTATGCTTTGACCTCTTCCCCCTCACAGTCTATTAATAGTCCGACTGATGTGACTGACTCGACACCGATTGTGTTTCACACACGCTCCTGGTCACTGGAATTCATAAAGCTTTCTGGAATTACTTAAACCTACTTAAAGGGAGTTTCTTGAGGATTATTCGGCGTATGTGTGAGATATGAGCAGGCCTCGAGCAGTTCTTGTTTTAGCGGAAGAAGATAACCGGAGTTTGTCGCGGCGGGAAGATAACCTTCTAAAGCCACGCTTTCTTGAAGCGCTCACGCGTAACGACGCAGTCGAGGTTGCAAAAATCCTTCGCACCACCAGCATTGACATAGACACTGTGTTAGACGTGGAGGACCGCGATATGATCCTTGCCTCGTATAAGCAAGGTAATTCATGTTGACGACACAACAGTCGCTCTTTTACCAGAGATCATGATAATGTATGACTGCAGTTAGTAATCCAGCCACAGAGTGGCGCTAGACTGCCAAAAACATTAAACGTCTATGAATCACTTTCACTGAAGAACGCACAGTAGGGGCACTTACTATCACTACCATTTACACTATAATTTCCGATTAAACTTTTTGTTCAGTTGCATATCTATACAAGTAATTTTTATGACCTCAAATGAAACTTTTCGTGCTGTGAATAAATTTGTCACTAGACCTCTGAAATAAAAATTCAGGTGTTTAGTGGCTTTCAGGCCATGTGTTACTCATCCTGTACTACACAGATTTTATTCAGATGCTCTCTTGAATGAGAATTCCCTGCCCCCAATACCACCAGCAACCAATTAGCAAGCTGCTTTTTAAGGATATTAACTGCTCCAAATGTCCTTCTTTTATAATATGTTAACAACATATGAAAACAACATTTATCAACTGAGATAGGTGCTTAAAAAATCTATATGGAGATTGTAAAATACATGGGCGCAGTCATGTAATTTTAGTGTTATTTATATATACTATTGTAGTATTATGTAGACTACTATATATTTACAGTGTTTTAACACTGTCAATTAGCTTTTATATATTTTGTTATATTTTCAGTCTTCATTGTAATTTTAGTCGAAGTTTTAGTGATTTAATGTGATTTTGAAATTATTATTATTATTATTATTTTATATTTCTGTGTAGCTTTAATTTAATTTCAGTTTTTCTTATAATTGTAGTACTTCAGTTTACTTAATTCAGTTAGTTTCCAAGGCAACATTTCAAAAAAGTATTTTGTCATAAGTTTTTCATCTAATATTTATATTGTATATTTTAGCTTTGTTTCAATTGCCAATTAGTTAACAACAACACTACAACCAGTTACACCATATATCTATATATATATATATACACAAATATGTGTGTGTGTGTGTGTGTGTGTGTGTGTGTGTGTGTGTATATATCATTTATTTATTATTATTTCCTACCAGGTTACTGGCTACCAAGTTATAAGTTGGAGACATCCTGGGCGATGGGTCTTCACGTGTGCATGATGCACAACGCATTGGAGAGTGCCATAGTCCTTCTGCAGAATGGGGCAGCGGTCAACAAGAAACCTAACGGGAAAACCCCTTTACATGTGGCCTGTACAGTGTCTAATACTGACTGTGTGGGACTTCTGCTGGAATGGGGCGCACGGATCAACAGTATGTCCTTGAGTGGGCATACTCCTTTACACTACTGCATTACACGAGAGTCTTTGGACTGTGCCAACCATCTTATTCTCAAAGGTCTGTAGATTTAAATCTAAAATCTTCTTAGTTGACCTAAAAATGCATTTCTGTCAAAATTTACGCACCCTCATGTCATTCCAAACCTGTATGAATTTATTTATTGTGTGGATTGAAATACAAACAATTGTAACTGTGTTTGTCCAAATAATGGACGTCAGTGGGGTCCAAAATAACACTGGACTTTTACTGGACAACAAATACAAACGACTCATAATCTTCTAATCTTACTGTAGGAGCAAATGTCAACATGCCCAGTGAGGAGAACCAGGACACCCCTCTGCACACTGCAGCCCGTTATGGCATCCCAGAGCTGGTGGCTTACTATATTGCCCATGGAGCTAATATCAATGCAGTCAATGGCTACAAGGAGACGCCTCTGGTCACTGCTGCATTCTGGGCCATGGACATTCGCGAGCGGACCTACAGCTCAGACCATCATCTTATCTGCAGAATCCTGTTGGACCACAACGCTAACCTACATTTATACGAGGAAGACAAGAAAACGGCACTGCACAAAGCTTGCTGGAACTGTGACCATGTGCTTATCCAGATGTTACTGGAGGCCGGTGCCAAGACTAATGCTATGGATATCAATGGATGTGCAGCGATACAGTATCTGCTGAAGGTGACACAGGTCAGGCCGTGGGCCATTCCTGAACGCTGCTATCAGCTGCTTCTGAACTATGGAGCAGCACGAATCTATCCACCACAGTTTCACAAGGTACAACACTCACCCACCCAAACTGCTTTATTATCATATTTGAAGAGTGAAGCTGTCAGTGGAAATGTTTCTGGTCAACTAGATGGTTTTTGCACTTAAGATGAATCTTAAAATATTAATGTTGCTCTTTTTGGTTGTCTTTCTATTAAGTAGGTGTTGCAGGTGTGTCATGAATACCCCAGTGCAGTGGAAGTTATGGTCAATTCTTATGAACATATCAAGTACACAAAAAAATGGAGGGATGCTATTTCTGAAGCTGTATATGAGGTCAGAAACAAACTTTGTTTATACAACACAAATAATGAACAAAATGAGAAGATATAATGCAAGAAGATAAAACACATTAAAAACATATTGTTTTTTAAATACTTTAAAATGTATATAGGGTCTGTGCTTAAAATAAGTGCAAAAATAAGGAAAAACATTGCATTCATTTTTTTAATTTTAACTTGCTTTAAAAATGTTTGGAAATGTTTCTTGAGCGCCAAAATCAGCATATTCGAATGATTTCTGAAGAATCATATGACATTGAAGACTTTAATTGTAATAATGCTGGAAGTTCAGCTTTGTGTAATACTCCTCCTGCAATGACTCTCCAAGCCACTAGGGAGCACTGTCTGATCCCTCTTGCAATGACTCTCTAAGCCACTAGGGAGCACTGTCTGATCCCTCTTGCAATGACTCTCCAAGCCACTAGGGAGGTGAACTCTTTAGAACTCGTTACTGCTCATCAAGTTAATGTGTTCCACCTGTATTTTGCCCTATTTAAGTTTGGCAGTTTCATTGAGCTGTGTTCAGTCTTGAGCCTACCCTCTGTGGATTTCCTGAGTTATTCGCTGTTTCTCAGTTGCCATTGTGCTTACTTTGTTTTGTAAAGCTATGACTGCTCTTTTTGTTTGTATTTGAGAACTGACATCAAGTAAAGTCTGCCTGCTATTGAGTTATCTGAGCCTCCTAGTTTGCTTTTGCTTCTGCGCATGGGTCTTCTACAAACTGTCTTCCCCAGTAGACCAGAGGTAGAAAATTAGCTTTCTCTGACTGGGAGACCCGGGTTCAAAACCCACCTCTGACACTTTATGTCAGTCAGTTGTGACAGCAAGCAAACTAGGAGGCTCAGATAACTCAATAGCAGGCAGTCTTTACTTGATGTCAGTTCTCAAATACAAACAAAAAGAGCAGTCATAGCTTTACAAAACAAAGTAAGCACAATGGCAACTGAGAAACAGCAATTAACTCTTCCATAACTCAGGAAATCCACAGAGGGTAGGCTCAATACTGAATACAGCTCAATGAAACTGCCAAACTTAAATAGGGCAAAATACAGGTGGAACACATTAACTTGATGAGCAGTAAAGAGTTCACAGCAGGTGGCGCCACCTAGTGGCTGGGAGAGTAATTGCAGGAGGGAGCAGACAGCTCTCCCTAGTGGCTTGGAGAGTCATTGCAGGAGGAGTATTACACTTTGTCATCACAGGAATACATTACATTTACATTTACGCATTTAGCAGACGCTTTTATCCAAAGCGACTTACATTGCATTCAAGTTACAGTTACTTGCTTTCCCTGGGAATCGAACCCATGATCTTGACGTTGCTAGCGCCATGCTCTACCAGTTGAGCTACAGGAAAGCTGTAGCTCAACATTACATTTTAAAACAAAATACAAAACCGTTTTTTTAAATTGTAATAAATATTTTCTGTATTTCTGGTAAAAGAAATGCACCTTTAGTGAGAAAAAGGACATATTTCAAAAACATAACAAAATATAAAAACATACCAGCCCCAAACTTTTGAATGGTACTGCATTTCCAAAATGCTAATTAAGTAAATAAATAAAAATTACATTTGATTTAATGTTGTTAAATAAATACTGTTTTAAGCAGTTTCTTGTTTCAAAATGACACTAAAATATTTTTTTACTTAAAAGCAGGACAGATACTGATTGAAAATATGATTGCAGTGTATCTTGCCGTTTTAACAAAACATTCTGAATTGACACGATGCAAAAGAGCTAAGAATCATTTCTCTTTTGTATTCTGTTGCCCTGCAAGTCTTGAATGTAGGATACAGTGATGTTTTATTGAATGGGTAAGTGTTGCTTTTTCAACTTAGTTTCTTTTTCTTCATTTAGAGGTACAGGAATTTCTATGATTCTTTGTTTGCCATCTGTACCAACAATCCACGCACTCTACAGCATCTGGCCAGATGTGCAATACGAGCTGCAATGTCGAATCGCTGTGAACTTGGTGTCCAGCATCTCCTTCTTCCTTCATCAGTGAAGAAATACTTACTTCTGGAGCCTGTAGGAATCATATACTGACATTGTTTTTTGCATTATACCTTTATGACTATTTCTTCAAATTCAAGTTGTAAACAATGCTCCAAAGCTTGTATACTTTTTGTTTTCAAAATATTTTTTCTTTATTTGATCCTTTACCAGGGAACAATAATAATGCTGATGTATTTCATTTGAATATATATTATTTTAAAAGAAATATTTAATATATAAATAATGAATAATTTGATTTAAATGCTAATAATGTTTAATACATTTCAATAGTACTTCTATTGCCCTCCTTGCATATAAAAAGCCTCATGTTTTAATGAAATATAATCAAACTCCGGTCTTAAGCTTGTCGGCTAAGACTGTAGATCATTTTTTGTGGGGGAAATGAACAACGGAAAGCCATACGCCAACAGCACATTACAGATAACAGCTGAATAGGATGATATGTCTAAGCCATTAGTCCTTTTGTCAGATGAAAAACTGACGTGCTAATCAAGGTTTAACCCTGAATAATGAGAGCAGACACAATACTCATGGATCCTCTTTAGATGGGCCTGTAAGCTATAAAGGAGGGTTTAAAGGTCATTTTTGACAAGTTAAATCACTTTGAGGAATTTAAGGATGCAAGATTTTGAATAAAGGAAATATGAATGATCTTTATGAATGTTTGTAATTCTGTCTGGACTACAGTTTAACGTTCAAGATCTAATAGTGATTATTATACCTTACCCCAATAAGTACACATTCTCGTTTTGAGCAAATCAAATAAAAACAAAACAATCCGTTTTAGGTGAACGGGTCAAATATTTTTCTGAATGAATTCAACAGAACCGAGTCACTAAAATTAACCTAATTTCCCACTATACAGTGTATGTTTACTGGACAAGTATGTGTTTCAGTCACTGACCATATTTTAGGTAGCTACTATAATATGTAATAAACAAGCACACAGGAGACATGGATATGTACAATAAAAATGTGCTTATACAGTATGGGCTTTTTGTCAGTGATATTAGAGGTTCTGTGACTAAATTTATGTTTATCTTTTCAACCTATGATATACAGTATCACTGTTTGAAAATCATTGGCCTCAGCACTTGGGGAACTATTTTTGAAGAGTGGAGGTGCTCTTTTCATTCTAGTCGGCACTAATTTAAGGTTGCCATCTCCTTTAATGATGAGTTCTGTGATTACTGAGTCATGTCCTATCTCTCTCTGTACCCCACACAATTTCACTTGGAAGCAATGATTCTTCCTCCCAGAAGACAGCCTGTTTCCACTTATTCTCCACAGAAGAGATACAACAGAGAAACAGCCACCAACAAATCAAGCTCTGACCCTGTAGTGCTACAGACCAACTTTTATTTTGCGTTGTATGAGATTAAATTATATTTTATATTTTAAGCACATTAAAGTGATAATCTAATAATCAAGTCCTCGATGTAGAGCATAATCGCTGTTTATGTTAGTCCTTATGGAAATTAGGGACTAGCAGCAGTTGTGTACATTGTGTGAATGACTGGCAGGTCAGGCTGTGTGGTTATGGTTCTTAAAATAGCACTATTTTCCAAGGGAGGCAGGGCTACCAGTCACAGCTACCAGATCAAGTGCTGTTAGGAGACACGTGCAAAAGAAAAGACAGATCATTTTGTTCTGTGCTTATGGCTACAGGTCAGAAATAAACAGAGGAACTGTGCCAAGATCCTGTCCTTATAAGAGTGTAGCTCCACTGCTAGATACACCAGGCTACACAATTAATACAAACTATACAAAACACCAACTCAAAATAATACAACCGACTGGATTGTGACACACATTTAACCACTTTCGAAATGGTTTACACTACCATTCAAAAGCTTGGGGCGAAGACACCTTCAACATTTCTCAAATTATCATAATTTATGGTAATACAATATGACAAGAACTCAGTTAGGCTGTGTCAGAACAAATTCATCTTGATAATGTCAGATAACTTTGATCGAAAGGTATGTAAGGGATTACAATCAACCAAAAAATTGTCAGATGTTAAATTTAAGTACACAATTAGATAATACCAATTTAGATCAACCAGTTACCAAGCATTGCTTAATCTTGTTCAGTCTGTGGTGTAAAAAGGTCGCATTAGCAATTAAAGGCAAAACATGGTCAGGTAAAAGCTTCTGAATAATTTTTGGTCCAAAAGTTTTATACATTTTAGTTCACTCTATGAAGAATTTTTGGGTATAATATGAATGAATGAATGATGCATTTATATAGCGCTTTATTGTGTATTTCTGTACACCCAAAGCGCTTCACAATCATGTGGGGGGTCTTCTCTCAACCACCACCAGTGTGAAGCATCCACTTGGATGATGCAACGGCTGCCACAGGACAACGGCGCCAGTGCGCTCAACACACACCAGCTACAGGTGGAGAAGAGAGAGTCATAGAGCCAATCAAGTGCATGGGGATTATTAGGAGGCCATGATTGATAAGGGCCAGTGGAGGGAATTTGGCCAGGACACCAGGGTTACACCCCTACTCTTTACTAGAAGTGTCATGGGATTTTTAATGACCATAGAGCGTCCTAAGACCTCGGTTTAATGTCTCATACAAAGATGGTGCTTGTTGACAGTATAGTGTCCCCGTCACTTTACTGGAGCGTTAGGACCCACACAGACTGCAGGGTGAGCACCCCCTGCTGGTCTCACTAACACCTCTTCAAACATCAACCTAGTTTTCACCGGAGGTCTCCCATCCAGGTACTGACCAGCTCAACCCATTTTAGCTTCAGTGGGCATATGTCAGTTTATTTTATTTAGCTATTCTTAATTACATACATTAACTTTAATGTCCTGCAACTAAGTATTTGTAATATATAGGTCGGTCAGTATTTTTTTTCTTTATATATAGCCTACATATATATATAAAGGATGCAATAAATTGATCAAACGTTATTTATAATGTTACAAACGATTTCTACTTCCAATATGTGCTTTTCTGTTGAACTTTCTACTCATCAAAAAAAATGATCATGGTTTTCACAAAAATATCAAGCTGTTTTCAACATTGATAATCATGTGACTGAAGACTGGAGTAATGGCTGCTGAAAATTCAGCTTGACCATCACAGGAATACAATACATTTGGAAATATTTAATAATAGAAAGCAGTTGTAATTATAATATCTCACTACTGTCCTTTTACACAAATAAACAAGCCTTTTTGAGCATGAGATTTTCAAAAACATAAATAAAACACCAACCCCAGAACTTTTATAGTGTAAAAAAATCAAAACAATGCAACATAAATTAAGAATATAAAACAATGTAATTTAAACAATTACAATGTAAAACAAATAAACAATATTTTGTGGTGTATGAAAGAACACTTTTTAAAAGAATTGATCCAAAAATGAAAATTCTGTCATTATTTTCTCACCATCATGTTGTTTCAAACCCGTGTTGACTGATTTTCTTGTGTACAACACAAAACGAGAATTTAGAAGAATATCCAAGCTGGAATGTTCCATATAATGATATTTTAGTTTAAAAAAAAGACACGAAAGAAAAGGAAACCAATTTTTTTCTTGATTCATTGTTTTAATGATACAGAAAATGTCACTCTCTCACCGCATGAGTGAGTTTCATGAATAGTACTGTGCATCCATTAACACAGTTACTTCTTTGTGAATACAGGATTGTTTATCTAGAACACGTCAAGAAGCAGGTGTGATTTCATGAGGACGGGTATGTCAAGCTCTCCATGACTGCAAATGAAGCGTATGAGGTATGAATGAATAACATCAACATGTCAGTTCTTGATTATAGCTTGCAATGTGTAAATTATCTATTGAGGTTGTCTAAATACTTCATCTCTGAACGAGGCAAATACATGTTAGCAGAGCAAACTGCTAGCAGCTGAATCCCACCCAGAGTTTGATGAGTGTCACTTAAAACAGAGCAGCTGCTGCCACTTAAGTTCCCTTAAAATTCATACAGGTCCTTCACATTGCTTTCAAAAAGCCAACTTTGCAAATATTACAGTAAGATTAAAACAAACAACAATAAAAACTAAATTAAATGACTAAAAAAAACGAAACTAGAAAGGCAAATCAGCCCAATCCTGAGATAATATATTTAAAACAAGCCATTTCATTTTTCTTTCATTTATACGCAAATGAAAATAACGAAAATATTGCCTCTTCAGTGTTTTCATGCTAAAAAAATTATCAAATAGAGCTACATGTCATTTTTGTTCACACAGAATACCTGAAACGTTCAGCCAGAAGCTGTTGTCACAAATATCATACATTTTTGTGGTCAAAAAGCTTCACACATAGCAAAAAGCAACACAGTCTAATCCATCTAGCCAGTTTTAAATAAATGAATAACATAGCAACGAACCTGGGCCCACACTTACTTTGTTGGTTTCTTCTAACACAACTGAATCTATAATTATTACATATTAGATAGTGTCAAATTAAATTAATTGTTTTTAATGAGTACGTAACTTGGATGTCATTGCGACAACTCTTGCATATTTATGAAATGATTTGGCCTTTTTGATAGCATTACATTTTTACACTCAAAACTAAATGGAGTGTTAGACAGTAGGTCCAAACCTGTTAGAGGAACATTTCAATATCACAATCAAGCAACACACAACTATGTTCATTCTAATATTTGCATTGTGAATGCATTTTTAACCAAGGAATATATAAAGCCTTGCTTACTTTCAGGTGCTTGTGTGTTCTCCCAAATATTTGTTAGAGATAAACGCTATAACTCACACAAAGCTTGTAACTTGGCCCCAATGACTAAAACACAAGTTCACATACTCTAAAACACACTTACAGAATCTGTGGTAATGTGTAGGAATCAACAAGTGCTCAAACAAGCTGTCAGCTTCAGTACATTCGACTGAAGTCTCAGACATCACAGAAGACGAATGTCCTGTGAAACTCTGAATAAAAGAGTTAGCACCGCAAATTGAGTGAATGGTGTATTATAAGCAATGTGAGATGTGGAAGACAAAAATGACCTTGTTATTCAGACTGTATCATATTCAGATTGTAATAATAGATGGTTACGTAAATGAACTCCACTACAGTTTGTCCTGTTCGGTCCTTATGTTTATCGCATGAGCTTCTCATTCCTCTCAAACACTGTACTCGTACTTTCCTAGTTTCTTGGGCTCGCTGCTTGGGATGCACCAGTCGTCTGCCTCCATGCTCGTTTGATAATGCCTTAAGGCTGACTTGTTGAAGACAGGAAGTCTTTCTATTGATTCAGTGGATAAGGCCTGTTAAAAAGAGGAGGAAAAAAATGAGAAAGACTTATTTGTGAAACATATTTATGATTTGGTGAAGATTTTCATCCAAGTTCTAAAAATGCGGTAATATTTACATTAGGGCTGGGCGATATGGCAAAAGATATTTTTCTGAATGTTTAACAGATTCTTGATTTTTAAATAGTCAACTTGAAAATGTAACTACAAAATGATCCAAATAACTTTTTCTTTATTAACCCTCTAGTTAAAGAAAATTCCTTGTACCTTCAGTCATTTTGAATGACCTTGACAATTATTAACTATAAATGTGCTGTAAAAACAATGACCAGCAGCTTTCAGACTGTCACTATGATGCAAACATAACATTTCAGACATACAGTAGTAGTTCTTTATTCGATTGCACTGCTTTACATTATTTTTCGAAGTAAACATGGACGTATTTGACTCTTGCAGGGTCTTAAGCATGAAACAGCATTCTAAAAATGAGGTGCTCAAGTTAAAAGAAGTTCAACTCCTATCTTTTTGCATTTTTTCCTATTCCACTGCCCGCATCGCACCTTTGTCAACACAAAAGCGCATTCTGAGTGAATGGCACCCAGCTATATACTACTTTACAGAGCGCGTCACACCTGAGCAGTTAATCATGTGGTTGGGTCATTCTTTTCTCTTTACGGTTATCATTGGAATATTGTCAAATTGTCTAATTCTAACATTTCTATTCAAAATCGCTATTCCTCAATTGATAAAAATAAAATCATATCAAAACTTTACATTCAAATTAATCAATAAAATCTGAGTTCAAGTTGGTCATTCAAATTCACCAACAGACCTTGGTTAAATTTGAGACTGCACCATAAATGGATGGTCCACACAAAAATAACAATTCTGTCATCATTTACTCACTCTCATGTCGACCAAAACCTGTAAGACTTCCTTTCTTCACTGGAAACTAAAAATAAGGTATTCTGAAGAATGTTGGTAACCAAACAATTTTGGTTTCAATTGACTTTCATTGATTGGACAAAAAAATACAATAGACGTCAATGTAAACCCAAACCGTTTGGTTACCAACATTCTTCAAAATTATACTCTTTTGTGGTAGAAGAAAGTTATACAGGTTTACATGTACAAAGAAATAATACAACCGAGTTGTAGAGCGCTTATGAGGACACTTCCTACTTAAGCAGTTAACAGTGAGGTAGTTCACTAGGTAGTGCTAGAGTGTACCTTTAGGTATATGACTGCCGACGTGCCGTATCCATCCATAGAGTAGAGCTGTAGATCTCCCTGGAAGTACTTGGCATAAAGGCGGGAAATAGGAAGACCATAGCCAAAACCAGCCTGCAAAGAAACAAAGCCATAGTAAGTGTGTCAGAGAAAGAGAAAACATTACAACTGCATTACAATACTAATCTGGTGTAAACAATAAACTGAACTGTTGGTAACTGTTGCTAATTTGTAAGCTCACAGTTTACTTGAAAACATGACTGTGGATCAAAGATTTACCATGTGGTATCATTGCACAACAATCTGCATACTGTATGTTTAATAAGAGAGCCAAGGTTCTTACCAGGGGAGCATTACGGCTGTTTTCAACCACAGGACTCGGTGCAGTTGAATACATGTAGCTGAAAAGCCGTTCGATTTTCCTCAAAGGAACCCCACCTCCTCTGTCAGACATCTAATATACCACAAGAGTCATCAGGGTTCTTACATGTTTTCCAAATTCAAATTCAAGCACTTTTCAAGCACCAAGGTGCATTTTCAAGCTTTTCCAGCACTTTAAACTGTGGTAAATTACATGTTTACACAAACACACACTTGAGTTTTTCACTTTAAATCAGATGTTATTGTGCTATTAAAAACCACCGGTCTGAATAGCATATAGCATTGCATAATATAAATAGCCAACATACAGTAACATATAAATTACAAAATAATTTTTTTTTTAAATAAAATGTAAGACTTTTTAACCTGCAAAAATAAAATAAATAATGTACGAGTGGGGCAGGGCTGTCTATTGTAACATATTAAATCATAAAATGACTTATAAAATAATTAGCAGTTCAAATACAGGTTTTCACAAATAGAAAGAGTTGTATAAAGTGACAAACCTCAAATTTCAGCCTTTCAAATTAAAAAATAAATAAATAAAGAAGGGATGAGTCAAAAGTATAACAAATTATTTTGCTTCTCAGCAGCTCTGGTGAACAAAAAGCTAATGTGCCTTCAAAAATAAAAATAGACAGTAAGATGTGTGTGTGCTTTAAATCAAAATAATTATTTACACTTCTGATTCATCCCTTTTTTTCTTAAGAGATTAAAGGCTAGAATATGAGGTTCTGTCTGCCACTAGATGGCGTTTTTGGAACTGCATGACTACAGCGGTTTCCCCGGTAACGACTGTACACAAAGCAGCTCAGCTCAGCGCTCACAAACACTACTTTTAGACATTATACAGTACGTCGGTGAGATGTAACGATAATGCCATTGAAACTTCTCTGAAGGCAGTCGGTTCACTTCAGAGATGCATTAATATAAAAACACCCGCACTGCGTTTTGACTTTGAAATGTTTATTTTATTATTTCACTTTAATCGCGATATTTAATTTAACTGAGCATGGGCATTATCGCTTACCTTTTACACGGCTTGAAAGCGCATGACTCTTTATGACTCTCTCATAAAAAAGCAGACTTGATAGAAGACTTTACATTATTTTAATCGTTTTCAAGGCAACGCTGACTACAGCAGCAACCTCTGTATGTTTTTTAATCTCCCGCTCCGTTCCATCAGAGGGCGCGCATCAATGAAGACCGGTGTTGTGCCCATTTTTGACCCCTGCCAAATGATTACCCCTCTCGTTGAAATCGCTATCTGATTGCCTAATCCTAATCCTAACCCCACACCTAACCCTAAACCTAGTAATACTAGGGGGGTAATAATCTGGCAGGGGTCAGAATTGGGCACAACATTGGCAGATCATCACTCTACAGTCACGCGCAGAGCCGAGCGGAGCTGTATTCATTTAGTCTAGAAAGTGAACTAACATTATTCAGTAATAAAGCAAATCATTATAAAACCAATGCTATTGCAAGCACTTTATCCAAAATTTTAATTCAAGCATTTTCAAGGATTTCAAGCACCTGTACGATCCCAGAGTCATTGCAAACATGTTTTGGCTCACACTGCTCTTGCAAGTATGTTGCAAGTTAAAACAGAGATAAAATATTCAACTTTTGCTGACCCCGTTAAATCTGAGGTGTTGGGAAAAAAAGCTCACCTTGATGGTCAGATCTTCACTTCCCAGAGAAACTCTCACTTTGATTGGTGGGAGATGTAGGCTGGTCTCATGGGTTTCCACAGTTGCTCTCATTGCATTCTGTTACAGAGAAGAAGAAAAAACACATTATCATTAAATGCTTGATGGTCAAGTAAATTCAGACCCATTTGACTTTCTTACTTCTGTGGAACACAAAAGGAGACATTTAACTGAATTTAGTCCATATAATGAAAAAGCCCAAGATGCACCATTGAATGGTCCATACAACTTGTTCATTATATTCCAAGACTTCTGAACCCATACAATAGCTTTGGATAAGGACTAGACAAAGTTTTAGTCATTATTCACTGAAAATCTAGCTCTTAAATCTCGTTTACACTTGCACATATTCTTGTTTTGTAACCAATTGTTATGTATCAACATTCTGTAAAAACTCAGTGTTGGTTTGAAACGAAAAGAGGGTGAAGTCATGATGATGCATTTGCCTCTTTTTTTACCTTGTTTATATTAGACTATCATTGTGTTGGCTATACTATAAAGTGATTCAAGTACCTTGAAGAGCTCAAAGAGCATGTGGTACAGATGAGAAGGCACATAAACTATATGTATAGGGTCACTGGATCCTTTAACTGTAAAAACAACAGATATATCAATTCAGTAACAGTTGAGTAAGCCAAAAACAAAACACAAGGCCATAACATGCAGGCCCACATTATTTGTGTTATTTTAAGAATGCAAAGAAGAAATCAACACTGGCATGCTGCCCAAACTAGTCAGGTATAAAGCACATGATAGAAGTTATGCTGGCTTATTTGTTACTATGTGTTGGTAAAAAAAAAACACTGCAACACTGGTCACTCAACCTTGTAGGTTCTCTTTGCTTGACATAATAGTACACAACTATTTACATGTCTAAGATATAAAACAAGAGATCATGCCAACATTTTTCCATTATGTAACCAAGTACACACAGTGCTGTTCTTATCATCCATTTCTCCATAGACACACAATGATAAGATCGCAATTTCTGTTTATACCAATAGGTGATTTAAGAACTTACTATACATGTGATTGCATAAAGGTTTTGAAAAAAAATTCAAATACTCTTATGCTATTATTTATAATGATCAATCCACATTATGCAGCTCACTGTACTTATACTGTAAATTTACATTACAGTTACACTGGTGTTCAAATGTTTGGGGGTCTGTAACATTTTTGTAATGCTTTTACAGTCCCTCATGCTCACCAAGGCTGCATTTATTTGACCAAAAATACAGTAAAAACTGTAAAAGTATGAAATATTATTAACATTTAAAATAAGTTTTCTATTTAAAAATATTTAAAAATGTAATTTTTTCCAGTGAAGGCAAAGCTGAATTTACACAAGCCATAACATTTCAGTTTTTATACGTTTTCAATGTTACACGATCCTTCAGAATTCATTCTGATATGCTGATTTGCTGCTCAAGAAACATTTCTTATTATTATCAATGTTGAAAACAGTTGAGCTGCTTGGTATTTTGTGAGAACCATAGAATGTCTTTTTTTAGGATTCTTTGAAAATATTACGTTCAAAAGAACGGCATTTATTTAGGTTTTGTAACAGTATAAATGTGTTTATTGTCACTTCTGATCACTTTTAATGCACCCTTGCTGGACAAAAACAAAACAAATTAACGGCAGTGAATTCTTAGGGGCAAAGTTGAATTTCAGGTCATGCTTGGCTGATAAGATATGTAAACTAAAAGCATAATAACATACTAAAGAGTCTGGGCAGGTTTTACTGCATGCAGGACAAGAATGTGTCATTTCATAGCATACCTATAATCCCCACCCAACACATTTTGTTGGCACCATCCCACACTGTCAAACAACTACACGCTAACATGGAATCAATAAGACTGTAAATAAGCAAATAAGTGTAAATAAGACGGTAGAGAGCTCCACTGCAGAGTTCAGGTTTTCTGACAGTTCATGACTCACCATGCACAGGACACACAAAGACTGAACATTTAGGAGAAAAACGTTCTCGCTCACAGTTCACTTGTTTGATTTCCACTTCAGGAGAGGTCAAGTAGTACTGATCACACAGCATCTTGGAACTCTCATAGGCATCTAGAGAGAGAAAGTGTGAGACAGTGTGAGTCTGCCCATGTAGGGCCTACAATGTCCATTACACCCACAGTTTATTGGCTTTCTTCGACAGAGTAAAAGTGTTACACAGGCAAGAAACATGGTAAATTACCTTTTACAACCTCCACAACATCACAGTTTGGGTCGATACTGCCAATGTGTTTGGGGTGAGCTGGATTGGTGCTGCCATCAAAGATTAACGCTAAAATGAACACACATTTTAAACATTTTATTTATAGGAATGCATGATATATGGTTACTACATTGGTTATTTAGATACTATAATGATTGTTAATTATCTGTATAACATTGAATCTACACTTTTCAAATGTTTTGGGTAACTTTTAAAATAAATCTAAACTTTTATTAAGCAAGGACACATTAAATTAATCAAAAGTGACCTTAACTACATTTATAATGTTACAAATGACTTCAAATTAAATAACACGTCTCTTTTGAATAGTAGTGTATATAAGTCAATATTAGATATTTAAGTACATTTGCTTATTTCCTCTATTTTTATATTTAATTTGTCATCATCTAAGGCTCAAAATCAATCTACAAAAACACAGATAATTTCATAACACTTGTTAAAATCTTTAGTAAATCTCAAAAATAATATCAATTTTTCATGCTGTGAAATATAATGCCTTAATTCACTGAAAGCATTTAATATGATAACTTTTTGTGAGTTTCAATTGTAATTTATTTAGACAAAATAGTTTTAAATTGTATTTTTTATTTATTGGTTATGAAGCTATGGTACATTACATTATCAGCAGATGGTTAATCTATTGTTTCAGCTGAGACAGTAATACACATCCTGCTTGGCCAGGGCTTCAGTACATGTCTTGAACACTTACTGTGCTGATTCATCAGCATGCGTGTGGAGATTCGGCTCATGTAGAAGCGGTCCAAAAAATACTGGACATTCTGATTGGTCACGGGATCCACGCCAAAGGCCTCCTTGTACTCCAACACTCCCTGTGCCATGGTGGGCACCACATTGTTGTGCCTGTTCCTGACATTGATCAGCGTTTCTGTGAATCTAGGAGACACGCCATCCAGTTATACACACTATTAGAGGTCACTTAAAACAGGCTGCAGCCAAGTTAAACATGAGCTAAACATGAGTAAGAGTAATGACTTTGGATTTCCCAGAATGCCCCTGAATACTTACTTAGTTAGGATTTTTTTATCCTCAGGGTCTTTCTCCAAAAAGTCAACAAGCTCCATCAAACTCTGCGCATACCTGTTTTTGAGAGTAAACAAACATTCAGGGTTTATTTTTACACATATCCTTTCCACCTGTGGCTGGTGTGTAGTGAGCGTACTGGTGCCATTGTCCTGTGGCAGCCGTCGCATCATCCAAGAGAGACCCCCCACATGAGTGTAAAGTGCTTTGGGTGTACAGCAATACACAATAAAGCGCTATATAAATGCATCATCATTATTCATATTTAAATACAACTCAACTTTATTTGATGTGATTTAGTATTTGATTAATAAATGAACTTTATTTTCTGTTTTGTTTTTTCGACTAAAATGAAAACTTGAATTTCAGTTTCAGAGTTTTGATAAAAAAAAATTATCTAGGTGCACCACTATTTTCAAATGAAGCAAAATTTAATTAAATCGAATGAGATAAGAATCAAACTGCAATTGAATCAATTGAATTGTACCAATACCCAGCCCTACTTGAAACACAGCCATAATGCACCACACATTCAATAATATTTTAACAACAAAGCCAATGTAGTGGTTTATCTGAATGGCTAACAGAGGTGCAAAGCACTGACAGGTATTTCCTCTAACCACTGATCCGATTCTTATCACTGCTTTCCCAAAGCTGAATGGTGATTAAACAGCTTTGCATTGATAATGGTTAGAGTAAATCAAGCCCCCCATGTGACTTTTGGCAAGAAAGAAGTGCTTCACAGAGAACAATGGTCTTACACGTGACACAATGAACGTGGTGTACTGCTACAATCCACCTGAATGACAGTGTTCTGTGTCAGTGTGCACCATTGTCAAGGAGGACTTGTTTACACTGAGACATCTGGGAAGGATGCAGTGCACACTCGTTTGTGTTCAGTGTCTCATAGTACCAGACACCGCAACACATTTCGATGAACACATTTGAAAGTTACATTTAGTTCACGTTGTTATCTCAGCATAATTCTAGAGATTCTAGAGTTTTGAGGACAAAGAACCCTGAAACAAATGGACTATCACATATGAAGACTTAAAACTCGAGTTATAAAAATATTAGCAACAAAAGTAACAAATTTGTTTCATATAGGGAAAACCAAGGGCAATTGTAGCATTTTGTACATTGTCCTTCATAATTCACAAACTATTACAAATGTACCTGTTATTTATTGGAATAATGTAATGCAATATAACAGAAATACATAATATTTTATTTAAAATAAATAAAACATACTAAAAAGAAAATTAACAAAGAATTAGTATAGCACAATTAAAAAATAAATAGATAGTTTCATAACATTTGCTTGTTTGTGATTGAATAAATGTGTGTTATTTATTGTATTAATAATACCAGTATCATGTATAGATTTCATAAAAGCCTTTGAATCCAGCATAGTCAGCGGAAAAAAGTCAGTTTACATAACTTTGTGCTCACAATTGCATAACTTTCAAAGCATTCCGGTTGACTTGTTGAACACAAAACCCCTTCTAAACTTTGTAAGACAAAGGTCAATAACTACAACAGCTCATTATGAACTTCTAAATCATTCTGTCCTTCAAATCCGGTCCATTCAGAAGTCTATTCTTAAACCGAAAACTTTCCAGGAAGAACAAGCTACTTAAATCGCTCGCATGGTCACGGCATTTGAAAACCAGCACTCTGTATTCATAATTTTCTCATTTAATTTTGCTTTAAACCTTTTTCTTTCAATAGAGAAGACAGCTGAGAGTGACAGGGACAGGAAAAGAATCAGGACGTGACAAAGGTCAGGCTCTGACGCACATCATCATGAGAACTCTTACATGTTTCAAACATGTTCTGCTTACTAATATTAAAATAACATACCTACAAACCCTTATTTTTGATATTCTAGTTGATTTATGTTTTAGTTTGAACAAACTAGCTAAGAAATATTGTTACTTATCTGGTCTGTTGGCTATAGATTCCTTAATGACTTCTTTATGGTGTAAAAAAGATCAAAGGTCAGCTATCTATCCATCATCTTTCTTTGTTTTCATGAGGTAAACTGCACTAATGAATTTGACCTCAGATTCAAATTTCAGAACACTATTGATGTTATATATACATATGCATTTAAGCCTAAAGATGAACAGAAATGTTATCTGAAAACACATTACTATTCAACTGGACTAGCTAGAATGGTGGCTAAATAATTATCAAAAATGCTGATGAAGTTTGGTGATATTTTAAGTTTTTGCTAAGAGGTTGTTACAATGTGCTGAGTCAACATTTCACACCAACACACGTTCTGTATGTCTAACAGCAATAAACGTTATAGAAACATATCTGCTCTCCAACTTACAAGGTCCTTATCTAAAAGACTTCATGGTGGCCTTTCATTTGAAGTCATGTGCTGCACACTATAGGTCAAATATGTCATAAGAGTTGTAGGCAGAAATTCATCCCACTGGAGCATGTGGCACTTCAGGGAGTCTAGAACAGCATGTCAGATGTGGATCTCACCAGCTTTGAAGCAGCTTCAGTGAAGGAGTGCTGAGCAGTTTGTCCGGGAGGAAGTCGATCTCCTTCATGATGTTCGCTAAACGGACAGGAAGCTCTTGCCTTAAAAACATGAAGGAGGTCTTTTCACAGGCATTGGCTGATCCTGCAAGTAAGAGAGGACTTCATTAGTAAGAATTTCACTCTTGAACTTGACATGTCTGGCATACCTGAAAATCCCTTTGGAGTTAAAACCAATATTTTGGTGTAATCCCAAACAAGACATCAGTTTGAACAGACTCATTTTTTTAGGATTTTAGAATTTAGATTTGTAATATGAGATGTTATATAAAATGTCACTTTAGATTATAAATGTGAATATTTTAAATATTTAGTACTTGTGTTTTAAAAGCAAACTATTTCAGTGTGTTTTTAATGTCTTAAAGAACCTGTAACAATGCTGAAAAGTTCATAATAAAAACATATTGTTCAGTTTTTAAGATGACATCTTACCTCACTGTGTAGATGTACTTAAGGTTAAAGTATATTAAATATATGTGTACAGCTATTAAAAAAAACATCATCAATGGTATAATTTATTTTACAATTCAAACAACTACATTAAAGTCATTTGAGAGTCATGTTTATGCAATCTCTTCTACCAAATAACAGTATGAGGAAGGTTGTGTCTCAAAACCTAGAGAGCTGCCTATATAGACATGTTGTGCATTACAGCTGCATACAGTTACTCTATGCAGAAGCCCACAAAACTACATAAGTAGTAATAACATTGAATCGTTTTTTTTAACGAAAAATACAATGTTATACATGGTAAAATAATGGTAATACTGTGGTATTTTGATAACACGATACAAAAAAAAAACTACATAAAATTGCCACAATACCATGATAAAATGCCCGTGTTACTACAAAAGTGCTTTTATACTTTTATTAATGAGCTCACTAGTAGGTTTTCAGACACAACCTCAATGAGTTGGCTTCATCAGATCCTTTTCAAACAGGTAACTAACGTTAAACAACTTACCAAAGTCGATGAACTGCTTCATTGAGAGAGGGGACGGAGAGTACTTCGAAAATCTGTCCACTTGTTTAGGTATGTTCAGCTTTGAGCTGTTCTTCAGCATGATCTGAGCGAACTTCATGTTGATCTTCGAGTGAAATCCACAGATCTTGAAACGTTCTCAGCGAGTTATTGTCCTCGTCTCATCAGATGCAGCTCGCAAAGTTTGACATTCTCGCACAGCCTGTTACTTCATCACATAAATGAAGATCTGCGCAGAAGTCCGGTGTGATCGGACCGTCCGGTGGAAGAGTCCTCCTGAATCGCTCCAATTCGGTTTAATTGGTCATTGCACCAAAATAGCTAACCAGCACAAGGTACAAAACAGAGTACAAACAAGGGAGGGAGGGTGAGGGGAGACTGTTACTCCAATCTGCATAGATGTAGTACAATAGAGATCAACCCACAAATCAAGTTCTTTCTTTCTATTCTTATCGACAGGTAAAACGCTATCATTGCATTGTATAGTTCAAATAAAGTGACTGATTACATTATTTTTTCCTACGCTCTTTCTCGTGCAGCCATTAGAAACGGGCTTCGCTATCTACATGCTGTACATCTATATCGCCCTGCCATTGACGCATGCGCACAGCTAATGTAGAGCAAAGGTCTTTGGGAGAGGGGCTGAGACACATATTTTTTAAAGTCATCTTTAGTGTTGTATTGTACAGTGTGTTCCGCATCCTCTAAATGACTGAGAGGACAAATAACTTATAATAATCTCAATTAGTTCCTTTAATACGACAATATAATAGGCTACAATTAATTGAGAAAACATTTTTAAAAAGGATTAAAAATTATTAAATACAAATTTGTAATTCGTATAGGCCTATTTAGTTTCAGGGTTATCAATACTAAAGGAAAAATATATTAACAAAATAATTCCAAAACAGAGGCTTTACAAAAATCATATTACCAAAGCTGGGTAGTAATTGATTAATCTGGATTACGTAATCAGATTACAAGATTAAGTACTTGTAATTAGAGTAAATTACATTTTAAAATACTCATAATCAGACCTACTTTGTATGTATTACATGATTGCATAACTTATTGATTATCCCTAATTTCTCTTTTTCATCTTTTAAAATGTCCTTTCTAATAGCCTACCGATTGTTAGTGGGGTCCGGGAGGAAATTGCAGGGGGTTCGTGAGTTGGTACAGGGTATGCCCATACGAGTGTATACCATTCGCGAATTAATAATACACATTTGTTTTACAGGTTTACACAATTGTCATGTAAATGTAAAATCTTAAATGTAGAAAAAATATTTTATTTTGGGAAAAAACTGTATTAAAAAAATAAAAGTAATATGATTTTTTATATTTTTCTGAGTGTAATAATAACAATAGCTAGGCTATATACATTTTACTGACATTTAAAACTGATAAAAATAAATGTTTTTAAAGTTAAACATGCAAATGTACCATTGAATTATTAAAACATTTACTTAAAATATCAGGGGGTACTTTAAATAAATAATTTATGTCAAAGGGGTTCTGACAAAAAAGTTTGAAAACCCCTGGATTATATACATATTATAATCCAGGGTATATAAATGTATACCCTTACAGTAATGCAGATACATTCAATATTGTTGTTCAGCATGAAAAAAGGATGCAATATTAATGTGCGCACGCACAGTAACCCGAGGTAGGACAATCTGAAGGGTAGAATTAAATGTCAGGACAACTCTTTCTATTTTAAAATAAGTTAAATAATTTTTGTATTATTCATTTATTTAATTTACAGTAAAATGTTATTGTACATTTTAGGCACATTTCGGCTGGTCAGGCTGAGAGATCTGCAGTCCAGTTTAAACCCTTCAAACAATCTTTAGGCTGGTTTCTATAATTTTTTTGTAGTATTCTGAATGACAAAAGGCTAAACTGCCTTGCTCTTTTGGACTATGGCTCCATCTAGTGATGTATAACAATTCAAACGAACCTAATGTTTACGTCTGTACATTAATGCAAAAAAAACATATAATATATATATATATAAGTATGTATGTATCCGCTAGGGGGCACTGTTGTTGTGGATTAATTTATTTCTAGATTATTACAGCATTTTGGAAAGGGAGAGGTGGGATCTTTATCTCGATAGGTTCGATAGGTAGCAAGGCGGTTTATGAGCATCTTGCCATCTCAGAAAAATGTAGGCCATTAGCCTTATATTTTGCCAACTGCTTCGGTGAATTTCGAAATGATCGTATCGTATAATCTCAAACATGTTTTAATGATATTAAAGCGGATGGCAGACTGTGTGCATCAGCAGTGA
Source organism: Gymnocypris eckloni scoliostomus (assembly GCA_027564155.1). Classification (NCBI taxonomy): domain Eukaryota; kingdom Metazoa; phylum Chordata; class Actinopteri; order Cypriniformes; family Cyprinidae; genus Gymnocypris; species Gymnocypris eckloni. Next base: position 23,352,715 of record CM050427.1, on the reverse strand, counting down.
TAACGCATATTTACAGTGGACAGCATCCACACTGGGAACAGGTAGGAAGTGTCACACACACCGGGTGCATGATTCTCACGCTCACATAACTATGAGGTTTCATATGTGCATTTTGTTGTGTTTCATGCTTTATGTTCGATGACTTCATAATCGCATATGGTTTATGACGTCACTGTGCTTCTCTTGGTACCCACTGTTAGCAATAGCAACGCTGACATCATTTGTATATCTAATGAACCATTGTGACATCTGTGTAAAATAACTGGATTTTCAATAATTGTTTATGTTATAACTCGAATTTGATTCTGTTATGACAACAAAACCAGCATTATGAGACATGACAGTCCACCAAATATAGCATCTTCCTCATAGATAGCTATCTCTGGACCTTTTGAAACTATCCACATGTAAATGTGAAGTTTGCATGATAATTTGCAATCAAAATGTATGTTTTTATTCATTGATTTGTGTTTTTTTTATTTTAATGGATTTGCATTTAGTTTTATAATTCGTTACATTTATATAGCACTTTTCTAGGCACTCAAAGTGCTTTACATAGAAGGGGGGAATACCCTCATCCACCACCAGTGTCCAGAATCCACCTGGATGATGCGACGGCAGCCATATTGTGCCAGGTAAATGGCACAATAATGGTTCTATAGTAAATGTGAATATAGTTTAGCGTGTTTCAAACAAGTGAATCTTGTATAAAGTTACATGCGGTGGTCGTGTTGGAGCGTTTCCTGAGCTTCAACCGCTGAGTGAACAGTGTCCACTGCTCCAAGTGTGTGTGTGTGTGTGTGTCCACTGCTCCAAGTGTGTGTGCACTTGGATGGGTCAAACACAGAGAACACATTTCACTGCTAGTTATACTCTGTATAATTGTGTAATGTAAAAAAAAAATGTAAAAAAAAAATAAATGTTTTTTTTTTTCAAAACCGATAATGGTAAAATGCTTAAATATCGGGAAAAATATCAGTAAACCGATATATCGGTCGATCTCTAATATCGATGGTATCATGATACAGTGATTCTGAAATAGCCTACTCTATTCATGGTCAGACAACTTGATCTACCATATATCTTGATGTAGACCTATGTGTAACAGAAGAGGCAAAAAAGTGTTTGTTCACAGTATTTGTATTTATTCAAGACATTGTGATGTCTGTTTCAAAAACTGACCACTGAGATGAACCTGTCTTGCAAAAGTGCACAGTGCCTGAAAACATAACATTTAATTACATAAATAAACAAGTAATCTGGCACAGTGCCAGAAAACATGAAATTTCTGCATCTCTACTGCTTTTTGATATAAATTCGTGCTCTTTTGTCCATTCCGGATTAAACGAGGTCTGACGTTTCGGCATGTTAATGTTATGATATGACGTAGCCAGCACATGGACGCTTGTTTAACCAATGATATATCAGATATTTGTTTGACATCGCTTTTGACCAGAGATCTTACGGCATTAGACACTATGCTGAGTACCCCCTGCTGGTCTCACTAACACCTCGTCCAACAGCAACCTTGTTCTCCCAGGAGGTCTCCCATCCAGGTACTGACCAGCTCAACCCAGCTTAGCTTCAGAAACCTGCAGGGTTCTTGGGCTGCAGGGTGACATGGCTGCTGACATGTTTTAATTAAGCTTTAATAAAGCTTTCCCCCACAGTCTGATATTGTTTTGTTATTATTACCACTCCATTTCATCACATTTATTTTTTATCATATGATAAAGCCTAGGATTATTATTCTTATAAGTATTATTATTCGATCATACAGATACATCTTTACATCAGTCATCTGCCACACCCTTAAAACAGAAACAGTTGTATTTACTTACCTCATAAATAGTAAAAATTATATATATATATATATATATATATATATGCATTTCTGTTGAAAAATCAAATGGTCCTTCAACTTGTATATGCAGTAGTGAGTGTTTATCCACTGCTTTTAATGAACAAAGTCTTTAAATATAGTGTAGTCTCCATACGGACCTACTAACACTGGATGTGAAAACTTTGGGTCTGTGGTGTAATTGTTTTGTTGCAGGACAAAATGGCTGATAAGAGTGACCTAAAAGCCGAACTTGAGCGCAAGAAACAGCGCCTTGCTCAAATCAGAGAGGAAAAAAAGAGAAAAGAGGAAGAAAAAAAGAAGAAAGAGGTGAGATAATATTTGAATGAGACTTGTTACGAATGTGGTAAGAACGTCTTGTGAATATCTGAGTATGTGTGCTTGTGTGTGCATTTGTAAACGTAAACAGTCAGAGACACAACAGAAAGTGGAAGCTGCTCCTGAGGATTCAGATTTGGACCGCAAGCGCAGGGAGACCGAGGCCCTCCTCCAGAGCATTGGAATCTCACCCGAACCTCCATTAGGTACAGTACACACTGGACTGCACTGAAATATCCATCTGTACCGCAGCCACCTCACTCAACAATGCCTCCAAAACACATCAGAACATTGCCTTTTTACCTTTGCCAAGATCAGGCTGTGTAATATTCTGGGTTCGCTTCATGTCTCCGAATGGGACTTCATCCAAATCTCTTTTTAGACGGGCTTTTCCAGTCTTTTTTTCTGTCTCTTGGGTTTTGCGTTTTAGTCTTTTTACTACACTGTACGTCCTGAATTACTATAATCCTGTTGATTTGTAATTGCTAATGTAATTTCTAAGGTTTATCCAACAGAATATATCTTTTCAACTGCCCAGCAAGTCACACAAATCTCTAGACTTTAGCTGATTTTGTGACAGTCATGCAATCCCTTTCTCTGCTACTATCGCCATCTAGTGCAGAGCTGTGTACATTACGAAGATTGGCTCCAGTCCATACTCATAACTTTGCCTTTTAAATGAAATCTAATTGTGCATAGTATAAATTAATGCATTGTAAATGTTATAACTTTGTTTATAAAGTAGCTGGTTAAAATGTATTTAACATTTAACAACATTTTATATCTGACTGTCTTTTTGTGTTTTCATAGTCCCGACAACAATGTCCCCATCAAAGTCAATGAGCACACCCAGCGAGACAGGCAGCCAGGACTCCGTTGATGGAGCAGCTGCTGGCCGGTATTTTATCACCCCAAATCTTCATATATGACCATGTAACTTCAGTAGACATCAATCATTAATGTTTTTAGAATTTGAGAGAAAAACAGATGATTCTGACAATAATAAAGTAGGGTAAAGAATATAAGGTAAAGTTAAGCCATACAATGCAAGTTATTAACATTTAAATTTTTTTTATTGTAAGTCATCTATATACACTACAGTTCAAACGTTTGGGTTTCTAAAATGTTCTGATTTTTGAAAGAAGTCTTTTATGCTCACCCGTTGTAGCATTTAAAATGTTAATATTGAATACATTTAAATGTTTAATCTATTTTCAAATGTAATTTATTCTGGAAAATCTGAATTTTCAGCATCATTACTCCTGTCTTCAGTGGCACATGACCCTTCAGAAATCATCCTAATATGCTGATTGGTGCTCAAGAAATATTTCCTAATGATACAGATTTAAAACTGTAATGCTGTGTGTTGAAAATAGCTGTGCTGCTTGATAATTGTGTGGAATTGATGTTTTTATCAATTTAATATTTTATTGATTATTATTTAACTAATTAATAATTTCTTTAAAAAAACTTACTCCAGCCATTCTGAACATTTTGTGTGCATGTATATACATATATATATATATATAGCTTTATAATGTTGTATTATACTTTTTATTTTAAAAAGAATGTCATTATTTTATAATAATTTTGAGTCTTAAAGAACATCTGGGAACATTAAATAAGAATTTATTCAAAATATTCTGTTCTTATCTTTGTTTTTCAATGACTAAAAGTGTTTATGTTAAAAGGATAATTCACAAAAAATTCTGTCATTAATTACTCACCCTCATGTCGTTCCAAACCCGTAAGACCTTCGTTCATCTTCAAAACCCATATTAAGATATCTTTAAGCTCTCAGACCCTCAATAGAGAGTAGAGCCGTTCCTCCCTATACGCAGAAGACGCAAGCTGCGTAGGGCTCCCAAACACCCTCGCTCTCAAAGATGTTTTAATTTTAGTTTCATTTTTTAATTTGGCCAGCGATTATGAAAACATGAATGGCAATTTCTTTTAATGCTGTGCGCTGTCACGCTCTCTACGTAAAAATCTGTCAAATCATAACGTGAA